>CM041780.1:289172560-289826668 GCA_023374045.1 Limonium bicolor | reverse complement strand
CTTAAGAGAATAGAGTAGCTAATGAGCTCTTCAAACTTGATTTTCCTCCATCAATGGAGTTTTCTCATGGCACCAAACTTGAGCTTTGAAAGATTTGAAAAGATAGAAAGATAGGTCTTGGCCTAACTAAGAGAAATCTATACTTAGTTTTTTATTTGGAGCAAAGATGAACACTTGGTGAGCATTTGAAGGTGGAGCACCCATGGATGGAGCTCTCTCGGTTTTGGAGCAAGAGAAGGGAAGAAGAAACCGTGGGAAGAAGGGAAATGAAGAGAGAGAAGAAGAAAAGTAGGCTAATATAAGATATTTGCTTTATAAAAGTAAATAGTAACTCCTTTTACTTATCTCTTCTTTTCTTCCTTATTTGATGTAGTCTATGGTGACTCATCCTTAGAAAACCGCCCCCCTCATTATAACCAAGATATTTATGGTCTTGGTTGACCAACTAATTGACTTAAGTTGATTAAAACTTAAACTAGTCACTATCTGGCACTATTCACAAATCAGTGCACATATTTCTGAAATTTTTGATTTCCCATTGATTTAGGCTTCCTAATGTGATACTAATTAGTACACATGTTGATTAAAGAGTAATGATGGACATTTAGCCACTCAAAACTCAATTCTAAGACAATTTCTCAAAAAGGTGCTTTAAGGAGTCTTAAAGCACATTTTGTGTTTAAGCTTGTTTTTGAGCTTGGTTTTCTTTGCTAATTGATTTAAAATGTCCATTAGCATATTACTAAAGTCTTATAATGGTATTTGGGTGCTAATCAAAGTCACTCCAAGCTTAGAGCATGTTTTTGCCCAAATTGCCCTTAAGGCACTTTCTTGTGTTTTCCTTGGTTTAAATTGTCTACCAATCTTTCTAAGGCATATTCTAGCCTTAATACATCATAATTTGATGTTTACTTAGCATACTTAGGTTTGGGGTATTTCATTCTGCCTTCTAACGTGTTAGCTAAGTTTCGTATTATTTTTAACTTCAAATTGAATTCTTTCAATTACTAACGTGTTTATAATCTTTCAGGCTACGTACCCATAAAATTTAAGCTAAAAACACCGCCGGGAACAGCCTCAATGCTGCCGTCCGACGGCGGTCCGCACCCACGGACAGGGCATAAAAGTGGAGGGATTTCAAAATTTTCAAAAAAATTAGGGTTTTATAAAACATGTCCGGGCCCATGGACGCCCTGTCCGTGGCCTCGAACATTTCGAAATTGAGTTTTCTGTTTAGTTCGACTTTTATTTTCACATAGGTTAATTAGGGTCTGTCGGTTCGGACAGTAGGTCCGTGGCCACGGACAGAAACAAAATTTGACCTAATTCTGCCTCTGAAACCCTAGTTTAGGTAATTTTAATTCATTTTTAATTTTCTGTCAAAAAATGCTAAAAAAAACATAAAAAACAGAAGCTCGCGCACTTAGGTTAAAGCGACTCGTAATAAGCCGTAATTACTGTAAGTAGAGGAAAAACGACTTCTAGGGGTAATGAAAGTAATTGAACCCTAAATAAGTCGTATACCAAGCCCCCGAACCCGAACACTCCTTTCCTAATTTGACCTAGATTAAAATTAGGTGGCAACACATAATAGATTCCAGTGAGCTAGCTTAGGTTTTAATAATTATTGTTATATGACATAGTTATTAATCTTAGGTTATAGGTTGTAATACCCCAAATTTCTTAAACTGTGATTAAGGTCTTATTTAATTGTAAACCTTAGGAAACCCTAATTTCTAAAGATGGAGAAGTTTATAATTAGTTGGAGGTGCTTGGTGAACATTAGAAATTTTAGTTCCCGGAGTATCACCCGGTAAACCTTAGTTTCGCAGGATTTCTGAAATTCCTGAAAATTACTAAATTCCTCAGAAACTGAGAGTGGGTATCAACCTTAGGAAGTGTGTTAGATACTTTTGAGAGTGTTTTGAGGAAAGAAACAATCATATCTTTCTTCTTTTAATATAAGACAATCTAGTTACATTTTTCAGTATTTAGTGATTCTGGGCAAACGGGGCTTAAGGAGAGCTCAAAAGTGACCCGAGGAAATTCCTTAAACTTGATAACCCACACTAGTATTAACATACCTACACATATAGTCTTAATTCCCATAAAAAGCTCAAGCCAAACATGACCTAAGATGGGGCCGAAAAATCACTTTGTGGTACGAGGATGAAACGATTGAATTCGACATGCAGAAAATGATGAAGAAAAGTTCAAACTTTTCTCCTCATGCTAAGGCAGTGGGATTCACAGATGATGAGGAGGAGGAAAGCGATTTTGCTACAGATGAGGATATGTATTCCCTATCTTCCATCCCGAAAGCTGAAGCTGAAACACTAGAGCAAGTATTATTTACTTCTCTAGAAGAAAAGATAGAGGATCCGGAAGTTAACGCCATGCTGGCGTATATGGAGAAAGGGAGGGCCGGTTATCAAGCTTACCGGCCACCAATCGAAGAACTCGACAGAAAACCTCAAAAATCAATTCCATCAATAGAACAACCACCAGAGCTCGAGCTTAAAGAGCTACCTTCTAAACTCAAGTATGCCTTCCTAGCTGAAAATGACCATTTGCCTGTCATTATTTCCTCTTCTCTGAATTCCGGGGAGGAAACAAGGTTACTTGAGGTATTAAAGAAGCACAAGACAGCAATCGGGTGGACTATTGCTGATATAAAAGGAATTGACCCCTCCTATTGCACGCACCATATCTATATGGAGGAAAACCACAAGTCTATCAGGCAACCTCAACGCCGGCTAAACCCTAACCTCAAGGAGGTGGTTCGAAAGGAATTTCTGAAACTCCTTGACGCGAACATCATCTATCCGATTTCTGACAGTCCATGGGTCAGTCCTGTACAAGTTGTCCCGAAGAAGGGGGCATCGAAGCTGTTATAAATGATAAGGGGGAGGCTATCCCTCAAAGAAAAATCACAGGATGGCGCATGTGTATCGATTACAGGCGCTTAAACTTGGCGACCAGGAAGGATCACTTCCCTCTCCCCTTTATCGATCAGATGTTGGAGCGACTAGCAGGGCAAGAGTACTACTGGTTTTTAGATGGGTTCTCAGGCTATTTCCAAATACCAATCGCACCAGAAGACCAGGACAAGACAACCTTCACTTGTCCATACGGTACCTTTGCATACAGACGAATGCCTTTCGGCCTATGCAATGCCCCCGCTACCTTCCAGAGATGTATGCAAGCAATATTTGCTGATTTCATCGAGCAGAGCATAGAAGTCTTTATGGATGACTTCTCGGTCTATGGCTCTAGTTTCGATAAATGCTTGGCTCAACTTGATTTGATCCTAGGACGGTGTGAGGATACAAATCTCGTTTTAAACTGGGAGAAATGTCATTTTATGGTCAAGGACGGAATTGTCCATGGACATAAAATATCAGCTAAAGGAATAGAGGTGGATAAAGCCAAGGTAGAGGTTATCGAGAAGTTACCGGCACCAACTACTGTTAAAGACATACGAGCATTTCTAGGGCATGCAGGATTTTATCGGCGGTTTATACAAGACTTCTCAAAAATCAGCAAACCATTGACCGACCTGCTACAGAAAGATGCCCCGTTTCATTTCGACGAACGGTGTTCAGCTGCTTTCCAAACTATAACACAAAAATTGGTGTCAGCACCTGTTGTCATACCACCTGATTGGTCTCTTCCGTTTGAGATCATGTGTGATGCAAGTGACTACGCCGTGGGGGCAGCTCTATGCCAGAAAAAAGAGAAAATTCTAAGAGTGATTGCTTATGCCAGCAGGACACTTAACGACGCCCAGAAGAACTATACGACCACGGAAAAAGAGCTTCTGGCTATAGTCTTCTCCCTTGATAAGTTCAGGTCGTACTTATGGGGAAGCAAAGTCATCGTGCACACAGACCACTCCGCTCTCAAATACTTATTTGCAAAACAAGAAGCCAAGCCTCGCTTATTGCGCTGGATTCTTCTTCTACAGGAATTTGACATCGAAGTCAAAGATAAGAGCGGAAATTTGAATGTCGTCGCTGATCATCTCTCCAGATTGGTAACTCCTACAGATAGTGTACCTATCAACGAATTCTTCCCCGATGAGACTGTCTTCTCAATCACCAAAGTACAAGAGCCATGGTATGCGGACCTGGCCAATTATTTAGTCTCTGGAACAGTACCCTATGATCTATCCTACTCCCAGAAGAAGAAATTTCTTTCTGATTCAAGGCATTATTTCTGGGAGGATCCGTATTTGTTCCGAGTTAGTGCTGATGGGTTGATTCGACGATGTCTCCCGGAAGATGAGGTTTCAAGCGTCATACATTTTTGTCACTCACGGGAAGCCGAAGGTCACCATGGACCCACAAGGACCGCTGCTAAGATCCTGGCTTCAGGATTTTATTGGCCGACCCTTCATAAAGATGTACACCAATTCTGCAAACAATGTGATAATTGTCAGAAAATGGGTAATACATCCAGGAGACATGAAATGCCACAACAGGGGATACTAGAAGTGGAGCTCTTTGATTGTTGGGGCATCGATTTCATGGGACCGTTCCCTTCCTCGTAGGGCCACCAATATGTTTTAGTGGCAGTTGATTACGTGTCGAAATGGGTAGAAGTCATACCCTGTCATCATGCTGACGCAAAGACAGTAACCAGGTTCCTTAAGAAGCACATCTTTACCCGTTTTGGCGTGCCTAGAATTATCATCAGTGACGGAGGATCTCACTTCTGCAATCGTTCATTCGAGGCTCTTATGGGTAAGTACGGGGTACGTCACAAGGTAGCTCTACCTTATCACCCCCAGACAAACGGCCAAGCAGAAGTTTCGAACCGTGAGTTAAAATGGATCCTCCAGAAAACGGTTAACTCATCACGAAAGGATTGGGCACTTAAGCTAGATGATGCGCTCTGGGCTTACCGCACTGCATTCAAGACTCCCATCGGGATGTCTCCTTTTAAGCTTGTTTATGGGAAATCATGTCACCTACCTGTAGAGCTGGAGCATAAGTCATATTGGGCACTCAAGGCCCTAAACTTCGATTTAGAAACCGCAGGAGAAAAGCGGAAGTTTCAACTCTCTGAACTCGAGGAGTTAAGAGATCAGGCATACCGTAGTGCGACAATATACAAGGAGCGCACCAAGAAGCATCATGACCAGATGATCCACAAACGCGACTTTAAGGTTGGCGACGAAGTGCTGCTTTATAATTCCAGATTGAGACTATTTCCTGGAAAACTCAAGTCTCACTGGACTGGCCCATTCCAAGTTGTTGGAACCACTCCTTTTGGTGTTTACGAACTCCAGAATCAAAAAGGAGAAAGCTTCAAGGTCAATGGATCCCGTCTTAAAAGGTATGCCGGAATTCATGAAAATAATAATGCTATGTTCGAAATTTCTTTCTTACAGGAATACGAGGAAGCCTCCACCCCAAAGGAACAACAGACAACACCTCTACATCATAGGTTTGCAAAAGTGTACAAACTTCCTAACACCAGCAGTTCAAAAATCTCGCCCTCAAACTCTTCTCCAACCTAAAGCTTGGTCAAATACGTCTAGCTAGAGAC
Source organism: Limonium bicolor (assembly GCA_023374045.1). Taxonomy (NCBI): domain Eukaryota; kingdom Viridiplantae; phylum Streptophyta; class Magnoliopsida; order Caryophyllales; family Plumbaginaceae; genus Limonium; species Limonium bicolor. Next base: position 289,821,115 of record CM041780.1, on the reverse strand, counting down.
GTTAAACCCGGGCAGCTTGGTGGGAGGCAACCCACCATCTATCTTTTGTCTTTCCTTCAATATTAATGTTGTTTTCTTTTTGTACTATATTTCCCTTTTATATGTTATAATAAAATGCAGGTTTCACTTGAGTTCTTCTCGCTGTGTAGAATATTCTTTACAGGTTCAAATCATGACATTCCACAGCTGCACTCAAGTGTGGGGGAGCTCTACACACTCTACGAAATCTGGGGAGTACACTCTTTCCTTTACTAAATGCATGCCCTATTAATTTTATTCAATCTACGCAATGAGGGCATTGCTTGAACTTAAGTGTGGGGGAAGAGCCTTTTCAGGGCATTTTGTGCTTAAATTGTTAAATCTCTCTACTTATCTTGCATTTGTTCAAAAATTAAAATTATGTACCCTGCTAATGTAGGTTGTTTCTCTTTAAAAACAAATACTATTATGAATTGTGGGATAAATGGTACAAATTTTTAAAATTTTTCATTTGATTACTTTTGAGGAGCATTTTTCTTATGCGGTGTGACCAAATAATCTGCAAATGGTTGGATTTTATTGCTCAGGGTTTTCTTTCTGTCTTCTCTCTTAGGGATTGCTAAGGGGTACTTCTCTGTTAAAAAAAAAGAGAAAAAAGAATACAAAAAAAAAGGGACTTGCGGGACACCATTGGTAACCAACAAAGAGAGTTGAGTGTTCTTAAATACAAAGGCATTATGCCTACATTTTCTCATCCCTTATGCAAAAGTGAAGCAAATGCATAAATCTTTTCTTCCTTTTGTTTTCTCCTCAATGCCCATTATTGAGAGAAGTTGGCCATGGTAAAAGTTCTCGGAGTCACCTAAACAAAAGAAACATTGAAGTACCTTAGATCATACCCCGGAACTCTATATTTTGTTTTTACCCTGAGCACACCTATGCCACCAGTAGATAATTTTTCACACTCCTCAATAAGTTATAAAGATCATGAATTGTTTACCCCTTTACCCTACCCTTCATAATAATATTTGTTAGTATTGAGCATTTCCTACTTGCTTAGGTACATGGTTTTGCTTGAGGACAAGCAAAAAGATAAGTGTGGGGGTGTGATAAGTGTCCAAATGAGCATGTTTTATAGGTGTATTTCATATATAATATTAGCACTTTTCTTGCTCATTTCTCCACTTCGGCTAGTTTTCCTCTAGTTTATGTTTTATTGTTTATCTCACAAAATTATTGGTTTAATATGAGGAAAACCAAGCCGGGAGTGAAGTAGACGAAGAGACAAACGCATAGATGCAAACAGCTCAGAAAACGGGGTCCAAACGAAGAATCTAGAGCCGGTCGAAGTTTGAAGGAAAATAGGTCACGGTCATACTTGTGACCGCCTAAGGAACCGCCTAGCTAGAGGCGGTCAACCTTGCAACCGCCTAGCTAACCGCCTATACTAGGGCGGACTCCAGGGCAGACGGCAAGCGGTCACCAGGCGGACGTGAAGGCGGAGGACATAAGGGAACCGCCCAAACAGAGGCGGTTGTCCAGGCGGACACTTATAAAACCGCCTATTTGAGGCGGTTGTCTAGGCGGTCGTGACTAAAATCAGTCACCAAACAGTTTTCTTCTTCGCGCCGACTCTGCAACTCGCATCTGCTCCGCCTACCTTAAATCCTTCACGCGTTTCGGCTCTGTGCCCTGCAATTAATGAAGCAATCAATGAAGCAATCAACTGCAATCAATTCCTCCGCTCCAGACTACCTCTTCTCTTCCTCTATAAATACTCAGTTACTGCAACCTTGTACGAGTGCACGGAGAATACCAGAAAATCAACTCACGCTCACCTCATTTCATTCTCTTCCAGTAAATCACTCCCATACATCACAACACACCATTCAGTCCCCAGGACTGAAACTCTCCAATTCACTCATTCCACTTACAATAACCTACGTACATGTTCCACTCTTCGTTCTCTTCATTTCTCCATTCACCATTCACGCCTCCGTGTTATTATTACGTCCAACCTCTGTCTGACTTATTGCCAGTTAATATGTCAGGCTAAGGAGGATTTGCTTCGGGCGAGGGTTTAATTATGGTTTGTTAGCTGTGTAATATATTTCTACCGGTTAAAATAAATTCAGTTTGTTACGATTAAAGTTTTGTTTCTCTCCCTTTTTAATAAATTTCATCGATTTATTAAAAAGCCTTACTAAGTCTGTTTTTAATTTCATCGGTTAGAAACAGATGGGTTAATTAAGCCGTAAAACTGTAAGAACTTATTTTCATCGTTTAAGTTAATACATGTTGCAAGAATAAAATTCCTCACACTCCTCTGCCGTTTACACGCATTTTGCTTGAGTTTTCATCGGACCTTGCATTACAGGTAAACGAGTTCTTATGAGTTTTCATCGGACCTTAAGAAAATTACAGGAATCTTGCCAAACTATTTTATTAAACCGGTAGAGATAACACATTTAATCAGATCATATTAACCTGAACCCGAAGTTCCATTTAATTTATCTCATTTCACTTAATTAATCTGTTATTTACTTTTCAGAAACAAGTAAATTTAACCCCCCTCTTGTGACACGCTTAGGTATTACTTATCTCACTATAAGTCCCACGGTTCGATAATCCGGTCGCTTACACTTTTCTATACTATCACGACCGGGATCTGTTTGCAGCCCGACGTTTAATTTGAGTTTTAATTTCTTTTCTTTTAATTTTACACCAGTTAATCACTCACGATATAAACGCTCTGCACTCACCATGATAAAAACCGGCCCCCATCTCTACCTAGGGGTATAATAGTCTTTGTTGACCAATTTAATTACTTATAACAACATATGTTACAAACTAGCTTATTAAAGTTACTATTCACTAAAACAAGGCACATAGATGTGAAATTTTTGATTTCCCATTGATATAGACTTCCAAATGTGATAATATATAGTACACATGTTAATTAAAGAGCAATGATGGACATTTAGCCATTCAAAACTCATTTACAAGACAATTTTTCAAAAATGTGCTTTAAGGCTCCTTAAAGCACATTTTGTGTTTTAACTTGTTTTAAAGCTTGGTTTTCTTTGGTAATTGGTTTTATATGTTCATTAACATATTTATAAGGTATAGGTATGACCTTTAGGTCTTATACAAATTTATCCCAAGCTTAGAGCACATTTTTGCTCTTATTGACTTTAAGATATATTCTTGTGTTTTGTTTGGTTTAACTATCTACCAAAGTTTCCTAAGGGCTTAATTAGCCTTATTAAATCATAATTGAATATCTTTAAGTCTTGGTAGGCTCTTTGGGTCCTAACCAAGTTCACTCCTAGCTTAGAGCATGTTTTTGCTTAAACTGTATCTTAGTGCTTTATTGCATTTACTATGGTTTAAATTGTTCACTGATGTCTCTAAGGCACTTTTTAGCCTTTATATACCATAGTTTAATATTTAAACCACATATCAAGGTTTAGGGTATTTCAAGAATATTTAGATGTAAACGTATTACATTTGTTTATCATTAATTATAGAATAAGATCTATTTGTGCAACATTTTATGTAATCTAATCACAATTTTTCCTAAGTTTTAACTTATTAATTACTAAATCCCAATTTTAGATTTACATTCTGATCATTGACAAATAATACTATACATGTATTTTAATATGGTTTATATATAAACCTTGGAAATTCAAAGGTAACCCTTTAAGCCTAATACATAACTATAGTTTAATACCGCCTCGTATAATATTCTTCTATTAGTATTATGTAGAGGTTTAGTTTAACTTATTAATTCCTTCGTATTATATTTCCTATAAGGTATCCAATTTTATTTATGTTTAATGTGTATATATTTACATATACTAGGATTTGCTCAAAACATTATTTATGTAGTTTTATTGTATTTACTTATGTTTATTAACTTTTAGGCATAACTACAACCGATATATGCTTTAATAAATAAAATGTTTCCCTTTATTTATTTAATACATATATACGTATACCTGTATTAGAATTTAATTAAGACATCCCCTATGTAACCCATTATATTTAAACTATCTTATCACTACAACCTTTAACTGTATTCCAAGTATGTTTCATAAAGTATATTTTTACTATTTCTTAGGATACTAACTCTTATACTATTTAGTTATTATAAGTGTTAATTTATTAGCTTACTGTTTTACTCAAAGTTGCTACTTTATTCCCTTTTAATATATGTGTAAAATATATATATTCCAGTTTTAATTAAGAATATTAACTCCCATATAATATAATAAATAAATAAAATGTAGCATAAATAAATTCCTTGATTTAACATAAGTTTCCACTTAAATAAGTATATATACATATATGTAAATAATTTCACTTCTCTTAAAAGCTAATACCAAAACATTTATAAACTTACTGTTATAAAATGTTAATTTAGTGTTCCATATTTTCCCAGCTTAAAAAGTTTACTAACAAACCATACTTTAATTTTTGGTTACATTAAAAACCATATATTATAAGTTATTCTTATGAAAAACTCATAAACACAATTTTTAAAACCATTTACCATTGCCCAAAAATTCGAAAATTTAATATACAGTAACTATAACATTTTAGACATATTATAAAATTTTTATTTCATAAAAATATCTTTTTAAATTAGCTAAATAATTCCATAAAACCAGTAACTTGCAAAAATCATAACTTACGTTTAAAAACTCCAAAACCATATTAATTTAAATCAAAATAAACTAGATTAAATAAGGAATCTATGGTTAAAATTTCAAGTCAAAACACCTTCGGGAAGGTATTTAAATTAATTAAACAAGTTAGGGTTATTTACTGAAATTTATAAAAACCTAATCTGAAACGTTTTAATCTCGGTCGTCCAAATCTTATAACTATGATCGGACGGCCCTAAATCTCCGAGTTCTTCAACGCAGAGCTTAACCATGTCGAGTACTAAATCGACAATATCTCCCAATCTACAGAACGAAATCGAGTGATTCTTGTTTCTATGGTTTCGTAATTAAATTACGGTTCTAATGACACCGATTTCCCCAATTATAATGCAGTATTCTGAAAGATAGGTTCTGGGTTCTATTCGACTAGGGTTCTTGTTATGCCCGATTCGATTTTTACAAAATTCTCTCAATACAAGGCATAATTGATGAAATTGGCAGTTGGGTTAGGTCGATAATGCAAAATCGAGTTACAGAATAGGAGGAATTGAACGGAGACTTACCATGGAAGCACCGGTGACGGAAATCGTAATCGGTTTCTGGAAATAAAATTCGAATTCGAGCTGTTCGAGTAGCGAACTTTGGAGATCTATAAAATACGTTCTAGATCGAGTTAGGCCATGTTCTTGGGCTCATTAGAAAGAAGAAGCATAGCTCTACACATTGATAGCAATAACTCACTCTAACTCGCAATACACAGAAAGAAATCTAAGTCGAAAGTTACGAGTTTATACCTTACGTTTTCCGGAAAAATCCATGATTTTATGTGATGACAAATCCGAAACTTTAGACACCTCTCTCTTCCAAACGGTTGGGAATTAGCTTTGGTCATCAACATGAAAGTTGTAGAGGGATTAGAGCTCTTCCGAACGAGCTAAGGAACATGAAATTTGGATGAGAAACGAAGAAGTTATGGATAGACGAAGTTACCTGATTCGTAGGAAAAACTGGAAACTGCAGTTTCAGTTTTTGCAAGGTGGCTACTTTGATTCGATTTTCCGGTTGATTTAGGATGAGTTAGGGTTAGTGTGAGTTATGGTTGTTTAGAGGAAATGTAGGAGAAGACAACAAAGAAGACGACATTGAAAAATATTGAGAGATGAGTGAGATATAGCCGTCCAAAGTTAGGGCTAAACACAGAATTCGGTAATCGAAATTCAGGGAAACCGGAATCGCCTAAGTCCTGGCGTGTGTGAGCTTGACACGTGGCAGTCATTAAAATTTTGGCTCTAAACTTCAATCTATCATAACTTTGGCTAGGATGATCCGTTTTTGACGTTCTTTTTATCGATCTTCATGGTTTTCCATAACCTATTTATTGGTATAGGTTTCATGGCCTGGTTTGACCATTCTCAAAAAGTCAACTCTAGCAAGGCTTAATATACTTTAAGGTTTCTAGAATTTTATATTGACTTTTATGTTTCAAAACAATGTTCCAACACTTCCTAAAATCTTTATAATATAGTTTGAGTGTTTAGAAATTTTCCCAAGATTTATGGACTTATAAATCTTATTATTAAATTTATAATACTATATAATTATATATAACAATTAAATATTAAATTGTATTCCTTAGAGTTAAATAGGAGGAATCCCCTAAATTAATTTCCATAATTCCATATAATATTAATACTCATAATTCCATACAATAATTTAATATTCATAATTCCTTATGCTAATTTAATATTCATAATTCCATATAATAATTTAGAGTAAATTACTCAGAACCCCTTGAGGATTTAGGATATTACAGTTAACCTCCTCGTGTTTATCATAATTACTGTTAACTACCTCGAGTTTAAGGTATCTTTGACTACGAGCCCCCAAACTATAACTTTGTTATCAGGAAGTTAACTACGTGTTGACCTATCAGGTTAATCACATTAATAATGTCAAGCTGAAAAAAAAACACTACTTAATCAGCATTGTTATTTTCCTAAAAATGTCAACACTGCCTCGAAAATGCATCTAAAGTGGGATGCAAGAGAGTTAAGACGATGTTGATTAAGCAGTTTTGTTGTCCAGCTTGACATTATTAATGTAATTAAGTTGATAGATCACACGTAATTAACTTTCTGATAACAAAGTTATAGTTCAGGCGCTTGAAGTCAAAGGTACCTTAACCTTGAGGTGGTTACCAATAATTATGATAAACACAAGGGGGTTAACTGTAATATCCCAAATCCTCAAGGGGGTTCTGAGTAATTTACTCAATAATTTAATACTTAATAGTATTATTAAAGGTTTAATAAAAGAAATCCCCTAAATTAATTTAAATTAATTTAGGGGTATTTCAGTATATCCCCCTTAAAAGAAACTTCGCCTCGAAGTTTAAAAATCAACTAATAGGCACTCACAACCGCTTCGGGTGTGCTGAGACAATAATAATTCCAATGAAATTCCATAAAACCAATCCTTTATTTCCATCCATTTCCATAACAACATTCCACTCAAGATTACTCAAAATCAAACTGAACCAGGATATACCAAGATATAGCATGATGAAAATCAAAAGTCACATACTGAGTCATAATGTAAAAACCAAGCACATAGAAACACCTCTCGTTCTGCTAATAAGGCAACATGGCACAATCTGGATGAGGTGACGAAGGAAGAGTATGCCAGTATATCCCCCTTAAAAGAGCTAAGGTACGCCCTCGTACCGCTACTAACGGCACATTCAAAGAATTCAACACCTTATTAACCAGCTTTGTTGTAAACTTTATCGCACCGTTGATTTTATCTGCGATCGATATATATATATCTGTATCTCTTGATGGTTTCATATTTGTATTTTCTTAACTGTTATAAAACTTTATTTTATGATCCTTATCCTTTCATTTTAGGACCGGTACGAATTATACGTCATTATATGATCATTTTATCATATCAATTATATTAACAAGCTATAAATCAGGTGTAACGTATTTGAGTAGTTTAAAATAATATTTCAGATCATTTAATAATCCTCAATAATCTTCCAAAATCATCGCCTAGGGTTTATTAGTCAACCCTATGCTAAAACTCTATAAAATAAATATTTCTGTGACTTTTCAAGTTTCAATTGTTTTAATAATTAACTATCGCATTTTAGACGAACCATTCAGTGTTTACTTCATAAAATTTACTTATTATATATTTACATAATTTCACACAAGGCAGAGTTTTAGGAAGTTCTTATTATCTATAATATAGCTCCAAAATCTGATTCCTTTATCTTAAAATTTTTATATATATATATTTTTAAGGTAGGGACTCTATATAAATTTTAAGTCAAATGAACTAGTCTAATGAAAACTCACTCACTCTTGGTAATTATTTTTCTTAAGGTTTGTTCTATGTAAGTATTCTTCTGATTATTAAATCTTAGTACTCCCTTAGACAATGGTGGCTTTTGTAAATATCACTCTTTAACTTCCAAATAAACATGAGAATTTCCAAATTTAAGTACTCTTAATTTTCACTAGACGCTCAATACTCCAAGCTTTTAGGCTCAATATTTAGTTTAATATTACCATGTGTGTTCACTCCATAGGTAAGTATTTTCACCAAGGTTTAACTCGTAACTCTTTACATGTGAATTAAGTACTGGATCTTAATTATAGTTTTGAATTGTTCATGTGGCTAGTAATGAAATGCCTAGCTCAAGATTCATGATGGTAACGTCTTCCACCACTTCCCCTCAAGTTCAACACAAACCATCACCTACGTAGAAGATTATATACGGTTAGCTGACAAGGCTGTCTAGCCCCTAAACTTCTAGAAGTGGGTGTGCACCCCCACTACTTTCAGCCTAGGAGTTCGTCGCCCAGGCACTTCCGTAGGGTGTCAGGTTTAGTGTTTTCTTTCTAAAGTTAACATAGAGTTTTAGTGTGGTTTAAGGGTCCGGATGTATGCTACTAGTTGTTAGCTTAATAATTTCTAGACTTAAGATTTATCCAAACATTACCTTTAGGCAACAATTTGTACCAAGTAATTCTTAAGATTTATTTTCAAACTTTAAAGGAGTTGAAGTACTTTCACATAATATCAATACTAATTTAGTTATTTAAAGTTCTATTTGTATATTGTTTTCAACAAAATATTCTTTAAATTTCTAGGAGCATGTGTACTTGCTCTTAGGAATTGTATTCATAGCCATGTATTCTCCATAAGTATGCTTGTGAAAATAGATTAATATATGATTTATCTCAACCAACATCTTATCGTACTTAATATAGGACGTTCCAAACTTATATATATATATTTGTAGTTTATTGTTGGAACGGTATAGCAACACATCACACTCAACAGACATTCATAACAGAAAAGTGTATAAAGAAATCATTCACTAATCTAAGAAGGGTTAGGAGCCGTGCCTTACTAGAATCCTCACTTCCCAATTCTACCCCAATTCCCCAGTTTTAAGTGCACCAATATTCTAAGTACTTCACTCGGCTTGTTTTCTCGGGTTTAGAGCGTAACTACGCTCTGATACCAATTTCTGTAACACCCCTATAATAATAAAATAACAGCGGAAAATAAACTAAAGGTGCTACAGACCATCGGGCTCCAAACACCCGGTACCAACCTCTCCAATTACAACCATCACAATTAACTAAGTTACGGTCTGAAACTTCGAGAAAATAACATTAACATAACAATAATAAAACATTCACTCTCATAAACCTAATCCCATCCAATCATCATGCTCTTCGTGGCCACCTGTAAATCAATTTATACCTGCAAGATGAAACCAAGCAGCCACCCCGGGAGGGATGAGTCAGTTCCTGGAATGGAAATGGTAAAATTCTCCAAAAACAAAATTATAAAGCATAATCTTCAAAATAAACAGTAACTTGAAATCAAAACTCTTGAAAGTAAAACAGGGAAACAAGGCATTAAAATCACCAAGCAAAGATAACAAGTTGAAATACCCCGAACTTAAATAAGGATTAAAATTAATCTAATACGTATTTAAGGGCCTAATGGTACCTAATTATACTGTTAAGGAAAAATAAATCCAAAAGAATAAATAAACGCTTAAAAGCAGAAAACGCTAAATAAGCGTTAATAACCATAGGAGGTATGAGACCTCGGTTAGAGTATTAAATGGATTCTAAAGGTTTAATAAGACCTAAATAATATATGGGAACAAATCCGAAGAAAACGGATCCTTAAAATGGATTAAAAACATAACGAACCTTAAAGCGTGTTTTCCGAGGTAACTGGGAAAAACGTGTCTTTAGCGGGTCAATAGATCGTAACAATTTGGACAACTAAATAAGCATTAATAAATATTAGTGAAGCTTTAGAGCAATAAAATCATAAAACAAGAAATTAGTAAAAACTGTCAAAAACAGGAAGTGTGGGGTAGAAGCATAAATAGACCAAACTTATGTGTCCACTTTAAAATAAAAAGTGAAGTTGTGTGTGTGTGTGTAGTGCCACCCGATGGCCCCCTCTCTCACACACTCCATTAATTCTTTTCATTTGCAATAGACAAACAAAATTAAAAACATAAAAGTAGCCCCACTCACTCACTCTCTCTCTCCTACCCCATTCTCCTCTCTCACGCATGCAACCCTCTTCCCTCACTCTCTTTTCTTTCTTCTTCTACCTCCCAGCCGATAACAATGGAGAACTAGCAACCCCCACAAAAATACTCTCTTCTCTCCTCTTGTTACTCTATCAAACCTTCTCCAAAAATTATAAAAACTACACCATTGTGTTCCTCTCACCAAGTAAAGCATTCCGATCTTTTCAAAATTCGAAAAGGATGAATTTCATTTCCATGGGTTTTCCCCATTTGAAGAGAAAAGCACACCATTATGGAGCTTGGAGTCTCCTCTTTCCAACAAGGTAAAAATCTACATGAAAAACCCATGTTTTCACCATCTCCTTCATAACCGATTTTACCTCTTGTAACACTCCATTTTCTCTCTCTCTTTTGAGCATAATATCAACCTTGCAATGGTGGTGGTTCACCTTCTTGAACCAAGGGCTAAAACCCTTCTAAAACTCTCCAAAGGTAAACCCTAGAAATTTCATTTCAAACACTTCAATGAATTGGCATTAATTAAGGGTAGTATATTAATTGTAGTGTTTTGTGTTCATTGGGTGATGGGAATGGAGTTTGGCAACTCCATTCCCCACATGGCCGATTTGGGCAAGAAAGGAAGAATGAGGAGAAATGAGAAAGAAAGAAGGAATTAAAAGCTCAAGGTAAGAGCTCTTTACTAATGTTAAATTTAATGCATTAGAGTAATGGGAATGGGTAAACCAATTTAAAGAACCCAAAGAGTGTATTGGTAATGTAATTGTGGAATTTTGGGTATTTGTGAACTAGTATGTGGATTGTAGGCCTTAGAGCCAAGTGTATTGTGTATGTGCATTAGTAATGTGGATTGAGGAAGTAATGGTGTACTAAGATTTTGTATGTGTGCTGGTAGAACCCTTGTGGTTTGGCTAGATTAGGAATGAGTTTGATGAGAAAACACATATGTAGAGAAGTAAGAAATGTAGAGGAACTATGGCAAAATTTTGGTAGGAATATGTATATGTATGGATGACTTGGTGAATGGGAAAACCAAGGTGTGTATTGGAGTTAGTAGAGATTTTTAATGACTATGGAGTAGTAGTTGTGGTAAGAGAATGAAAGGATATAAAATCTGTAGCAAGAATTGTTGAATGACATTGGAGAAACTAGGAGGATTTATGTACTTGACCTTGGGAGTGAGTGTTGGACTTGAAGAGGAGAGGCAATGCATTGTAGGCATTGGAAATGGCAATAGGAGAGGAAATTATGTATGGAGGAGGTGGGAACCAAAATCTGTAGCAAGGAGGTATTAAATTGCATTGTAGAACTAAGAAGAAATAGTGTGCAAGATTTGGTAAGAGGAGAGTTGGACTTGGGTATAGGTAATGTAATGGCTTGGAAGTATATTTGGGATGCTAGTAATGGTATCGGTAGTAGGAGTATTGGATATGAGCATTGAACTTTAAAATCTGTAGCATGAGTGTAACAAAAAACTGTTACAAGTGTTGGAAGAGAAGTGAGGGAATTGGTAGTTGTTTGATGGATTTAGTAATGGATTTGGTGGATGAATTAAGGTGATTAGAATGTTTAAATAGTACTAAAAACATGTTAGGAATATGTAGGTAGATTGGGGAAGCAATGGGTGAAAATGGGAAAGAAAAATAAGGTCTGTAGCAATGTCTGCTACGTCCGACCCATAGCCTGGATCGGAGCTGGGTCGGACATGTCTTAAGCAACGAAAATAAATCTTTCTGGAACAGTTCAACCTAGGGCCGTGAGTCAGACGTGGGTCGGACATGCAAAAAAATTATGTTGTCGAAGTTTCTGACTCCGTCAGACCCAGAGGGTGAGTCGGACGTGGGTCGGACAGGGCTTGGCCAACAGACCCGAAACAATCTGGAATGATCCGACCTAGAGGTGTATGGGTCGGACGGAATAGTGCTGGGTCGGACAAGGAGAATTTCAGAGGACGAGAATCTACTGGAATGGTCCGACCCAGGGCTTGGGTCTGACGGTGGGTCGGACGACCCATAACTTACCAAAAAAAAAACTATAGGGTTATAACTAGTATATATATATATGTATACCCACCTATACATAGGTATATATCTATGTAAGTAAACCATGGATAAGTAAAGAAAAGAAAGTAAATGAGATATAAGTGTAAAGAATGCAAAGACTTAGTAAGTATGAATTAGGAAATGTAAGAGTAATCGAATTAAGTTCATGCTAGTTAGAGTAATCATTCAATTACATGTATATCATAGGAACTTGATTTGTGAGCACTGGAGGAACGTTGGGATACAAGTACAATGGTGAAAGGTATGATTTCTTCATGCCCTGTATCCTAATCTGGTTACCCCGATTTGTGTGCTTATTTGATCACCTAAATAAGGTAAATGCACGAATCAGACTATATTGCACTTACCTATGCTTGACTTATGTTGTTCTTGATATTTATTGTCTTGAGCACTAGTTTGTATAATTCATGAAATATATGAATGATGATGAATGGTATTCGAATCTTGTATTGTACTTAAGTATTGTATTGCATTTCGTATGAATGAGTATTGAGCAATGTATTTGTGTATGTGGCTTGTATGAATGACTTCTTGTAATTCCTAACTACCTAACTCCTAACTTAAGTGAGTAAACTGGAATGAGTAGAAGTCCGATATAGTTTCGGACACGCGTGAGGATGTGGAGTCACAAGAGGTTGGCTGCAATTCCTGACTCTTAAACTGGTCCGTGGCCCAAATCCTTTAAATGGGTAGCATCCCGGATTGGTGAGTCAAGTAAATCACGGAGGTGGGACGGAGTAGTCCCCAGGGCTGGAGGTCCCGACGACTTAACATGAGTAAGAGTAAGAGTAAGTAAGTATGTATGAGTATGAGTATGTATGCGTATGTATGGAGTAACGAGTAAAAAGAGTAATCTCCACCCGATTAACCCGGGTGGACCAATGAAGCTAACAAGTATTGCATATTGTGTATGTAATGTGTATATGTAATTCGGAAAAAGGTAAGTATGTATTGGATGGTTTATGTTGTACTTCTTGTATGTAATGAAGTGTATGTATGTGTGTATGTTTTGAGTAATGTATTGTAATATTATGTATAAGAGCATGTATGCATGTATGTTTGAATGAAATCAACCGCATGTATTCGACCAAGTGGTCGGCGTACCCTCACTAGTACGCGGGGTATGCGGTTATCCTGCGCAGCGAAAGCTGACCCCCTAGGGGGAACGTTTTTAGTGTGCAGGTACCCGAAGCGGATGTGGTCAAGGTAAGAGACCGGCGGCACACCCTTGTACTTAGAAAGTAAGTAGTGGTGAGGAATGGGTAGATGTAGACTCTTAGTGAGTATGTATAAACTTGGAAGAGATATTATAATTGTATAAGGATCCTAGTAGACTCGGTTAAGTATATTGTATTGTATGGATTATGGAGGAGTAAGTATTGAATGGAGCATTGTTGTATTTGGTTGATGAATGGAGTATATAATATAGATGTGGAGTACTCGGGATTCCGGTCCATCAGACCGATGCTGTATGTAGAAGTAGTAGCCTTGTTAGTCACGTGGGTGACTAACGGCATTGTATCACCCTCATTATGTAAGTATGTATCCGCTGCGTGTATCTGAAAGTGTAAGGAGATTGGACGGTAAGCACAACATTAATGGTAGGGGTGTTACAAAAAGTGGTATCAGAGCGAAGTATCGCTCTGATGACTGGAAATACCGAGTTTAGGAAACACCGAGTTAGGAATTAGAAGCTTAGGGCTAAGGGCTGAGTGTTAGCATTAGAGATATGCTAGTTAGGAACTACCGGTGAGTACCGGATACCTACAATACCAGCCCCGCCCGCCGCAAACCCCACTGTATAACTTGGGAAAGGACGCCAGAGAGAAGAAAAGTCTTCTCATACTCGGGGAAACCCGATCTGGCAGTTGTGAAGCAATCACACAGTAACAGGAACCGACATATGGTAGATTCCAGGAATTGGAAGTTCCGGAGATGGATCCCGGTGGGACAATAACACCCGCACGTAATAGCGGTAGGATGAACACTCCAACCACGAGGAGGCTACAACTTACAACAGCATGGGGCGACGTGCTTAGCAGTCGCGAAACCTAGCTAGTCAACCAACAGCAGGAAAGAAGCACTCACCGTGCAACGGAATGGAAAAGGGAGCAGCAACGGAACCCGAGACACAAGTCTACGGGATAGTAATACCTGAATAATACCACCAACGGTATGCTAGCTGACGAAGGACATAGTCGGAAGCGGTTAACTCCCAAACTACGACGCCATTAAGGTTGCAATACCTGGCCAGTATAGCGCAGACAACTACAAGAACAACCATGGGATATAATCCAATAGGACTACAAGAGTAGTGCCTAAACAAGCTAAGGCTCAATAACCACGGTAAACCAGTGGGAACGAGCGACAAGGAAAAACATAAAACTAAATAATTAGGGATCTCCAAGGATTGGAGAAGTACCCCGATCAATGACAACCATGTCAAACTTACTGAGAAGTTACTCAGAAGATTAATTGACCTAAGTAAATGATCACTTGACCAATGAAGAAGTCGACAAGACTATCAAATAAAAGTGGAAACCATACCATGACCGGTATAGGTTTACCCAAAAACCACTAGTACCACACACTTGCCACGGCAAGTGCCATAAGAATGGGAACATGCAGAGAAACCCTAACACACCACGAGTACATAGTAATGTACCGTGACCGCAACGAAGCGATTACAGGATCACACATCCTAAAAATGGAAGAACGAAACCCTGGAAAGGCCTAACGGCCCGACCATTGTATTAAGAGTATACCAGTCAGCGGGAAGCTAGACTTGGTCAGGACCACAAACATGGCTATGCCATGAAGAACCTCTTTTAACACCAAACTGTTATTTCAAAACCCTATTTTTCTTTCAAACCACAACCTCTCTTTTAAAACCTTGGATTTTAAAAACTGAACCAACATGATTACGGTGAGTATCATAGAATGATACGAGAGGAGTTGGCAACAGAATACTTCACCTAGGCGTGTGACGAACACTACGAGTGTACCCGTTACGGGATGTGGGACAACCGCACTCCGAAGGAGCTTGCGGGCCTGACATATAGTTGGGTAAGTGGTAACGTATCAACAAGGTACCCCACGTATGTATACATGTAGTGTGCGACACACGGGAAGCAGTCAACTCCGTTCTACGGACCATGAGTGAGTTCAATCAAAACAGCTGGACACCTCAGACGATCAAGTATCAAGGAACTCAGAGAATCCATCTGGAGATGAGGAATAAGAACTAGGAAGTGCAAAAGCATATACTAGTAAGTATAGACATTGGGTATGTCTCAAATAATCCAAACAATTACCTGACAGCTGGATGGAATACCCAGCCTAAACACAGTAAGGCGAATGCCTAACGGGAACCTAACGATGTTCAACAAACGGGGCGGAATTCCCAAGAGCAACCCCAAGATTACCACAAGTATACTCCATCATTTAAGGGGATACCAAACCTAGTCTTAAGCACTAGGAACAAGCATAAACAGTCTACCCAAGGACGGGAGACGTCATAACCCAAAAAGGGACAACTCAAGTACAATACCACAAGACGGTACAGTGGACAACATATCATAAACGTTAGCCGGATGTAACGGCATGATTCAACAGCACTCAGGAGCAATCCTTGAAGGGTGTCTGAATTGCAACAGTCGAACAACAGCGACATGATAAAAGCACGGAAGTTAGAATGAACACTCGGTTAAGACACCGAAGGGATTTCACTTAACAGGAAATGCCCTAAATTACTAGGAGGCACTAATTAACACCAGAGGGCCTAAAGGGTCTCCTATGAACGGAAGCGTGATGTCACGACTTACCACGGAGCCTAGCAATACCTCCAACCTATGGGGTATACATGGCATGGAAACATGTATAAGCAGCTTGCAAAGAGCATAGCTTGCAGCGATATGGCTCTAAAGCCATAAACCTGATGCGTTGTATAACCTTAAACGGTTGCAAAACCCACACCATTACTGACAAGACTTGCAAGAAATATTGTCTCATACGACAAGAAATCAACAACTGGACCATCAATTCAAACCCAACTTTAGGAGTGGCTTGAACTGATGGCTATCTCAATGTCACTGTCACTAGAGCATCAGTCTAGTATACAGTTGACGGAGTTCTTAATTACCGTCATGCCTTCTGTAGCAATGGTAGCACAAAGGCATAAGAATCATGATAATGCCAACATTGGCCTAGTCCACACTTGGACACTACGAGAAACACAAGGGAAGGTACCCCTCATTAACCGAAGACCACCAACGCGGTGATGATGTGAACCTTAGAAAAGGCTTCCATCTACTATAACAATTAAGCCCACACAACAGATATTGCCAAGGGGCGATGGAATAAGGAAAGGAGATTTCCAAACCAGCACGACTTAAGGAGCAAGCATACTTCATAAGCACCCAAACATGTGGTAGACCATTGTGTAAACACCAACATAGCAAACATTGTCATTAGACCTATGAGTGGAGACAAACCCCTCAACAAGAACTTTCATTTATCAATGACAGAGTACTCTTCAATTGGAGAACGGGACCAGAAAACCCTTGAAGCTACATGCGATGTCCCGGTGATGTACATACAAGAATAAAACCGCACAGCTAGAGCCTATAACCAATGTTCAGCTTTGGGAGGACAGTAATTGTCAAAAACAATCAATGTGAGTGCACATTGCACACCATGAATGACCAACGCTCAAGAGAGCTTGTAACCCGGTAAATTGCTTTATCCTTGGTCCAACCAAGATACTTGGTAAATTGTATCACAAAAGATGATAGAAGTGAGGTAAGTTACCTACACATAAAACCTAAGTGGAATACGAACATCTCCACATTGGGAAGATAATAGATTGCCGTATGCTACGACAAACCGCATACACACAAACACAAACTCCTAGAGTATTTACAACCATAAGGAAATGGTGCCAATGACAATGTCACTAAGTCAAAAGGAACTACCCACAGTAACAAAAATTAAAAGCAATGTTTGTACAATGAGTAAGACAACGGTGCGCAACAGGCGCCGCTTTGGGAAGTAGTTAAGCAATGACACGGATATAAGTATGAGATGACACACAGAAATATTCTTTCCTATCACATAAGTGCTTACTGTCAAGCTTTACCCTCTGCACTCTGTATGACTGCTTGTTTTGGCATTGCACTTGTTCATCTAATGATCTATGAGATGGCTAGGGATATGGAGAATGTAACCGTAGTAAATCTTTCCTTTCACCACAACATGGCATAAGCTAGTCAAGCAAGCCTAGCAACATACTGCGGCCTAAGGCCAAAGAATACGAAGTGTACAACACACTAGTAAATCACAAGATGTGAATTCCATTGGAATATAAGGTGAAAGAAGATACAAGAAAGTCACTAGGACCAACGCATAGAAAATTCATCATACAAGTAAAGAACACTTGTACTGAACCAGGAGAACTGGTATAATTCAGAAGCTACTGACACAGAGGAAGTACTACAACTAAGTAGTGACTTAACCTTGCCCGACAATAAGTCGGAGGAGCTTAGCGAATGATCGTGGAGGTACAATAGTGTGTATACTAGATGCCAGAGAGCTGGTTATAAACCTACAACTCATTGAGTTCAACACGGTAAAAGAATACCGCATTTGTTTAGTAAACCTTATCCCCATAATATGATAAAAGGTGATGCATAGCACATTAAGGATAACACGAAGGTACGTAACCCGAGTTATCAGGGTCGCGCAGCAAAGCTAGTGGGCCCTATCTAGGAGACAATATACCTAGTAAGTATAGCAGAATGGCTATTAATGCCTTGAAGCCGATTAGGCTAGAACCGAACTAAATATGAGTTAAATAAACTCATATAGGAACTCTTGGTGCGAAAACTAAACCATTGGTATGGTTAAGACCCTGTTGACCAGAGCATATTATATAATACCGTAGTGAAGCTAAACGCTTTAGTGGCCCAAACTGATTAAACCAATGTTTAATAATACTAACATATGGTAGATTACGTGGGCGTAATCCCTTTTAAGGGGGGTTGAGCGAAAACCGCTTAATGTAAGTTTTGTGAATAAAACACATACACCATAATGTGCATAGAACAAGTGAGAACCAAATTGATGATTGATACTATGTTAAATAAATATAAGTACTCATTCATATTGTAATTATGGTAATTAGGCATTAGACACAATACCATGGGATGATATCTATCTTGTAACACCAATGTAAGTATTAGTAAAAGAAAAGTAATGAGTAGTGGACGGAGCTCCACAAGTATTGTAACCTTTGAAGAAGTAGTACGAAACAACTGAGGATAGTGATGAATGAAGTTTATGAGTAGTGGGATCGTAAGTAATTATTTGAGCAAATTGAAGACACTAAATCTTATAAGTATGGTAACCCCTAGTTAGTAATTGAAATTGGGAGTAATGGAGGGATAATGAAGGTTGATGAAATGAGCATTATTGAACCATGGAGTGAAGCATTCGGGAAGTAGAGCGAGGATGATCGATGGAGTGATTCCATCCTTTGGAGATGTATGAATTCGTATCACGACTAGAAAGAGTAAAAAGATAGAAATGAAAACAATTAAATATTTGTTTCGTTGAATCTGATTGTGGAAGTCGACTTGATCCTGATTAGATCGAGGGAAACCGAACACAAATTGGGGTGGAAAGATAGTTCAACACTGGTGTCTGATCACACCAGGTCTAGCGATTCTTGAAGCTCCCCTCAATTGTCACAAGAATCACGCATAGGATAGAAGTAATGAATGTAACTTGGAAATTGGAGTTGGATGCTTTAGAAAGATTTCTAATTAGCTGTTGGGAAGGATTTCCCTTAGACCGAGAGTAAGGATTGGGCCAGAAGCTTATACCGAGAAGATAGTAGTGTAGCAGGTTGTATTATCCAAGGGGAGCGGGACATAGAGGATCCTGTGTCTAGATGACCTGAGTGCCTGCGGGATTGTAATGTGTATTGCATTGCTTTGGGAATAGCTTTGCACTGTATGTATGTATAAATGTTGTAATAAGGAACCGGATGGTAGGTAGTAATGCGGATTGGAGTGATTATAGTACATTGGTATGGTATGGTATGTAGAGACCCTGAGTAATGGATTTGGGAATTGTAAGGAGGAAGAAGGTATGGCTTTAGTATTGGACATGTAAGAATGAGTAAGCATTGTAACCTATAACCTCGAACAACTTTGAGGTCAAAGTTCTTAAGGGGGGTAGATGAAATACCCCGAACTTAAATATAGGGATTAAAATTAATCTAATACGTATTTAAGGGCATAATGGTACCTAATTAATACTGGTAAGGAAAAATAAATCCAAAAGAATAAATAAACGCTTAAAAAGCGGAAAACGCTAAATAAGCGTTAAATAACCATAGGAGGTATGAGACCTCGGTTAGAGTATTATATGGATTCTAAAGGTTTAATAAGACCTAAATAATATATGGGAACAAATCCCGAAGAAAACGGATCCTTAAAATGGATTAAAAACACTAACGAACCTTAAAGCGCGTTTTCCGAGGTAACCGGGAAAACGTGTCTTTAAGCGGGTCAAATAGACTCGTAACAATTTTGGACAACTAAATAAGCATTAATAAATATTAGTGAAGCTTTAGAGCCAATAAAATCAATAAAACGAGAAATTAGTAAAAACTGTCAAAAACGGGAAGTTGTAGGGTAGAAGCATAAATAGACCAAACTTATGTGTCCACTTTTAAAATAAAAAGTGAAGTTGTGTGTATGTGTGTAGTGCCACCCGATGGCCCCCCTCTCTCTCACAAACTCCATTAATTCTTTTCATTTACAAAAGACAAACAAAATTAAAAACATAAAAGTAACCCCACTCACTCACTCTATCTCTCCTACCCCATTCTCCTCTCTCACGCATGCAACCCTCCTCTCTCACTCTCTTTTCTTTCTTCTTCTCCCTCCCAGCCGATAACAATGGAGAACTAGCAACCCCCACAAAAATACTCTCTTCTCTCCTCTTGTTACTCTATCAAACCTTCTCCAAAAATTATAAAAATTACACCATTGTGTTCCTCTCACCAAGTAGAGCATTCCAATCTTTTCAAAATTCGAAAAGGATGAATTTCATCTCCATGGGTTTTCCCCATTTGAAGAGAAAAGCACACCATTATGGAGCTTGGAGTCTCCTCTTTCCAACAAGGTAAAAATCTACATGAAAAACCCATGTTTTCACCATCTCCTTTCATAACCGATTTTACCTCCTTGTAACACTCCATTTTCTCTCTCTCCTTTTGAGCATAATATCAACCTTGCAATGGTGGTGGATTCACCTTCTTGAACCAAGGGCTAAAACCCCTTCTAAAACTCTCCAAAGGTAAACCTTAGAAATTTCATTTCAAACACTTCAATGAATTGGCATTAATTTAAGGGTTAGTATATTAATTGTAGTGTTTTGTGTTCATTGGGTGATGGGAATGGAGTTTGGCAACTCCATTCCCCACATGGCCGATTTGGGCAAGAAAGGAAGAAGGAGGAGAAATGAGAAAGAAAGAAGGAACTAAAAGCTCAAGGTAAGAGCTCTTTACTAATGTTAAATTAAATGCATTAGAGTAATGGGAATGGGTAAACCAATTTTGAAGAACCCAAAGAGTGTATTGGTAATGTAATTGTGGAATTTTGGGTATTTGTGAACTAGTATGTGGATTGTAGGCCTTAGAGCCAAGTGTATTGTGTATGTGCATTAGTAATGTGGATTGAGGAAGTAATGGTGTACTAAGATTTTGTATGTGTGCTGGTAGAACCCTTGTGGTTTGGCTAGATTAGGAATGAGTTTGATGAGAAAACACATATGTGGAGAAGTAAGAAATGTAGAGGAACTATGGCAAAATTTTAGTAGGAATATGTATATGTATGGATGACTTGGTGAATGGGAAAACCAAGGTGTGTATTGGAGTTAGTAGAGATGTTTAATGACTATCGAGTAGTAGTTGTGGTAAGAGAATGATAGGATATAAAATCTGTAGCAAGAATTGTTGAATGGCATTGGAGAAACTAGGAGGATTTATGTACTTGACCTTGGGAGTGAGTGTTGAACTTGAAGAGGAGAGGCAATGCATTGTAGGCATTGGAAATGGCATTAGGAGAGGAAATTATGTATGAAGGAGGTGGGAACCAAAATCTGTAGCAAGGAGGTATTAAATTGCATTGTAGAACTAAGAAGAAATAGTGTGCAAGATTTGGTAAGAGGAGAGTTGAACTTGGGTATAGGTAATGTAATGGCTTGTGTGAGCCTCGTTTTTAAACCCTATCCTATGTTGAATAAAGTTGATTAGGATCTAAACGGGTTTTAGGTCCACTTATAACCTAAGATTAATAACTATGTCACATAACAATAATTATTAAAACCTAAGCTAGCTCACTGGAACCTATTATGAGTCGCCACCTAATTTTGACCTAGATTAAATTAGGAAAGGAGAGTTCGGGTTCGGGGGCTTGATATTCGACTTATTTAGGGTTCAATTACTTTCATTACCCTTCCTAGGTCGTTTTCCTCTACTCAGTTTATTTACGGCTTACTACAAAGTCGTTTTTAACCTAAGTGCGCGCTTCTGTTTTTTGTGTTTTTATCATTTTTGACAGAAAAACAAAGTGAAATTGAAAGCTACCTAAACTAGGGTTTCGGAGGCAGAATTAGGTCAAATTTCATTTCCGTCCGTAGCCACGGACCTAATGTCCGAAACCACGGACCCCAGTTAACCTAAATACACAGAAAAGTCGAAATTAAAGGAAAACAAAAATTCGCAAGGTCCGGGGCCACGGACAGGATGTCCGTGGGCCCGGACATTATTAGAAAACCTAAATTTTGAATTTTTTTAAAATCCCGCCGCCGTCCGTGGGTGTCCGTGTCTCGGACAACGCGTCGAGGTCCCGGACCATAGGTCCGAGGTCACGGACCACCCACGGACGGGGGTTTCAGAAGGTTCCCGAGGGTGTGTTTTGAGCTCAAATTTTATGGGTGTGTAGCCTGGAAGATGTACAAGACGTTAGTGATTGAAAGTTTTCAATTTGAATTCGAATTAAGCACGAAACTTAGCAAACAAGTTATCTGACAGAGGCTTAAATAAACAGCTATACAGAAGCCTACGAAGGTTAGTTTGAGCCCAAATTTTGAGGCAAGACAGAGATAATACCGTGGTGAATCGGAAGTGGAGTTTCTACTGTTTACTCGGATTCACAACGTTTCTTCACACCGGGACTCGTCGAGTGCTCCGTTGATGGCAGAACCCGAGAGGATTTCGACCCAAGCTTCTGGTTGTTGGTTGTTCTTGCTGTTCTTCACGTTTTAGAGGTGTTTTGTGAGGTTTTTGATGATTATTGGTGCTTTGGGGATTGGAAAACGTGTTTAGATGGTGATTTCGGGGGATTTTCAGTATGATTGGGTGGCCGGGTGTTGGAAAACGTGAGAGAGAGAGAGGAGGCCGTGTTTTCTGACTCTCTAGGGTTCTTCATGTGAGGTTCTGATTTATCCAAAAACCTATCCCCTTATATAGACTTCCTTAAAGATAAAGAGAATCTAGTAAAAGTAAGATTTTTCGATATTTTAACTGAGTAACTTCCCAAAGGAATTTTGCTATGAAATTTTAACCACATGTCAAGAATGGATTATGAATTTTCTGAGGTGGAAACGAATTTTTTAAATGCTGGAGCATTTTTAAATTGAATTTCTCGTCAGATTCAATCAGAAATTGCTAGAAAATTATTGGAAATTCGAAAAATCAAAATTCCAACGCCATTATGCTTAAAATGTCATCCTCTATCATGGGTTAAAATATCAAAGCATTTCGAGCTGATTTGGGCACCCTTTGGAGGAGAGAGAAAGCCTATAGGAGAACTCAGAAGCCTTAAAAATTACGAAAACGCCCTGACAACGACAAAACTGCTCCTCAGGCCCTGGAACACGCCGATCGGGCCGGAGACTCTTACTGTTTGATGAAGATGGCTCTCACCACCTCGTAGACCTTAACCAGGGGGTCAAAATTTTGGGTATAACAGATTGCCCCCCGTCAACTGGACTTTGTAACGAATGTGAAAAGTCTGGTGATGCTTGAGTGGTGCCCCAAAATTTTGGACTCCACAGAATCCTCCACGTTGTGTGAAACCGGGTTAACGATGCCCAGCAATTCGGAGGCGCTGACTACCTAAGCTACAAAGCACTGTCGAGCTATTCTAAGGCGCTGACTACCTAGAGGTAATAATGAGGTAATGTCAGACTATTCTAAGGTGCTGACTGCCTAAAGTGATGAAAATGATGTCAAGCTATTCTAAGGCGCTGACCACCTAAAGTGATGAAAATGATGTCAAGCTATTCTAAGGCGCTGACTACCTAAAGTGATGAAAATGATGTCAAGCTATTCTAAGGCGCTGACTACCTAAAGTGATGAAAATGATGTCAAGCTATTCTAAGGCGCTGACCACCTAAAGTGATGAAAATGATGTCAAGCTATTCTAAGGCGCTGACCACCTAAAGTGATGAAAATGATGTCAAGCTATTCTAAGGCGTTGACTACCTAGGATGTAAAAACTGGATGGCATGCAAATGCAAGAATGCTGAAATGCTAATGATGCAAATGATGCTGATGCTGATGATAATGCCGGTGATTTTGATGATGCTCGGATGCTTTTGGGGACCGAAACCCGTTCCAATGCTCCTGGTTGGTATACTATGGGGACTTATTGCCTCTGCCCACCAACTGGGGTGCTGGGATAACTTCTAGATTACCAAGGGGACTTATTGCCACTGCCCACTAGTTGTTTCTCCCAAGAAGTTGACATGAAGATGGGGACTTATTGCCTCTGCCCCGCCAACTTAGATCACGCTCTACCTCGCACTGAAGATGATACTAGGTCTCGTACTGGTCTCGCACTGGATGATGACGCTCGGTCTCGCACAGAAGAAGATGATGGGTCTTGCACTGAAGATGATACTAGGTCTCGTACTGGTCTCGTACTGGATGATGACGCTCGGTCTCGCACAGAAGAAGATGATGGGTCTTGCACTGAAGATGATACTAGGTCTCGTACTGGTCTCGCACTGGATGATGACGCTCGGTCTCGCACAGAAGAAGATGATGGGTCTTGCACTGAAGATGATACTAGGTCTCGTACTGGTCTCGCACTGGATGATGACGCTCGGTCTCGCACAGAAGAAGATGACGGGTCTCGCACTGAAGATGATGGGTCTCGCGCTAACGAATATGATGGCCTCGCACTGATGAAGATGCATGGTCTCGCACTGAAGAAAATGATGGGCCTCGCACTGATGAAGATGGTGGTCTCACACTGAAGTCTCGTACTGAATGGCTGGATCTCACACTGATTCTAGGCCTCGTACTGAATGAAGATGCTAGGTCTCGTACTGAATGAGGAATCTGCAGGGCCTTTCACCGATTTTGGGTCTCGAACTAAAAATAAGTTAGGAGGATAATGGTCTCGTGCAAATGGTAAAACTGATCACTGGAGTGCCAAACATGGCAATGATGATAAGATGTATGCAATCAAAATATATGAAAGATACTCGTTCAGAACAGGAATTTGTTGGAAAAGGTGCCAAACGTGGCAGTGTTTGAAGAAAATTTTGTTTACTGAAAAGGAAAGTGAAATTATCATTTCCTGACCATAGATTTCGGACTTGCAATTTATCTCCTAGGAGATGAACATGCCATCGGTGGGGTATGGTGTATGATGTAAAGGTAAGGGCTTATGTGGGCCTGTGTAGTTTGATGTGCAGGTAAGGGCTTTTGTGGGCCTGTGTAGTGGTGTTGTGGAGGTAAGGGCTTATGTGGGCCTGTGGTGGAATGGTGGTGGTGATGTTTGAGCTTTGGGTTCCAATTGGCGTTGTCATAGCAATTGTTGGAACCAACAATTGCCCCCAGTATTTTCCCTTAAGACAATCTGAGCTAGAGTTCATGGCAATCGATCGGAACGATCGATTGCCCCCAGTATTTCCTTTTATTAAACGTGCGAACGAGTCTCGTCCTCACAGGGTCAAGGCTTATTTTTACGTGGTGCTTCCTAACCTACACTCGGCGTGTTTGGTGTTTGCACTCGTTCCTCACCCACGGTCACAACTTCTAGACCATTGAATTCGATATTTGATGAATTTACGCATTCGATCTGTTACTTTCACGTGATTAGACACACAACTATCAAGTCGGAAGTCTTTAAAGCTTATAACATGGCCATAGGGTGTGATGAATGACAACAGGATCATGGAGGGATATTTGAGGTATGTGGAGCTTAAATGGGTGACCAAAGCTGCAACTTGTGTCTTCTCTCAGATTCATCTTCCTTGTCTTGAAGTCGTCTAGCTGCTTCATGTCGACGTTGTTTTCGAGCTTCTGGACTTGGACTTTTGAAGTTGTCCTTTACACCATTTCTCTTTTTGGTCATTTGGATTTCTTCGAGGTACTTCGGGATTGCCTTTTTGTTTTATCCTTTCTTGACTTTTCCTTCGGGGTTCTTGTGTTTCCCGGTTTTGAACTTTGAGAGCTGTTTTTGATGTTAGCTCATTTGATCCTGTGTCCCTCTGGGACCATTTGCGGATCGCTTCGCCATGCTGATAGCGGCATTGCTTCTCTGGACTGATGAGAATGTTATCTGAGAGTCGGGCTCCTCGCTTCCTTTGGTCACCGGGTCGAACATTCATCATTGGCCGGGTTATTTTGTGGAGTTCATAATATCAAAAGGGGATATATGAAAGGCTCAGCGGGGGTGCCTAGGGTTTAACGTCAGGGTTCGCAAGCTTTTGGCTATGTGGTGTTGTACCTAGGTGCTTCGTCATTCCTGATAGTTGTGTATCCATTCTTTGTTACTTTTCACAGGTCTAAGCGTAAATTTACAAATTATCTCCTTCGGTCGGAGTTATGCCGTTTACCCTACCTTTGAATGTGGACTCACCGGAGTCGTGTAAAAATGACACGCTCGCTCACTCATGGTTTTCCCACTCAAGACACTCTCGTGAGATTTTCACTTGGAAACTCGTTCGCACATTTAGACAAAAGATAAAAGACGACGAACTTAAACTTAGATTGCCCCCAGTTTTGGTTTGGGGTTTGTGACAACAATTCGATAGATGTGGACTTTGAACCTCTTTGTGGGTTATTTGGATATTATGGGGTGAGTTGTGGTGTTTGGTTAGGCATGTTCAAATTTTTAGAAACAAGAGACAAGCCGTTCCATTGCTTAGTCAGAAAATGATTGCTTCGTGATCCTTTTCCTTAAAAAAAACTATTTTTTTTCTTTTTTCGATGAATGAAAAATGGTTTGTACAGGAGTTGTGAAAATGGAACTATGATTTTATTTATGAATCATGAAAGAAACGTAAAGATTACAATCAGAGGTGACTGAAAACTAACTAATAAGCTACTAGGAAAATTTGAAGATGCAAGAAAACGATCTGCACACTTAGAAAAATTGGACTCCTTGCTCGAGGAGGTCTTGAATCTTGTGCTTCAATGCTCGGCAATTGTCAGCATAATGGCCAGGCAACTGATGGTAGTGGCAGAATTGATTAAGATGCCTCCCCAAATGAGTGGTTCCTGGCCGAGGGGCCAGGGGCTGTAGCAGGTTTCTCTTCTGAAGCTCTTCAAACGCCTGACTTGGTGCTCGGCCAATGTTGGTGAACTCCCTTTGCGATGAGTCTCGGCGTGGTAAGGGTATTGTCCTAAGGTTTTGATGCGGAGATCTAGGTCGTTGAACCATATTCACTTCTGGGAAACTGCTTTGAGCGCAAGCTACTGTCTGAAGATAAGCCTTTTCTGGTCCTGGCTTAGATAATTTGGAGCCACTGCCGGAGTTTCTTGAGCACTCGAGCTCCAAGCCTTCCTTATGAATCCTTTCCTCTAGAATACCGACTTGTCCCATCAACATGTCCAAACTCGGAAAGTACATAAATTTTAGCTCATGGTTGTGTTGTTTTCGCATGTTCTCAATTATCATGCGGATTTGCTCCTGCTCGTCCATTCTGGTAGGCATGGCTGCAGCCTTTCTCCTCCAACGCTTGATGAAGTCAGACATGGACTCACCGTCTTTCTGTCGAGTTCCTGCCAGATCGATTCTGGTGACCTCGAGGTTCTTAGCATACTCGAAATGATTTAGGAAAGCCTCGCAAACCTCCTCGTAGGTCTTGGTATTCATCTTCTGAGTGAGATACCAACGCTGAGGAGTCTCGTCTAGATAGCGAGCAAAAACTTTGGCTTTTTGCATGTCGTTGAGCCCCAAGATGGACATTTCCCGGTCGAACATAGCCAAATGAATCTGTGGATCTGAGGAACCCTTGTACAAAGCGAGTGTGGGCATCTTCAGCTTTGGCGGAAGATCAACCTCGGGATACGATGTCATGGAAAGGTAATCGAGGCCAACCGGCTTGCTAGCCTTTTCCATGCGCTCGATCCTTTTCAGAGCCTTCTTGAATTCTGCGGCTAGTTGGTAGTCCGGGACGACTTGCCCTACAAATCCTTGTGCATCCTGGGCCTCAACGGAGTTAACTTCGATGTAGTCGCGCCCGTTCCCAGAGTCGGCTATCTTTCCTGAAATGTTTTCCTGATGACCAATCTCAAGGGAATTGATTTTGCTTTTCAACTCTTCGATGATGGTGACATACTTAGCCTCCATGTCATTAGTGGCGGACCTATGTTTCTGTTCCATGGCGTCCAAGGCAGCCATGTACCTTTGATCTAAGGCTGCAAACTGGGCCTCCATGCTGACTGGGTTTCCTCCTTCTGCCATACTTTGGATTCGGGTTTATCTGTTGGAAAATAACAGTGGACTGAGCTAAAATTCTGGGCCGTGAAGAAGTTCTAGGTAAAAACTTGTTTGGGCCGCAAGAAAAGCATATGAGCTGGAATGATCCCTAGATCACAAATGGGCCTAACTTTCTTTGGGTCAGAGAAGATGGTTGCTAAGCTGACAAAGATTTTACTTGCAGGATTTGTGAGCTATTTCAAGTTCAGGTGGATTTCTTTTTATGGGCCTAGAACTAATTGGATAATTCAAATTGGGCCAGAAGAGAAATCACCTAAGTCGCTTTTGGGCCGAAGCCCGAACGACTCACATGTTAAACCAAACAGGGCCTCTGGGCCGCAAACAAATAGAGTTGCCAATTCGTGTTGGGCTAGGTTGATGTAGGAGAAGTTCCTATCAATCTCTAGGCGGGGTAGTGGGCCGATCATACAAGCAAACAAGGCCCACACAAATTCAACATGTCCTCACTTGACGGTTAAATCAACTTGGGAATGGATCGATCCGGAGAGGTGCTTGGGGCTTGGGCCCAGGTTACCACAAAGGAATAGGGCTTGCACGCTATTCTCTTTGGGCTTCCCCACTTTTTCACATCACTGTTAAGTGTGCGTCTACGGTCGGGTCTTTGAATGACCAAACATTGGGCTTGGTAAGGGTACTGCCAGGAAAACGCTTGGGGCTAAGGCCCAGGTATTAAGGGGGTGTGGTTAGACGACACCCTCCTCTTTTCCCTCGCTTATTCACATCACCTAAAAGGTGTGAGTCCCTGACAGGGGACCCTCAAACGGGTCCCGGGGTGAAATTGGCTTGCATGGACCCTCGCTCTCATATGATGCAAGGGTGCAAAAATTAAAGTGCGCACAAAAGTAAACAAACAACATAGTAGAAGCCATAAATAAACATTTTCAAGTTAAGCCCTCTCTCTTAAAATCAAACAAGTTAAAATTAAGAAGTTTGTCCCCAGCAGAGTCGCCAGTCTGTGAGCCTCGATTTTAAACCCTATCCTATGTTGAATAAAGTTGATTAGGATCTAAACGGGTTTTAGGTCCACTTATAACCTAAGATTAATAACTATGTCACATAACAATAATTATTAAAACCTAAGCTAGCTCACTGGAACCTATTATGAGTCGCCACCTAATTTTGACCTAGATTAAATTAGGAAAGGAGAGTTCGGGTTCGGGGGCTTGATATTCGACTTATTTAGGGTTCAATTACTTTCATTACCCTTCCTAGGTCGTTTTTCCTCTACTCAGTTTATTTACGGCTTACTACAAAGTCGTTTTTAACCTAAGTGCGCGCTTCTGTTTTTTTGTGTTTTTATCATTTTTGACAGAAAAACAAAGTGAAATTGAAAGCTACCTAAACTAGGGTTTCGGAGGCAGAATTAGGTCAAATTTCATTTCCGTCCGTAGCCACGGACCTAATGTCCGAAACCACGGACCCCAGTTAACCTAAATACAAGAAAAGTCGAAATTAAAGGAAAACAAAAATTCGCAAGGTCCGGGGCCACGGACAGGATGTCCGTGGGCCCGGACATTATTAGAAAAACCTAAATTTTGAATTTTTAAAATCCCGCCGCCGTCCGTGGGTGTCCGTGGTCTCGGACAACGCGTCCGAGGTCCCGGACCATAGGTCCGAGGTCACGGACCACCCACGGACAGGGGTTTTCAGAAGGTTCCCGAGGGTGTTTTGAGCTCAAATTTTATGGGTGTGTAGCCTGAAAGATGTACAAGACGTTAGTGATTGAAAGTTTTCAATTTGAATTCGAATTAAGCACGAAACTTAGCAAACAAGTTATCTGACAGAGGCTTAAATAAACAGCAATACAGAAGCCTACGAAGGTTAGTTTGAGCCCAAATTTTGAGGCAAGACAGATAATACCGTGGTGAATCAGGGAAGTGGAGTTTCTACCTGTTTTACCTTCGGATTCACAACGTTTCTTCACACCGGGACTCGTCGAGTGCTCCGTTGATGGCAGACCCGAGAGGATTTCGACCCAAGCTTCTGGTTGTTGGTTGTTCTTGCTGTTCTTCACGTTTTAGAGGTGTTTTTGTGAGGTTTTGATGATTATTGGTGCTTTGGGGATTGGAAAACGTGTTTAGATGGTGATTTCGGGGGATTTTCAGTATGATTTGGGTGGCCGGGTGTTGGAAAACGTGAGAGAGAGAGAGGACCGTGTTTTCTGACTCTCTAGGGTTCTTCAGCATGTGAGGTTCTGATTTTATCCAAAAACCTATCCCCTTATATAGACTTCCTTAAAGATAAAGAGAATCTAGTAAAAGTAAGATTTTTCGATATTTTAACTGAGTAACTTCCCAAAGGAATTTTGCTATGAAATTTTAACCACATGTCAAGAATGGATATTATGAATTTTCTGAGGTGGAAACGAATTTTTTAAATGCTGGAGCATTTTTAAATTGAATTTCTCGTCAGATTCAGTCAGAAATTGCTAGAAAATTATTGGAAATTCGAAAAATCAAAATTCCAACGCCATTATGCTTAAAATGTCATCCTCTATCATGGGTTAAAATATCAAAGCATTCGAGCTGATTTGGGCACCCTTGGAGGAGAGAGAAAGCCTATAGGAGAACTCAGAAGCCTTAAAAATTACGAAACGCCCCTGACAACGACAAAACTGCTCCTCAGGCCCTGGAACACGCCGATCGGGCCGGAGACTCTTACTGTTTGATGAAGATGGCTCTCACCACCTCGTAGACCTTAACCAGGGGGTCAAAATTTTGGGTATAACAGCTTGGAAGTATATTTGGGATGCTAGTAATGGTATTGGTAGTAGGAGTATTGGATATGAGCATTGAACTTTAAAATCTGTAGCATGAGTGTAACAAAAACTGTTACAAGTGTTGGAAGAGAAGTGAGGGAATTGTGTAAGTTGTTTGATGGATTTAGTAATGGATTTTGTGGATGAATTAAGGTGATTTAGAATGTTTCAATAGTACTAAAACATGTTAGGATATATGTAGGTAGATTGGGGAAGCAATGGGTGAAAATGGGAAAGAAAAATAAGGTCTGTAGCAATGTCCTGCTACCGTCCGACCCACAGCCTGGATCGGACGCTGGGTCGGACATGTCTTAAGCAACAAAAATAAATCTTTCTGGAACAGTCCGACCCAGGGCCGTGAGTCGGACGTGGGTCGGACATGCAAAAAAATTATGTTGTCGAAGTTTCTGACTCCGTCAGACCCAGAGGGTGAGTCGGACGTGGGTCGGACAGGGCTTGGCCAATAGACCCGAAACAATCTGGAATGGTCCGACCCAGAGGTGTATGGGTCGGACGGAATAGTGCTGGGTCGGACAAGGAGAATTTCAGAGGACGAGAATCTACTGGAATGGTCCGACCCAGGGCTTGGGTCTGACGGTGGGTCGGACGACCCATAACTTACCAAAAAAAAAACTATAAGGTTATAACTAGTATATATATATGTATACCCACCTATACATAGGTATATATCTATGTAAGTAAACCATGGATAAGTAAAGAAAAGAAAGTAAATGAGATATAAGTGTAAAGAATGCAAAGACTTAGTAAGTATGAATTAGGAAATGTAAGAGTAATCGAATTAAGTTCATGCTAGTTAGAGTAATCATTCAATTACATGTATATCATAGGAACTTGATTTGTGAACATCGGAGGAATGTTGGGATACAAGTACAATGGTGAAAGGTATGATTTCTTCATGCCCTGTATCCTAATCTGGTTACCCCGATTTGTGTGCTTATTTGATCACCTAAATAAGATAAATGCACGAATCGGACTATATTGCACTTACCTGTGCTTGACTTATGTTGTTCTTGATATTTATTGTCTTGAGCACTAGTTTGTATAATTCATGAAATATATGAATGATGATGAATGGTATTCGAATCTTGTATTGTACTTAAGTATTGTATTGCATTTCGTATGAATGAGTATTGAGCAATGTATTTGTGTATGTGGCTTGTATGAATGACTTCTGCTAATTCCTAACTACCTAACTCCTAACTTAAGTGAGTAAACTGGAATGAGTAGAAGTCCGATATAGTTTCAGCCACGCGTGAGGATGCGGAGTCACAAGAGGTTGGCTGCAATTTCTGACTCTTAAACTGGTCCACGGCCCATATCCCTTAAATGGGTAGCATCCCGGATTGGTGAGTTAAGTAAATCCCGGAGGAGGGACGGAGTAGTCCCAGGGCCGGAGGTCCCGACGACTTAACATGAGTAAGAGTAAGAGTAAGTAAGTATGTATGAGTATGAGTATGAGTATGAGTATGTATGCGTATGTATGGAGTAATGAGTAAAAGAGAATCTCCACCCGATTAACCCGGGTGGACCAATGAAGCTAACAAGTATTGCATATTGTGTATGTAATGTGTATGTGTAATTCGGAAAAAGGTAAGTATGTATTGGATGGTTTATGTTGTACTTCTTGTATGTAATGAAGTGTTTGTATGTGTGTATGTTTTGCGTAATGTATTGTAATATTATGTATAAGAGCATGTATGCATGTATGTTTGAATGAAATCAACCGCATGTATTCGACCAAGTGGTCGGTGTACCCTCACTAGTACGCGGGGTATGCGATTATCATGCGCAGCGAAAGCTGACCCCCTAGAGGGGAACGTTTTTAGTGTGCAGGTACCCGAAGCGGATGTGGTCAAGGTAAGAGACCGGCGGCACACCCTTGTACTTAGAAAGTAAGTAGTGGTGAGGAATGGGTAGATGTAGACTCTTAGTGAGTATGTATGAACTTGAAAGAGATATTATAATTGTATAAGGATCCTAGTAGACTCGGTTAAGTATATTGTATTGTATGGATTATGGAGGAGTAAGTATTGAATGGAGCATTGTTGTACTTGGTTGATGAATGGAGTATGTAATATAGATGTGGAGTACTCGGGATTCCGGTCCATCAGACCGATGCTGTATGTAGAATTAGTAGCCTTGTTAGTCACGTGGGTGACTAACACATTGTATCAACCTCATTATGTAAGTATGTATCCGCTGCGTGTATCTAAAAGTGTAAGGAGATTGGACGGTATGCACAGCATTAATGGTAGGGGTGTTACACAAGTTAAGGATAAAGATAAATAATAGGAAGGTAAAGTTAGTCAATCCAAAAACCACACCATGAGTTAGTGAACATCCAATGCTCAAGTTAGAACCAATTCCAGTAAGGAGAAGAAAGACCCAAGTAGTCACAAGGACTAGGAATGATACGATAGATCCAAGAACCAATGACTCAAGAGTGGAATAATTCAACTGGGAGAGATGGCCCCCACCGCCAGATATCAATGTCCATATGGACGAGGGATATACAGCCTCCTGGTGTTAAATATAAATGTCCTGATGGACGAGGGATATACAGCCCCCTGTTGTCATATATAAATGCCCCTATGGGCGAGGGATATACAGCCCCCTGCTGTTACCATTGAAGACGCACGCACGTCGAAACATCAAGAACCAGCTCTGTAACACCCCTACCATTACTACATGCTTACTGTCCAATCTCCTTACACGTCAGATACACGCAGCGGATACTTACTTACGTACAATGGGTGATACAATGCCGTTAGTCACCCACGTGACTAACAAGGCTACTACTTCTACATACAACATCGGTCTGATGGACCGGAATCCCGAGTACTACAACTCTACAATACATTCTCCGTTTACCAAATACTACTACGATCTTCATTCAATACAATACTCCAAGTACAATACAATATAATCTACATACCGAGTTCACTAGGATCCTTATACAAGTATAATACCTCTTCCAAGTTCATATGTACTCACTAAGAGACTACTTACTACCCATTCCTCACTACTACCTTCCTTTCTAAATACAAGGGTGTGCCGCCGGTCTCTCACCTTGACCACATCCGCTTCGGGTACCTGCACACTAAAAACGTTCCCCCGAAGGGGTCAGCTTTCGCTGAGCATGATAACCGCATACCCCGCGTACTAGTGAGGGTACGCCGACCACTTGGTCGTATACATGCGGTTCATTTTCATACAAACATACATGCATACATGCTCTTATACACAATACAATAATACTTACGCAAGACATACATACATACACCTCATTCATACAAGGAATACAATACAATTTATCCCATACATACTTACCTTCTTCCGAATACACATACTCATTTCATACACAATATGCAGTACTTGTTAGCTTCATTGGTCCACCCGGGTTAATCGGGTGGAGATTACTCTTTTACTCGTTTACTCCATACATACACATACATACTCATACCCATACTCATACTTACTTACTTTCTTACTCTTACTCAAGTTAAGTCGTCGGGACCTCCGGGCCGGGGACTACTCCGTCCCACCACCGGGATTTACTTGGTTCACTAATCCAGGATGCTACCCACTTAAGGGATTTGGGCCGTGGACCAGCTTATGAACCAGGAATCGGATCCAACCTCTTGTGTCTCCTCACCCTCACGCGTGGCCGAAACTATATCGGACTTCTACTCATTCCGGTTTACTCACTTAAGTTAGAAGTTAGGTAGTAAGGAATTTAGTAGAAGTCAACACTCAAGCCGCATGCACAAATACATTGCTCAATACACATTCACACGAAATGCAATACAATACATAAGTACAATACAAGATTCAATTACACCACATCATAATTCATATATTTCATGAATTATACAAACTATTGTTCAAGAGAATTATGCCAAGAACAATATAAACAAGCACAAGTAGGTGCAATATAGTCCGATTCGTGCATTTATCTTATTGGTGGTCAAGTAAGCACACAAATCGGGGTAACCAGATTAGGATACAGGGCATGAAGAAATCATACCTTTCACCGTTGTACTTGTATCCCAACGTTCCTCTGGTGTTCACAAATCAAGTTCCTATGATATACATGTAATTGAATGATTACTCTAGCTATCATGAACTTAATTCGATTACCCTTACACTTCCTACTTCATACTTACTAAGTCTTTGCATTCTTTACACTTATAT
Organism: Limonium bicolor; assembly: GCA_023374045.1. Taxonomy (NCBI): domain Eukaryota; kingdom Viridiplantae; phylum Streptophyta; class Magnoliopsida; order Caryophyllales; family Plumbaginaceae; genus Limonium; species Limonium bicolor. The sequence goes on along the minus strand of CM041780.1, from coordinate 289,786,019 downwards.
TTCATTTACTTTCTTTCCATTACTTATCCATGGTTTACTTACATAGATATATACATATGTATAGGTGGGTATATATATATACTAGTTATAATCCTATAGTTTTTTTTTTGTAAGTTAGGGCTGTCCGACCCACCGTCCGACCCAACCTATGGGTCGGACCATTCCAGTAAGCTTCGGTTCTATTATCCAGACTCCGTCCGACCCACTGTCCGACCCAGACTCTGGGTCGGACGAAGTCAGTAACTTCGTCCTCGAAATTTTTTACCTGTCCGACCCACGTCCGATCCACGGCTCTGGGTCGGACCGTTCCAGAAAGATTTATTGCTGTTGCCTAAGCCCCGTCCGACCCACTGTCCGACCCAGACTCTGGGTCCGACGATAGTAGAACCTTGCTACAGCCCTTATTTTTTTTCCCAATTTCACCCATTGCTTCCCCAATCTTCCTACATACATCCTAACATGTTTTTGTACTATTTAAACATTCTAAATCACCTTAATTCATCCACCAAATCCATTACTAAATCCATCAAACAACTTACACAATTCTCTCACTTCCTTTCAACACTTACAACAGTTTTTCATTCTCTAATGCTACAGATTTTTCTACAACTCCTACCATTTAATATTTCCTTTACCAATGTCACTCCTAGCATCCCAAATACATTTCCAAGCCATTACATTACCTACACCCAAGTCCAACTCTCCTCTTACCAAATCTTGCACACTACTTCTTTTTAGTTTTACAATGCTATTTAATAACTCTTTGCTACAGATTTTGGTTCCTACCTCCTCCATACATAATTTCCTCTCCTAATGCCATTTTCAAGGCCTACAATGCATTGCCTCTCCTCTTCAAGTCCAACACTCACTCCCAAGGTCTTGTACATAAGTTCTCCTAGTTTCTCCAACACCATTTAACAACCCTTGCTACAGATTTTTTTCATTCTCTTACCACAACTACTACTCACAGTTATTAAACATTTCTACTAACTCCCATACACCCTTGGTTTTCCCATCCACCAAGTCCTCCACACATATACATATTCCTACCAAAATTTTGCCATAACTCATCTACTTTTCTTACTTGGCCACACATACCATTTCTCACCAAATTCCATTCCTAATCTAGCCACATCCCTTACAAGGGTCCTACCAGCAATCAATACAAATATAGATCCATCCCAATACACCAATACTCCATCAAACATCAATACTAATACTCATACACAACCCTTTGGCTCCAAGGCCTACAATTCACATACTAATGCACAAATACTCAAACTTACTCATAAATACTCAAAGCTTCATAAACTTCAATACTAATACATTAGATTGGGTTCCTTTATTAGTTCAACCATTCCCATTACTCCAATGGATTGAGATTTAGTATCAAGAAGGAGCTCTTACCTCAAGCTCTTAATTCCTTCTTTCTTCTTCATTTCTCCTTCTTCTCTCTTTCTTGCCCAAATCGGCCACATGGGGAATGGAGTTACCAAAATCCATTCCCATCACCCAAAGCACATAAAACAAGTGCAATTAAACTACTAATCCTTAAATTAATGCTAATTCATTTAAAGTGTTAAAACAAAATTTCTAGGGTTTACCTTTTGAAGCTTTTAAGAGGGGTTTTAGCCCTTGGTTCAAGAAGGTGAATCCACCACCATTGCAAGGTTGATATTATGCTCAAAGAGAGAGAAAATGGAGTGTTACAATGGGGCAAAAATCGGCTGTGAAGGAAAGTGAAGGAAACATGAGTTTTTCATGTAAATTTTTACCTTGTTGGAGAGAGAAGACTCCAAGCTCCACAATGGTGTGCTTTTCTCTTTGAATGGGGAAAACCCATGGAGATGAAATTCATCCTTTTCGAATTTTGAAAAGAGAGAATGGTAGAGGAGGATGAGGGGATTACAAATATGTAATTATTTTTGTGATTGGAGCTCAAATGGAGGTAGAGCATGGGAGAGAAGATGAAGTGCCATTGTTGTTGTCGGGGAAGCTTGGAAATCGCCCAAAACCAGAGGAGAGAGGGGAGAAATCGGTGGTGAGGAAGGAGGGAGGTGAGAGAGTAGGGAAATAAGTGAGTGGGGAGAGAGAGAAGAGATAAAGTAGTGTTTACTTTATTGCTTTTTGCTTTTGGCTCCCTTATTTAATTAGCTAGTTACATGTGTGTGTGTGAGGGGTTATTTAGCTAGTAAAAACCGGCCCCCATATAGTATACTAGCTGGAGTTTTTTTTTGTCTTTTACAGAAAACGCTCGTTATTTTACCCGGTTTAGATACCGTTCACTAACCGGGCCCGTTTTCCGGAATTTCCTTGTTTAATTATATTTATTAGTTATTAAGCTTCCATAAATGCTTAATAATTATTATTTGATGATTTATTATTTTTACGGGTCCGTTTGACCACTTAAAGTCACGTTTTCGGGTTTCCTCGAGAAACGTGCTCTAAAGCTCTATTAGCGTTTTAATTCATTATTTGGATCCGTTTTCTTCGGGAGTTGTTCCCATATATTGTTTAGGCCTTATTAAGCCTTTAGAATCCATATAATACGCTAACCGAGGTCTCATACCTCCTATGGTTATTTAACGCTTATTTAGCGTTTTTCGCCTTTTAAGCGTTTCTTTATTTCTTTTGGATTTATTTTTCCTTACAATTATTAATTAGGTACCATTAGGCCCTTTAATACGTATTAGATTAATTTTAATCCCTATATTTAAGTTCGGGGTATTTCAATCTACCCCCCTTAAGAACTTTGTCCTCAAAGTTGTTCGAGGTTATGGGTTTACAATGCTTACTCATTCCTACGTGTAACACCCCTAAAATCGGCCTAAGAGTTAAGGGTGCTACACGCCGCGTATTACTACCTAATAACGCAAGGCTCTAAAACACTCAAACGTAATAAAGGCCCAAAACAAAGTTTACATAAACATTGTAAACCAATGTATTCAAATACAGCGGAAGCAAATACCAAATCCCAAATACGAAACTGAGTCAGAAACAGAAGTCAAAAGTATAAGGCCCGAAGGCTACAACATCTCAAAGTATCAAACTGAATGAACATAAAAGCTAAATACTATAGCTCCAGAACTAGATGATCCTCGCTGATCAATCTGCAAAAATGTTAGAAGTAGGGGAATGAGCACACAACTATGCCCAGTAAGCAGCGACCGTCATCAGCAAGGTCGCTCAAAACAATTGAAAACAGAAGAAGGAGAAGATAAGCATTTATCCAAAATTCTCAATATCCAGAAGCTTTCAGAACAGAAACAGAGTGGAACTCAAGGGGTTCCCATATCAGAAACAGTCAGAGCACTTAAACAGAAAGGGGACAAAACACAATGCACACACTCAGAAGGGTCGGAGACCCATAGACCATACCAGGTCTCTCGGCAACGCAGAAATGACTCGAAAGAGCCAAAGGGTTCGTCAACCCCACAGAACAGAAAGGGAATGACCCACACTCAGAATGACGTCTACATGGTATACCACGGAATAGCTCGACCCAGCCATTCACGGCTCAGAAAAAAGTGTATGTCCCAAAACAGAAGGTTGCTTAAACAGAAGCAAAGTTGCATTTAAATATGCCAAAACACTCATAAATCAGTAGTACAGAACATAAGGAATCCAATGCCGCAGACGGCACTCAAATCGGAGTTCAAACGAAGAAGTTATGTTGAAAACAGAGGGGTGTCCGAACTTGTGTCCGGACGTCGAAGTTCGGACACAAGTCGAGACTCAGAAACCAGAGAAAGCCAAATGTCCGAACTTGTGTCCGGACATCAATGTTCGGACACAAGTCGAGTTGAAATCAGATAGAGGAATTCAGAATGTCCGAACATCCAAGTTCGGACGGATGTTCGGACAGGTTTTACGGGAAAACACGCGGAAGGTCCGACCTTGTGTCCGGACGTCGAAGTTCGGACACAGGTCGAACTTAAATCAGAGGAAAACCTGAGGGTGTGTCCGAACATCATGTTCGGACAGATGTTCGGACATACCCCGAACTTGAAAATCAGTAAGGCAAAACGCACTGTCCGAACTTCAAAGCTCGGACAGAAGTTCGGACAGTGCGAAAACTGCAAATTCCAGAAGACGAACAGAGCAGAAAAACAACGCAATTCAACACCACGAATTGCCAATTAAGCACACACACCAAATCAGACATTAAAACAGGAAACCATGGGGGTTTAGCCATCCAAAATCACAACAAACGCTAATAGAATCACACACAAATCAGAAACGCTCTTGCAACACCCCATGGCTGAACTTCCAAACTGAATCGAGTAACCACCTACCTCAATTAGCAGACAAATCCCGAATCAGACAGCAGAGCCCAACCACGCAGAACCACAATCCGATACAGACAACGGCCACTGAGTTCCACAATCAAAGCCCATCAATCAGAAAACATTCGAAGGAAACCTAGAATTTGGAAACTCAAAACTGATAACTTTCTGCACCACAAACCTGAAATCGAGTGTGCAGAACCTCCAGCAATTCGCAAGCAACAGCCACACGCAGAACACGAATCCAAACGCAGAGCACAATCGCTGAGTTCATCACAACAATCAACCAAAATCAGAAACTGCAGAGGAGAGGAACTTGCTCTAATTACTAATCTGAATTTCGAGAATCAAACCTGAAGGCGGACAACGGATTACAGCAGCAGAGATCCCAACCAGATTGCAGTAGATCATTCAACGCTTCAGCAGAGGAGAAGAGAGAGAGAAGGGAAGAGAGGAAACTGTCGTTCAAACCACGATCGAGACGCTCCTCACGAATGGACTGACGATGTAAAATAATTAGATGGTGAATAATTAAATAAGGCTCCCACTCCTTATTAATTAAAAAACAATTACCTTAATTGTTTTAATAGAGACCTCCTGCCCTCTACAATAAACAATACCGCCGGAGTCCCAACTGATAGCAAAGAAATAAATAATCCAACTTAGAATAACATTGCAACTGATATAACATAAGGTATGAATTATACGGGTTATAACATCACCTCCCCCTTAAAAGAATCTCGTCCTCGAGATTAACTCACCTTACTGCTCGAACAGGGAGGGATACTTGGCACGCAGCTCATCTTCGAGCTCCCACGTAGCTTCACTCTCTAACTGATCTGACCACTGGACCTTCACCATAGGTAGGGTCTTACTACGAAGCCGACGGACATCCCTGGCTAAAATACGAGTAGGCACCGCCTCGAAGCTGCAGTCCTCTCTCAACTGAAGCTGGCTGTAGTCGATCACATGAGACGGATCATGCAGATACTTCCTCAACATGGAGACATGAAAAACACCGTGAACAGCAGACAAAGGGGTGGCAACGCTAACCGGTAGGCCACAGGGCCAATCCTCTCCAGATCTCAAACGGTCCAACGAACCTCGGGCTAAGCTTCCCACGCTTCCCAAACCGGACCACGCCTCTGACCGGCGACACTCGCAGATAGACATGATCACCAACATCAAACTCAAGCGGCCTACGCCTCTGGTCTGCATAGCACTTCTGTCTGCTCTGAGCAACAAGCAAACGCTCCCGAATCGTCCTGATCTTCTCTACTGCTCCCTGCACCAGCTCGGGTCCAACCAAGACCCTCTCCTTCAGGTCATCCCAACAGATGGGGGACCTGCACCTCCTACCGTACAACGCTTCAAACGGAGCCATACCAATGCTCGCCTGAAAGCTGTTGTTGTAGGCGAACTCAATCAGAGTCACATGCTGCTCCCAGCTACCTCCAAAGTCCAGGACACATGCGCGAAGCATGTCCTCCAAAACCTGATTAGTCCTCTCTGTCTGGCCATCCGACTGAGGATGGTAAGCTGAACTGAAGGCTAAATTCGTACCCAAGGCCTTATGCAAACTGCGCCAAAATCTCGAAACAAAACGTGGGTCACGATCAGACACAATAGTAGTAGGCACACCGTGAAGTCTCACTATCTCATCCAGATAAACGAGCTAGGCGCTCCAAACTGAAGGTCTTCTTCACCGGCAGAAAATGAGCAGACTTCGTCAGACGATCAACTATCACCCAACAGCATCACAACCCGAAGGAGTCCTGGGCAAACCCATGACGAAATCCATCCCCACACTCTCCCACTTCCACTCAGGAATGGGAAGGGGCTGAAGCAAACCCGCTGGCCTCTGGTGCTCAGCCTTAATCTGCTGACAGGTCTGGCACTTCGAAACAAACTCTGAGATATCACGCTTCATCCTAGACCACCAGAATGACTCTCTGAGATCTCGATACATCTTCACCCCTCCTGGGTGAACTGAATATGGCGCTCCGTGGGCCTCCTGAAGGATCTCCCTGCGCAGCACTGCATCGTCTGGCACACATACACGGCCTCTGAAACGCAGACACCCATCGCTGGAGACACTGAAGTCTGAACTCTGATCTGAAGACAGTCCCTCTCTGATCCGACACAAAGCTGAATCTGCCTCCTGACCAACCCGGATCCTGTCGACCAACGAAGACTGAACCTGAAGCGCTGCTATCACACTGGCACTGGCGGGTCTGACTACCCAAACACCCATACGCTGCAGCTCTAAGGCGGACCTCTGGGTTCCTGTCAGAGCACAAGCTACACCCGAAGCACCTCTCCGGCTCAAGGCATCTGCAACAACATTCGCTCTACCCGGGTGGTAGAGGATCTCTAAATCGTAGTCATGAAGTAGCTCCAACCACCTCCTCTGTCTCAAGTTCAGCTCCTTCTGAGTGAACAAATACTTGAGACTCTTGTGGTCCGTGTAAACCTTACACGACGCTCCATACAGATAATGCCTCCAAATCTTCAGCGTGAACACTACAGCTGCCAACTCCAGATCGTGGGTAGGGTAGTTCTTCTCATAGGGCTTAAGCTGTCGCGAGCCATAAGCCACTACCTTACCCTGCTGCATCAAAACACATCCCAGTCCCTTATGGGACGCATCACAGAAGACCTCGAATCCCTCGGTCCCAGAAGGCAAAGTCAGAATCGGTGCGGTCGTCAGTCTCTTCTTAATCTCCTGGAAACTCTGCTCACAAGCCTCGCTCCACTCATACTTGACCTCCTTCCTCAACAGACGGGTCAGCGGGGATACAATCTTAGAAAACCCCTCAACGAACTTCCTGTAGTACCCAGCTAACCCAAGGAAACTGCGAATCTCAGCAACATTCGTGGGCCTCGCCCACTCCATCACAGCTCTAATCTTCTCAGGATCCACTGAGATACCGTCCTTCGAGACCACATGTCCCAAGAAAACTACGCGATCAAGCCAGAAGTCACACTTCTTCAACTTAGCATACAACTCACGATCCTTCAACGTCTGCAAAACAATCCTCAGATGCTCCTCATGCTCCTCTGCGCTCTGGAGTACACCAAGATATCATCTATGAAGACCACTAAACTGATCCAGATAGGGTTTGAAAACCCGGTTCATCATATCCATGAATACTGATGGAGCATTAGTCAAACCAAACGACATGACTAGGAATTCGTAATGACCATAACGAGTCCTAAAAGCGGACTTAGGCACATCCTCGGCCTTAATCCTCAACTGATGGTAGCCTGAACGAAGATCTATCTTCGAGAACACTGTGGCGCCCGCCAACTGGTCAAACAAATCTATGCGCGGAAGGGGATAGCGATTCTTGATGGTCACCTTGTTCAGCTCTGTAGTCGATGCACAAACGGAAGGTCCCATCCTTCTTCTTCACAAACAGCACTGGCGCTCCCCAAGGCGAAACACTAGGGCGTATGAAGCCCTTATCTAACAGCTCCTGAAGCTGGACCTTCAGCTCCTTCAACTCCGCCGGACTCATACGGTAAGGGGCCCTAGAGATGGGCTGAGTCTCTGGCGCTAAATCGATGGTGAACTCCACCTCTCGCACTGGTGGAAGTCCGGGCACGTCGTCCTGGAAGACCCGGGAACTCTCTGACGATCGGGATGCTCTCCAAGCTAGATCCCTCACGCACCTCTGGCAGATAACATAAGAAGCCCTGGCAGCCCTTCCTCAAGAAACTGGCTGCCTGCATCGCTGACACAATCACCGGCGCACATGGAACTGCATTCCCAGAGAAAGCAAAACGAGTCCCGCCTGGCAGATCAAACACTCTCTCTCGCTGCACAATCTATATGGGCATGGTGCTCTGCTAGCCAATCCATGCCCAGGATCACATCAAAACAGGTCATCCGCATCGGGATGAGGTCAGCAAAGAAGGTCTTGTCCCTAACTACTATGGGACAAGCCTTACACACAGAATCCAACACACAAGGGGCAACCCCACCTAACGGACTACTCACACATAGGTCTACCTCACTAGGCATAGCAGTCAGTCCAAGATCACCCAGTAAATCATAGCAGACAAAAGAATGCGTAGCTCCAGAGTCAAACAGACAAAATACATCTCGAGAATGGATCTGGAGAATACCTGAGATGACGCGATCACCAGCACGATCACGCTCTCCAGCCATAGCATAAACCCGGGCCTGAGTCTGAGGCTTCTTCTGATCGGACCTCGCCCCTGAATCTGAGCCGGTGCCTCTCTCCCTGAGCCTCTACTGGATGCCTGAGGGCACTGAGCGATCCGGTGCTCCATCGACCCGCACTTAAAGCAGGCACCAGTCTTCTTGTAGCACTCCCTACCAGGATGGGAGCGACCACAAGCCCCACACTTCGCCCCAGCTGACGAAGATGAGAAGCTCCCCGGCGATCTCCATAGGTCTGCTTCTTCTGAGGAGGAGCAGCCTCCTTCTTCTGAGGCTCCTCAGCACGCCTCTTCCCTTTATGGTCCTTGCCCGCCTGTCTGCCCCTGATGTCCGCCTCTACCAGCAAGGCGACATCCGCCACATCTCTGAAGGTCCGGTGACGAAGAGGTGTCACCGCCGACCTGATGTCTGGCCTCAAACCGCTCTCGAACTTACGAGCCTTCCTATGCTCATCTGGCTCCGGAGCATACTTCGACAGGGTCACGAACTTCCTCATACTCCTCAACGACATTCTCTCCCCTGACGCAGCCGGTTGTACTCATTGATCTTCTGTCCTTGTAGACATCCGGATAGAACTGCTTGTTGAACTCCAAGCAGAACTGATCCCAGGTCCAAGGCTGGGGATGTCTACCCATCACCATGCGCCACCACTCCTTCGCCTCCCCCTTGAAGAGGAACGTGGCAAAGTCTACCTTCTGGTCGTCCTCCGACCCCATCACTCTCAGCAGGTCCTCGACCTCAGTAATCCAATGGCTCGCCTCCTGAGGGTCGCCACAGCCGTCGAAAGAAGGTGGCTTTAGCTTCATGAACTCCTGGAGTGCTCGGACTCGGCCTCCCACGGCATTCGCCTGCTGGGCCAGCACCACCAGCTCCTCCACCAGCTCCCCCAGCAGCTGCAGCCATCGTCTGCATCAACTGCGTCACAAACTGCTGCACTACATCCGCAGCATCTCCCTGAGGGGTCACTGGTGTCCTACGAGGAGCCATTCTGAGATATACAAATCCAAAACTTGTCAGAACTAACTCATACTGTCAACCACTGTCACAACTGACTCTCACACAAGCAAACACACCCACAGACACCAAAGAAAGCCAAACCTGGCTCTGATACCACTAAATGTAACACCCCTAAAACCGGCCTAAGAGTTAAGGGTGCTACACGCCGCGTATTACTACCTAATAACGCAAGGCTCTAAAACACTCAAACGCAATAAAGGCCCAAAACAAAGTTTACATAAACATTGTAAACCAATGTATTCAAATACAGCGGAAGCAAATACCAAAATCCCAAATACGAAACTGAGTCAGAAACAGAAGTCAAAAGTATAAGGCCCGAAGGCTACAACATCTCAAAGTATCAAACTGAATGAACATAAAAGCTAAATACTATAGCTCCAGAACTAGATGATCCTCGCTGATCAATCTGCAAAAATGTTAGAAGTAGGGGAATGAGCACACAACTATGCCCAGTAAGCAGCGACCGTCATCAGCAAGGTCGCTCAAAACAATTGAAAACAGAAGAAGGAGAAGATAAGCATTTATCCACAATTCTCAATATCCAGAAGCTTTCAGAACAGAAACAGAGTGGAACTCAAGGGGTTCCCATATCAGAAACAGTCAGAGCACTTAAACAGAAAGGGGACAAAACACAATGCACACACTCAGAAGGGTCGGAGACCCATAGACCATACCAGGTCTCTCGGCAACGCAGAAATGACTCGAAAGAGCCAAAGGGTTCGTCAACCCCACAGAACAGAAAGGGAATGACCCACACTCAGAATGACGTCTACATGGTATACCACGGAATAGCTCGACCCAGCCATTCACGGCTCAGAAACAAGTGTATGTCCCAAAACAGAAGGATTGCTTAAACAGAAGCAAAGTTGCATTTAAATATGCCAAAACACTCATAAATCAGTAGTACAGAACATAAGGAATCCAATGCCGCAGACGGCACTCAAATCGGAGTTCAAACGAAGAAGTTATGTTGAAAACAGAGGGGTGTCCGAACTTGTGTCCGGACGTCGAAGTTCGGACACAAGTCGAGACTCAGAAACCAGAGAAAGCCAAATGTCCGAACTTGTGTCCGGACATCAATGTTCGGACACAAGTCGAGTTGAAATCAGATAGAGGAATTCAGAATGTCCGAACATCCAAGTTCGGACGGATGTTCGGACAGGTTTTACGGGAAAACACGCGGAAGGTCCGACCTTGTGTCCGGACGTCGAAGTTCGGACACAGGTCGAACTTAAATCAGAGGAAAACCTGAGGGTGTGTCCGAACATCATGTTCGGACAGATGTTCGGACATACCCCGAACTTGAAAATCAGTAAGGCAAAACGCACTGTCCGAACTTCAAAGCTCGGACAGAAGTTCGGACAGTGCGAAAACTGCAAAATCAAGAAGACGAACAGAGCAGAAAAACAACGCAATTCAACACCACGAATTGCCAATTAAGCACACACACCAAATCAGACATTAAAACAGGAAACCATGGGGGTTTAGCCATCCAAAAATCACAACAAAACGCTAATAGAATCACACACAAAATCAGATAACGCTCTTGCAACACCCCATGGCTGAACTTCCAAACTGAATCGAGTAACCACCTACCTCAATTAGCAGACAAATCCTGAATCAGACAGCAGAGCCCAACCATGCAGAACCACAATCCGATACAGACAACGGCCACTGAGTTCCACAATCAAAGCCCAGCAATCAGAAAACATCGAAGGAAACCTAGAACTTGGAAACCCAAAACTGAATAACTTTCTGCATCACAAACCTGAAATCGAGTGTGCAGAACCTCCAGCAATTCGTAAAGCAACAGCCACACGCAGAACACGACCCAAACGCAGAGCACAATTACTGAGTTCATCACAACAATCAACCAAAATCAGAAACTGCAGAGGAGAGGAACTTGCTCTAATTACTAATCTGAATTTCGAGAATCAAACCTGAAGGCGGACAACGGATTACACAGCAGCAGAGATCCCAACCAGATTGCAGTAGATCATTCAACGCTTCAGCAGAGGAGGAATTAGAGAGAGAGAAGGGAAGAGAGGAAACTGTCGTTCAAACCACGATCGAGACGCTCCTCACAAATGGACTGACGATGTAAAATAATTAGATGGTGAATAATTAAATAAGGCTCCCACTCCTTATTAATTAAAGAAAACAATTACCTTAATTGTTTTAATAGATGGACCTCCTTGCCCTCTACAATTAGAACAATACCGCCGGTGTCTAACTGATAGCAAAGAAATAAATAATCCAACTTAGAATTACATTGCAACTGATGTAACATAAGGTATGAATTGTACGGGTTATAACACTACGCGTCTAATACCAAAGCCATACCTTCTTCCTCTTACCATCCCAAATCCGTTACTCAAGGTTCCTACATACTATACCATACCATACCATACTAATGCACAATAATCACTCCAATCCGCATTACTACCGACCATCCGATTCCCCTTTACCAATTTATACATACATACTATGCAAGGCTATTCCCAAAGAAATGCAATACACATTCCAATCCCCTAGGCGCTCAGGTCATCTAGACACGGAACTCCTCTATGTCCCGCTGCCCTTGGAATAATACCACATACTACCTTACTATCTTCTTCGGTACTCACTTCTAACACATCCTCATTCTCCATACTGAAAGAAATTCTTCCACCACTACCAATTAAAATTTCTAAAACATACAACTCCATATTCCAATTTATGTTCATTACCACTATCCTAAGTATGATTCTTGTGACCACTTGAGGGGAGCTTCAAGAATCGTTCGACCCTGATGTGATCAGCATCAGTGTTGAACTATCTTTCCACCCCAATTTGTGTTCGGTTTCCCTTGATCTGATCAGGATCAAGTTCGACTTCCCACATCAGGTTCAACCAAACAAATAATTTAATTGTTTTCATTTCCTATCTTTTTATTCTTTCTAGTCGTGATTACGAATTCATACATCTCCAAAGGATGGAATCAATCCATCAATCATCCTCACTCTACTTCCCAAATGCTTTACTCCATGGTTCAATCCTAATGCTCATTTCATCAACCTTCACTACTTCCATCCATTACTCACCATCATCTCCTATATTCTAACTAAGGGATACTACACTTATAAGATTTAGTTGACTTCAATTGTTTCAAATATTTTACTTACGATTCCACTACTCATACACTTCATTCATCTACTATCCTCATTCATTTCGTACTACTTCTTCAAAGGTTACAATACTTGTGGAGCTCCGTCCACTACTCATTACCTTTCTTTTACTAATACTCTTACATTGGTGATACAAGATGGGTATACTCCTCCTATGGTATTTGCATGTCTAATGCCTAATTACCATAATTACAGTGTGAATGAGTACTTATGTTTATTTAACATAGTATCAATCATCAATTTGGTTCTCATTTGTGCTATGCACATTATGGTTTATGTGTTTTACTCACAAAACTTACATTAAGCGGTTTTCGCTCTACCCCCCTTAAAAGGGATTACGCCCACGTAATCTACCATATGTTATTATTGTTAAACACTGGTTTAATCAGTTTGGGTGAACTGAAGCGTTTAGCTTCACTACGGTATACTATATAATATGCTCTGGTCAAAGGGTCTTACCCATACCAATGGTTTAGTCTTTGCACAAAGAGTTCCTATATGAGTTTATTTAACTCATATGTAATTCGGTTCTAGCTTAATTGGCTTCAAGGCATTAATAGCCATTTTGCTATACTTACTAGGTATATTAATCTCCTAGCTAGGGCCCACTAGCTTCTGCTGCGCGACCCTGATAGCTTGGGTTACTTACCCTTCGTGTTATCATTAATGTGCTATACATCACCTTCTTATCCGTCTATGATGGGAATAAGGTTTACTAAACAGATGCGGTATTCTTTTACCGTGTTTGAATTCAATGAGTTGTAGGTTTATAACCAGCTCTCTGGCAATCTAGTATACACACTATTTGTACTTCCACGATCATTCGCTAAGCTCTTCCGACTTATTGTCGGGCGAGGTTAAGTCACTACTCAGTTGTAGTGCTTCCTCTATTGTCACTAGTTCCCAAGTTATACCAGTTCTTCCGGTTCGGTACTAGTGTCCTTTACTTGTATGATATGCGTCGGTCCTAATGACTTTCTTAAGTCTCCTTTCACCTTTTATTCCCTTAGAATTCACATCTGTGATTGTTAGTGTGTTTCGCACTCTTCGTGCTTCTTTGGCCTTAGGCCGCACGGTTTGTTGCTAAGCTTGCTTAACTGGCTAGTGTCATGTTCGTTGGTGAAAAGAAAGGTCTACTATGGTTTACATTTTCCATATCCCTAGCTACCCCATTAGATCATTAGCTGCACAAGTGCAATACCAAAACACTCAGTCATACAGAGTGCAGAGGCGTAAACGCTTGACAGTAAGTCACTTATGTGATAGGAAAGAATATTTCTGCCTGTCATCTCGTACTTATGCTCCGTGTCATTATCTGCTACTTCCTCATATCGGTCGCTTATTGCGCACCGTATTCTTACTCATTATACAACATCGCTCTTACTGTTTCTGTTACTGTGATAGTTTCTCTTTACTCATTGCCATTATCATTGGCACCATTCCCTTATGGTATGAATACCCTGGGGTTTCCAATGTTCGTGTGTATGAAGGTTGTTGTAGCATACCGCAACCTTAATATCCTCTCAATGTGGAGATGTTCTTCCCTTTTTAGGTTTCATGTGTAGGTTAGCTTACCTCACATTATTTTCATCATTTATGATTCCATTTACCAATCATCTTGGTTGGCCAAGGATGAGATAACTCATTGGGTTATAAGCTCTCTTGAGCGTTAGTCATTCGTGGTGTTCAATGTGCATTTCCATTGATTGTTTTGATAATTACTATCTTTCAGTGCAGAGCATTGGTTATAGGCTCTAGCTGTGTAGTTCTACTTGTATGTGCATCACCGGGACATCCCAAGAAACTTCAAGGGTTTTCTGGTCCCGTTCTCCAATTGAGAGTATTCTATTACTGATAAATGAAAGTTCTTATTGAGGGGTTTGTCTCCACTCATAGGTCTAATAACAAGGTTTTCTATGTTGGTGTTTACAAAATGGCCCAGCACATATTTGGGTGTATATGGAGTATGCTTACTCCTTTAAGTCGTAATGGTTTGGAAATCTCATTTCCTTATTCCATCACCCCTTGGCAATATCTATTGCGTGGTTTTATTGTTATAGTAGATGGAAGCCTTTCCTAAGGGTTCGCATCATCACCGCATTGGTGGTCTTCGGTTAACGAGGGGTACCTTCCCTTGGGTTTCTCATAGTGTCCAAGTGTGGACTAGGCCAGTGTTGGCATTATCATGATTCTTACGCCTCCGTGCTACCATTGCTACAGAAGGCATGGCGGTAATTAAGAACTCCGTCAACTGTATACTAGGCTGATGCTCTAGCGACAGTGACATTGAGTTGGCCATTACTCCAGGCCACTCAGAATGTTGGGTTTGAATTTATGGTCCAGTTGTTGATTTCTTGTCGTGTGAGGCAATATTTCTTGCAAGTCTTGTTAGTAATGGTGTGGGTTTTGCAACCGTTTAAGGTTACACAACGCATCAGGTTTATGGCTTTAGAGCCATATTGCTGCAAGCTATGCTCTTTGCAAGCTGCTTATACATGTTTCCACTCCATGTATACCGTCATAGGTTGGGGGTATTATTGGGCTCCATGGTAAGTCGTGGCGTCACGCTTCCGTTCATAGGAGACCTTGTTAGGCAAATGGTATTAATAAGTGCCTTTCAGTATCTTAAGGCATTTCCTGTTAAGTGAGATCCCTTCGGTGTCCTAACCGAGTGTTCGTTTTAGCTCCCGTGCTCATATCGCTACGCTTATTCAACTGTTGTTAACGCAGACACCCTTCAAGGATCGCTCCTGGGTGTTGGTAGCTGTGCCGTTACATCCGGCTAATGTTTATGATATGTTATCCACTGTACCGTCTTGTGGTATTGTACTTGAGTGGTCCCTTTTTGGGAATGAGGTCTCCCGTCCTTGGGTAGACTGTTTATGCTTGTTCCTAGTGTTTAAGACTAGGTTTGGTATTCCCTTCAATGATGGAGTATACTTGTGGTAATTTAGTGATCGCTCTTGGGGACCCTGTCCCGTTCGTTGAGCATTGTGGTGTTCACGTTATAGGCGATTGCTTTGATGTGTTTAGGCTGGGTATACTTCCCAGCTGTCATGTATTTTTGATGTCCTGAGACATATCCAATGTCTACACTTACTAACATGTGTTCCTTGCACTTCCTAGTTCTTATTCCTCATCTTCAGATGGATTCTCTGAGCTCCTTTATGCTTGATCCTTTGAGGTGTCCAGCTGTTCTGGTTTGAATTCACTCATGGTCCGTAGAACAGAGCTGACTACTTCCCGTGTGTCGTACACTACGTGTATACATACGTGGGGTACCATGTTGATACGTTACCACTTACCCGACTACGTGTCAGGCCCGCAAGCTCCTTCGGAGTGCAGTTGTCCCACATCCCATAATTGGGTACACTCGTAGTGTTCGTCACACGCCTAGGTGAAGTATTCTATTGTCAACTCCTCTTGTATCATTCTATGATACTCACCGTAATTCTGTTGGTTTTGGTTAAAAATCCGAGGTTTAAAGTAAAAGTTGTGGTTTTGAAAGAAAACTTGGTTTAAAAATAACGGTTCGGTGATAAAAGATGTTCTTCATGGTGTAGCCATGTTGAGGTCTTGACCAAGTCTAGCTTCTCGCAGACTGGTATGTTCTAAATACAGTGGTCGGGTCGTTAGGCCTTTCCAAGGTTTTATTCCTTCAGTGTCAGGATTTGTGATCCCGTAATTGCTTCCTTGCAGCCACGGTACATTACTATGTACCTGTGGTGTGTTAGAGTTCCTTCACGTATCTCTGTCCTTACTGCACTTGCCGTGGCAAGTGCGTGGTACTGGTGGTTTTTGGGTAATCCTATGCCAATTTCGGTATGGTTTCCATTTGTGTTTGTTAGTCTCGTTGACGCTTCCCTCGATCTTATTGATCTATAATTGGTATACTCGCTCCTTTAGGTAGCTTCTTGGTGGTCTAGACATGGCTGTCGTAGATCTGGGTACTCCTCCACTCCTCGGAGGTTCCCGTTCTATTTGGTTTAGTGTCGCTCCTTGTGGCTCGTTCCCACACATTTGTGGTGGTTACTGAGCCTTCCTTGTTTAGGCACTACGCCTGTAGTCCTATTGGTTTATATCTCATGGTTGTTCTTGTAGTTGTCTGAGCTATATTGGCTAGGTGTTGCAACCTTGATGGCATCGTAGTTTTGGAGTTAACCGCTTCCGACTATGTCCTTAGTCGGCTAGCATACCGTTGGTGGTATTATTCAAGTATTACTATCCCGTAGACTTGTGTCTCGGGTTCCGTTACTGCTCCCTTTTTCCATTTCGTTGTACGTTTAGCGCTTCTTTTCCTGCTGCTGGTTGTTTAGCTAGGTTCTGCGACTGCTAAGCATGTCGCCCCATGTTGTTGTAAGTTGTAGCCTCCTTGTTGTTGGAGTGCTTATTCCCCCGCTATTAAGTGCGGGTATTATTGTTCAACCGGGATTCATCTCCGGGTCTTCCATTTCTTGGAATCTACTACATGTCGGTTCTTGTTTACTGTGTGATTGATTCACCACTGCCAGATCGGGTTTCCCCGAGTATGAGAAGACTTTTCTTCTCTCTGGCGTCCTTTCCCAAGTTACACAATGGGGTTTGTGGAGGGCGGGTCTGGTATTGTAGGTATCCGGTACTCACCGGTAGTTCCTAACTCGCATCTCTCTAATGCTAACACTCAGCCCTTAGCCCTAAGCTTCTAATTCCTAACTCGGTATTCCTAAACTCGGTATTTCCAGTCATCAGAGCGATACTTCGCTCTGATACCACTCTTTGTAACACCCCTACCATTACTACATGCTTACTGTCCAATCTCCTTACACGTCAGATACACGCAGCGGATACTTACTTACGTACAATGGGTGATACAATGCCGTTAGTCACCCACGTGACTAACAAGGCTACTACTTCTACATACAACATCGGTCTGATGGACCGGAATCCCGAGTACTACAAATCTACAATACATTCTCCGTTTACCAAATACTACTACGATCTTCATTCAATACAATACTCCAAGTACAATACAATATAATCTACATACCGAGTTCACTAGGATCCTTATACAAGTATAATACCTCTTCCAAGTTCATATGTACTCACTAAGAGACTACTTACTACCCATTCCTCACTACTACCTTCCTTTCTAAATACAAGGGTGTGCCGCCGGTCTCTCACCTTGACCACATCCGCTTCGGGTACCTGCACACTAAAAGCGTTCCCCCGAAGGGGTCAGCTTTCGCTGAGCATGATAACCGCATACCCCGCGTACTAGTGAGGGTACGCCGACCACTTGGTCGTATACATGCGGTTCATTTTCATACAAACATACATGCATACATGCTCTTATACACAATACAATAATACTTACGCAAGACATA
Organism: Limonium bicolor; assembly: GCA_023374045.1. Taxonomy (NCBI): domain Eukaryota; kingdom Viridiplantae; phylum Streptophyta; class Magnoliopsida; order Caryophyllales; family Plumbaginaceae; genus Limonium; species Limonium bicolor. The sequence continues at coordinate 289,767,997 of CM041780.1, read as the reverse complement.
CATACATACACCTCATTCATACAAGGAATACAATACAATTTATCCCATACATACTTACCTTCTTCCGAATACACATACTCATTTCATACACAATATGCAGTACTTGTTAGCTTCATTGGTCCACCCGGGTTAATCGGGTGGAGATTACTCTTTTACGTTTACTCCATACATACACATACATACTCATACCCATACTCATACTTACTTACTTTCTTACTCTTACTCAAGTTAAGTCGTCGGGACCTCCGGGCCGGGGACTACTCCGTCCCACCACCGGGATTTACTTGGTTCACTAATCCAGGATGCTACCCACTTAAGGGATTTGGGCCGTGGACCAGCTTACGAACCAGGAATCGGATCCAACCTCTTGTGTCTCCTCATCCTCACGCGTGGCCGAAACTATATCGACTTCTACTCATTCCGGTTTACTCACTTAAGTTAGAAGTTAGGTAGTTAGGAATTTAGTAAAAGTCAACACTCAAGCCGCATGCACAAATACATTGCTCAATACACATTCACACGAAATGCAATACAATACATAAGTACAATACAAGATTCAATTACACCACATCATTTATATTTTCATGAATTATACAAACTATTGTTCAAGAGAATTATGCCAAGAACAATATAAACAAGCACAAGTAGGTGCAATATAGTCCGATTCGTGCATTTATCTTATTGGTGGTCAAGTAAGCACACAAATCGGGGTAACCAGATTAGGATACAGGGCATGAAGAAATCATACTTTCACCGTTGTACTTGTATCCCAACGTTCCTCTGGTGTTCACAAATTAAGTTCCTATGATATACATGTAATTGAATGATTACTCTAGCTATCATGAACTTAATTCGATTACCCTTACACTTCCTACTTCATACTTACTAAGTCTTTGCATTCTTTACACTTATATTTCATTTACTTTCTTTCCATTACTTATCCATGGTTTACTTACATAGATATGTACATATGTATAGGTGGGTATATATATATACAAGTTATAATCCTATAGTTTTTTTTTTGTAAGTTAGGGCTGTCCAACCCACCGTCCGACCCAACCTATGGGTCGGACCATTGCAGTAAGTTTCGGTTCTGTTATCCAGACTCCGTCCGACCCACTGTCCGACCCAGACTCTGGGTCGGACGAAGTCAGTAACTTCGTCCTCGAAATTTTTTGCCTGTCCGACCCACGTCCGATCCACGGCTCTGGGTCGGACCGTTCTAGAAAGATTTATTGCCGTTGCCTAAGCCCCGTCCGACCCACTGTCCGACCCAGACTCTGGGTCGGACGGTAGCAGAACCTTGCTACAGCCCTTATTTTTTTTCCCAATTTCACCCATTGCTTCCCCAATCTTTCTACATACATCCTAACATGTTTTTGTACTATTTTAACATTCTAAATCACCTTAATTCATCCACCAAATCCATTACTAAATCCATCAAACAACTTACACAATTCCCTCACTTCCTTTCAACACTTACAACAGTTTTTCATTCTCTAATGCTACAGATTTTTCTACAACTCCTACCATTCAATATTTCCTCTACCAATGTCACTCCTAGCATCCCAAATACATTTCCAAGCCATTACATTACCTACACCCAAGTCCAACTCTCCTCTTACCAAATCTTGCACACTACTTCTTTTTAGTTTTACAATGCTATTTAATAACTCTTTGCTAAAGATTTTGGTTCCTACCTCCTCCATACATAATTTCCTCTCCTAATGCCATTTTCAAGGCCTACAATGCATTGCCTCTCCTCTTCAAGTCCAACACTCACTCCCAAGGTCTTGTACATAAGTTCTCCTAGTTTCTCCAACACCATTTAACAACCCTTGCTACAGATTTTTCATTCTTTCATTCTCTTACCACAACTACTACTCACAGTTATTAAACATTTCTACTAACTCCCATACACCCTTGGTTTTCCCATCCACCAAGTCCTCCCCACATATACATATTCCTACCAAAATTTTGCCATAACTCATCTACTTTTCTTACTTGGCCACACATACCATTTCTCACCAAATTCCATTCCTAATCTAGCCACATCCCTTACAAGGGTCCTACCAGCAATCAATACAAATATAGATCCATCCCAATACACCAATACTCCATCAAACATCAATATTAATACTCATACACAACCCTTTGGCTCCAAGGCCTACAATTCACATACTAATGCACAAATACTCAAACTTACTCATAAATACTCAAAGCTTCATAAACTTCAATACTAATACATTAGTTTGGGTTCCTTTATTAGTTCAACCATTCCCATTACTCCAATGGATTGAGATTTAGTATCAAGAAGGAGCTCTTACCTCAAGCTCTTAATTCCTTCTTTCTTCTTCATTTCTCATTCTTCTCTCTTTCTTGCCCAAATCGGCCACATGGGGAATGGAGTTACCAAACTCCATTCCCATCACCCAAAGCACATAAAACAAGTGAAATTAAACTACTAATCCTTAAATTAATGCTAATTCATTTAAAGTGTTAAAACAAAATTTCTAAGGTTTACCTTTTGAAGCTTTTAAGAGGGGTTTTAGCCCTTGGTTCAAGAAGGTGAATCCACCACCATTGCAAGGTTGATATTATGCTCAAAGAGAGAGAAAATGGAGTGTTACAATGGGGCAAAAATCGGTTGTGAAGGAAAGTGAAGGAAACATGAGTTTTTCATGTAAATTTTTACCTTGTTGGAGAGAGAAGACTCCAAGCTCCACAATGGTGTGCTTTTCTCTTTGAATGGGGAAAACCCATGGAGATGAAACTCATCCTTTTCGAATTTTGAAAAGAGAGATGTATAGAGGATGAGGGGATTACAAATATGTAATTATTTTGTGATTGGAGCTCAAATGGGGTAGGCATGGGAGAGAGATGAAGTCCATTGTTTGTTGTTGGGGAAGCTTGGAAATCGCCCAAAACCAGAGGAGAGAGGGGAGAAATCGGTGGTGAGGAGAGGGAGGTGAGAGAGTAGGGAAATAAGTGAGTGGGGGGAGAGAGAGATAAAGTAGTGTTTACTTTATTGCTTTTTGCTTTTTGCTCCCTTATTTAATTAGCTAGTTACATGTGTATGTGTGAGGGGTTATTTAGCTAGTAAAAACCGGCCCCCATATAGTATACTAGCTGGAGCGTTTTTTTTTTGTGTTTTACAGAAAACGCTCATTATTTTACCCGGTTTAGATACCGTTCACTAACCGGGCCCGTTTTCTGGAATTTCCTCGTTTAATTATTTTTATTAGTTATTAAGCTTCCATAAATGCTTAATAATTATTATTTGATGATTTATTATTTTTACGGGTCCGTTTGACCACTTAAAGTCATGTTTTCGGGTTTCCTCGAGAAACGTGCTCTAAAGCTCTATTAGCGTTTTAATTCATTATTTGGATCCGTTTTCTTTGGGAGTTGTTCCCATATATTGTTTAGGCCTTATTAAGCCTTTAGAATCCATATAATACGCTAACCGAGGTCTCATACCTCCTATGGTTATTTAACGCTTATTTAGCGTTTTTCGCCTTTTAAGCGTTTCTTTATTTCTTTTGGATTTATTTTTCCTTACAATTATTAATTAGGTACCATTAGGCCCTTTAATACGTATTAGATTAATTTTAATCCCTATATTTAAGTTCGGGGTATTTCAAGCTCATAGATGAAATGATATCCAGAGTCAAAAGAAGAATTTACCAAAGTTGACCTTTTCCAAATTCCCACTAGATCACTAACTACCCAGAGCAATACCAAAACACTCAGTCCTACAGAGTGCAGAAGCATAAACCCTAAGCAGTTAATGTCTAATGGAACAACCAAATAGAAGGAACCAAAACCCAAGTGAGTTTCACATTCAAGGCTCAGTTAGTCACACAAGCTGAGTTAGTCATACACACAGTTTCATTTTGAAATCCATTCAAGCTCAGTTAGCATTTTCCAAAACATTCCACAAAGCCCATTAGCAAAAGTATCCGAGTACGAGAAATCGTACCTGGACAACGCTGTAGCAGTTCTAGTCAACTTGCGCAAACAATCAACAGTACTCTAAAGAATATTAAAGGTAGTCTATCATCAATCACTTGTAGCCTACGTTAAGCTTAAATAAACTCCTCACTCTTATTTCTAAGTCCCAATTGTCTTTTAAGCCCTCACTTAAATGTTATGTACACCCTCTGACTTGTCTTAGAATGTTATATAACTCAAGGTTGTAAGACCAAGGAATGTATTTTATTAACACTTGTTAATTGTTCCACCCTTACCCACTTTACCCATACTTAACCATAATTCTCACATAAAAGACCTGTATACATAAGTGCATTATATGTTATTCAATCAATCTTAGAATTTCAATAACAATTCTTAAGCTCAATACTTTTACTCTTACTTTAGAACAAACATCGTCTTATGACCTATAATAGGTTTATCTTAGAATACTATACTATTAATTCACAATGTAATGATTATGTACTTTATCAATATTACCAAATAAACCATCATGATTAAATTTCCCCTTAACTTAATTAAGATCTACATCTTGTATATTGGAATCATAGTGTTGTAGATACATTTTATTATAACTTAATTGAGCCACTAAACTCAATTATCATATCCTTAGTTCAAAATAACCTTCTACTATAACCGTTTAATAATCTTGTCATAAGATGTTGAATTACCTCTCATATTGAAATAACTATATTATTATTAACTTAGACTTATCGAACTCTTACATTTAGTTTTCACAAGGTACATTATTTGCTTAATTATTACCTATATAATAAGGTGTTTAAATATAACCTTTTATGTATCCTTACTTACCTTTAATCTCCTAAACGTTTTATTTTTACACACATACACTCTATAGACTATGTATAATCCTTTTGTACTAAACTTCAATAAACTTAAGCCTTAAATACGTTTTAAATTATTTTACAAAACCTAAGGTTTCAAAGGAATAACCTAATAAATTAATTTTCTTTATTGTATCTAGGATGAACAATATATCTACATAGAGTAGAATTTATCAAGGAATTAAATTCCTATTTATAAACCTTCCTATAAATTCTCACCACTAAATACCTCACTTAACTGTAAACTCACATCCTAAATATTGGTAATAAATGTATTTTATATGGCTTATCTAACTCTAAGAAACTTAAGGATAATTATTTAGATAAATTTCCAAATCATCGTTTAATATAGATTATATCATAATCCTTTTAATGATTCTATCTTAAAACATTAAGTTATATTTCAATACCATAAATGTTAAGAAATGATTAAATCTAGACTTACTAATCCACCTCACATTTAGATGTAAAAGTATTTTACTTATTTTATTATGGTTTATATATCAAGAATATTTAGATGTAAACGTATTATATTTGTTTATCATTAATTATAGAATAAGATCTATTTGTGCAACATTTTATGTAATCTAATCACAATTTTTCCTAAGTTTTAACTTATTAATTACTAAATCCCAATTTTAGATTTACATTCTGATCATTGACAAATTACTATACATGTATTTTAATATGGTTTATATATAAACCTTGAAAATTCAAAGGTAACCCTTTAAGCCTAATACATAACTATAGTTTAATACCGCCTCATATAATATTCTTCTATTAGTATTATGTAGAGGTTTAGTTTAACTTATTAATTCCTTCGTATTATATTTCCTATAAGGTATCCAATTTTATTTATGTTTAATGTGTATATATTTACATATACTAGGATTTTCTCAAAACATTATTTATGTAGTTTTATTGTATTTACTTATGTTTATTAACTTTTAGGCATAACTACAACCGATATATGCTTTAATAAATAAAAGGTTTCCCTTTATTATTTAATACATATATACGTATACCTGTATTAGAATTTAATTAAGACATCCCCTATGTAACCCATTATATTTAAACTATCTTATTACTACAACCTTTAACTGTATTCCAAGTATGTTTCATAAAGTATATTTTTATTATTTCTTAGGATACTAACTCTTATACTATTTAGTTATTATAAGTGTTAATTTATTAGCTTACTGTTTTACTCTAAGTTGCTACTTTATTCCCTTTAATATATGTGAAATATATATATATATATATATATATATATATATATATATATATATTTCCTAGTTTTAATTAAGAATATTAACTCCCATATATATATAAATAAATAAAATGTAGCATGAATAAATTCCTTGATTTAACATAAGTTTCCACTTAAATAAGTATATATACATATATGTAAATAATTTCACTTCTCTTAAAAGCTAATACCAAAACATTTATAAACTTACTGTTATAAATGTAATGGTATGAAATATACCATGCGGAAGGTCAAAGCGTCTATCAGAGACCAATTATCGGAAGGCCCGCTACCGAAAGGCCCCGATGCGGAAGGATCTACCAAGAGAGTCTACCGGAGGCCAATTGTCGGAAGGCCTACCGTTAGAAGCCCTACTACCGGAGGACCCGCTACCGGAAGAGCTGCTATCTAAAGGATCGCTACCGACAGAGTAACTACCGGAGAGGTTATTATCAAAGTGACGGTCCGGAAGAGTTAGTCCAAGGCGGAAGCAGTATTTCAGTCCGGAGACCCGTAAAAGGACTGATAGCTATATTGTATAATACTATCACATATATAGGGGCTTAAGGTAACTTGGCCATAGAAAGTCTATAAATAGAGAGTAGAGGGGCTCATTTGTAAAGGACTCAAGTTAGAAAAGAGAGAGCTCACCCCAAAGAGCTCTCTAGAGTTGTAAACTGAAGTATGAATAATAGCTCTGTCTAGAAGTGGACGTAGGCCGGATTATTGGCCGAACCACTATACATCACGGTGTGGAAATTGTGTTGGGAGAGTAAGATCTGTTACATCTTCATTGGCGCCGTCTGTGGGAAAGAACAGGCAACCACGATTCATCCAGGGTTTAACCGCATTATTTTGATCGGAGAAAAAAAAAGCCGAGGACGTTTGGCGGGATCCATCTGCTAAGTATTAAATCAACGCAAGGGAGCGATGAATCACACATTCGACAAAAGTAGATTCACGTCAAAGCTGAAGACATCGTAATCCAACAAAAATATGATTACCGGCGCGGAAGCTGAAGCGTTCGATCGATTCGCAGATCATCAATCAAGAGGATCGAAAATTCACACGAAAATCAGTCAAAAGGAAAGATCAAAGCCAGTCGAAGATACAAAAATCTTGGTACTGTGAAGAACAGTAGCCGCCATTTCGCTATCTTAATGTTCTCGATCAAACTTTCGATGCAAAATCAGTTTGCAAATTTGTCGTTACGGTGATGTTCAAAAAGAATTCTGACAGAAGGATAAAGAGAAGATGTTTCCAAAATAGGAGCGGTGGATCTAAGATCGGAAACTTGTTTTCAAGCTTCAATATGAGTTAGTCTACAAAAGAATTCAACCACTCAAAGCAGAGAAGGAGCGGAAATGCGGTCGCAAGGTTTGTACGCCTCTCGCTGAGGGCCAGAGGACAACAAGAAGATTGGAAAATCAGAAATAAAGAAGTTATCCTCGGAGAATAATCGTAGCGGCAAGGCGGAGACGAGGGTGGACCACCAACTGTTGCATTCAGAGAATACTTCGAAGACGGTTACCAAGGTCTCGAAGAAGTTCAGTTTCTTAAGGTCGCCAATCAGAAGGATATTATCGGAGATTACAGCTTAAAGAAGCACCGCAGGAACACCAGTGGCTATTCGTCACTTAGCAACCGGAAGAATTCTAGCGTAGTTTCGACCCCGATCGCAAGTCAGATAGGCCTGGAAACTATCCAAGACTAATCACCAAGAGGAATTCGCTATTTCGTCGTCCAAAGAGCAACCCAATCAGCGACTTGGGAGTCAACGCGAGGAAAAAGTCTATGAATTGGTTAATTCAGCAGAATGATGAGGCTTCCGATAGGAACTCTGAACTGTGGGCTTTGAACGGAGAAAAGTAAGTAAATGGTACTCCTAAACAGCAAGGGATGTTTCGGTGGCTACGGAGGAGAATATCCACCCGATAGAAGTTTCAGTCCGACAGGGGTATGCCAAAGTTACCGAGAAATGTTGGAGGGAGTTCTCTGGGCGCCAGGGAAATATTAATCCGATTATGCTCTAAATTGTTCCACCGGTATAAATATTTTTGCTTTGCTTGCGGAAGAGCTCGTCGACTCAAGCTTTGCCGCCCAGTGAGGTTAGTCCTTCGGAGTTGGAAACGGGTTCGCAGTCTCCATCGCCGGAAGCAGTACGCGCGTCGGTATCACTTGTAATAAGCCAGGTGATCAGATTGATTCTCCGCAGGGAAGATGAACCATGAAGAACTGAGATGACAGTAGAAGCTTCCGGAGTCCAAAGCTAAAAGTCAGCAACGCGTCCACATGCAACTTCTCACTCCCACCGGAGGTACGTCTTCGGCCTCCGGAAGAAATTTGATAACGCCATCGGCGGAAGTTAGAGCCATCTGGGAGATGCAGCCAGTAGAGATACAACCGGTAGAAATGCTGGACCGTGCGAAGAATCCTTTGAATTAAATTATTAGCGATGTTCCTTTCATCTTTCTCGGAGACCAGAACCTTACGGAGGGGTATCGAGTACTCCGCAGAGTTTTGCAGCAGTGAAATATCCAACTCCCTCGGGTAAAGCCATTTTCTGCGTCCGGAGGCGCTACCGCTTTTCATCCCTGATTGCCTCCGGTAGATTCAGTGAGCTACAGAACTATCTGAAGTTGATTGCTAAGATAAGTCATAAATCCCTTCTCTAAGTCTTTTAGAATCATAATAGAACGCGCAATCCTTTCCATTACTGCGTAAACCATTTCATCTCTATTTCTAACAGCTTAAACTGCCTAAGTGCAACTACATGAGCATGATTAACTCTGTTGGTATTCTGAAGGCATAGACTGATACTACGACAATGACGTGGAAAGGTCACACATTCTATTTGCTCGTATGAAGTGTTACACTTCTGCATTTTTAAGTAATCCACCACAGTTTGCAACTCTATTTTACCACTGGTTGAGAAAACAATTGTGATCTTGTGTTACACTTCTGCATTCTATCTACTCTGATATTATTTCTTATGAGCAGTTTGATTCTAAATGTTTGCTAAAATTTTCCCTGTTTTATAATACTGCTTTGAGCAATATCACTCTGAGTTTTATTCGATTCTCTAGATGTGATTATGTATTGTTGGTAACCTGAAGTCTTAAGCGAAAGTACACGTTTCTTGATGATGTTGCAACAGCAATAATAGATGCTTGCCTTACGCCTTCTTTTTTCTTCTTTACGTATGCATTGAATAAAGGCGTGATCGAATTCTGTTGTCCATGGTCACTTAGCTTGTCTCCTAGATAAAAGTAAGGTGTAAGCTTTCAGCTTATCATTTACAGACGCCGCAGCTTTAAATTTTATCTAGTTTAACCCACAATAGCTGCTGTTTGTTGTCTCAAATTCGAGCATTATAGCCACTATGTTGCTAAGCCAATTTCAGTTGACAAAGAGCAGCGCTCTTCTAGCTATCTTCTGATCACAAATCTGCATATACCGATATTGATTAAATACTTAGTTAAGAGTTGTCTTGGTGTCTTATAATGTTGTTGACTATTTTATGCATGCTAAGACATGTTCTTTGAGATTTATAAGTTTAAAGGGAAAAATAATCATGAATGCATAATCTGTTACAGCACTTATGTGAGTTTTTTCTTTTTAAAAGAAAGTCATGTTTTGTGAATTCATTCTCTTTGTTTTACATGCTTTACTTATGATTTGTTTCTCACTTCTAATTATCTGTTTTTGCTATTGTATTTCATGAACCATGAGCAACTGGTACCAGTAAAACACCAAGCTGTAGGCGCAAGGGGTATGCCACCCTGGAAACTGGAAATTCATCGGAGTTGCGAGAAAATTAAGCATGTATCACCAGGACGCGTTACGACGTCCAAACCTCTCGGACAGTATAACTCAGATACCGAACAGCAGAAATGGGGGAGACAGACGACTCCAGTTCAATAGGCAACCAAGAGAATAAAGGCTCAAGATAACAACATCTTGCCTGCGCACACGTCTCCAGGAGTTTACACCGCAAAAGGGTAAAGCACGTCACCAAAAAAAAGAACATGCCTGAAGTGTAACCCAGGTCAGTCAGACGAAGGAATATGTAGAGGACGGTCTCCGCAGCACCAACTTCTCAACCCTGCCAGCGTTTTTGGTCAAGGACCGGACATAAACTTTGCTTCAGCCATCGGTCTAAAAACTAATCTCCGATGAGGAAAAGTTACCCCCGGAAGAACATAATTAGTTACCGTCGGAAATAACAGCTTGGTCCTGTAGCAGTAGATCCTTCCAAGTTGCAGTACTATTGTGATCGGATAGTCGATGGCACTTCTGCTATACTTTGACACAGGAGTCGCCGTCAAAAAATACGGGAAGCAGCGCAGGGGAAAACCAAGCCTACGATGAATTCAAAAGGGAGTGATTTTTTGTTGTAGTCTCATGTGAATTCCCTTCCGGAAAAGTTTTCGAAAAGCAACCCTTCAGTCACAAGGGAGGGGGATGACTGGAACATCAAGTATTCAATGTCAATACTCGGAAGGTGTACCCTGAAAAGATTCGGAGACCGATGTCACCCTCTGGAAATTGTACCCCGAAGGATTCAAGAAGTTGGTAGTGTGACCTCGGACGGTATCTCCGCACGTCCTATCACCCGAAGTTGAAAGAAAAGAAATCTCTACCGGTAACCAATTGAGTTCTTCACCGGTAGTCGATTGGAGTATCCTCCGGTAGCATTTTCACGCCTCCTCCGATAGTAACTTTTTTTACCTCCGGAGTAAGTTCTACCGGAAGAATCCATATTTTGGGCGCCAAGGTTGGTGTGCTCGGGGCCATGAAATTTTCTACCAAGCGGGACCTGCCCAAATTCATCGGTACAGCCAATCCACCGGTAAAAAGAGGTACCAAAAACTCTTCATATTTCATTATGAATATTCTTTTACCACCGGAAGTTTACAAAACTTTCTCTAGAGGATTGATCACCCTCTAGTTTTCAAAAAAAAAAGAGAAATATTTTAAAACAATTTCTGATTTACTTAAAATGAAGACCAGCGAGTCTTGAAAAAAAAAAGAAAGAGAAAGAAGAAAGAAAGAGAAAAAGAAAAAGAAAGAAAAAGAATGTATCCGACGATCTCACCATTGGCCATGGTAGAGTGATTTGTATCCGACGATCTACCATCAACGATGGTAGTGTAATTCATCCGACGACCTCACTGTCAGCGTCCTGGCAGTAGAGTGTTAATCCGTACGATCTCACCGGCTCAAAGTCGGTAGAGTGTTAAATCGACGATCTCACCATGTGTACAGTGGTAGAGTGTGAAAGCAAAAGTGTAACTAAGGGGTTACCAAAAGAGATCTTGGCAAAAAAAAAAAACAAAAGAGCAGTCTAAAAATTATTCATTATCAGAATCTCCAACTTTTGGGAGGCAATAGAATTTATAGTAATTCCTTTTGTTCACTTCAGACTTATGATATCCATGTACTTAGAAAGGCTGCTCTAAAAAACCTAGAGGCTGTGTATTTGGGTTTTCTATCCCCGTGATTAATATGCTCTAACTAACAAAAAACTTTTGGGAAGTCCGGTCGCTCTGGGCAGCCCAAAAGACAAATATCTTTTAATCTGTTAAATTTAGGTATACAGGTCCAAGGAATAAAGTGATTCAAGCAGCAATCTGATTATGAAGTAATATCCCATTTATTATTATTATCTCGGACTTCTTGAGATTATTATGGTCTTCTTGAGATTATTATGGTCTTCTGGATTATTATGGTCTTCGGGAATTATTATGGCCTTCTGGGATTATTATGGCCCTTCGGAATTCCAGATCTTTGGATTTCTTATTATGGCACGGTCAAGGGACGGAGACCTTTTCTCAGGAGCACAAGTGGGACTTCATCGCCCCCAGAACACGTGGGACTTCTTTGTTTCCGGAAGACAAGCTATTGCATAGGCTAAAGTTTTTAAGTTCATTTCCTTTTTAGGCAAAAGAAAAGAACTTGTGGGACTCGGAGATATATAGTAGAAAAGAAAAGAGTACAAAGTGTAAATTTTATCTTCTTTTTATAAGTTCCACTTTTTAGTGTTAAAAAGTAGAACTTGTGGGACTGATGTAATGGTATGAAATATACCATGCGGAAGGTCAAAGCGTCTATCAGAGACCAATTATCGGAAGGCCCGCTACGAAAGGCCCCGATGCGGAAGGATCTACCAAGAGAGTCTACCGGAGGCCAATTGTCGGAAGGCCTACCGTTAGAAGCCCTACTACCGGAGGACCCGCTACCGGAAGAGCTGCTATCTAAAGGATCGCTACCGAGAGAGTAACTACCGGAGAGGTTATTATCAAAGTGACGGTCCGGAAGAGTTAGTCCAAGGCGGAAGCAGTATTTCAGTCCGGAGACCCGTAAAAGGACTGATAGCTATATTTGTATAATACTATCACATATATAGGGGCTTAGGGTAACTTGGCCATATAAAGTCTATAAATAGGAGTAGAGGGGCTCATTTGTAAAGGACTCAAGTTAGAAAAGAGAGAGCTCACCCCAAAGAGCTCTCTAGAGTTGTAAACTGAAGTATGAATAATAGCTCTGTCTAGAAGTGGACGTAGGCCGGATTATTGGCCGAACCACTATACATCACGGTGTGGAAATTGTGTTGGGAGAGTAACATCTGTTACATCTTCAATAAAATGTTAATTTAGTGTTCCATATTTTGCCAGCTTAAAAAGTTTACTAACAAACCATACTTTAATTTTTGGTTACATTAAAAACCATATATTATAAGTTATTCTTATGAAAAACTCATAAACACAATTTTTAAAACCATTTACCATTGCCCAAAAATTCCAAAATTTAATATACAGTAACTATAACATTTTAGACATATTATAAATTTTTATTTCATAAAAATATCTTTTTAAATTAGCTAAATAATTCCAGAAAACCAGTAACTTGCAAAAATCATAACTTACGTTTAAAAACTCAAAACCATATTAATTTACATAAAAATAAATTAGATTAAGAAGGAATCTATGGTTAAAATTTCAAGTCAAAACACCTTCGGGAAGGTGTTTAAATTAATTCAACAAGTTAGGGTTATTTACTGAAATTTATGAAAACCTAATCTGAAACGTTTAATCTCGGCCGTCCAAATCTTATAACTACGATCGGACGGCCCTAAATCTCCGAGTTCTTCAGCGCAGAGCTTAACCATGTCGAATACTAAATCGACAATATCTCCCAATCTACAGAACGAAATCGAGTGATTCTTGTTTCTATGGTTTCGAAATTAAATTACGGTTCTAATGACACCGATTTCCCCAATTATAATGCAGTATTCCGAGAGAAAGGTTCTGGGTTCTATTCGACTAGGGTTCTTGTTATGCCCGATTCGATTTTTACAAAATTCTCTCCAATACAAGGCATAATGATGAAATTGGCAGTTGGGTTAGGTCGATAATGCAAAATCGAGTTACAGAATAAGAGGAATTGAAGGGAGACTTACCATGGAAGCACCGGTGACGGAAATCGTAATCGGTTTCTGGAAATAAAATTCGAACTCGAGCTGTTCGAGTAGCGAACTTTGGAGATCTATAAAATACGTTCTAGATCGAGTTAGGCCATGTTCTTGGGCTCATTAGAAAGAAGAAGCATAGCTCTACATATTGATAGCAAGAACTCACTCTAACCCGCAATACACAGAAAGAAATCTAAGTCGAAAGTTACGAGTTTATACCTTACGTTTTCCGGAAAAATCCATGATTTTATGTGATGACAAATCCGAAACTTTAGACACCTCTCCCTTCCAAACGGTTGGGAATTAGCTTTGGTCATCAACATGAAAGTTGTAGAGGGATTAGAGTTCTTCAAAACGAGCTAAAGAACATGAAATTTGGATGAGAAACGAAGAGGTTATGGCTAGACGAAGTTACCTGATTCGTAGGAAAAACTGGAAACTGGAGTTTTGGTTTTTGCAAGATGGCTACTTTGATTCGATTTTCCGGTTGATTTAGGATGAGTTAGGGTTAGTGTGAGTTATGGTTGTTTAGAGGAAATGTAGGAGAAGACAACAAAGAAGACGACATTGAAAAATATTGAGAGATGAGTGAGATATAGCCGTCCAAAGTTAGGGCTAAACACAGAATTCTGTTATCGAAATTCAGGGAAACCGGAATCGCCCAAGTCCTGGCGTGTGTGAGCTTGACACGTGGCAGTCATTAAAATTTTGGCTCTAAACTTCAATCTATCATAACTTTGGCTAGGATGATCCGTTTTTGACGTTCTTTTTATCGATCTTCATGGTTTTCCATAACCTATTTATTGGTATAGGTTTCATGGCCTGGTTTGACCATTCTCAAAAAGTCAACTCTAGCAAGGCTTAATAAGCTTTAAGGTTTCTAGAATTTTATATTGACTTTTATGTTTCAAAACAATGTTCCAACACTTCCTAAAATCTTTATAATAAAGTTGGAGTGTTTAGAAATTTTCAAAAGATTTATGGACTTATAAATATTATTATTAAATTCATAATACTATATAATTATATATAACAATTAAATATTAAATTGTATTCCTTAGAGTTAAATAGGAGGAATCCCCTAAATTAATTTCCATAATTCCATATAATATTAATACTCATAATTCCATACAATAATTTAATATTCATAATTCCTTATGCTAATTTAATATTCATAATTCCATATAATAATTTAATACTTAATAGTATTATTAAAGGTTTAATAAAAGAAACTCTAAATTAATTAAATTAATTTAGGGGTATTTCAGTATATCCCCCTTAAAAGAAACTTCGCCTCGAAGTTTAAAAATAAACTAATAGGCACTCACACCGCTTCAGGTGTGCTGAGACAATAATAATTCCAATGAAATTCCATACCAAACCAATCCTTTATTTCCATCCATTTCCATAACAACATTCCACTCAAGATTACTCAAAATCAAACTGAACCAGGATATACCAAGATATAGCATGATGAAAATCAAAAGTCACATACTGAGTCATAATGTAAAAACCAAGCACATAGAAACACCTCTCTCTGTTCTGCTAATAAGGCAACATGGCATAATCTGGATGATGTGTGACGAAGGAAGAGTATGCCAGTATATCCCCCTTTAAAGAGCTAAGGTACGCCCTCGTACCGCTACTAACGGCACATTCAAAGAATTCAAACCCTATTAACCAACTTTGTCGTAAACTTTATCGCACCGTTGATTTTATCTGCGATCGATATATATCTGTATCTCTTGATTGTTTCGTATTTGTATTTTCTTAACTGTTATAAAACTTTATTTTATGATCCTTATCCTTTCATTTTAGGACCGGTACGAATTATACGTCATTATATGATCATTTATCATATCAATTATATTAACAAGCTATAAATCAGGTGTAACGTATTTGAGTAGTTTAAAATAATATTTCAGATCATTAATAATCCTCAATAATCTTCCAAATCATCGTCTAGGGTTTATTAGTCAACCCTATGCTAAAACTCTATAAAATAAATATTTCTGTGACTTTTCAAGTTTCAATTGTTTTTATAATTAACTATCGCATTTTAGACGAACCATTCAGTGTTTACTTCATAAAATTTACTTATTATATATTTACATAATTTCACACAAGGCAGAGTTTTAGGAAGTTCTTATTATCTATAATGTAGCTCCAAAATCTGATTCCTTTATCTTAAAATTTTTATATATATTTTTTTTTAAGGTAGGGACTCTATATAAAATTTTCAGTCAAATGAACTAGTCTAATGAAAACTCACTCACTCTTGGTAATTATTTTCTTAAGGTTTGTTCTATGTAAGTATTTTTCTGATTTATTAATCTTAGTACTCCCTTAGACAATGGTGGCTTTTGTAAATATCACTCTTTAAACTTCCAAATAAACATGAGAATTTCCAAATCTTTAAGTAACTCTTAATTTTTCATAGACGCTCAATACTCCAGTATTTAATGCTCAATAGTATTTAGTTTAATATTACTCATGTGTTTTCACTCCATAGGTAAGTATTTTCACCAAGGATTTAACTCGGTAAACTCTTTACATGTATGAATTTAGTACTGGATCTTAATATATAAGTTTTGAATTGTTCATTGTGGCTAGTAATGAAATATGTCTAGCTCAAGATTTCATGATGGTAACGTCTTACCACCACTTCCCCTCAAGTTCAACATAATCCATCACCTGCGTAGAAGATTATATACCGTTAGATGACAAGGCTTGTCTAGTCCCTAAACTTCTAGAAGTGGGTGTGCACCCCCACTACTTTCAGCCTAGGAGTTCGTCGCACCAGGCACTTCCCGTAGGGTGTTAGGTTTAGGTGTTTTCTTTCTAAAGTTAACATAGAGTTTTAGTGTGGTTTAAGGGTTCGGATGTATGCTACTAGTGTTTGTTAGCTTAATAATTTCTAGACTTAAGATTTATCCAAACATTACCTTTAGGCAACAATTTGTACAAGTAATTCTTGAGATTTATTTTCAAACTTTAAAGGAGTTGAAGTACTTTCACATAATATCAATACTAATTTAGTTATTAAAGTTCTATTTGTATATTGTTTTCAACAAAAAGTATTCTTTAAAATTTCTAGGAGCATGTGTACTTGCTCTTAAGGAATGTATTCATAGCCATGTATTCTCCATAAGTATGCTTGTGAAAATAGCTTAATATATGATTTATCTCAACCAACATCTTATCGTACTTAATAAAGGACGTTCCAAACTATATATATTATATATATATATATATATTATATGTAGTTTATTGTTGGAACGGTATAACAACACATCACACTCAACAGACATTCATAACAGAAAAGTGTATAAAGAAATCATTCACTAATCTAAGAAGGGTTAGGAGTCGTGCCTTACTAGAATCCTCACTTCCCAATTCTACCCCAATTCCCCAGTTTTAAGTGCACCAATATTCTAAGTACTTCACTCGGCTTGTTTTTCTCGGTTCAGAGCGTAACTACGCTCTGATACCAATTTCTGTAACACCCCTATAATAATATAATAACAGCGGAAAATAAACTAAAGGTGCTATAGGGACATCGGGCTCCAAAACACACCGGTACCAACCTCACCAATTACAACCATCACAGTTAACTAAGTTACGGTCTGAACTTCGAGAAAAACTTACACATTACAAACAATAATAAATACATTCACTCCATAAACCTAATCCCATCCCAATCATCTCATGCTCTTCGTGGCCACCTGTAAATCAATTTATACCTACAAGATGAAACCAAGCAGCCCACCCCGGGGGGTGAGTCAGTTCCCTGGAATGGAACTGGTACAATTATCCAAAAACAAAATTATAAAGCATAACTCTTCAAAATAAACAGTAACTTGAAATCAAACTCTTGAAAGTAAAACAGGGAAACAAGGCACTTTAAAATCACCAAGCCAAAGATAACAAGTTAAGGATAAAGATAAATAATAGGAAGGTAAAGTTAGTCAATCCAAAAACCACACCTTGAGTTAGTGAACATCTAATGCTCAAGTTAGAACCAATTCCAGTCAGGAGAAGAAAGACCCAAGTAGTCACAAGGACTAGGAATGATAAGATAGATCCAAGAACCAATGACTCAAGAGTGAAATAATTCAACTGGGAGAGATGGCCCCCACCGCCAGATATCAATGTCCATATGGACGAGGGATATACAGCCCCCTGGTGTCAATATAAATGTCCTGATGGACGAGGGATATACAGCCCCCTGCTGTCAATATAAATGCCCCTATGGGCGAGGGATATACAGCCCCCTGCTGTTACCATTGAAGACGCGCGCACGTCGAAACATCAAGAACCAGCTCATGGATGAAATGATATCCAGAGTCAAAAGAAGAATTTACCAAAGTTGACCTTTTCCAAATTCCCACTAGATCACTAACTACCCAGAGCAATACCAAAACACTCAGTCCTACAGAGTGCAGAAGCGTAAACCCTAAGCAGTTATGTCTAATGGAACAACCAAATAGAAGGAACCAAAACCCAAGTGAGTTTCACATTCAAGGCTCAGTTAGTCATACAAGCTGAGTTAGTCATACACACAGTTTCATTTTGAAATCCATTCAAGCTCAGTTAGCATTTTCCAAAACATTCCACAAGCCCATTAGCAAAAGTATCCGAGTACGAGAAATCGTACCTGGACAACGCTGTAGCAGTTCTAGTCAACTTGCGCAAACAATCAACAGTACTCTGAAGAATATTAAAGGTAGTCCATCATCAATCACTTGTAGCCTACGTTAAGCTTAAATAAACTCCTCACTCTTATTTCTAAGTCCTAATTGTCTTTTAAGCCCTCACTTAAATGTTATGTACACCCTCTGACTTGTCTTAGAATGTTGTATAACTCAAGGTTGTAAGACCAAGGAATGTATTTTATTAACACTTGTTAATTGTTCCACCCTTACCCACTTTACCCATACTTAACCATAATTCTCACATAAAAGACCTTTATACATAAGTGCATTATATGTTATTCAATCAATCTTAGAATTTCAATAACAATTCTTAAGCTCAATACTTTTACTCTTACTTTAGAATAAACATCGTCTTATGACCTATAATAGGTTTATCTTAGAATACTATACTATTAATTCACAATGTAATGATTATGTACTTTATCAATATTACCAAATAAACCATCATGATTAAGTTTCCCCTTAACTTAATTAAGATCTACATCTTGTATATTGGAATCATAGTGTTGTAGATACATTTTATTATAACTTAATTGAGCCACTAAACTCAATTATCATATCCTTAGTTCAAAATGACCTTCTACTATAACCGTCTAATAATCTTGTCATAAGATGTTGAATTACCTCTCATATTGAAATAACTATATTATTATTAACTTAGACTTATCGAACTCTTACATTTAGTATTCACAAGGTACATTATTTGCTTAATTATTACCTATATAATAAGGTGTTTAAATATAACCTTTTATGTATCCTTACTTACCTTTAATCTCCTAAACGTTTATTTTTACACACATACACTCTATAGACTATGTATAATCCTTTTGTACTAAACTTCAATAAACTTAAGCCTTAAATACGTTTTAAATTGTTTTACAAAACCTAAGGTTTCAAAGGAATAACCTAATAAATTAATTTCCTTTATTGTATCTAGGAGAAAACTGTAACACCCCTACCATTAATACAATGCTTACCGTCCAATCTCCTTACACATCAGATACACGCAGCGGATACATACTTACACACAGTGGGTGATACAATGCCGTTAGTCACCCACGTGACTAACAAGGCTACTACTTCTACATATAGTATCGGTCTGATGGACCGGAACCCCGAGTACTACACATCTATATTACATACTAAATTCGTCAGTCAAATACAACAATGCTCCATTCAATACTTACTCCTCCATAATCCATACAATACAATATACTTAACCGAGTCTACTAGGATCCTTATACAATTATCATATCTCTTCCAAGTTCATACATACTCACTAAGAGTCTACATCTACCCATTCCTCACAACTACTTACTTTCTAAGTACAAGGGTGTGCCGCCGGTCTCTTACCTTGACCACATCCGCTTCGGGTACCTGCACACTAAAACCGTTCCCCATAGGGGGTCAGCTTTCGCTGCGCATGATAACCGCATACCCCGCGTACTAGTGAGGGTACGCCGACCACTTGGTCGCATACAAGCAGTTCATTTTCATACAAACATACATGCATACATGCTCTTACACACAATACAATAATACTTACGCAAGGCATACATACATACACTTCATTACATACAAGGATACAATATAAACCAACCAATACATACTTACCTTTTTCCGAATTACATATACACATTACATGCACAATATACAATATTTGTTAGCTTCATTGGTCCACCCGGGTTAATCGGGTGGAGATTACTCTTTTACTCGTTACTTCATACATACGCATACATACTCATACATACTTACGGATCCATACTTACTTACTCTTACTCTTACTCATGTTAAGTCGTCGGGACCTCCGGCCCTGGGGACTACACCGTCCCACCTCCGGGATTTACTTGACTCACCAATCCGGGATGCTACCCATTTAAGGGATTTGGGCCGCAGACTAGTTTAAGAGTCAGGAATTGCAGCCAACCTCTTGTGACTCCGCATCCTCACGCGTGGCCGAAGCTATATCGGACTTCTACTCATTCCGGTTTACTCACTTAAGTTAGGAGTTAGGTGGTTAGGAATTAGCAGAAGTCATTCATTCAAGCCACAATAATACAATACAAGCTCATATACACATCCATACAAAATACAGTGCAATATACAAGTACACTACAAATACAATACACATCATCATCATTCATATGTTTCATGAATTATACAAACTATTGTTCAAGACAAATATCAAGAACAATGTAAACACACAGTAAGTGCAATATAGTTCGATTCATGCATTTATCTTATTAGGTGATCAAATAAGCACACAAATCGGGGTAACCAGATTAGGATACAGGGCATGAAGAAATCATACCTTTCACCGTTGTACTTGTATCCCAACGTTCCTCCGGTGTTCACAAATCAAGTTCCTATGATATACATATAATTGAACGATTACTCCAACTATCATGAACTGAATTCGATTACTCTTACATTTCCTAATTCATACTTACTAAGTCTTTGCATTCTTTACACTTATATTTCATTTACTTTCTTTTCATTACTTGTCCATGGTTTACTTACTTAGATATATACATATGTATAGGTGGGTATACATATATATATATATATATAACATACTAGTTATAACCCTATAGTTTTTTTTTTGTAAGTTATGGGTCGTCCGACCCACCGTCCGACCCAAGCCCTGGGTCGGACCATTCCAGTAGATTACGTTTCTCTGAAATTCTCCCCGTCCGACCCAGCACTATTCCGTCCGACCCATACCCTCAGGGTCGGACCGTTCCAGAAGGTTTCAGTCCCGCGTCTAAGCTCCGTCCGACCCACTGTCCGACCCAGACTCTGGGTCGGACGAAGTCAGAAACTCCGCCCTCGAAATTTTTGCCTGTCCGACCACGTCCGATCCATGGCCCTGGGTCGGACCATTCCAGAATGATTTATTGTCGTTACTTAAGCCCCGTCCGACCCACTGTCCGACCCAGACCCTGGGTCGGACGGTAGCAGAACATTGCTACAGACCTTATTTTTCTTTCCAAATTTCACCCATTGCTTCCCCAATCCTCCTATATGTAATCCCACATGTTTTAGTGCCATTTAGGCCTCCTAAAATACCTCAATTCATTCACCAACCCCATTACTAAATCCATCAACCAATTTATACAATTTCATCACTTCCTTTTAACACTTACAACAGTTTTTCATTCTCTTATGCTACAGATTTTCAAACTCATGCTACCATCCATTACTTCTCAACCAATGCCACTATTAGCAGCCCAAATACATTTCCAAGCCATTGCAATACCTATTCCCAAGTGCAACACTCTTTTTACCAATTCTTGCACACTAATCTTTCCTAACTTCTCCAATGCATATTAATACACCTCGCTACAGATTTTGCACTTCTTACTTCCCATACTACTACCACTATTCTATAGCTACTAAACATCTCTACTAACTCCAATACACACCTTGGTTTTCCCATTTACCAAGTCATCCATACATGTACATATTCCTACCAAAATTTGGCCATAGTTCATCTACTTTTCTTACTTGGCCACACATACCAAATCTCACCAAATTCATTCCTAAACTAGCTACACCCATACAAGGGTCCTACCAGCAATTAAGCAAATATACATTCACCAATACTTCTTCAATACCAATACTAACTCATACACAATCATCTGGCTCCAAGGCCTACAATTCATATACTAATTTCACAAATACTCAAACTTCCTCACAAATACTCAAACTCCCAATACTACAATACCAATGCAAGATTTTGGGTTCTTTAGTTAGTTTGCCCATTCCCATTAGTCTAATGCATCAAAATTAACATTAGTAAAGAGCTCTTACCTTGAGCTTATAATTCCTTCTTTCTTTCTCATTTCTCCTCCTTCTTCCTTTCTTGCCAAAATCGGCCATGTGGGGAATGGAGTTGCCAAACTCCATTCCCATCACCCAATGAACACAAAACTACAATTAATATACTAACCCTTAAATTAATCCCAATTCATTGAAGTGTTTGAAATGAAATTTCTAGGGTTTACCTTTGGGGAGTTTTAGAAGGGGTTTTAGCCCTTGGTTCAAGAAGGTGAATCCACCACCATTGCTAGGTTGACATTATGCTCAAAAGAGAGCGAGAAAGTGGAGTGTTACAAGGAGGTAAAATCGGTTATGAAAGGAGATGGTGAAAACATGAGTTTTTCATGTAGATTTTTACCTTGTTGGAAAGAGGAGACTCCAAGCTCCATAATGGTGTGCTTTTCTCTTCAAATGGGGAAAACCCATGGAGATGAAATTCATCCTTTTCGAATTTTGAAAAGAGGGAATGATAGAGGATGATGAGGGGAGTTCAAATATATAATTCGTTTTCGATTTGGAGCTTACATGAGGATGGAGCATGAGGTAGAAGGTGGAGTTGCCATGGGAGCTTCTTGAAGCTCTACAAAATCGCCCACCAGAGGGAGAGAAGAGAGAGAAATCGGTGGAGGTGAAGAGGGTAGGAGAGAGATGAGAGGAAATGAGGGAATAAGAGGTGAGAGAGTGTGGGGATTGGTTTTTACTTTATTACATTGCTTTTGGTTCTCTTTATTTGTTTACTAGTTACATGTGTGTGAGGGAGTTATTTGACTATTAAAAATCGGTCCCCCTACAGTTATACTAGTTGGAGCGTTTTTTGTCTTTTACAGAAAACACTCGTTATTTTACCCAGTTTAGGTACTGTTCACTAACCGGGCCCGTTTTCCGGAATTTTCTCGTTTCTTTATTTTTATTGGTTATTAAGCTTCCATAAATGCTTAATAATATTTATTTAATGACTTATAATTTTACGGGTTCGTTGACCACTTAAAATCACGTTTTCGGGTTTTCTCGAAAAACGTGCGTTAAAGCTCTATTAGCGTTTTAATACATTATTTGGATCCGTTTTCTTCGGGAGTTGTTCCCATATATTATTTAGGTCTTATTAAACCTTCAGAATCCATATAATACGCTAACCGAGGTCTCATACCTCCTATGGTTATTTAACGCTTATTTAGCGTTTTTCGCCTTTTAAGCGTTTCTTATTTCTTTTGGGTTTATTTTTCCTTACCAATATTACTCAGGTACCATTAGGCCCTTAATTAAGTATAGATTAATTTTAATCCCTATATTTAAGTTCGGGGTATTTCAATCTACCCCCCTTAAGAACTTTGTCCTCAAAGTTGTTCGCGGTTATGGGATTTCTATACATACTCATTTATACTTGCCTAATACTGAAGCCATACATTCCTCCTCCTTACAATTCCCAAATTCATTACTCAATGTTTCTCCTTTCCATACCATACCAATGTACAATAATTACTCCAATCCATATTACTATCAACCGTCCAGTTCCTCATTATAAAGTTTATACATACATACAGTGCAAAGCTATCCCCAAAGCAATGCAATACACACCACAATCCCGTAGGCACTCAGGTCATCTCGACACAGGACTCCTCTATGTCCTGTTGCCCTTGGAATAATATAACATGTTACACTACTATCTTCTCCGGTATAACTTCCAACAATTACTTACTCTCCAGTCTAAGAAAAATTCTTTTACAACTACTAATTAGAAATCTTTCTAAAGCATACAACTCCAATTCCATTTGTATTCATTACTTCTATCCTATGTGTGATTCTTGTGACCACTTGAGGGGAGCTTCAAGAATCATTCGACCCTGATGTGATCAGCATCAGTGTTGAACTATCTTTCCACCCCAATTTGTGTTCGGTTTCCCCTGATCTGATCAGGATCAAGTTCGACTTCCCACATCAGTTTCAAACAACCAAATAATTTAATTGTTTCCATTTTCTATCTTTTTACTCTTCCTAGTCATAATTAAAAATCCATACAACTCCAAGGGTAATGAATTTAGTCCATCAATCATCCTCACTCTACTTCCCAATGCTTTACTCCGCAGTTCAATACCTAAATGCTCACTTCATCGACTGTTACTACTTCCATTCATTACTCACCATCATCTCCTATATTCTAACTAAGGAATACTACACTTATAAGATTTAGTTGACTTCAATTGTTTCAATTGTTTTGCTTGCGATTCCACTACTCATAAACTTCGTTCATCTACTATCCTCATTCATTTCGTACTACTTCTTCAAAGGTTACAATACTTGTGGAGCTCCGTCCACTACTCATTACTTTTCTTTTACTAATACTCTTACATTGGTGTTACAAGATGGGTGTATTCCTCCTATGGTATTTGCATGTCTAATGCCTAGTTACCATAATTACAATATGAATGAGTACTTATGTTTATTTAACATAGTATCAATCATCCATTTGGTTCTCATTGTGCTATGCACATCATGGTTTATGTGTTTTATTCACAAAACTTACATTAAGCGGTTTTCGCTCTACCCCCCTTAAAAGGGATTACGCCCACGTAATCTACCATATTTTATTATTATTAAACATTGGTTTAGTCATTTGGGCAATCTGAAGCGTTTTAGCTTCTTTACGGTTTATTACATAATATACCCTTGTCAAAGGGTCCTAATCATAACAGTGGTTTAGTTTTTGCACCAAGGATTCCTTTATGAGTTTATTTAACTCATAGTTAATTAGGTTCTAGCCTATCAGGCTTCAAGGCATTGATGGCCATTCTATTATACTTACTAGGTACATTAATCTCCTAGCTAGGGCCCACTAGCTTCTGCTGCGTGACCCTGATAACTTGGGTTATTCACCCTTCTTGTTATCCTTAATGTGCTATACATCGCCTTCTTATCCGTCTGTTATGGGAATGAGGTTTACTAAACAAATGCGGTATTCTTTTACCGTGTTTGAACTCAATGAGTTTAGATTCATAACCAGCTCTCTGGTAATCTACTGCACATGCTATTTGTGCTTCCACGATTATTCGTTGAGTTCCTCCGACTTATTGTCGGGTGAGGTAAGTCACTACTTAGTTGTAGTGCTTCCTTTGGTGTCAATAGTTTTTGAATCATACCAGTTCTTCTGGTTCAATACAAGTGTTCTTACTTGTATGACCTTGCATCTCTATGCGTCGGTCCTAGTAACTTTGTTCTATCTTCCTTCACCTTATATTCCAATGGAATCACATCTTGTGATTACTAGTGTGTTGTACACTCTTCGTGCTTCTTTGGCCTTAGGCCGCACTGTATGTTGCTAAGCTTGCTTGACTGGCTTATGCCATGTTGTGTGGTGAAAGGAAAGATTTAGTACGGTTTACATTCTCCATATCCCTCGCCATCTCATTAGATCGTTAGCTGAACAAGTGCAATGCCAAAACACTCATTCATACAGAGTGCAGAGGCGTAAACGCTTGACAGTAAGTCACTTATGTGATAGGAAGGAATATTTCTGTGTGTCCTCTCATACTTATACTCCGTGTCATTCTCAACTACTTCCTCATAGCGGTCGCTTGTTTCACACCGTATTCTTACTCATTGTACAACATTGCTTTTACTGTTTCTGTTACTGTGGTAGTTCCTTTTTACTCATTGCCGTTGTCATTGGCACCATTTCCTTATGGTGTAAATACACTGGGAGTTTCCTGTGTTTGTGTGTATGACGGTTGTCGTAGCATACGACAATCTTATTATCTTCCCAATGTGGAGATGTCTTATTCCACTTAGGTTTTATGTGTAGGTTAACTTACCTCACATTCTATCATCATTTGTGATACAATTTACCAAGTACATTGGTTGACCAAGGATAAAGCAATTTACCGGTTTACAAGCTCTCTTGAGCGTTGGTCATTCGTGGTGTGCAATGTGCACTCACATTGATTGTTTTTGACAATTACTGTCCTCCCAAAGCTGGGCATTGGTTATAGGCTCTAGCTGTGCGGTTTTATTCTTGTATGTACATCACCGGGACATCCCATGAAGCTTCAAGGGTTTTCTGGTCCCGTTCTCCAATTGAAGAGTACTCTGTCATTGATAAATGAAAGTTCTTGTTGAGGGGTTTATCTCCACTCATAGGTCTAATGACAAGGTTTGCTATGTTGGTGTTTACACAATGGTCCACCACGTGTTTGGGTGCTTATGGAGTATGCTTACTCCTTTAAGTCGTAATGGTTTGGAAATCTCATTTCCTCATTCCATCACCCCTTAGCAATATCTATTGTGTGGTTTTATTGTTATAGTAGATGGAAGCCTTTTCAAGGGTTCACATCTTCACCACATTGGGGTCTTTGGCTAACGAGGGGGTACCTTCCCTTGGGTTCTCGTAGTGTCCAAGTGTGGACTAGGCCAATGTTGGCATTATCATGATTCTTATGCCTCTGTGCTACCATTGCTACATAAGGCATGAAGGTAATTAAAAGCTTGTCAATTGTATACTAGACTGATGCTCTAGTGACAGTGACACTGAGTTGGCCATTTCTCCAGGCCACTCAAGATGTTGGGTTTGAATTGATGGTCCAGTTGTTGATTTCTTGTCGTACGAGGCAATATCTCTTGCAGGTCTTGTTAACATTGGTGCCGGTTTTGCAACCGTTTAAGTTTATATAACGTATTTGGTTTACGACTTCTGAGTCGTATCGCTGCAAGCTATGCTCCTTGCAAGCTGCTTACACATGTTTCCACTCCATGTATACCGTCATAGGTTAGAGATATTATTGGCTCCATGGTAAGTCGTGGCATCACGCTTCCGTTCATAGGAGACTCTTAGGCAATCCGGTGTTGATCAGTGCCTTTGTAGACTAGGGTATTTCCTGTCAAGTGAAATCCCTTCGGCATCCTAACCAAGTGTTCGTTTAGCTTCCGTGCTCATATCATTACACTTGTTCAACTGTTGTTAACTCAGACACCCTTCAAGGATCGCTCCTGGGTGTTGGTAGTTATGCCGTTACATCCGGCTAATGTTTATAACATGTGTTGTCCTCTATACCGTCTTATGGTATTGTATTAAGCTATTCCCTTTAGGTTTATAACGTCTCCCGTCGTTGGGTAGACCATTTATACTTGTTCCCTGCGTTTGAGACTAGGTTTAATATTCCCTTCATTGATGGATTTTACTTTATGGTAATCTTGTGATTGCTCTTGGGAACTCTGTCCCGTCTGTTGAGCATTTTTTGTGTTCACATTAGGCCTTTGCCTTACTGTGCCCAGTCTGGGTATCCTCCCCAGCTGTCAGGTGATCGCTTGAATTATTTGTGACATATCCAATGTCTATACTTATCAGTCTGTTCTCTTTGCACTTCTTAGTCCTTACTCCTTATTTTCCGATGGATTCTCTGAGTTCCTTACACTTGTTCCTTAACTGAGTTTCCTTCTCCTTGATTGTCTATGGTGTCCAGTTGTTCTGGTTAAATTCACTCATGGTCCGTAGAACGGAGTTGACTACTTCCCGTGTTCGTACACTACATGTATACATACGTGGGGTACCATGTTGATACGTTACCACTTACCTAACTATATGTCGGGCCCGCAGCTCCTTCGGAGTGTGGTTGTCCCACATCCCGTAATGGTTACACTCGTAGTGTTCGGCACACGCCTAGGTGAAGTATTCTATTGTCAACTCCTCTTGTATCATTCTTTGATACTCACCGTCTGCTGTTTGTCTGGTTTTTTTAAAATCCAAGGTTTTAAAAGAAGGTTTATGGTTTTGAAAGAAAATTTTTAGGTTTTAAAATATGGTTCGGTGTTAAAAGAGGTCTCTCATGGCATAGCCATGCCTGAGGTCTTGACCAAGTCTAGCTTCTCGCTGACTGGTGTGTTCTAAATACTGTGGTCGGGCCGTTAGGCCTTTCAAGGTTCCATACGTCTGGTTGTTAGGATGTGTGATCCTGTGGTTGTTCGTTACGGTCACCGTACATTACTATGTACCTGTGACGTGTTAGTGTTCCTTTACATATCTATGTCCTTACTGCACTTGCCTTGGCAAGTGCGTGGTATCGGTGGTTTTTGGATAATCCTATACCAATCTTGGTATGGTTTCTACTTGTATTAAATAGTCTTGTTGACTTTTCCCTTGATCTTATTGATCTACAATTGGTATACTCGCCCCTTTAGGTAGCTTCTTGGTGGTCTAGACATGGCTGTCGTAGATCTGGGTACTTCTCCACTCCTTGGAGGTTCCCGTTCTATTTGGTTTAGTTCGTTCCTTGTGGCTCATTCCCACACATTTGTGGTGGTTACTGAGCCTTCCTCGTTTAGGCACTACTCTCGTAGTCCTATTGGTTTATATCTCATGGTGGTTCTTGTAGTTGTCCGAGCTATATTGGCCAGGTATTGCAACCTTAGCGGCGTTGTAGCTTTAGAGTTAACCGCTTCCGACTATGTCCTTAGTCGGCTAGCATACCGTTGGTGGTATTATTCAGGTATTACTATTCCGTAGACTTGTGTCTCGGGTTCCGTTGCTGCTCCCTTTTCCATTCTGTTGCATGGTGAGTGCTTCTTTCCCGCTGTTGGTTGACTAGCTAGGTTTCGCGACTGCTAAGCACGTCGCCCTATGCTGTGGTAAGTTGTAACCTCCTCGTCGTTGGAGTGTCCATCCTACCGTTATTACGTGCGGTGTTGTGGTTCATCCGGGATCCATCTCCAGGACTTCCAGTTCTTGGAATCTACCATGTGTCGGTTCTTGTTTACCGTGGATTGCTTCACCACTGCCAGATCGGGTTTTCCCTGAGTATGAGAAGGCTTTCTTCTCTCTGGCATCCTTTCCCAAGTTATACAGTGGGGTTTACGGCGGGCGGGACTGGTATTGTAGGTATCCGGTACTCACCGGTAGTTCCGAACTAGCATATCTCTAATGCTAACACTCAGCCCTTAGCCCTAAGCTTCTAATTCCTAACTCGGTATTCCTAAACTCGGTATTTCCAGTCATCAGAGCGATACTTCGCTCTGATACCACTTTTTGTAACACCCCTACCATTAATACAATGCTTACCGTCCAATCTCCTTACACATCAGATACACGCAGCGGATACATACTTACAACAGTGGGTGATACAATGCCGTTAGTCACCCACGTGACTAACAAGGCTACTACTTCTACATACAGTATCGGTCTGATGGACCGGAACCCCGAGTACTACACATCTATATTACATACTCCATTCATCAGTCAAATACAACAATGCTCCATTCAATACTTACTCCTCCATAATCCATACAATACAATATACTTAACCGAGTCTACTAGGATCCTTATACAATTATCATATCTCTTCCAAGTTCATACATACTCACTAAGAGTCTACATCTACCCATTCCTCACAACTACTTACTTTCTAAGTACAAGGGTGTGCCGCCGGTCTCTTACCTTGACCACATCCGCTTCGGGTACCTGCACACTAAAAACGTTCCCCCTAGGGGGTCAGCTTTCGTTGCGCATGATAACCGCATACCCCGCGTACTAGTGAGGGTACGCCGACCACTTGGTCGCATACATGCAGTTCATTTTCATACAAACATACATGCATACATGCTCTTACACACAATACATAATACTTACGCAAGGCATACATACATACACCTCATTACATACAAGGAATACAATATAAACCAACCAATACATACTTACCTTTTTCCGAATTACATATACACATTACATGCACAATATACAATATTTGTTAGCTTCATTGGTCCACCCGGGTTAATCGGGTGGAGATTACTCTTTTACTCGTTACTTCATACATACGCATACATACTCATACATACTTACGGATCCATACTTACTTACTTACTCTTACTCATGTTAAGTCGTCGGGACCTCCGGCCCTGGGGACTACACCGTCCCACCTCCGGGATTTACTTGACTCACCAATCCGGGATGCTACCCATTTAAGGGATTTGGGCCGCGGACTAGTTTAAGAGTCAGGAATTGCAGCCAACCTCTTGTGACTCCGCATCCTCACACGTGGCCGAAGCTATATCGGACTTCTACTCATTCCGGTTTACTCACTTAAGTTAGGAGTTAGGTGGTTAGGAATTAGCAGAAGTCATTCATTCAAGCCACAATAATACAATACAAGCTCATATACACATCCATACAAATACATACAAGTGCAATATACAAGTACACTACAAAATACAATACAATCATCATCATTCATATGTTTCATGAATTATACAAACTATTGTTCAAGACAAATATCAAGAACAATGTAAACAAGCACAGGTAAGTGCAATATAGTTCGATTCATGCATTTATCTTATTAG
The DNA here is from genome assembly GCA_023374045.1 of Limonium bicolor. NCBI lineage: Eukaryota > Viridiplantae > Streptophyta > Magnoliopsida > Caryophyllales > Plumbaginaceae > Limonium > Limonium bicolor. The sequence continues at coordinate 289,737,583 of CM041780.1, read as the reverse complement.
GTGATCAAATAAGCACACAAATCGGGGTAACCAGATTAGGATACAGGGCATGAAGAAATCATACCTTTCACCGTTGTACTTGTATCCCAACGTTCCTCCGGTGTTCACAAATCAAGTTCCTATGATATACATATAATTGAACGATTACTCCAACTATCATGAACTTAATTCGATTACTCTTACATTTCCTAATTCATACTTACTAAGTCTTTGCATTCTTACACTTATATTTCATTTACTTTTTTCATTACTTGTCCATGGTTTACTTACTTAGATATATACATATGTATAGGTGGGTTATACATATATATATATACATACTAGTTATAACCCTATAGATTTTTTTTTTTGTAAGTTATGGGTCATCCGACCTACCGTCCGACCCAAGCCCTGGGTCGGACCATTCCAGTAGATACCGTTCTTGAAATTCTCCCGTCCGACCCAGCACTATTCCGTCCGACCCATACCCTCTGGGTCGGACCGTTCTAGAAGGTTTCAGTCCCGCGTCTAAGCTCCGTCCGACCCACTGTCCGACCTAGACTCTGGGTCGGACGAAGTCAGAAACTCCACCCTCGAAATTTTGCCTGTCCGACCCACGTCCGATCCACGGCCCTGGGTCGGACCATTCCAGAATGATTTATTGTCGTTACTTAAGCCCCGTCCGACCCACTGTCCGACCCAGACCCTGGGTCGGACGGTAGCAGAACATTGCTACAGACCTTATTTTTCTTTCCAAATTTCACCCATTACTTCCCCAATCCTCCTATATGTAATCCCACATGTTTTAGTGCCATTTAGGCCTCCTAAAATACCTCAATTCATTCACCAACCCCATTACTAAATCCATCAACCAATTTATACAATTTCATCACTTCCTTTTAACACTTATAACAGTTTTTCATTCTCTTATGCTACAGATTTACAAACTCCATGCTACCATCCATTACTTCTCAACCAATGCCACTATTAGCATCCCAAATACATTTCCAAGCCATTGCAATACCTATTCCCAAGTCCAACACTCTTTTTACCAATTCTTGCACACTAATCTTTCCTAACTTCTCCAATGCATATTAATACACCTCGCTACAGATTTTGCACTTCTTACTTCCCATACTACTACCACTATTCTATAGCTACTAAACATCTCTACTAACTCCAATACACACTTGGTTTTCCCATTTACCAAGTCATCCATACATGTACATATTCCTACCAAAATTTGGCCATAGTTCATCTACTTTTCTTACTTGGCCACACATACCAAATCTCACCAAATTCATTCCTAAACTAGCTACACCCATACAAGGGTCCTACAGCAATTAAGCAAATATACATTCACCAATACTTCTTCAAATACCAATACTAATACTCAACACAATCATTTGGCTCCAAGGCCTACAATTCAATACTAATTTCACAAATACTCAAACTTCCTCACAATACTCAAACTCCCAATACTACAATACCAATGCAAGATTTTGGGTTCTTTAGTTAGTTTGCCCATTCCCATTAGTCTAATGCATCAAAATTAACATTAGTAAAGAGCTCTTACCTTGAGCTTATAATTCCTTCTTTCTTTCTCATTTCTCCTCCTTCTTCTTTCTTGCCAAAATCGGCCATGTGGGGAATGGAGTTGCCAAACTCCATTCCCATCACCCAATGAACACAAAAACACTACAATTAATATACTAACCCTTAAATTAATGCCAATTCATTGAAGTGTTTGAAATGAAATTTCTAGGTTTACCTTTGGGGAGTTTTAGAAGGGGTTTTAGCCCTTGGTTCAAGAAGGTGAATCCACCACCATTGCTAGGTTGACATTATGCTCAAAGAGAGAGAGAAAGTGGAGTGTTACAAGGAGGTAAAATTGGTTATGAAAGGAGATGGTGAAAACATGAGTTTTTCATGTAGATTTTTACTTGTTGGAAAGAGGAGACTCCAAGCTCCATAATGGTGTGCTTTTCTCTTCAAATGGGGAAAACCCATGGAGATGAAATTAATCCTTTTCGAATTTGAAAAGAAGGAATGATAGAGGATGATGAGGGGAGTTCAAATATGTAATTCGTTTTCGATTTGGAGCTTACATGAGGATGGAGCATGAGGTAGAAGGTGGAGTTGCCATGGGAGCTTCTTGAAGATCTACAAATCACCCAACCAGAGGGAGAGAAGAGAGAGAAATCGGTGGAGGGGAAGAGGGTAGGAGAGAGATGAGAGGAAATGAGGGAATAAGAGGTGAGAGAGTGTGGGGATTGCTTTTTACTTTATTACTTTGCTTTTTGGTTCTCTTTATTTGTTAACTAGTTACATGTGTGTGTGAGGGAGTTATTTGACTATTAAAAATCGGTCCCCCTACAGTTATAGTAGTTGGAGCGTTTTTTTGTCTTTTATAGAAAACGCTCGTTATTTTACCCGGTTTAGGTACTGTTCACTAACCGGCCCGTTTTCCGGAATTTTCTCGTTTCTTTATTTTATTGGTTATTAAGCTTCCATAAATGCTTAATAATATTTATTTAATGACTTATAATTTTACGGGTTCGTTTGACCACTTAAAATCACGTTTTCGGGTTTTCTCGAAAAACATGCGTTAAAGCTCTATTAGCGTTTTAATACATTATTTGGATCCGTTTTCTTCGGGAGTTGTTCCCATATATTATTTAGGTCTTATTAAACCTTCAGAATCCATATAATACGCTATCCGAGGTCTCATACCTCCTATGGTTATTTAACGCTTATTTAGCGTTTTTCACCTTTTAAGCGTTTCTTATTTCTTTCGGGTTTATTTTTCCTTACCAATATTACTCAGGTACCATTAGGCCCTTAATTAAGTATTAGATTAATTTTAATCCCTATATTTAAGTTTGGGGTATTTCAAAAACAATATATCTACATAGAGTAGAATTTATCACGGAATTAAATTCCTATTTATAAACCTTCCTATAAATTCTCACCACTAAATACCTCACTTAACTGTAAACTCACATCCTAAATATTGGTAATAAATGTATTTTATATGGCTTATCTAACTCTAAGAAACTTAAGGATAATTATTTAGATAAATTTCCAAATCATCGTTTAATATAGATTATATCATAATCCTTTTAATGATTCTATCTTAAAACATTAAGTTATATTTCAATACCATAAATGTTAAGAAATGATTAAATCTAGACTTACTAATCCACCTCACATTTAGATGTAAAAGTATTTTACTTATTTTATTATGGTTTATATATCAAGAATATTTAGATGTAAACGTATTACATTTGTTTATCATTAATTATAGAATAAGATCTATTTGTGCAACATTTTTTGTAATCTAATCACAATTTTTCCTAAGTTTTAACTTATTAATTACTAAATCCCAATTTTAGATTTACATTCTGATCATTGACAAATAATACTATACATGTATTTAATATGGTTATATATAAACCTTGGAAATTCAAAGGTAACCCTTTAAGCCTAATACATAACTATAGTTTAATACCGCCTCATATAATATTCTTCTATTAGTATTATGTAGAGGTTTAGTTTAACTTATTAATTCCTTCGTATTATATTTCCTATAAGGTATCCAATTTTATTTATGTTTAATTTGTATATATACATATACTAGGATTTGCTCAAAACATTATTTATGTAGTTTTATTGTATTTACTTATGATTAACTTTTAGGCATAACTACAACCGATATATGCTTTAATAAATAAAATGTTTCCCTTTATTTATTTAATACATATATACGTATACCTGTATTAGAATTTAATTAAGACATCCCCTATGTAACCCATTATATTTAAACTATCTTATTACTACAACCTTTAACTGTATTCCAAGTATGTTTCATAAAGTATATTTTTACTATTTCTTAGGATACTAACTCTTATACTATTTAGTTATTATAAGTGCTAATTTATTAGCTTACTGTTTTACTCTAAGTTGCTACTTTATTCCCTTTTAATATATGTGTAAATATATATATATTCCCTAGTTTTAATTAAGAACATTAACTCCCATATAATATAATAAATAAATAAAATGTAGCATAAATAAATTCCTTGATTTAACATAAGTTTCCACTTAAATAAGTATATATACATATATGTAAATAATTTCACTTCTCGTAAAAGCTAATACCAAAACATTTATAAACTTACTGTTATAAAATGTTAATTTAGTCTTCCATATTTTCCCAGCTTAAAAAGTTTACTAACAAACCATACTTTAATTTTTGGTTACATTTAAAACCATATATTATAAGTTATTCTTATGAAAAACTCCAAAATTTAATATACAGTAACTATAACATTTTAGACATATTATAAAATTTTATTTCATAAAAATATCTTTTTAAATTAGCTAAATAATTCCAAAAAACCAGTAACTTGCAAAAATCATAACTTATGTTTAAAAACTCCAAAACCATATTAATTTACATCAAAATAAACTAGATTAAATAAGGAATTATGGTTAAAATTTCAAGTCAAAACACCTTCGGGAAGGTATTTAAATTAATTCAACAAGTTAGGTTTATTTACTGAAATTTATAAAAACCTAATCTGAAACGTTTTAATCTCGGCCGTCCAAATCTTATAACTACGATCGGACGGCCCTAAATCTCCGAGTTCTTCAGCGCAGAGCTTAACCATGTCGAGTACTAAATCGACAATATCTCCTAATCTATAGAACGAAATCGAGTGATTCTTGTTTCTATGGCTTCGAAATTAAATTACGGTTCTAATGACACCGATTTCCCCAATTATAATGCAGTATTCCGAAAGATAGGTTCTGGGTTCTATTCGACTAGGGTTCTTGTTATGCCCGATTCAATTTTTACAAAATTCTCTCAATACAAGGCATAATTGATGAAATTGGCAGTTAGGTTAGGTCGATAATGCAAAATCGAGTTACAGAATAGGAGGAATTGAACGGAGACTTATCATGGAAGCACCGGTGACGGAAATCGTAATCGGTTTCTGGAAATAAAATCGAACTCGAGCTGTTCGAGTAGCGAACTTTGGAGATCTATAAAATACGTTCTAGATCGAGTTAGGCCATGTTCTTGGGCTCATTAGAAAGAAGAAGCATAGCTCTACACATTGATAGCAAGAACTCACTCTAACTCACAATACACAGAAAGAAATCTAAGTCGAAAGTTACGAGTTTATACCTTATGTTTTCCGGAAAAATCCATGATTTTATGTGATGACAAATCCGAAACTTTAGACACCTCTCTCTTCCAAACGGTTGGGAATTAGCTTTGGTCATCAACATGAAAGTTGTAGAGGGATTAGAGCTCTTCAAAACGAGCTAAAGAACATGAAATTTGGATGAGAAAAGAAGAAGTTATAGCTAGACGAAGTTACCTGATTCGTAGGAAAAACTGGAAACTGCAGTTTCGGTTTTTGCAAGGTGGCTACTTTGATTTGATTTTCCGGTTGATTTAGGATGAGTTAGGGTTAGTGTGAGTTATGGTTGTTTAGAGGAAATGTAGGAGAAGACAACAAAGAAGACGACATTGAAAAATATTGAGAGATGAGTGAGATATAGCCGTCCAAAGTTAGGGCTAAACACAGAATTCTATTATCGAAATTCAGAGAACCGGAATCGCCTAAGTCTGGCGTGTGTGAGCTTGACACGTGGCAGTCATTAAAATTTGGCTCTAAACTTCAATCTATCATAACTTTGGCTAGGATGATCCGTTTTTGACGTTCTTTTTATCGATCTTCATGGTTTTCCATAACCTATTTATTGGTATAGGTTTCATGGCCTGGTTTGACCATTCTCAAAAAGTCAACTCTAGCAAGGCTTAATAAGCTTTAAGGTTTCTAGAATTTTATATATTGACTTTTATGTTTCAAAACAATGTTCCAACACTTCCTAAAATCTTTATAATATAGTTGGAGTGTTAGAAATTTTCCCAAGATTTATGGACTTATAAATCTTATTATTAAATTCATAATACTATATAATTATATATAATAATTAATATTAAATTGTATTACTTAGAGTTAAATAGGAGGAATCCCCTAAATTAATTTCCATAATTCCATATAATATTAATACTCATAATTCCATGCAATAATTTAATATTCATAATTCCTTATACTAATTTAATATTCATAATTCCATATAATAATTTAATACTTAATAGTATTATTAAAGGTTTAATAAAAGAAATCCCCTAAATTAATTTAAATTAATTTAGGGGTATTTCAATGTGTTAGGGCTAGAGGTAAAGCACATGGGCCAAAATGATTTCTAAACCATGTTCTTTGATGTGAATTGGAATTTGGGCCAAGTAATTCTGATTGGGCCTAAAAGATGATGCCTGTGTCTAGGATCTTGGGTCAAAGCCCAAGTGAAAAGTCTTCCTAGACTAGAATGAGCCTTGAAATGGAAAGGCCTGATGGATTTTTCATGAACTGCTTTAAGTGGATTTATTTTTCATGGGCCTAGAACTAAATGATAATTCAAATTGGGCCGAAAGAGAGAAATCACCTAAGTCTAAACTTTTGGGCCGAAGCCCAAATGAATCACATATTAAATCAAACAGGGCCTCTGGGCCGCAAACAAATAGAGCTGCCGATTCGGGTTGGGCTAGGTTGATGTAGGAGAAGCTCCTATCAATCTCTAGGCTGGGTAATGGACCGATCATACAAGCAAACAAAGCCCACACAAATTCAACATGTCCTTACTAGACGTTTAAATCAAACCGGGTATGGATCGATCCGGAGAGATGCTTGGGCCGCGGGCCCAGGTCACCACAAAGGAATAGGGCTTGCACGTTATTCTCTTTGGGCTTCCCCACTCTTTTCACATCACCTGAAGGTGTGCGTCTACGGTCGGGTCTTTGACTGACCAAACAACGGGCTAGGTAAGGGCACTGCTAGGAAAACGCTTGGGGCTAAGGCCCAAGTATTAAGGGGGTGTGGTTAGACGACACCCTCCTCTATTCCCCCGCTTATTCACATCACCTAAAAGGTGTGAGTCCCTAACAGGGGACCCTCAAACGGGTCCCGGGGTGAAACCGGTTTGCGTGGACCCTCGCTCTCATATGATACAAAGGTGCAGAAAATTAAAGTGCGCACGGAAGTAAACAAACAAAGTAATAAAGCCATAAATAAACATTTTCGAGTTAAGCCCTCTTTCTTAAAATTAAAACAAGTTAAAATTAAGAATTGTCCCCAGTAGAGTCGCCAGTCTGTGAGCCCTGATTTTAAAACCTATCCTATGTTGATTAAAGTTGTTTAGGATCTAATCGGGTTTTAGGTCCACTTATAATCTAAGTTTAATAACTAAGTCATAGAACCATAATTATTGAAACCTAAGTTAGCTCACTGGAACCTATTATGAGTCGCCACCTAATTTTAACCTAGATCAAATTAGGAAAGGAGATTCGGGTTCGGGGGCTTGATATTCGACTTAATTAGGGTTCAATTACTTTCATTACCCCTTGAAGTCGTTTTTCCTCTACTTAGTTTAATTACGGCTTATTACGAGTCGTTTTAACCTAAGTGCGCACTTCTGATTTTTTTTATTTTTTAACATTTTTTTGACAGAAAATAAAGGTGAAATTAAAAGCTACCTAAACTAAGTTTCGGAGGCAGAATTAGGTCGAATTTGATTTCGTCCGTGGCTACAGACCTAATGTCCGAACCCATGGACCCCAGTTAACCTAATTACATAGAAAAGTCAAGTTTAAACAGAAACGAGATTTTGAAAAGTCCGGGGCCACGGACAAGACGTCCGTGGGCCCGGACATGTTTTATAAAACCCTAACTTTTGAAAATAAAATTATCCCGCCACCGTTCGGGGGCGTCCGGGACCCTGGACATAGCGTCCGTGGGTGCGGACCCCCCTCGGATGGTGGCGTTTGGGTGGTTCCCGGTGGTGTTTTGGCTCAAAATTTATGGGTAGGTAGCCTGAAAGATTCTAAACACGTTAGTGATTGAAAGTTTACAATTTGAATTCGAATTGAACATGAAACTTATCAAACAAGTTATTGGGCAGAAGCGAAAACAAACGTTAATTCAGAAGCGGTAAAAAGTTAATTCGACTCCAAACTTTAACACAGAGTAGTTAAAGTTGAAAAAGGTCAGAAAAATATGATAGCAACCTGTTTAACCTTCGGATTTAATGAGACTCCTCACATCGGGGATCTTTTGGTGCCTCGTTGATGCCGGTTCTGGATTGACTTCAAATTGAGCTTCTGACTCCTTCTTCTTTATGCTATTAAGGACGTGTTTCTTCTGTTTTTGTGGTGTTTTGTGTGTTTTTGGTGCATGGAAGTTCAATGGGAGAAGAAAGGATGAGTTTTTGGTGACTTCGGGGTGATTTCTACAGTGTTTCAGTATTGATTTGAGGCTTGGAAGTGTAAAAAAACATGGAGAGAAGGTTGGTGGCTGTGTTTCTGACTCTTGAGGTGTTCTCCTCTGCCCTAGTTTGTTTTTGGGAGGTCCTTTTATAGAAAGAGCATGGTCAAATTGATAGAGCAAGATCTTTATCTAAAACACTAATTTTGTGCTCTAAGGGAATCTGATTTTTAGAATATGTTTCAGGCCGAGAAAAATTATGAAAATTTTACTGAAGGTAAAGAATGATTTTTAGGAATTCTGGGAGTTGGAATCAGATTATTTGGATAAATAATCGATTAGATAAAAATCTCACAATCTGAAATCTCCCATAATACATAACTTATTATTGGAAAGTCGAAATAATGAAATTCCAACGACATTAGTCTATAAAATTCATCCTCTATCTTGTATTAAAATTTCATGACATTTTGATTTGAATTCAGTATTTTCTAGAGGAGAGAGAAAATTGCAAAAATGATTGAATTTCTCTTTTAAATTTTGAGCTAGGGTTCCAAACAAAATAATTTCAGGTTTATGACTGTATGTAGTCATTCTAACCATGTGATAATTTTATTTAAATTTTTGAAACCTTTTTATTTCTATTTTGAGGCTATTTCATGTGTTAATTATTAAAGAAATTAGCTAATAATATGAATTAAAAGCTAAATTTCCAGAATAAATATTATCAGAAAATCACGAGATGCCTTTCATAATGACTATCATTTTGGAAGTGTTTGGAGATAGTGAACAAGTCGTATAAAAATAGAAAATCCCGAGAATGTCCTTGGAAAATCCCGCATTGGTGCATTTTGACCATTCTGCCCTTTGTAACATGTATGCCTTAGAGACTACTCCGAGGGGGTTGAAATTTTGGGCATAACATGTAGTTTGACTTAGAACGGTTTTTGTTATTATTCATCTCGTTTCAGGTGTTGCTGCCCCTTTTGGCATATGTTAGAAAGGTAGTCGGAGGCGGTAATCTCGCTCTCCTGGACTCGTGTACTTCTAGTGATACGTTGGATGCTTTCATTTGGGCTTACGTCTTGTATTACGTACTAGGCTGTTGTTTATTGTTTAGCTTACATATTCATTATCCTTCATGGTCGTCACGTTAGCAGGCGACACATTTTGAACATGTACTCCTCTTTTATTACCTATTGTATAGTGAAATACCGGCGGTAGTAGTCGTTCTCTCTACTTGGGAATTCCATCCAATGATCTATGAGATTGAAATACCCCAAACTTAGATATGGTGTTAAATGATAAAATAAGATATAAGGAGGCTAAATAATGCCTTAGAAACATTAAGAAACATTTCTAATCAAAGAAAATATAAGGAAACACCAAAAGAGCAGTTTAAGCAAAAACGTGCTCTAAGCTTGGAGAGACTTGGAGAGTACCCAAATATTGTTCTAAGACCTTAGTAATATCCTAATGGTCATTTTAAATCAATTACCAAAGAAAACCAAGCTTGAAAACAAGTTAAAACACAAAATGTGCTTTAAGGAGTCTTAAAGCACATTTTTGAAAAATTGTCTTGTAAATGAGTTTTGAATGGCTAAATGTCCATCATTACTCTTTAATTAACATGTGTACTATATAGTATCACATTTGGAAGTCTACATCAATGGGAAATCAAAAATTTCACAACAATGTGCCTTGTTTTGTGAATAGTAACTTAATTAAGCTAGTTTATAACATAAGTCAATATAAGTGAGAGATTTGGTCAACAAAGACTTAAGTACCCTTATAATTAAATGGGGGCCAGTTTCTTATAAGGTGAGTCACCACCTTTATGAGTCTTAATTAAACAAGAAAAGAAATTAAAGGATAAAGCAAAAGTACTATTTACTTTACAATATAAAGATCTCATTTTAACTCACCTCTCTCCTCACTTCTTCATTCTCTCTTGTTTCCCACGGTTTGAGCTGCTCTCTCACTTCTTCATTCTCTCGTTGGCATTTCAGCATTCTCGCATTTGCATAACACCCAGTTCTCACATCATAGGTAGTCAACGCCTTAGAATCGCTTGGCATCGCATCATTTCATGTATTATAGGTAGTCGACGCCTTAGAACCGCTTGACATTATTTCGTTTTCGTCACCTAGGTAGTCAGCGCCTTAGAATAGCTTGACACATTTTCACTTATAGGTAGTCAGCACTTAGAATAGCTCGACAGCGTTTTGTTGCTTAGGTAGTCAGCGCCTCCGAATAGCTAGACGCCGTCAACGCAGTTTCGCACAACATGGAGAATTTCGTGTGAAGTCCAAAATTTTGGGGCATCACTCAAGCATCACCAGACTTTTCACATCCACTACAAAGTCTAGTTGACGGGGGGCAATCTGTTATACCCAAAATTTTGACCCCCTGGGTTAGGGTCTACGGGGTGCTGGTGTTGTGAGAGGCATTTTAATCAAGTAGTGAGGGATTCCGGCTCGATCGGCGCGTTCCATGGCATGGGGAGCAGCTTCGTCATTTTCAGGGGCGTTTTGGTAATCTTTAAAGGCTCCTGAGACCTCCTATAAGCTTCTCTCTCCTCCAAAGGATGCCCAAATCAGCTAGAAATGCTTTGATATTTTAACCCATGATAGAGGATGACATTCTAAGCATAATGGCGTTGGAATTTTGATTTTTCAAGTTTCCAATAATTTTCTAGCAATTTTTGACTGAATCTGACAAGAAATTCAATTTAAAAATATTCCAACATTTAAAAAATTCGGTTCCACCTCAGAAAATTCATAATATCCATCCTTGACATGTGGTTAAAATTTCACAGCAAAATTCTTTGGGAAGTCTTTTAATTAAAATACCAAAAAATCTTACTTTTACTAGATTTTCTTTATCTTAAGAAAGTCTATATAAGGGGATAGGTTTTTGGATAAAATCAGAACCTCATATGCTCAAGAACCCTAGGGAGTCAGAAAACACAGCCTCCCCTCTCTCTCTCACGTTTTCCAACAACCGGCCACCCAAATCATACCGAAAATCCCCCGAAATCACCATCTAAAAACGTTTTCCAATCCCCAATGCACCAATAATCATCAAAACCCCACAAAAACATCACCAAAACGTGAAGAACAGCAAGAACAACCAACAACCAGAAGCTTGGTTCGAAATCCGTTCGGGTCTGCCATCAACGGAGCACTCAACGAATCCCGGTGTGAAGAACCGTCGTGAATCCGAAGGTAAAACAGGTAGAAATTTCACTTTCCTAACTCCCCACGACATTATCAGTCTTGCCTCAAAATTTGGGCTTAAACAAACTATTTTTCGCTTCTGTATCGTTAATTGTTTCAGCTACTGCCTTGTTACTTGTTTGCTAAGTTTCATATTAATTTTGATGTCAAATTGAAAACTTTCAATCACTAACGTCTTGTACATCTTTCAGGCTACACCCATAAAATTTGAGCCAAAAACACTTTCGGGAACAGCCTCAACGCCGCCGTCCGAGGGCGGTCCGCACCCACGGACGTCGTGTCCGGGGTCCCGGACTCCCTGTCCGTAAGCCCGGACGCCCACGGACGGCGGCGGGATTTTAAAAAATTCAAAATTTAGGTTTTCTAATAATGTCCGGGCCCATAGACAGCCTGTTCGTGGCCCCGGACTTTGCAATTTTTTGTTTTCCTTTAATTTTGACTCTTCTGTATAATTAGGTTAACTGGGGTCCGTGGTCTCGGACATGGGGTCCGTGGCTACGGATGTAACACCCCAACTCAATCCAGATGTGGTCTCGCAACTTAACAGTATATATATAAACATGTCACAACGGAATTCTTTACAAACCAGGACCTTGCCACGGTCTGACTACAAAATATACCGAACATTAGTACAACAACCTTAACCAATTACATATCCTTCTTACAACCCCCTCATATCCTATACATCTTACTAACTCCAATTGCCATACGAGTGTACACGCACAACTCGTAGGCCACACTTAACCCGTAACACTTGTACCCCTTCTTACTCTCGCGACAGTCGCTGCCTGATGTACCTGTGTAGTAAAAACAGCCCCCAAAGGGGGTCAGCACGAATGCTGGTACGATCCCCTCATGGCCCCCAAGCTAACGTGGCTACGACGACTAATTGTCGATAGCATGGAGGTTGATTAAATGCACAACATAATAGTAAATGTTGTAAACAACAATCCATATATGAACAATCAAAGTTCACACACAATGAACGACTTAAATGCGTTCCCTTAATTATAGAGTTAGTTATTTTACTCCTTAAGTAATGTTCCCTCTTAATCCTAGTCCATCCTTATCTCACCTCAATCTTAGTCTTATCTTAATCTGAGAAACAACCATCCTTTAATAAGGAGTGGATGTCGCTTATCTTAATCTAAATTATACAAACCATCCTTTAAAGAGGAATGGTTGCAATTCATCTTAACCTTACCTTAATCTTAAACTTAACAATACAAACCATCCTTTAAAAAGGAATGGTTGCAACTTATCTTAACCTTACCTTATCTTAATCTTAACTTAATCTCAATATACAAACCGTTCTTGGAAGGGATTGGTTGTAGCTTAATTCGAACCTGGGATTTAGGTGATCCCACCGCACCATCTTAATGCCACCTACTCTGGACGGGAGTCCAGCGCAGCTGAGCCGGCAACCGGCCCTAGGCTACAAGTCCGAAGACAAGTCCTTAAGCGGAGGGCGGATCTGATTCAGATACCGTCCCCCTTTTTCCTTAGCATGCATGATCGGAGATCGGTCCCGGGTTTCCTCACTCAAGTTCCAGTTAGTAATTGTAATACTCCGTATTTGCGTTTTTCAGATTTCATGACATTTCAGTTTATATCGTTGCTTATGATATGTGTTACTTTGGATAGCTGCTGGGACGTCGGAGTCCTTAAATTAAAAGACGAGGGCAAGGAGGTCATTCCCCCTCTCTTTATTTGGTAAGGCTTAATTAAGGAAGGTTAAGTCATTTTATTTCTTTTTTCCCAATTCACGATCAATTGCAACCGCGCTCTTTCTCTCGACAGTTTCTTCGTTCTTCCTTCCTTCTCCCCCTTGTGTGCTTGGTGAATTCTGGTGTGAATTGTGGCTGGTTCCGGTCGATCTCTACTGCTTTCTGCTTTGATACTTCTCCTCTGCAAATCAGGTTTGATTTTCTTTCGATTCGGAAGGTTTCCGCCTCTGTTTTGAGAGGGCAGTTTTCTGATTTTTGGGGCCTTTCTCTGTAAATCAGTGGTGCTTTGCGCTATCCGGGGCGCTGTGCGTGGTCTGGCCTTCCCTCTGTTGCAGTCTGGTGCAATCTTCGTTTCGAATTCATGTAAGTGGGGGATGGAATCGGGGTTGTTTACTCACCCTCGGGGATTGTTTTGTTCTAACTTTTCTGTCTTACAATTGTGTATTGATTGGGTGTTTTGCCTCGGTTTTGTGTTGTTAATCGCGTGGCTAAACCCCCGAGGGTACTGATTTACCATTCCGTGGATTTGGGTGAGTTCGGTATTGATTTGGTTGAATTTCTGCGTGTTGTTCGCTCTGGTTTTCGTCAGTTTCGCGCTGTCCGAACATCTGTCCGAACTTGGAAGTTCGGACAGTGCATCGGGCGCGTTTTGTTTTTGAAGGTTTTGAAGTGTCCGAACATCGGTCCGAACTTCAAAGTTCGGACCTGACGCGAGGATGGATTTTCGTAAAAGTTTCGATGTGTGTCCGAACTTGCAAGGTCGGACGCAAGTTCGGACACTGAGATGATTCTGGCTTTTAACTCTCGACTTACGTCCGAACTTCGATGTTCGGACGTAAGTTCGGACATTTGTATCTCCGCGACCTCTGATTCTCGGCCTCTGTCCGAACTTGCAAGGTCGGACGCAAGTTCGGACATGCCACTGTTTTTTGGCATAACTTCTCCGTTTTAGCTCCGTTTTGAGTTCCGTTTGCGGGGTTGGATTCCCCTATCTGTGTACAAGCTTCTTATGCTGTTTATATGCATTGTTATGCACTTAAGATCTGTTTTGTGAGCTTTTGGTTTTGGGACCTAGTTACTTTGCTTCTGAGCCTTGGATAGTCGGGTCGGGCTGTCCCGTAGCATGCTGCGCAGGAATTCCTTCTGTTTATATTCCTTAGGGTCTCCCTTGGGATGTTATTTGACCGACGGGTCTGTTAGCTGTCTCTACGGCTTCTGTTTGTGGGATCCTCGGATCCATAGGACCTTATGGGTGTCCTTCTGTTGTGTTAGCTTGTTTCTAGTGTCCCATTCCTCTGTTTCTGATCTGAAGGTCCGACTGTGTTTGAAGTGATATTCTGTTCTGCTCTGCCTCTGTTTTGTGGTTTATTCGGTCTGTTCTTATTGACTCCGCTATCCTCTCTGTTTATAAGTATTCTTCTGCTTCTGTTTTGAGTAGGCTTCCTTAAGGAAGTCTTCTGCTTGCTGGGCTGTTTAGCTCACTCCTTTACTTTGTTGCAGATTGAGCTCGTGGGATCTTCTCTTCTCGTCCCCTTCTGGAGCTTTCGTTATTTATTATGTGTCTTTAGACTTTTTGTGCTTGCGCTTTGGACGCTTTAGTACTTTGTGTAGCCTTCGGGCCTCTCTCTCTGTATTCGACTTTTAAGCATTTGGATTTTGTAAACTCTTTGGTATTTATGCAAGTTTCTTATTCGGTTTGGGATTCGTTTGCTTAGAGCCTTGCGACGTTAGGTAGTAGACTCGCGGCGTGTAACGGCCCTAACTCCTAGGCCGGTTTTAGGGTCGTTACATTTAGTGGTATCAGAGCCAGGTTGCTCGTTCTTTGGTGTCTGTGGGGGTTTGTCTGCATGTGTGGGTGTCTGAAAGGTCTGCTGTTTGCTTCGTTGGTTTCTGATAATTTTGATGTTGTATCTTCAGTATGCCTCCCCGACGTTCAGGACGTGGTGCAGCTGCAGGCGATGCTCCCCAGGGGGACATTGCAGAGATTGTGCAGCAGGTGGTGACCCAGGTGCTGAAGACTGTAGGGGCACTGCTGGTCAGGCGGCAGGAGCCGGTAACGCGGGGGGGGCAATAATGTGAAGGCGCTTCAGGAGTTTCTGAAGCTGAAGCCACCTTCCTTTGATGCTAGTGGCGACCCACAGGAGGCGAGCCACTGGATCACTGCCATTGAGGACTTCTGCGGGTCATGGGATGTGAGGAGGATCAGAAAGTCGGATTTGCTACCTTCATGTTTCAGTCGGAGGCGAAGGAGTGGTGGAAGACGGTCGAAGGGAAGTACCCCACCCATGGACATGGGAGCAGCAGTCAGGGGCTGCTTCAATCAGCAGTTCTATCCCGATTGTCTTCAGGGATCAGAAGATTGTAGAGTATGGGAGGCTTCGCCAGACGAAGGAGATGTCAGTAGATGACTATGTGAGGAAGTTTATTCTCTTTCTAAGTTTGTGCCTGAGCCGGATGATAACCGGAAGGCTAGGAAGTTTGAGGCTGGTTTGAGGGGTGACATTTCGAGCTGCTGTGGCACCTTTCCGCCACAAGACTTTCAGGGATGTGGCCGATGTGGCGTTGGTGGTGGAGTCTGAGCTGCAGGCTAGGCAGCGGTATGAGAAGAGGGACCAGAGGCCCGATAAGGGCAAGGACCAGAAGAGGAAGGGTCGCGTGGAGGAGCCCGAGAGGCGTGAGCAGACTTCTTCTCAGAAGAAGAAGTATAGAGGAGACCGGGGTTCTTCTTCATCAGCATCCCCTGCTGTGGAGAAGGTGCCGAGTGTGACCGTTTCCATCCTGGGCGGAGTGCTACAGAAGTCCGGGGTCCGGTGGTTCAAGTGTGGTCGCTAGACCATCGCATTGCCCAGTGTCCACAGGCTAGAGGTGGAGGTAGCAGTGGCGGTTTCTGTTCCAGGAGCTGGTTCAGGGTCCGGCAGAGACTGAGCAGAAGAAGCCCCAGACCCAGGCTCGTGTGTACGCTCTAGCTGGTGAGCGAGACCGCGACTCAGGCCGTGTTGTGTCAGGTATTCTTCAGATCTCTTCTCAGCCAGTTTTCTGCTTGTTTGATTCAGGAGCTACCCACTCCTTTGTGTCTGCTGATTTAGTGGGTAGTCTCGGGTTGTCTGCTGTGCCTTGTGATGTGGATTTGTGTATTTCTAGCCCGCTGAGTGGCGTACCTGCTTGTGTACTGGATTCTGTGTGTAAGTCGGTTCCGGTAGTAATTATGGATAGGAACTTGTCTGCTGATTTGATCCCTATGAGTATGTCTTGCTTCGATGTGATTTTGGGCATGGACTGGCTAGCAGAGCACCATGCCCATATAGATTGTGCAGCTAGGAGAGTTGTGTTTGATAGACCGGGTGAGACCCGTTTTGCTTTTGTGGGGAATTCCATTCCTTGTGCTCCTCGGTGTCTGCTATGCAGGCAGTCCGTTCCAAGGAGGAAGGGCTGCCAGGGGTTTCTTTGCTTTGTACCTGAGGTTAAGGAGGGATCCCGGTTGGAGGAGATCCCCATTGTGTGTGAGTTTCCTGAGGTGTTCCAGGACGATGTGCCAGGACTACCACCTGATCGTGAGGAGTTTTTTCTTTGTTCTTTTCATAGCGCCAGGACTCCTATCTCTAAGGCTCCCTATCGCATGAGTCCGGCAGAGCTTAAGGAGCTGAAGGTGCAGCTGCAGGATCTTCTGGATAAGGGCTTCATTCGCCCTAGCGTGTCTCCATGGGGAGCACCTGTGTTGTTTGTGAAGAGAAGGATGGCTCCTTCAGGTTGTGCATTGATTATAGGGAATTGAATAAGGTTACCATCAAGAATCGGTATCCTCTTCCCCGCATAGATGATCTCTTTGACCAGTTAGCAGGGGCGACAGTCTTCTCGAAGATCGACTTGCGTTCTGGATATCATCAGCTGAAGATTAAGGCCGAGGATGTGTCTAAGTCTGCATTTAGGACCCGGTATGGGCATTACGAGTTCTTAGTCATGCCTTTTGGTTTGACCAATGCCCCGTCGTTCTTCATGGATATGATGAACAGAGTCTTCAAACCTTTCTTGGATTCTTTTGTAGTTGTGTTTATTGACGACATCTTGGTGTACTCCAAGAGTGTTGAGGATCATGAGGAGCACCTGAGGATGGTTCTACAGACGTTGAAGGAGAAGGAGTTGTATGCTAAATTGAAGAAGTGTGAGTTTTGGTTGGATAGAGTGGTGTTTCTTCTTGGCCACGTGGTTTCGAAGGATGGCATATCAGTGGACCCAGAGAAGATTAAGGCTTTATGGAGTGGGCGAAGCCCACCAGTGTGTCTGAGGTGCGCAGTTTTCT
The DNA here is from genome assembly GCA_023374045.1 of Limonium bicolor. NCBI lineage: Eukaryota > Viridiplantae > Streptophyta > Magnoliopsida > Caryophyllales > Plumbaginaceae > Limonium > Limonium bicolor. The sequence continues at coordinate 289,720,002 of CM041780.1, read as the reverse complement.
GGGATTGGCTGGGTATTATAGGAAGTTCGTGGAGGGCTTTTCTAAGATTGTATCTCCCTTGACTCGTCTTCTTAGGAAGGATGTCAAGTTTGACTGGAGTGAGGCGTGCCAGGAGAGTTTCCAGGAGTTGAAGAAGAGGTTGACTTCGGCTCCGATTTTGACGTTGCCTTCTGGGACAGATGGCTTCGAGGTGTTCTGTGACGCTTCCCACAGAGGGCTGGGTTGTGTTCTGATGCAGCAAGGAAAGTGGTAGCTTATGGGTCGAGACAGTTGAAGCCATACGAGAAGAACTATCCTACCCATGATTTGGAGTTAGCTGCTGTGGTCTTCGCCTTGAAGATCTGGCGGCACTATTTGTATGGGGTGACGTGTAAGGTCTACACGGATCACAGAGTCTCAAATATCTGTTCACGCAGAAGGAATTGAATTTGAGACAGCGGCGCTGGTTGGAGTTGTTGCATGACTACGATCTGGAGATCCTCTACCACCCGGGTAGAGCGAATGTGGTGGCTGATGCCTTGAGCCGTAGGGGTGCTCCCGGACTAGCTTGTTCGTTGACAGGGGTTCAGAGGTCTGCTATTGAGCTTCGGCGTATGGGGATTTGGGTTGTTCGGTCAGACCGTGCCGGGATGATTGCTTCGATTCAGGTCCAGTCTACTTTGATTGAGCGGATCAGAGAGGGTCAGAAGGCTGATGCTGAGTTGTGTAAGATCAGAGAGAAGTTGCCAGATGATCAGGAGTCAGAGTTTTCTGTGTCCAGCGATGATTGTCTACGCTTCAGGGGCAGAGTTTGTGTGCCTGGTGGAGGCGATCTTAGGCGGGAGATTATGCAGGAGGCTCATGGAGCTCCTTATTCTGTGCACCCAGGAGGGGTGAAGATGTACCGGGACCTCCGAGAGTCCTTTTGGTGGGCGAATATGAAGAGGGAGATTTCCGATTTTGTGGCTCGTTGCCAAACCTGTCAGCAGGTGAAGGCTGAGCATCAGCGACCTGCGGGTCTTCTGCAGCCTCTTCCCGTTCCTGAGTGGAAATGGGAGAGCGTTGGCATGGATTTTATTGTAGGGTTGCCTAGGACATCTTCTGGGTACGATGCGCTGTGGGTGATTGTGGACCGGTTGACGAAGTCAGCTCATTTCTTGCCTGTGAGGAAGACCTTCAGCCTGGAGCGCCTGGCTCGGCTGTATATTGATGAGATTGTGAGGTTGCACGGTGTGCCGGCGACGATCGTTTCGGACAGAGATCCGAGATTTGTATCTCGCTTCTGGCGAAGCCTGCATAAGGCGTTAGGGACGAATTTGGCTTTCAGTTCGGCTTATCATCCTCAGACCGATGGGCAGACGGAGAGGACGAATCAGATTTTGGAGGACATGTTTGAGGCGTGTGTGCTCGACTTCGGGGGCAGTTGGGATCAGCATGTGACATTGATTGAGTTCGCCTACAATAATAGTTTCCAATCGAGCATTGGGATGGCTCCATATGAGGCGTTGTATGGTAGGCGCTGTAGGTCTCCGATTTGTTGGGATGACCTGCGAGAGAGGGCAATTGTAGGCCCTGAGTTGGTGCAGGGAGCTGTGGACAAAGTTAAGACTATCAGGGAGCGTTTGTTGGTTGCCCAGAGCCGGCAGAAGAGTTATGCAGATCAGAGGCGCCGTCCGCTTGAGTTTCAGGTGGGAGACCACGTATACCTGAAGATTTCTCCAGTTAGGGGTGTTGTCCGTTTTGGTAAGCGGGGCAAGCTGAGTCCTCGATTCGTAGGGCCTTTTGAGGTGCTTGGGAAGGTTGGGCCGGTGGCTTACAGATTGGCATTGCCACCAGCTCTAGCAGGAGTGCATGACGTGTTCCATGTGTCGATGCTCAGGAAGTATCTACATGATCCTTCGCATGTGATTGACTATGGTCAGCTTCGACTCCGAGATGATTTCACCTATGAGGCAGTTCCGGTTCGTATTTTAGCTCGGGATGTTCGTCGGCTTCGTAGCAAGACTTTGCCTATGGTTAAGGTGCAGTGGTCTGAGCAATCCGAGCGTGAGGCGACGTGGGAACTCGAGGAGGAGTTGCGTGCTAAGTTTCCGTCCCTTTTCGAGCAGCGAGGTATGTTGAATTTCGAGGACGAAATTCCTTTTAAGGGGGAGTGATGTAATACTCCGTATTTGCGTTTTTCAGATTTCATGACATTTCAGTTTATATCGTTGCTTATGATATGTGTTACTTTGGATAGCTGCTGGGACGTCGGAGTCCTTAAATTAAAAGACGAGGGCAAGGAGGTCATTCCCCCTCTCTTTATTTTGGTAAGGCTTATTAAGGAAGGTTAAGTCATTTTATTTCTTTTTTTCCCAATTCACGATCAATTGCAACGCGCTCTTTCTCTCGACAGTTTCTTCGTTCTTCCTTCCTTCTCCCCCTTGTGTGCTTGGTGAATTCTGGTGTGAATTGTGGCTGGTTCCGGTCGATCTCTACTGCTGCTTCTGCTTTGATACTTCTCCTCTGCAAATCAGGTTGATTTTCTTTCGATTCGGAGGTTTCCGCCTCTGTTTTGAGAGGGCAGTTTTCTGATTTTTGGGGCCTTTTCTCTGTAAATCAGTGGTGCTTTGCGCTATCCGGGGCTGCTGTGCGTCTGGCCTTCCCTCTGTTGCAGTCTGGTGCAATCTTCGTTTCGAATTCATGTAAGTGGGGGATGGAATCGGGGTTGTTTACTCACCCTCGGGGATTGTTTTGTTCTAACTTTTCTGTCTTACAATTGTGTATTGATTGGGTGTTTTTGCCTCGGTTTTGTTGTTGTTAATCGCGTGGCTAAACCCCCGAGGGTACTGATTTACCATTCCGTGGATTTGGGTGAGTTCGGTATTGATTTTGGTTGAATTTCTGCGTGTTTGTTCGCTCTGGTTTTCGTCAGTTTCGCGCTGTCCGAACATCTGTCCGAACTTGGAAGTTCGGACAGTGCATCGGGCGCGTTTTTGTTTTTGAAGGTTTTGAAGTGTCCGAACATCGGTCCGAACTTCAAAGTTCGGACCTGACGCGAGGATGGATTTTCGTAAAAGTTTCGATGTGTGTCCGAACTTGCATGGTCGGACGCAAGTTCGGACACTGAGATGATTCTGGCTTTTAACTCTCGACTTACGTCCGAACTTCGATGTTCGGACGTAAGTTCGGACATTTGTATCTCCGCGACCTCTGATTCTCGGCCTCTGTCCGAACTTGCAAGGTCGGACGCAAGTTCGGACATGCCACTGTTTTTGGCATAACTTCTCCGTTTTAGCTCCGTTTTGAGTTCCGTTTGCGGGGTTGGATTCCCCTATCTGTGTACAAGCTTCTTATGCTGTTTATATGCATTGTTATGCACTTAAGATCTGTTTTGTGAGCTTTTGGTTTTGGGACCTAGTTACTTTGCTTCTGAGCCTTGGATAGTCGGGTCGGGCTGTCCCGTAGCATGCTGCGCAGGAATTCCTTCTGTTTATATTCCTTAGGGTCTCCCTTGGATGTTATTTGACCGACGGGTCTGTTAGCTGTCTCTACGGCTTCTGTTGTGGGATCCTCGGATCCATAGGACCTTATGGGTGTCCTTCTGTTGTGTTAGCTTGTTTCTAGTGTCCCATTCCTTCTGTTTCTGATCTGAAGGTCCGACTGTGTTTTGAAGTGATATTCTGTTCTGCTCTGCCTCTGTTTTGTGGTTTCATTCGGTCTGTTTCTTATTGACTCCGCTATCCTCTCTGTTTATAAGTATTCTTCTGCTTCTGTTTTGAGTAGGCTTCCTTGAGGAAGTCTTCTGCTTGCTGGGCTGTTTAGCTCACCCCTTTACTTTGTTGCAGATTGAGCTCGTGGGATCTTCTCTCTCGTCCCCTTCTGGAGCTTGTTATTTATTATGTGTCTTTAGACTTTTGTGCTTGCGCGCTTTGGACGCTTTAGTACTTTGTGTAGCCTTCGGGCCTCCTCTCTTATTCGACTTTTAAGCATTTGGATTTTGTAAACTCTTTGGTATTTATGCAAGTTTCTTATTCGGTTTTGGGATTCGTTTGCTTAGAGCCTTGCGACGTTAGGTAGTAGACTCGCGGCGTGTAACGGCCCTAACTCCTAGGCCGGTTTTGGGGTCGTTACAGTAATAGTCTCAAGACCATGTTTGTTGGTTAACCTCTTTCGTTCATATCGTCCATATTAGGGAGCGTTCCTTAGTCTCACTCAATTCCTTACTACACGTTGGTTAGTAAGTTCTCACGGTATGTTGTGTTAGTTTTCAAACATCACACAATAATACAATAAATAAATATTCCGGTTGCATGCTTTATCTTGTTTAGTGAGCACACAAAACCAATAGCACACAAGCCGAGGGACACACTCGTTAGCAAGCAGGTCACAGAGAACTGTACCGTTCACCGTGGCCGTTCGGTTGCTTAATCTCTTCCGGAGTCCAATCCAAGTCCTAAAACATTCATTCAGTTTTAGGTTGTTCATCACTTAACTCATTCACTTACTTATCTTACTTAACTTACTTAACCCTTATGATTTCAACCTAACACCTCTTAATCTTACAACTTAATCTTACAAACTTAAGCTTAAACTTTTAAGTTTATTCTTAACTTAATCCCTTAGGTCTTTATACCTCTTACCATCATGGCCCCCTTAATGGGGTACCATTAATACCACTAAACTCTCTTAGGGTTTCTTTTTTTTTTTTAAGTCTTAAGGGTCGACCGACCCACCGACCGACCCAACCCCTGGGTCGGTCCATTACAGAAACTTTTCCGTCTTTGAAACCCCTCCGTCCGACCCAGAGCTAGACTGACCGACCCAAACCCTCTGGGTCGGTCCATTACAGAACCCATTTCCTACGTTAAATTTCTGCCCGACCGACCCAACTAAGCCGACCGACCCAAACCCTCTGGGTCGGTCCAGTCCAGAGACATTCCAGCTGGCTCAACATGGCCACCGACCCAAAACTGGGTCGGACCTTGGGTCGGTCCACTACAGATTTTTCTCCTAAATTGCTCTTTCAATTCCAAACTCTTCCACAAGTGTCCTAATAGGTCCAACACCATCGTGGCACTTTAACCCACCTTATAACCTCCACCAACTCATTAAAAAACTTCCAAAGATCTTCTCAAACATTTACTCAATTCTTACAAACACTCCTTACATTTGTCATATAATCCCTTACATTTCCAACATGTACATTTTGTCTAAAACTTAACCTATCCCAAGTGTTTCTTTTCAACCCATATACTCCTCCTTACCTTATTGCCCTCCATCTTGCTAGTTAAAAGACCTTCCAAGGTCATCTTGCATGTCCATGCACAATTCTATTCTTTTCATTTGTTACTCATCACTCCTAAACTCTTGAGCTTACTTATACATTCTTTTATTCACTTACTCACCTTCCTCATGATCACACGCTCTTTTACATTCCTAGTCATTTTCCTTGACGTTTGAAAACATTCTCCCTCACCTTTCTCTTCCATCACCTAAGTTCACTTATTACAATCTAAACTAACCTCATTAGTCCTCTACTAACATCATCCCTACTTAGGCAAGCTTCCCAAGACTATCATTGATATATTCCCAAGTTCACACCTAAATCATCTTAAGCATTATACACATTCTCCTTAAAACGTTTGCACAAGTCTTACATTCCTCATATCATGATTTTGGTGTGTTTAATACACTCACCAACCCTCTAATTCCTCCTAGACATCTCTAGGTCATTCTAAACCTCAAGAACTCCTTAGTTAACTCATTTCCACTCAAATTCCTTTTTATGACTCCTAATAAATCCTAGGTCATATTAGCTCACCACCATCACCTAAACACTTATTTTCTACTCAAATTTCGCCATAGCTTCTCTAGTATCTTATCATGCCCACACACATTGTTTTCCTCATTCAACCATCTCACACACGTCAAGTTCTTTCTCTTCACATCTCATCACCAAACCAACTCATTCACAACAACTCATACATTGCAATAATCTTAAATAGCATAGCACTAAGGCTCTTAAATGACATGGCTCTTAGGCCCTTAAATGACTTAAACTTAAACACTGAATTTCCCACATATAAAAGCTTTCAACCTGCAAATACACCCATCAACCTCATAGTAATTATAATGCTCTTAAAATCCACCTTAAACTTATATTACTAACTCATTCCCATTGGCTCCTTAGTACAAGTTCATAAGCTTATTTAAATTCTTTTTCTTAGGTTATAACCCAATACATAATGTAAGCTCTAAGCCACATTGGTATCCACCTAAACTCATCCCTTAAAACTTAAACCACCATTAGGTAAGCATTTTACCTTGTTTTCTCAAGCTTATCTTAACTTCCTCCTTAGACCTTCTTCTTGCATGAATCTCGGCCACCACTTAAATTCCCCTTGCCAATGTTCTAATCAATATTCAATGACTCATATGAGTACTAAACAATACACCAACCTCAAGGAATAAAAACTAGGTTAGAAATATGTTCTAAGGCATAAAAGTGGATGATTACCTTTGAAGTCTCAAGGTAGACTTTGGCATTGAATGAAATAGGACCCACTAGTCCTTGGTGAATAAATCAAGCTAGAACAAGGCATAAAACATGGCCCCATGAGAATGAATTTTCGGCCATATAAGGAAGATGATGGAAACTTGGTTTTTCTTACATTTTCTCTACCTTAAGAGAATGGAGAAGCTAATGAGCTCTTCAAACTTGATTTTCCTCCATCAATGGAGTTTTCTCATGCACCAAACCTGAGCTTTGAAAGATTTGAAAAGATTGGAAGATAGGTCTTGGCCTAACTAAGAGAAATATGTGTTTAGTTTTTGATTTGGAGCAAAGATGAACACTTGGTGAGCAATTGAAGGTGGAGCACCCATGGATGGAGCTCTCTCGGTTTGGAGCAAAGAAGAGAAGAAGAAATCGTGGAAGGAAGGAGAAATGAAGAGAGAGAAGAAGAAAGGTAGCTTTAATGAAGATATTTTGCTTTTTAAAGCAAATAGTAACTTCTTACTTTATCCTCTTCTTTAAACATTATTTGACTACTCATGGTGACTCATCCTCCCTTAGAAAACCGGCCCCCTATTAATTAAGGCAAGTCATGGTCTTGTTTGACCAACTAATTAGACTTAAGTGATTAAAACTTAAACTAGTCACTATTTGGCACTATTCACTAATTAGTGCACATATTTCTGAAATTTTTGATTTCCCATTGATTTAGGCTTCCTAATGTGATACTAATTAGTACACATGTTTATTAAAGAGTAATGATGGACATTTAGCCACTCAAAACTTAATTCTAAGACAATTTCTCAAAAATGTGCTTTAAGACTTCTTAAAGCACATTTTGTGTTTTAACTTGTTTTCAAGCTTGTTTTCTTTGCTAATTGATTTAAAATGACCATTAGAATATTACTAAGGTCTTATCATGATATTTGGGTACTCACCCAAGTCCCTCCAAGCTTAGAGCACATTTTTGCCCTGATTGCCCTTAAGGCATTTTCTTGTGTTTTCCTTGGTTTAAATTGTCTACCAATCTTTCTAAGGCATATTTTAGCCTTACTACATCATGATTTGATGTTTACTTAGCATACTTAGGTTTGGGTATTTCAATCTACCCCCCCTTAAAAGAACTTTGTCCTCAAAGTTCCCATGCATCTTATCTTATTAGAATACATGTCTTACCTCATTCCTTAGATCATATAGATCATACTTATGTATACTTAATCTCATTGGATCATTGGATCCGCCATATTCTTATACTTAAATATCACACAACATGCTTAAGCATGTGTAGCACTCAAGATTCTTTTTGTTTCTTTTGATGATTGAAACATTCACATAATTTCCAACGTATTCTCCCATGTCACCGGTCCGTAGACAATGGCTCATTCGTCCTCGTCACCATGGGCCAGAATACAAAACACTCTGCTCTCCCCATGTCACCGGTCCGAAGACAAAGGCTCGTGCGTCCTCGACTTCATGGGCGAGACTCAGTAAAAAGGTAATCCTTTTTACGATGTCATGTGAGGAATAATTCCTCTAATTAAAAATACAATCAACTCCAATTTCATTTTATCCTAAGGCCTCTATCCTTATTGTGATTTAATTGTGACCATTGGTAGGGAGTTTCAGGAATCATCCAACCCTGATGTGATCAGCATCAGTGTAGAACTATCCTTCCACCCCCAATTTGTGTTCGGTTTCCCTTGATCCCTAGAAAATCAAGTTCCACCTCCCATGTCATTTTCAAACATCCAAATAATTCACTCATGTCCAATTTTCTATCTTTTTAGTTCTTCCTAATCATAATCAATACATCTCCCAAGTGTGGACTCAGTCCATCAAACATTCCCGATTCATCTCTTAGTAATTACCTCAAGACTTAAATTCCTACTAAGTTCTATAACTGTCCCATACCAATTCTCACCATCTTATACCTCATAGCATTACTATCTTCTTCCTCATGCTCATGTCAAATTGTATCTCAAAATGTTATCTTATTTTTATCTCACACATAGTCTCATATATTCCTTATTCCTTAAGTCTCCTTAATCCTCTTCCTTAATTCTCTTAACTTGTACTCACACCGGAGTTAACAAGATAGGTACTTAATATGTATGGTATTCACATCTCTTCTGTGTGCAATACCATGATTTATCTCAAAATGTTTATGTAAAACATATTCTCAAATTATTTGTGCTATGCACACCGTAGTTTATGTACTCAGTACACAAACATACGCTAAGCGGTTTTCGCTCTACCCCCTTAAAATGGATTACGCCCACGTAATCAACATTATATCATCCTTGAACAGAAGTTCAAGATGTCTAATTCTTACCAAGCATTCTAGCTTCCATGTCATCTATCTTACTTATAATTCGATGAGAAAAACTTAGCCTCTGTATCGAGGATTCTTAACGGTACTTATACCGTTTCCTTAACTTAGTTTGGTCTAATCTCAAAGATAGTGATCTGCTAGCTTCCACTGCACCACTCTGATGTTCTTAGGCTTAACTGCCTCACTTATCTTTTATAGCATGGTATATCCTTCCGCGTCCTTACAGTTAGGAATATTGGTCTCTCAATGGACACGTGTTATGTTTATATATACACGGCCTTGATGAGTTGTAGCTCGTCTATCCAGTCTCCCTAGAGATCTAATGTTCATACTCTTAGTGTTTTCTTGAATGTCTAAATCGTTCTCTCCAACTGACCTTTGGTCTAAGGATGATTCCTAATCTGAAACTACTGTTTAGTGCTTATTGCACTTTACAGTTTAGTCTTATTCATCTTAAGACATGTCCTATGTCTATACTTAACAATTCGTGCTTCTCGCACTTCATAGTCCTTAATCATTTGTTCTCTGATTCCCTTGCATTGCTGGTTCGACTGAATTCTTCTCTTTGACTGTTTGTGGTAGTAGCTGCTCCTGTGTGATCTTGCGTCGTTGTCCATGGTACGGAGTCGACTACCTCCCGTGTTCCTTACATCACTCGTTTACATGCATGGGGTACCTTACTGGTACATTACTACTTACCCAACTAACTCATAAATAAGCGTGTCGGGCCTGCAAGCCCCTATGGGGTGCAGTCGTCCCACGTCTCGTTTTAGTAAACTCATAGTGTCCGTCACACGTTTAGCTATTGCTAATTATGAAGTATTCTGTTGTCGATCTCCTCTTTCATCGTTCCATAATAACATTTATTGTTCTTCTTGAAGTTAATCAAGGGAAGTCCATTTATTGTGTTCTTGGGTATGGTATGCTCTAGCTCCTTTCTGTATTCCGTATTGACTCCATTTCTTAGTAGCTTAGGTCTCTTTCCATAGAGCCTCCTATCTTCTTTCTCACATTTGTTCAACTAGGAATGCACTTCCGGTTCCTCAAGGAATGGGTAGTGTGCTTCCTGTGAAATCTTGCTTAGCCAGGTCCAGACTACTGGCATCAATGCTCAGTTCGTCTACCATCTTATTTCCTTACTTATACTGGTCTTAACTCATAAATCTAATTGCCTCAGTGTCAATATTTGACGGCTCATACATAATGGTCGCATTACCGCGCGTACCATGACTTAATCCACTTATCTAACTATTGTACTCACGACCACTACTACCGTGGTAGTTGGCTCTTACTATAAAGATGTTATGCTCCAATCTCAGATTCGTAAGTAGGCTAATTTCTTTCACTTTCTTTCATCCTTAGTGATGTTATCTACCATGTAGTTTAACTGGTTACTGAAGAAGTCATCCACTGAATCACAAGCTCTTCTGAGCATTGATTAATTGACGTGCCATAATGTGCAGTCACAATGTTTATCTCTGACCATTACTAATTCTTACATCCTGGGTGTTGGGATATGGGTCTATCTATGCAACCTTCCTTATTACTCAAGTGTATCTGGTATGTTCTAAGGTAATCTCAAGGTTCATAGTTTCCATTTTCTAAATAAAGTATTTTTTATCTCTAATATGTGAAAGCCCTTTTGAGGGGTTCATTCCCACTCATGGCCTCACAACAAGGAGAGGTATCCCCACCCTAAAAGGCATGGTTCGTTCTCCGCTCCTATCCTTAGCATTATCTCAATATTCTCATTGGTACCCTTTCTTGGTAATGTTCTTCCCAATCTAAGTTATAGGTTTGGTAACCGTTCATATCTACAAATTGTAGTCCCTTCGTGGCTTAAACAAGCTCTCTTATAACTTACTGCGCCTCGGGCTCTGATGTGGTTAACATCCTTGGCTCGTTGGCTCTTAGTGCTTAATGTCTCAGTTCATTATTTGTACTCTTACTCATCTGCAGGTCATCCCTATAAGATTCTGGTTCTTTGAGCACTATCCACCGTTAGGTTACATACTAAATGTAGTATCGGATTTCATGATAAGTTGCTACATCCTGCTTCCTGCCAGGAAAGTTGTTCAGGTGCTCTGAGGATACCTAATGTCTTTGACAATACTATCATTATACTAGACTTATGTCTTTTATAGTCAAGGTTAGGTTCGTATTAGCCGTTTGCCTTACGGTGTCCAAGTTGGATATCATCCTGTCGTCTTATACTTCCATCTCAACGCTTCGTTCAACTTCTGTTGATTACGCCACCCTTGATGATCAATCATACTTGGGTGTTAATGAGTTAACAAACAGTGTTAACTGTCATTCATCAGTTGTTCGGCTCGACTATGCCCGCTCTGTGGGGGTAGTCCTCTGAGCTTTCCTTTTCCAGGGTTGTACGACTTTAATCCTTAGTAGGTTATAGCTTACGTTTATTTCTTTTATCCTTGTTTTCTGGGTTTTCCAACATCTTCATCGAAGAATGTTGTTATTGGTATCCTTAATGGTCACTCTGGGAGTCTTATCCGTTTTCGTTGTAAGTCGATGCTTCAACAGTCTCAATAGTATCTTATAATACACCCCTTGTATATCATTGCTTATATAGTGTTTTTGCTCGCATTTCCGAGCGATCTCTTAGGTTTTCCCCTTGGAGTTCGGGATTGTGTTCTTATCGTACTGTCGGTTGTTGTTGTAGTGGTTTATACCGTTGCTAATATTTATACGGTTAATACTTTGTCCAAGTTCTGCTCCCAGCAAACTAGTGTGTCATCTCATCTCATCATGGTCAGGCCGTCAGGCCCTTCCAAGGTCCTATTTTTCTGTTCTTATGGGTTTACCATCCGGTATTAGTATATGCTACAACTGTAGCGTTCTCCTATTTCGCCTTGATGGCTTTTCGTGTGGCTTAACCGTGGTAGCACTTGCTATGGCAAGTGCGCCATGCAGGATGGGTTATTGGTACAAGGTACATCGGTAGTGACACTTCCATCTAATTTCCATGTAATTGGTAGTCCTCGGGACTCCTTCGATAATATCTTATTTTGGATAACTAACCATCCGGCAGTTTCCTTGTTGTTTGACAGTACTGTCATCTATTAGGGCATTCCTCTTTCTGAGGGAATCCCTTAATATCGTCTTGTCTTAATCCTCGCTCCTGTCTCCACACATTTTGTTGTGGTTACTCAGTAATGGTTCTCCTCTAAGCACTACATTGTAGTCTTATTTCGGTATACAATTTGCATGTGTTTCCACCGTTGTTCGCGTTGTGTCAGCCAGGTTTGTAACCTTTTTCATTGTATGGGGTTTGGAGTTCCCGTTTCTAACTGGACTTTCCAGTAGTCTCAATCCTCATGCTTTGTATTATCCTACTGTTATGCTCACTTGGACCGCTGTCCGGTACTCATGTCTCTTATCATTTCCTTATCCATTGCACGCGTAGTGCTTCCCTTACCATTGGTATCGCGGTTATTCGACTACGTAGCATGTCGACCCATGTTGCCGATAATTTCTGTTCCCTTACTGATAGTATTCTATAGGTAGCGCCTGTTTCTCAGCTACGCTCCATTAAAACCTCCAAGTTCTCCATAACTGTTGTGCAACAAGATGTTTCTCGTATTGCTCACTGTTAGCTAACTGCCAGATCGGGTTTCCCCGAGTAAGAGAAGGCTTTCTTCTCTCTGGCGTTTGTTCCACATATTTAGGGTTAGGGATGTGGAGGGCGGGCCTAGGTACTATGGATGTCCGGTAAACACCGGGAAGTCCTGACTAACGCACCTCTCACTCTATCTCTCAACCCTTAACCCATAACTCAATCTCAACCTCATCATTCTCCTAAGTTCGGTATTTCTTGTCTTCAGAGCGTAACTACGCTCTGATACCACTTTTTGTAACACCCCAACTCAATCCAGATGTGGTCTCGCAACTTAACAGTATATATATAAACATGTCACACAGCGGAATTCTTTACAAACCAGGACCTTGCCACGGTCTGACTACAAAATATACCAAACATTAGTACAACAACCTTAACCAATACATATCCTTCTTACAACCCCCTCACATCCTATACATCTTACTAACTCCAATTGCCATACGAGTGTACACGCACAACTCGTAGGCCACACTTAACCCGTAACACTTGTACCCCTTTTTACTCTCGCGACGGCCGCTTCCTGATGTACCTATGTAGTAAAAACAGCCCCAAAGGGGGTCAGCACGAATGCTGGTACGATCCCCTCATGGCCCCCAAGCTAACGTGGCTATGACGACTAATTGTCGATAGCATGGAGGTTGATTAAATGCACAACATAATAGTAAATGTTTGTAAACAACAATCCTATATGAACAATCAAAGTTCACACACAATGAACGACTTAAATGCGTTCCCTTAATTATAGAGTTAGTTATTTAACTCCTTAAGTAATGTTCCCTCTTAATCCTAGTCCATCCTTATCTCACCTCAATCTTAGTCTTATCTTAATCTGAGAAACACCATCCTTTATAAGGAGTGGATGTCGCTTATCTTAATCTTAATTATACAAACCATCCTTTAAAGAGGAATGGTTGCAATTCATCTTAACCTTACCTTAATCTTAAACTTAACAATACAAACCATCCTTTAAAAGGGAATGGTTGCAACTTATCTTAACCTTACCTTAATCTTAATCTTAACTTAATCTCAATATACAAACCGTTCTTGGAAGGGATTGGTTGTAGCTTAATTCGAACCTGGGATTTAGGTGATCCCCCGCACCATCTTAATGCCACCTACTCTGGACGGGAGTCCAGCGCAGCTGAGCCGGCAACCGGCCCTAGGCTACAAGTCCGAAGACAAGTCCTTAAGCGGAGGGCGGATCTGATTCAGATACCGTCCCCCTTTTCCTTAGCATGCATGATCGGAGATCGGTCCCGGGTTTCCTCACTCAAGTTCCAGTTAGTAATAGTCTCAAGACCATGTTTGTTGGTTAACCTCTTTCGGTTCATATCGTCCCATATTAGGGAGCGTTCCTTAGTCTCACTCAATTCCTTACTACACGTTGGTTAGTAAGTTCTCACGGTATGTTGTGTTAGTTTTCAAACATCACACAACAATACAATAAATATAATATTCCGGTTGCATGCTTTATCTTGTTTAGTGAGCACACAAAAACAAATAGCACACAAGCCGAGGGACACCTCGTTAGCAAGCAGGTCACAAGAAGAACTGTACCGTTCACCGTTGGCCGTTCGGTTTGCTTAATCTCTTCCGGAGTCCAATTCCAAGTCCTAAAACATTCATTCAGTTTTAGGTTGTTCATCACTTAACTCAATTCAACTTACTTATCTTACTTAACTTACTTAACCCTTAATGATTTCAACCTAAACCTCTTAAGTCTTACAACTTAATCTTACAAACTTAATCTTAAACTTTTAAGTTTATTCTTAACTTAATCCCTTAGGTCTTTATACCTCTTACCATCATGGCCCCCTTAATGGGGTACCATTAATACCACTAAACTCTCTTAGGGTTTCTTTTTTTTTTTAAGTCTTAAGGGTCGAACCGACCCCCGACCGACCCAACCCCTGGTCGGTCCATTACAGAAACTTTTCCGTCTTTTGAAACCCTTCCGTCCGACCAGAGCTAGACTGACCGACCCAAACCCTCTGGGTCGGTCCTTACAGAACCCATTTCCTACGTAAATTTCTGCCCGACCGACCCAAAGCTAAGCCGACCGACCCAAACCCTCTGGGTCGGTCCAGTCCAGAGACATTCCGGCGGCTCAACATGGCCCGACCGACCCAAAACTGGGTCGGACCTTGGGTCGGTCCACTACAGATTTTTTCTCCTAAATTGCTCTTTCAATTCCAAACTCTTCCACAAGTGTCCTAATAGGTCCAACACCATCTTGGCACTTTAAACCCACCTTATAACCTCCACCAAACTCATTAAAACAACTTCCAAATCTTCTCAAACATTTACTCAATTCTTACAAACACTCCTTACATTTGTCATATAATCCCTTACATTTCCAACATGTACATTTTGTCTAAAACTTTAACTATCCCAGTGTTTCTTTTCAACCCCATATAACTCCTCCTTAACCTCATTGCACTCCATCTTGCTAGTTAAACCTTCCTAGGTCATCTTGCATGTCTGCACAATTCTCTTCTTTTCATTTGTTACTCATCACTCCTAAACTCTTGAGCTTACTTATACATTCTTTTATTCACTTACTCACCTTCCTCATGATCGCACGCTCTTTCATTCCTAGTCATTTTCCTTGACGTTTGAAAACATTCTCCCCTCACCTTTCTCTTCCATCACCTAAGTTCACTTACTACAATTTAAACTAAACCTCATTAGTCTCTACTAACATCATCCCTACTTAGGCAAGCTTCCCAAGACTTTTCATTGATATATTCCCAAGTTCACACCTAAATCATCTTAAGCATTATACACCTTCTCCTTAAAACTTATGCACAAGTCTTAGATTCCTCATATCACGATTTTTTGGTGTGTTTAATACACTCACCAACCCTCTAATTCCTCCTAGACATCTCTAGGTCATTCTAAACCTCAAGAACTCCTTAGTTAACTCATTTCCACTCAATTCCTTTTTATGACTCCTAATAAATCCTAGGTCATATTAGCTCACCACCATCACCTAAACACTTATTTTCTACTCAAATTTCGCCATAGCTTCTCTAGTATCTTATCATGCCCACACACATTGTTTTCCTCATTCAACCATCTCACACACGTCAAGTTCTTTCTCTTCACATCTCATCACCAAACCAACTCATTCACAACAACTCATACATTGCAATAATCTTAAATAGCATAGCACTAAGGCTCTTAAATGACATGGCTCTTAGGCCCTTAAATGACTTAAACTTAAACATGAATTTCCCACATATAAAGCTTTCAACCTGCAATACACCCATCAACCTCATAGTAATTATAATGCTCTTAAAATCCACCTTAAACTTATATTACTAACTCATTCCCATGGGCTCCTTAGTCACAAGTTCATAAGCTTATTTAAATCTTTTTCTTAGGTTATATAACCCAATACACAATGTAAGCTCTAAGCCACATTGGTATCCACCTAAACCATCCCTTAAAACTTAAACCACCATTAGGTAAGCATTTTACCTTTGTTTTCTCAAGCTTATCTTAACTTCCTCCTTAGACCTCTTCTTGCATGAATCTCGGCCACCACTTAAATTCCCCTTGCCAATGTTCTAATCAATATTCAATGACTCATATGAGTACTAAACAATACACCAACCTCAAGGAATAAAAACCTAGGTTAGAAATATGTTCTAAGGCATAAAAGTGGATGATTACCTTTGAAGTCTCAAGGTAGACTTTGGCATTGAATGAAATAGGACCTCCACTAGTCCTTGGTGAATAAATCAAGCTAGAACAAGGCATAAAACATGGCCCCATGAGAATGAATTTTTCGGCCATATAAGGAAGATGATGGAAACTTGGTTTTTCTTACATTTTCTCTACCTTAAGAGAATGGAGAAGCTAATGAGCTCTCAAACTTGATTTTCCTCCATCAATGGAGTTTTCTCATGGCACCAAACCTGAGCTTTGAAAGATTTGAAAAGATGGAAGATAGGTCTTGGCCTAACTAAGAGAAATGTGTTTAGTTTTTGATTTGGAGCAAAGATGAACACTTGGTGAGCAATTGAAGGTGGAGCACCCATGGATGGAGCTCTCTCGGTTTGGAGCAAGAAAGAGAAGAAGAAATCGTGGAGGAAGGAGAAATGAAGAGAGAGAAAAGAAAGGTAGCTTTAATGAAGATATTTTGCTTTTTAAAGCAAATAGTAACTTCTTACTTTATCCTCTTCTTTATAACATTATTTGACTCTCATGGTGACTCATCCTCCCTTAGAAAACCGGCCCCCTATTAATTAAGGCAAGTCATGGTCTTGTTTGACCAACTAATTAGACTTAGTGATTAAAACTTAAACTAGTCACTATTTGGCACTATTCACTAATTAGTGCACATATTTCTGAAATTTTTGATTTCCCATGGATTTAGGCTTCCTAATGTGATACTAATTAGTACACATGTTTATTAAAGAGTAATGAGGACATTTTAGCCACTCAAAACTTAATTCTAAGACAATTCTCAAAAAATGTGCTTTAAGACTTCTTAAAGCACATTTTGTGTTTTAACTTGTTTTCAAGCTTGGTTTTCTTTGCTAATTGATTTAAAATGACCATTAGAATATACTAAGGTCTTATCATGAGATTTGGGTACTCACCCCAGTCCCTCCAAGCTTAGAGCACATTTTTGGCCCTGATTGCCCTTAAGGCATTTTCTTGTGTTTTTCCTTGGTTTAAATTGTCTACCAATCTTTCTAAGGCATATTTTAGCCTTACTACATCATGATTTGATGTTTACTTAGCATACTTAGGTTGGGGGTATTTCAATCTACCCCCCCCTTAAAAGAACTTTGTCCTCAAAGTTCCCATGCATCTATCTTATTAGAATACATGATGTCTTACCTCATTCCTTAGATCATATAGATCATACTTATGTATACTTAATCTCATTGGATCATTGGATCCGCCATATTCTTATACTTAAATATCACACAACATGCTTAAGCATGTGTAGCACTCAAGATTCTTTTTGTTTCTTTTGATGATTGAAACATTCACATAATTTCCAACGTATTCTCCCATGTCACCGGTCCGTAGACAATGGCTCATTCGTCCTCGTCACCATGGGCCAGAATACAAAACACTCTGCTCTCCCATGTCACCGGTCCGAAGACAAAGGCTCGTGCGTCCTCGACTTCATGGGCGAGACTCAGTAAAAAGGTAATCCTTTTTACGATGTCATGTGAGGAATAATTCCTCTAATTAAAAATACAATCAACTCCAATTTCATTTTATCCTAAGGCCTCTATCCTTATTGTGATTTAATTGTGACCATTGGTAGGGAGTTTCAGGAATCATCCAACCCTGATGTGATCAGCATCAGTGTAGAACTATCCTTCCACCCCAATTTGTGTTCGGTTTCCCTTGATCCCTAGAAAATCAAGTTCCACCTCCCATGTCATTTTCAAACATCCAAATAATTCACTCATGTCCAATTTTCTATCTTTTTAGTTCTTCCTAATCATAATCAATACATCTCCCAAGTGTGGACTCAGTCCATCAAACATTCCCGATTCATCTCTTAGTAATTACCTCAAGACTTAAATTCCTACTAAGTTCTATAACTGTCCATACCAATTCTCACCATCTTATACCTCATAGCATTACTATCTTCTTCCTCATGCTCATGTCAAATTGTATCTCATAATGTTATCTTATTTTTATCTCACACATAGTCTCATATATTCTTATTCCTTAAGTCTCCTTAATCCTCTTCCTTAATTCTCTTAACTTGTACTCACACCGGAGTTAACAAGATAGGTACTTAATATGTATGGTATTCACATCTTCTGTGTGCAATAACCATGATTTATCTCAAAATGTTTATGTAAAACATATTCTCAAATTATTTTGTGCTATGCACACCGTAGTTTATGTACTCAGTACACAAACATACGCTAAGCGGTTTTCGCTCTACCCCCCTTAAAATGGATTACGCCCACGTAATCAACATTATATCATCCTTGAACAGAAGTTCAAGATGTCTAATTCTTACCAAGCATTCTAGCTTCCATGTCATCTATCTACTTATAATTCGATGAGAAATAACTTAGCCTCTGTATCGAGGATTCTTAACGGTACTTATACCGTTTCCTTAACTTAGTTTGGTCTAATCTCAAAGATAGTGATCTGCTAGCTTCCACTGCACCACTCTGATGTTCTTAGGCTTAACTGCCTCACTTATCTTTTATAGCATGGTATATCCTTCCGCGTCCTTACAGTTAGGAATATTGGTCTCTCAATGGACACGTGTTATGTTTATATATACACGGCCTTGATGAGTTGTAGCTCGTCTATCCAGTCTCCCTAGAGATCTAATGTTCATACTCTTAGTGTTTTCTTGAATGTCTAAATCGTTCTCTCCAACTGACCTTTGGTCTGAGGATGATTCCTAATCTGAAACTACTGTTTAGTGCTTATGCACTTTACAGTTTAGTCTTATTCATCTTAAGACATGTCCTATGTCTATACTTAACAATCCGTGCTTCTCGCACTTCATAGTCCTTAATCATTTGTTCTCTGATTCCCTTGCATTGCTGGTTCGACTGAATTCTTCTCTTTGACTGTTTGTGGTAGTAGCTGCTCCTGTGTGATCTTGCGTCGTTGTCCATGGTACGGAGTCGACTACCTCCCGTGTTCCTTACATCACTCGTTTACATGCATGGGGTACCTTACTGGTACATTACTACTTACCCAACTAACTCATAAATAAGCGTGTCGGGCCTGCAAGCCCCTGTGGGGTGCAGTCGTCCCACGTCTCGTTTTAGTAAACTCATAGTGTCCGTCACACGTTTAGCTATTGCTAATTATGAAGTATTCTGTTGTCGATCTCCTCTTTCATCGTTCCATAATAACATTTATTGTTCTTCTTGAAGTTAATCAAGGGAAGTCCATTTATTGTGTGTTCTTGGTATGGTATGCTCTAGCTCCTTTCTGTATTCCGTATTGACTCCATTTCTTAGTAGCTTAGGTCTCTTTCCATAGAGCCTCCTATCTTCTTTCTCACATTTGTTCAACTAGGAATGCACTTCCGGTTCCTTAAGGAATGGGTAGTGTGCTTCCTGTGAAATCTTGCTTAGCCAGGTCCAGACTACTGGCATCAATGCTCAGTTCGTCTACCATCTTATTTCCTTACTTATACTGGTCTTAACTCATAAATCTAATTGCCTCAGTGTCAATATTTGACGGCTCATACATAATGGTCGCATTACCGCGTACCATGACTTAATCCACTTATCTAACTATTGTACTCACGACCACTACTACCGTGGTAGTTGGCTCTTACTATAAAGATGTTATGCTCCAATCTCAGATTCGTAAGTAGGCTAATTTCTTTCGCTTTCTTTCATCCTTAGTGATGTTATCTACCATGTAGTTTAACTGGTTACTGAAGAAGTCATCCACTGAATCACAAGCTCTTCTGAGCATTGATTAATTGACGTGCCATAATGTGCAGTCACAATGTTTATCTCTGACCATTACTAATTCTTACATCCTGGGTGTTGGGATATGGGGTCTATCTGTGCAACCTTCCTTATTACTCAAGTGTATCTGGTATGTTCTAAGGTAATCTCAAGGTTCATAGTTTCCATTTTCTAAATAAAGTATATTTTATCTCTAATATGTGAAAGCCCTTTTGAGGGGTTCATTCCCACTCATGGCCTCACAACAAGGAGAGGTATCCCCACCCTAAAAGGCATGGTTCGTTCTCCGCTCCTATCCTTAGCATTATCTCAATATTCTCATTGGTACCCTTTCTTGGTAATGTTCTTCCCAATCTAAGTTATAGGTTTGGTAACCGTTCATATCTACAAATTGTAGTCCCTTCGTGGCTTAAACAAGCTCTCTTATAACTTACTGCGCCTCGGCTCTGATGTGGTTAACATCCTTGGCTCGTTGGCTCTTAGTGCTTAATGTCTCAGTTCATTATTTGTACTCTTACTCATCTGCAGGTCATCCCTATAAGATTTTGGTTCTTTGAGCACTATCCACCGTTAGGTTACATACTAAATGTAGTATCGGATTTCATGATAAGTTGCTACATCATGCTTCCTGCCAGGAAAGTTGTTCAGGTGATCTGAGGTTACCTAATGTCTTTGACAATACTGTCATTTTACTAGACTTATGTTTTTTAATTGTCAAGGTTAGGTTCGTATTAGGCGTTTGCCTTACGGTGTCCAAGTTGGATATCATCCTGTCGTCTTATACTTCCATCTCAACGCTTCGTTCAACTTCTGTTGATTACGCCACCCTTTGATGATCAATCATACTTGGGTGTTAATGAGTTAAACAAACAGTGTTAACTGTCATTCATCAGTTGTTCGGCTCGACTATGCCCGCTCTGGGGGTAGTCCTCTGAGCTTTCCTTTTCCAGGGTTGTACGACTTTAATCCTTAGTAGGTTATAGCTTACGTTTATTTCTTTTATCCTTGTTTTCTGGGTTTTCCAACATCTTCATCGAAGAATGTTGTTATTGGTATCCTTAATGGTCACTCTGGGAGTCTTATCCCGTTTTCGTTGTAAGTCGATGCTTCAACAGTCTCAATAGTATCTTATAATACACCCCTTGTATATCATTGCTTATATAGTGTTTTTGCTCGCATTTCCGAGCGATCTCTTAGGTTTTCCCCTGGAGTTCGGGATTGTGTTCTTATCGTACTGTCGGTTGTTGTTGTAGTGGTTTATACCGTTGCAAATATTTATACGGTTTAATACTTTGTCCAAGTTCTGCTCCCAACAGACTGGTGTGTTCATCTCATCTCATCATGGTCAGGCCGTCAGGCCCTTCCAAGGTCCTATTTTTCTGTTCTTATGGGTTTACCATCCGGTATTAGTATATGCTACAACTGTAGCGTTCTCCTATTTCGCCTTGATGGCTTTTCGTGTGGCTTAACCGTGGTAGCACTTGCTATGGCAAGTGCGCCATGCAGGATGGGTTATTGGTACAAGGTACATCGGTAGTGACACTTCCTTCTAATTTCCATGTAATTGGTAGTCCTCGGGACTCCTTCGATAATATCTTATTTTGGATAACTAACCATCCGGCAGTTTCCTTGTTGTTTGACAGTACTGTCATCTATTAGGGCATTCCTCTTTCTGAGGGAATCCCTTAATATCCTCTTGTGTCTTAATCCTCGCTCCTGTCTCCACACATTTTGTTGTGGTTACTCAGTAATGGTTCTCCTCTAAGCACTAATCGTAGTCTTATTTCGGTATACAATTTGCATGTGTTTCCACCGTTGTTCGCGTTGTGTCGGCCAGGTTTGCAACCTTTTTCATTGTATGGGGTTTGGAGTTCCCGTTTCTAACTGGACTTTCCAGTAGTCTCAATCCTCATGCTTTGTATTATCCTACTGTTATGCTCACTCGGACCGCTGTCCGGTACTCATGTCTCTTATCATTTCCTTATCCATTGCACGCGTAGTGCTTCCCTTACCATTGGTATCGCGGTTATTCGACTACGTAGCATGTCGACCCATGTTGCCGATAATTTCCGTTCCCTTACTGATAGTATTCCATAGGTAGCGCCTGTTTCTCAGCTACGCTCCATTAAAACCTCCAAGTTCTCCATAACTGTTGTGCAACAAGATGTTTCTCGTATTGCTCACTGTTAGCTAACTGCCAGATCGGGTTTCCCCGAGTAAGAGAAGGCTTTCTTCTCTCTGGCGTTTGTTCCACATATTTAGGGTTAGGGATGTGGAGGGCGGGCCTAGGTACTATGGATGTCCGGTAAACACCGGGAAGTCCTGACTAACGCACCTCTCACTCTATCTCTCGACCCTTAACCCATAACTCAATCTCAACCTCATCATTCTCCTAAGTTCGGTATTTCTTGTCTTCAGAGCGTAACTACGCTTTGATACCACTTTTTGTAACACCCCAACTCAATCCAGATGTGGTCTCGTAACTTAACAGTATATATATAAACATGTCACAGCGGAATTCTTTACAAACCAGGACCTTGCCACGGTCTGACTACAAATATACCGAACATTAGTACAAAAACCTTAACCAATTACATATCCTTCTTACAACCCCCTCACATCCTATACATCTTACTAACTCCAATTGCCATACGAGTGTACACGCACAACTCGTAGGCCACACTTAACCCGTAACACTTGTACCCCTTCTTACTCTCGCGACGGCCGCTTCCTGATGTACCTGTGTAGTAAAAACAGCCCCAAAGGGGGTCAGCACGAATGCTGGTACGATCCCCTCATGGCCCCCAAGCTAACGTGGCTACGACGACTAATTGTCGATAGCATGGAGGTTGATTAAATGCACAACATAATAGTAAATGCTGTAAACAACAATCCATATATGAACAATCAAAGTTCACACACAATGAACGACTTAAATGCGTTCCTTAATTAGAGAGTTAGTTATTTAACTCCTTAAGTAATGTTCCCTCTTAATCCTAGTCCATCCTTATCTCACCTCAATCTTAGTCTTATCTTAATCTGAGAAACAACCATCCTTTAATAAGGAGTGGATGTCACTTATCTTAATCTTAATTATACAAACCATCCTTTAAAGAAGAATGGTTGCAATTCATCTTAACCTTACCTTAATCTTAAACTTAACAATACAAACCATCCTTTAAAAAGGAATGGTTGCAACTTATCTTAACCTTACCTTAATCTTAATCTCAATATACAAACCGTTCCTGGAAGGGATTGGTTGTAGCTTAATTCGAACCTGGGATTTAGCTGATCCCACCGCACCATCTTAATGCCACCTACTCTGGACGGGAGTCCAGCGCAGCTGAGCCGGCAACCGGCCCTAGGCTACAAGTCCGAAGACAAGTCCTTAAGCGGAGGGCGGATCTGATTCAGATACCGTCCCCCTTTTCCTTAGCATGCATGACCGGAGATCGGTCCCGGGTTTCCTCACTCAAGTTCCAGTTAGTAATAGTCTCAAGACCATGTTTGTTGGTTAACCTCTTTCGGTTCATATCGTCCCATATTAGGGAGCGTTCCTTAGTCTCACTCAATTCCTTACTACACGTTGGTTAGTAAGTTCTCACGGTATGTTGTGTTAGTTTTCAAACATCACACAACAATACAATAAATATAATATTCCGGTTGCATGCTTTATCTTGTTTAGTGAGCACACAAAAACAAATAGCACACAAGCCGAGGACACCTCATTAGCAAGCAGGTCACAAGAGAACTGTACCGTTCACCGTTGGCCGTTCGGTTGCTTAATCTCTTCCGGAGTCCAATTTCAAGTCCTAAAACATTCATTCAGTTTTAGGTTGTTAATCACTTAACTCAATTCAACTTACTTATCTTACTTAACTTACTTAACCCTTAATGATTTCAACCTAACACCTCTTAAGTCTTACAACTTAATCTTACAAACTTAATCTTAAACTTTTAAGTTTATTCTTAACTTAATCCCTTAGGTCTTTATACCTCTTACCATCATGGCCCCCTTAATGGGGTACCATTAATACCACTAAACTCTCTTAGGGTTTCTTTTTTTTTTAAGTCTTAAGGGTCGACCGACCCACCGACCGACCCAACCCTGGGTCGGTCCATTACAGAAACTTTTCCGTCTTTTGAAACCCCTCCGTCCGACCCAGAGCTAGACCGACCGACCCAAACCCTCTGGGTCGGTCCATTACAGAACCCATTTCCTACGTTAAATTCTGCCCGACCGACCCAAAGCTAAGCCGACCGACCCAAACCCTCTGGGTCGGTCCAGTCCAGAGACATTCCGGCTACCTCAACATGGCCCGACCGACCCAAAACTGGGTCGGACCTTGGGTCGGTCCACTACAGATTTTTCTCCTAAATTGCTCTTTCAATTCCAAACTCTTCCACAAGTGTCCTAATAGGTCCAACACCATCTTGGCACTTTAAACCCACCTTATAACCTCCACCAAACTCATTAAAACAACTTCCAAAGATCTTCTCAATCATTTGACATGTAATCAGTGGTCTGAGAGTAAGACTCAAGGAACGTGAGGACACGGTAAAGTTAACCCAAGGTGAAAGGTATGATTTTCTCATGCCCTGTATGTTACCTTGGTTACTCTGATTTGTGTGCTTGTGTGATTTGTGTTATCACCTAAACAAGATAAATGCACGAATCGAATTGTTTTCACTTTCTTGTGCTTGTAATGTATTGTTCCTTGTTGGACTGAATATTGAATTGAAGTTTGTATAATTCATGAAAGGTGTGATTGTTGATGAAGTGCTTGGATGTGAATGTGCACTATAGATCGACTCATAGTTGAGTCTTGTTTGATTAGTGGCTCGTAGATAGAGTCATTTCGCAAAATAACAATAACGTGGAAACACACAAAAACTATCAAACCAAGAAACGATAATGCAAACCTATGAACTCACTAGAACGTGAGAGAGTGGAACAGGATTAGTAACTCCCGATAACGGTAAGAGAACCGAATTGAAAATAATCCATAAAACAAGTAGTAGTGGAACTATGTAATTAACATCTACTTGGAGGATAATGATAGTTCAAAGTATGAACCGTTGAAAGAAGTAAACGACTGATAAGGGACCACCAAACTGCCTTAGAAAACTAGTCGACCCAGTACATGAGGATCCGACCTAGTATAAGAAAATGTCCCAAACATAAAAGTATTCGAAACGTTGGGGAAACCCTTAAATCTAAGAATACTAGAAATTTAAGTAATTCCCTATGCTATTAGAGGATATAGAGAGAGATACTTCTAGGCTAATCCTTGAGATTGTAATATAACTCCGAGGGAGGAGCATTTAGGAATTGAGTAGCCCGGTAAAGAACCAGACGTATGTGTATTTGAGGAACTAGGTGTATAGTTTCGTTTAGTAGTCAAACATTCCCACCATGCTAGATCCGGTGTGGGGTCGTAGCTGGGAAAGTAAGACGAGTATTGTAAGCCCGGTGGTGAGTCTTGTGTATGACTCTGCCCAGAGGTCATGGGTAATGACTTAAAAGATATCTAGTTGAGTATGAAATTGAGTATAGAGAATTAAGTATGAAATTGAGTATTGAGAATTAAGTATGAAATTGAGACGTTAGCATTGAAGTTGAGAATTGAGTATCGAGAGTAGAGAATTGAGTATGGAGGATTGAGATGGAGACTTGTAGCATCTATGAACCTAAGAGAACTTGAATAAGAGTAACCCAAGAGAATGGGAAAGACAATGAACAAAGAACAAAGGCATAGTGAGGTAGAAACGCTCAGGGCCTATAATTAAGTTAATACTAACTAACAACTTGTTGTGTTAGTGTGATTGTATTCCTTATAGAATGCCTTGAATGCGAGCATGTCTATTGAATTAAAATGAACCGCATGTTCTCGACCATGTAGTCGGCGTACCACCATTAGCACGCGGGGTATGCGAATTTCATATGCAGCAATTTGCTGAGCCAATAGGAGCACCGTCTTTATTTTCCAGGTACATCAAAGTCGGTCACCATTCAAGAGTGTAAGACGGGATTGCTGTATAAGCATGGGTAGTTGATTAATGGAAATTATATTTGTATTGAAATGTTAGGTTATATGTCTGAATGCTATCGGCAACTTGAGGATTGTAGTAGACTCGGTATAGAAATGGTTTGATGTTGTATTTGTATTGGGATCGGTAAGGAAATGTAATGTAATTGTTTTGTATAGAGTACTCGGTATATTCAAGTTCATCAGACCGATAGTATATTGTATTTGCAATTAGCCTTGTTAGTCACGTGGGTGACTAACGACATTGTACACCCACCTTCGTGTAGGTAATATCCGATGCAAGGGTAAGTAATTATGAAATAATGATGAGATTAGCGGTAGGGGTGTTACACAAAATATTTTCCATATCATATATGTCATAAAGGATACACTTTCTAATCTTAGGATAGCTTTTATTCTGGAAATATAAATTTTTATTTCATATATAAGTTAACTTCCATTATAATTGCCAAAACTTCCAAAATAGAAAGAAAGACCTTGACTTAATAAAAATAGAATTTCCACTTGATTAACACCCCTGCTCATACTCATAAACCTCGCAAATTAGTTTGTAGCCAAAACCAGAATTTTTGAAGGGAAAATTCATGCACTTTTGAAATTTTCTCTCTCCTTTAAGAAATACCCGAAACAATTCGAAATCTTCTGAATTTTCAACTCATGATAAAGGATACTATTTGGAAATAAATCCTGTAAAAATTTTGTTATTCATAATTTCTAATGATTATTTATGAATTGTGAGAGGCACCGGATTGGAAGATTTTTATAAAATCACCCGTTTATCCACATGATGTTATTCCAACTCTCAAAGTTCTTAAAAACCCTTCTTTGTCTATGGTTCAAATTTCATGATCAGATTCGACCTATAGGTTGGTGAACTTAGATCTTTTACCAAGAGTTACTTATCAATTAGTCTAGACCTTTTTTCTATATAAACAACCCTTCCCTACGACCTAAGGAGACATTAGAACTCATTAGAAGCCATAGAGGACCCTCCCAAAGCCGCCTTCCATGAATTTCCACACCCGAGTACCAACAACTCTATCGGAATTTTTCCGCAATCATTCAAAACACATCTTTTAATCTTCTATAAAAGTTCCAAACACCAAACCTCAAAAACTCTACACCAAAATGTGAAGAACCACACCAAAGAGGCATCACCAGAAGTTGAAGGCCATTGCCCAACAAGAAGCCAATCAACAAATCAACCGAAGAATCCAAACATGTGTGGATGAATCCTTGGAGCAATCAAATTAGTTTGGTAACCCCAATATCTAGTTTCTACGATCTCCACACAGTCCTCATGATAAACTTGTGCTAAAATTCAACCTTGAAATGTGTTTTTCTGTACTTTTTGTCCTTTACTTGTTTGCTATGTTTCGCTAGAAATTCGACATCGAAATGAAAAATTTCACCACTAATAGACTTAGAATCACCTAGGGAATTGAGCAAAAACTCCACTGGAATAGTCTTCAAATTATCGTCCAAGGGTGGTCCTAATTACCCATGGACGTCTGGTGGGGTCACAAACTACGTACCACCCACAGACGGCGGCGGGAATTTTTTGAATTATTTTGCAACATTTAAGGGCAAGTCTGTGGTCATGGACACTAGGTCCATGGTTACGGACATTTGAAATTATTTCTTTTGCAAATTTTATGTTTTTGATCAATTTATTAGGTTTAGATCCGTGGTCACGGACATAAGCCATTTGATCACCTATATTTGAGTTCCAAAACCCTAGTTTAGGTTAGTGAGTGTTATACCCAAAAGTTTGACCCCTCTGGTTATGGTCTATAAGGTTTTGGTTTTGTGAGAGGGCACTTCAATCAAGTAATGAGGGATTCCGGCTCGATCGGCGCTTTCCGGGACATGGGAGAAGTAGTTTCATCATCGTCAGGGGAGTTTTCGTAATTTTCAAGCTCCCAAGACCTTCTATAGGCTTTCTCTCTCTTCCAAAAGATTCTCAAATCAGCTTGAAATGTTTTGAAATTTTAACAAATTGTATAACTTTAAGCATAATGGCTTTGGATATTTGATTTTGCTTTTCAAATGAATTTTTGATGATAAATTTTAGCTAAGCGGAATTTTGATTGAATTTCAATAATTTTCTAGCAATGATTGAATTGACGAGAAATGAATTAAAAATATTTAAACATTTAAAAACTCGATTCCACTTCAGAAAAATCATAATTGCCATTCTTGACATGTGGCTAAAATTTCATAGCAAAATTATTTTGGGAAGTCACTTATTAAAATACCAAAAAATCTTACTTTTACTAGATTTTCTTTATCTTTAAGAAAGTCTATATAAAGGGATAGATCTTTGATAAAATGACAATCTCTCAAGCACTCAGAACCCTAGGCAGTCAAAACTCTTCTCCATAGCCGGGCCTCCCACGTTTTTGCACCTTCAAGCACCAAAACAATACTGAAATCTCACCAAAATCAACACCGAAACACATTTTTCAATTCCCATCACATCCACAATTATCAAAACGCCTTCAAACCACCACCAAAACGTGAAGAAGAACATCACCAATTCTCAAAGGTCAGAAGCTCAGTTCGAATCCAATTCGGAAACGGCTTCAACGGAGCACCAAAAGATTCCCGACGTGAAGAATCTCATTGACATAGAAGGTAAAACAGGTTGGGACCTCCTTCTTTTGATTCACTATGACTTCATTTGTCTTCTATTAAATTTTGAGTGCAAACTAACTTTTCATAGCTTTTGAGTTGCTTTTTGTTTCTGTCCAATTACTTGTTCGTTAACTTTCGCATTAAATTCGGTTTCAAACTGAAGACTTTTAAGCACTAATGTCTTGTACATCTTTCAGGCTACAAGCACATAAATTTTGAGCTAAAAACATCGTCGGGAACCAACAAAACTCACTATCCGTGGGTGGTCTGTGACCTCGGACACATGGTCCGGGACCACGGACGGGTTGTCCGTGACCACGACACCCATGGACGGTGGCGGGATTTCTTATTTTTCAATTTTCCAAATTATAGGGTTTCTGTCAATACATGTCCGGGCCCACGAACACCCTGTCCGGGCCAGAATTTTCAGGTTTGCATTTTTATTTTAGTTCTGTTTTCGTAATCATTTAATTCGATTGGGGTCCGTGGTCTCGGACATTAGGTTCGTGGCTACGGACGTAATTAAATTTTGACCTAATTTTGCCTCTCCAAACCCGAGTTTAGGAATTTTCAGATTTCACTTTAATTTTCTGTCAAAAAAAATGTTAAAAAATACAAAAAAATCAAAAGCGCACACTTAGGTTAAAAAACAACTCGTAATAAGCCGTAATTAATCTAAGTAGAGGAAAAATGACTTCTAGGGGTAATGAAAGTAATTGAACCCTAAATAAGTCGTATACCAAGCCTCTGAACACGAACTCCTTTCCTAATTTGATCTAGGTTAAATTAGGTGGCGAATCATAATAGGTTCCAGTGAGCTAGTGATAAGTGTCCAAATGAGTATGATTTATGGGCGTATTCATATGTATATTAGCACTTTTCTCGCTCATTTCTCCACTTTGGTTAATTTTCCTCTAGTTTATGTTTTATTGGTTATCTTACATATTTATTGGTTAAACATGAGGAAAACCAAACTAGGAGCAAAGTAGACGAAGAGACGACGAACACATAGGCTTAAACGGATCTAAAAACGGAGCTCAAACGAAGAATCTGGAGCCTGTCGAAGTTTGCAGAACAAGATGAGACGAAATACATGTGTCTGGATTTGTATCCGCGTAGACCCTACACAGACAGGTTTTGTCCGGATTTGTGTCCGCGTAGCCCCTACCCGGACAACTCTAAAGTACATCTGTGTCCTTACGCGGACAGAAACTCAGACGTCTCACGTCCGGATGGGCTAAATCCGGACACAAACTCGGACACGTACAAACTCTCGCCAGGACATTTGTGTCGTTACGCAGACACAAACTCGAACATGACACGTCCGGATGGGCCAAATCCGGACACAAATCCGGACACGTGTAAATGACTGCGCCGAATCCAGAAATCACGCGACTGATAGATATGCATCTCCTTCGTTGTTTTTCCTCAATTACGGCGCCTACAATCATATCTATCTACTACATCAAATATATCAGGCGCCGCATCCCTTATTTTCTTCACCCACGCCTGCTATAAACTTTGTCCTCTTCCCCTCCTTTTCTCCTATAAAACCCACACTCATTCTTATCAATTCCCATCATTTGATCACACAATGCTCATCAAAATTCACTCTCCCTCCATCCAAATTCCATTCTCCATCCATATACCACACATCTCCACTTCATTTCCATCATTTCCCATCACTAAATAAGCCTAACTTCCATTTTCTAGAAAACCAGACGAAGAAGACGGTCTGCACAAAACCAGGCCGTGTCCGGAATTGTGTCCGCGTAGACCCTACCCGGACAGGTGTTGTCCGAATTTGTGTCTGCGTAGCCCCTACCCGGACAAGATCAACTTGTGCCTGTTTGTTCATTTTTTTCGTTCTACCTGTTTATCATCGTTTTGAGGTCGACATAATCATGGAGACAAGCCCGAAAGCGAAACAGCTCTCCCCAAAAATAGAGTTCTTTCTTTCCTCAAACTTTACTCTGTTTTAATGTCTATCTTTACTCTGTTTTATTTCTGTCAATGGCTGAGTAATTTTTATTTGGATCCTAGGATGGGGTTGGACCCTAATATTGCTTAAATATATATTTATTACCTGTCTCATTTATTATACTTGTTTTATTCCTTTCAATAAATATTGCTAAATGCTTTACGCGACAAACTACTACATTTTATGGTAACTATCAACATATGATTTTGAGATAGTCAATAGTACCAAAAAGGAATAAACATTGGTATTTACACTCTGGATTGAGTAGGTAAATACTGAGGCTATCATTAAGAGTTCATAACTTACCCTTATCAACTCTAATAGACAATAGATAATTGAGACATGGTTATAAATTTTTGACGTAATTAGGCAATTCCCTTATTATCCTAGGATACCTTTTTCCACCCGTATCAATTAATTCACCTTATTTTACTGTATTTATTATTTCTGCACTGATCCTAAACAATCAAGCTTGCCTCCGGCTAAACCCTTTATTTGCTGTTTTTATTAAATACCGAGACTAGGATATTTGAACCAATTTCTCTATGGATACGACACTTGTTGTACTACATCGACTAGGTGCACTTGCCTTTTCTTCGCCCATAAGTATATATATTTTCACTATGTATTTTTGGCCAACAAGTTTATGGCGCTGTTGCCGGGGAAATTGATTCCATCAATTTCCCTAGTTTTCGGTACTTTAATTTTGTCTAATTTAGTTATTCACCTAATTAAATATTTCTACTTTTATTTATCCATTTACTGTTAATTTCACATATCTCACAAATCAAAATTTCTCTTGTGTATGCCAAACACTCGAACCCGAGGTTCTCCACTTATCGGTCCGAGACCCGAACCCGAGCGCACTTTTATCAACACAAGAAGAAATTAGAGAAATCAAAACATGGCCGATAACCAAGTGAAATACCCCGAACTTAATTAGGGTGATTAAATTACTCTATATGATATTTGAGGGCCTAATAGTGCCTAAGTAATTTTAGTAAAGAGAATAAATCCAAAAGAAACAAGAAAAACGCTTAAAAAGCGAGAAACACTAAATTGAGCGTTAAGTGACCCTAGGAGGAATATAACCTTGAGAAGGGCATTGGATGGATTTAAAAGGCTTAATAATGCCTAAATAATATATGGGAACAAGTCACGATGAAAACGGATCCAAAATATATTAAAATACTAATAAAGCTTTAGTGCACATTTTTCGAGAAAACCCGAAAACGTGACTTTAAGTGGTCAAACGAACCCGTGAAAATTATAGTTCATCAAATAACTATATTAAGCATTAATGGAAGCTTAAGAATCAATAAAATTAAAGAAACGAGAAAATTCTGGAAAACGGGCCCGATTAGTGAATAGTGCCAAAACCGAGTAAATTAAAGGGTGTTTTCTATAAAAGACAAAAAAAACTCCAGCTTATACATATATGTGGGGCCGTTTTTTATAACAATAAGTAGCCCTCACACACACACTATGCTAGTAAAGAAGGAAGGAAAAGAAAAAGAAAGGAACAGGTGAAAAAGTAAAAAGTAAGTAAAACACCCTCTCTCTCCTCTCATTTTCTTTCCCTCACGTACAGCCTCCTCTCTTCCTCCTCCCTCTCTCTGCCGATTCTCTCTTCTTTCTGCCCTTCCATGGCGATTTTGCAGCCTCTCCAAACTCTCCACTTCTCTTCCTTGTACAAGCTACATTATAACTCCAAATCAAAAACAAATTATATATTCTTGCTCCTCTCATCAAGATCTACCATTCCCTCTTTTTAAAATTCGAAAATGATGAAGTTCATTTCCATGGGTATATCCCATTGGTGAAGAAAATGGCATTTTTGTGGAGCTTGGAGTCCTCTCTCTCTCTCCTAAGGTAAAAGTCTCCAAGAAAAACTCATTTTTCTTCCTTCACCTTTGAGACCGATTTTTACCCCCTTGTAATGCCTTGTTTTCTTCTTGATTTTAAGCTTCATTTCAACCCTCTAATGGTGGTGGAATTTTCTTTTTGATTCATGGGTGAAAGCCCCTTTTAAAAGGCTCTAAAAAGGTAAACCCTAACCTTGTGTTTAACCCCTTTGATTGGATTAAAATTTCCTAATGGTTTTAAATGGTTAATTGAATCCATTTCTTGTGTTTCTTGAATGTGGGATGGAGTTTGGCAACTCCATTCCCATTTGACCGAATTTGGGAAGAGAAGGAGCAAGAGGAGAATTAAGGAGAGACATGTGAATTAAGGTAAGAAACTTACCTTGAAGCTTGCTTTAATTGTTTAAAATTTGGGATGGGTTAAATTAAATAATGAACCCAAATTATGTGAAATAATGTAGTTGGTTGAATTTGAGAGAACTTGTGAAATGTTGGTTTGAACTAAGGGCTTTGAAGCCAAGAGATTTGAGGTTGTTGTTGTTATATTGTTGTTTGAAGAGGTGTTTGGAGAATTTTGGATTGAACTTGTGTGCTGGTAGGACCCTCTAAGGGTGTGGCTAGTTTAGGATTGGTTTAAGTGAAAATTGGTGAAGATTGATGGATTGAGATGTGTTAGATTTATGGGGAGGTTATGGAAAAATTTTAGTAGAAAAATAAGTGTTTTAGGTGACTTTGGAAATGGGAGAACTTAGGTGATCATTTGGGTTGAGTGAAGAGGATTAATGGCTTTAGAATGGTAAGTGGAGGATGAGGTTGGAAGAGATGAAAATCTGTAGCATAAATGGTGTTTGGTAACTTGGAATTTTTAGAAAAAGAGCTAGTGTTTATAATCTTGGAAAATGAAGGATGAATTTGGGGATAGATAATGCAAATGCGTAGGAAGGTGTGGTAATGGTCAATAAATGATTTGGTTAAGGTGATAGAGGATTGTAAACCATTAAGGAAAGGTTGGAAGTGCACAAGTGAGCAACCTGTTACAGTAAGGAAGAAACATTGTGGAAATTGAGCAAGGATTGAGTAGGGATTCAACCAATGGTTTGAAGAGGGTTAGAGCATGTTTTGAGGTGTTTAAACATGTGGGAAATGTGTGGAAAGAATAGGAAATGATTAGGGGTGAATTAGGGGTTGAAAACTAGTGGAAAACTATAAATTTTGGCAGTTCCAGGGGTGGTCCGGGTTGCAAATCGGTACACAAACCCGGACCACATCAAAAACGCACCAGAAAGTCATAACAGGGGTTGGTCCGAGTTTGTATCCCAGTACACAAACCCGGACCATAGCAAAATGTGTCCAGAAAGCGTTTCCAGGTTTGGTCCGGGTTTGTAACCCCGAACACAAACCCGGACCAATGTAAAACATGCCAGAATGTGTTTTTAAAGAGTCCTAATGATTAGGGATTGATTGGGGAAGGTTTTAGGTGATGTTTAGGACTTGTTTGGTGGACCTTAAAGGACCTAAGAAGTGTAAACAAGTTGGAGGAGTGTGGTTGAGAAAGCTGTGAGTTTAAGTACACTAAGTTAAACCGAAATAACGGGATAACGGGGCAAGTACGGGAGTAGCAATTATGTACCTACAATAACACCTTAGTATTAATTGAACCATTTGACATGTAAATAATGGTTCAAGAATAGACATGAGGAACAAGTGTGAGCCGAGGAAGTGAGAACACCTGGTAAAGTTAACCCCGTGTGAAAGGTATGATTTCCTCATGCTCTGTATCCTAACTTGGTTACCCCGATTTGTGTGCTTGTTTGATGTGTGTGATCACCTAACAAGATAAATGCACGAATCGGATTGTGTGCACCTAATAGTGCTTGTTATGTATTGCTGTTTGTCGGATTGAATTTAAACTAAGTTTGTATAATTCATGAAATGGACGAATGGTGAATGAGTTACTTGCATGTGATTGTGTATTGTGGTGTGACTCATAGTTGAGTGTTGTTTGACTAGAGACTCGAAGAAAGAGTCATGATGTGAAATAACGATAGCGAGGTAACCCACGATAACCATCGATTAATGGACAACGACAAAACTAACCTATAAATTTACTTGAAAGCGACGCATGAGACTAGTGAACGTCCTTAATATCAATAGTCGACCTCCTATGCAAGGAAGTGACTCAATGTTAGAAAACGAACATAGTTCCTAAGTAATGGAAGTGTAGGGGTGACCCTTAAATCGGTGGATACGACGAAATAGGAAAATCTCCTAAGTAGTATGATTGCATCGAGAGTGATGCGGCTGGCTGATATCTATATATGTATTTATATATGAGTACCTATTGTTACTAACCCGAGAGTTGGGTTAGGGGGATTGTGAGTCACGCGTGCAAGGAAGAGGAAGCAACATAGCGTATGTTTCCGAATCCGTGGTCGAACTCCCTTGTTACCGGGCCGTGTGCCACATAGTGGTGCCCGACTGGAGTAAGACTGGCAGAGCTTACCCGTCTAAAGAGGTAAGCTGGGTATTATGGGATAGAAAGAGGGAACATGAGGGAATGTTTCTAATTCTGTCTTGAGATTATAAAAGCCCGGTGGTGAGGCCTATGTATGTCTCTGCCCGGAGGCCTTTGAGGCTTAACCTAAAAATTATTCAAGAGTAGAATAATTAAGAAAACTAGATCAGGATCGAGAGTGCCTAAAGATCTAGGAGACAAGTAAACTACCCGGTTGGGATGAAATTTGGTGATTAACGAGAATGGAACCCACTTGAGATACGGTCTCTCAAGGTCTAAGAATAAGGTAGTTGAATTTACCGAGCTGGATGTGATATCGGTGTGGATTGTATTCTTGGATTGAATCTGGAGTGTTGTGTGAATGTACATATATAATGTAATGTTGTATTGCATGTTGTTTGAACTAAAATGAACCGCGGGGTATGCGGAAGTCATATGCAGCAATTTTGCTGAGCACCTTGGGGCGCTGTTTTTATTTTCCAGGTACAACGAAGACGTCAACCGTTTGAGAGTAGGATGGGGTTGTTATTGATATGGGGTTAGTTGTAAAGAATTTGTAATTGTGTATTGTGGATTTGTAAGACCGAAGGGTCCTGGTTAGACTTGGGAATTGTAGATACTCGGTATAGTGTTGAAGGGATATTGTAATTTTATAATATGGTTTTGAGGTGTGTATTGAGATGAGATTTGAATAAGGAATTGGAATGTAATATAGGTGTAGTATACTCGGTATAATGACCCATCAGACAGATATTGTAATTTGACTGTTGTATTTGAGTTTGGTTTGGCCTTGTTAGTCACGTGGGTGACTAACGGCATTGTATCTCCCCTGGCTGTATTGAAAATTCTGTTGCTTATGTATTGGTAATAGAGACGGGTTATGAGATAATTGTGTGATTACCGGTAGGGGTGTTACAAAAAGTGGTATCAGAGCGAAGTATCGCTCTGATGGTCTAAATAGCGAGGTTAGGAAAATACTGAGTTAGGAATTAGAGACTTTGGGCTAAGGGTAGAGTGTTAGCGTGAGAGGCACGCTAGATAGGAACTTCCAGTGTGATCTAGATACCTACATAACCAATCCCGGCCTCCACACCCCTGTTATAAGTTGGGAAAGGAATCCCAGAGAGATGGAAAGACCTCTCATACTCGGGTTAACCCGATCTGGCAGTTGTAAACAAAATATGTAAAAGAAGGAACCAGCCATACAGTAGATTCCAAGAACTGGAAATCCCGAAGATAGTTCCCGTTTGAACGACAATAACCGTACTTAATGGTAGAAGATTGAGTAATCCTAACACCAGGATAATGGAATTTGCCGAACCATGGGGCGACAAGAAGGGAAGCATAACTACTCAATGAAGCGGAAAGCGGAGTAACAAAACCTGAGACAAAAGAGTCCACGGACTATAATGCTTGACAATACCGTCAATGGTATAGAAACCAACTATGGTAATAGTCAAGGTTGGATAATTCCAAGTCTACAACCCCAAAGGGTTGTGAAACCCGAATAACATAGTTCAGACGACTATGAGAGTGATTGTAACACCCCTAATCCTAAACCTGTAATAATGTCGCATGTCATAGCATAATAAATAACAATTCGCAGTGGAAAATAAAACCATCTACCTTGGTGTTACATGCCGTTACTCACCCTTGTGAGTAACAAGGCATCCTTGCTCTTTCCAACAATACAACTCCTCACGTTGTGATGAACAGATATTGAGCACTCTAATTATTACAAACCAAATCCAACTAAATGAGCAACTAACTGAATACAACAACCTCCTTAATACAATACAAAATAAAACCAAAAGTGTTTGTTGAAAACACAACTACTACCCCCGTGTCCCGCACTCCGGCTTGAGTCTTCTTCAATAACCTGGAATGTTTGGCCCATTGAAGGGCTCAGCAATCGAAATGCTGGTATGCTAAATGTAGTCTTAAATCATCAAGATTCCTTAAGTCGTTTTAGCCATCTTGATATTAGATTCTTTACATGAAATACCGGTTTACAATAACAACAGTAATAACTGTGAACATTTAAACAATCACATAACAACTCACCTGTAACATCAATGTACAATAGTACACAACACCAATAACCACACGTCAATAAACCATAGTAATTACCAACAATCTCACCTCAATAACAATAACCAATAATCACACATTAATAATCCAAGCAAGATACGCGTATTAAACTGTACTTGTTAGTTGGCCACCTGGCCCTTATTCTTTAACCATTCACTTAACCTTTCCAATTAATTACCACCTCAGGCGTCATGTCAAGACAACCCTGAATAACTTATTAATGGACGTTAGTCCCCTGGGTTCCAATGGAACCGTTACTGAAATACCCCAAACCTTGATATGTGGTTTAAATATTAAACTATGGTATGTAAAGGCTAAAAAGTGCCTTAGAGACATCAATGAACCATTTAAACCATGGTAAAACACAATAAAACACTAAGACACGGTTTGAGCAAAAACATGCTCTAAGCTATGAGTGAACTTGGTTAGGACCCAAAGAGCCTACCAAGACTTAATAATATTCAATTATGATTTAATAAGGCTAAATAAGTC
This sequence comes from Limonium bicolor, assembly GCA_023374045.1. NCBI lineage: Eukaryota > Viridiplantae > Streptophyta > Magnoliopsida > Caryophyllales > Plumbaginaceae > Limonium > Limonium bicolor. The sequence continues at coordinate 289,682,488 of CM041780.1, read as the reverse complement.
CTTAGGAAACCTTGGTGGACAGTTAAACCAAATAAAACACAAAAAAAAATACCTTAAAGTCAATATGAGCAAAAATGTGCTCTAAGCTTGGGATGAATTTGTATAAGACCTAATGGTCATACCTATACCTTATTTATATGTTAATGAACATATTAAATCAATTTCTAAAGAAAACCAAGCTTGAAAACAAGTTAAAACACAAAATGTGCTTTAAGGAGTCTTAAAGCACGTTTTTAAAAAATTGTCTTGTAATGAGTTTTGAATGGCTAAATGTCCATCATTACTCTTAAATTAACATGTGTACTATATAGTATCACATTTGGGTGGCTATATTAATGGGAAATCAAAAATTTCACTTCTAAGTGCCTTGATTAGGTGAATAGTGATTTTTATAAGCTAGTTTGTACATATGTTGTGTTAAGTAATTAAATTGACAAACAAAGACCAAAACACCCTTCTAATTATATGGGGGCCGGTTTTATCATGTGGTGACTCACCACCATGAGCTAGTAAAAAAATTAAAGAAAGAAGGAAAAGTAAGTGAAAAGTAGAAGTTACCTTTATAACATGTAAATATCTTCAAAAGCAATTCCAATTCATTCTTTCTTTCCCACTCACACCCACCGTAGCCTTCTTCATCTTCTCCAAACTCCATCGGTTTTGCTACAGCAACCACCATACCTCTCCATCTCTTTCACTTGTAACTTCTATGTAATACTCCGTATTTTTACGTTTTCAGATTTCATGACATAACAATGTTATTAAGTTAAGTTATGTTATGTGTGCTTTGTTTAGTAGAGAGGACGCCGGAGTCTTTAAGTTAAAAGGCGGGGGCAAGGAGGTCGTTTCCCCTCTCTTATTTTGGTGAGACTTATTAAGGTAAATAAGTCATTTTTATTTCCCTTCCCCAATCCACGATCAATTTTCAATTGTGCGTTCTTCCTCTCGACAGTTTCTGCGCTCTCCTCTCTTCTTCTTCCTTGGTGAGAACTTGGTCATCTGGTGTGAATTGTTGCTGGTTCCGGCCGGTTTCTGCTGCTGCATCTGTTCGGGTTCTTCTCTTCTGCAATCAGGTTTGGTTTTTCTTTCGATTCCGATGGTTTCTGCTCCTGTTTGAGAGGGCAGTTTTTCTGATTTTGGGGTCTCTTCTCTGCGAATTCAGTGGGTGTTTTGCTGTTTGGGGATCGCTGCGTTGTCGGGATCGTTCGCTGCTGCAGTCCGGTGTAATCTCCTCTGCGAATTGAAGTAAGTGGGGGATGGAATCGGGGTAGTTTGCTCACCCTCGGGGATGGATTTTGGTTTCGTTTTCTGTTTTGTGAATGGTGTTGCTTGGGTGTTTCTTCTTGATTTTGTGTTGTTCATCGCGTGGCTAAACCCCCGAGGGTACTGATTTACCATTCCGTGGATTTGTGTGTGTTTGGTTTTGATTTGGTTGGATTCTGTGCGTTTGTTCGCTCTGTTTTCGTCAGGTTCGCGCTGTCCGAACATCTGTCCGAACTTGGAAGTTCGGACAGTGCATCGGGCGCGTTTTGTTTTTGAAGGTTTTGACGTGTCCGAACGTCGGTCCGAACTTCGAAGTTCGGACCTGACGCGAGGATGGTTTTTCGTAAAAGTCTCGATGTGTGTCCGAACTTGCAAGGTCGGACGCAAGTTCGGACACGAGGACGATTCTGGCTTTTAACTCTCGACTTACGTCCGAACTTCGATGTTCGGACGTAAGTTCGGACATTGGGATTTCCGCGACTTCTGACTCTCGGCCTCTGTCCGAACTTGCAAGGTCGGACGCAAGTTCGGACATGCCACTGTTTTGAGCATAACTTCTCCGTTTTAGCTCCGTTTTGAGTTCCGTTTGCGGGGTTGGATTCCCCTATCTGTGTACAAGCTTCCTATGCTGTTTATATGCATTGTTATGCACTTAAGATCTGTTTTGTGAGCTTTTGGTTTTGGGACCTAGATACTTTGCTTCTGAGCCTTGGATAGTCGGGTCGGGCTGTCCCGTAGCATGCTGCGCAGGAATTCCTTCTGTTTATACTCCTTAGGGTCTCCCTTAGGACGTTATTTGACCGACGGGTCTGTTAGCTGTCTCTACGGCTTCTGTTGTGGGATCCTCGGATCCATAGGACCTTATGTGTGTCCTTCTGTTGTGTTAGCTTGTTTCTAGTGTCCCACTCTTCTGTAACTGTTTCTGCAAGTCCGACTAAGATTTGAAGTGACGTTCTGCTCTGCTTCTGTTTTGTGGTTTCATTCAGTCTGTTTATATTGACTCCGCTATCCTTTCTGTTTATAAGTATCTCTTCTGCTTCTGTTTTGAGTAGGCTTCCTTGAGGAAGTCTTCTGCTTGCTGGGCTGTTTAGCTCACCCCTTTACTTTGTTGCAGATTGAGCTCGTGGGATCTTCTCTCCTCGTCCCCTTCTGGAGCTTGTTTATTTTATGTGTCTTTAGACTTTTTGCGCTTGCGCTTTGGACGCCTTAGTACTTTGTGTAGCCTTCGGGCCTCTCTCTCTGTATTTGACTTTTAAGCATTTGGATCTTGTAAACTCTTTGGTATTTATACAAGTTTCTTATTCGGTTTTGGGATTCGTTTGCTTAGAGCCTTGCGACGTTAGGTAGTAGACTCGCGGCGTGTAACGGCCCTAACTCCTAGGCCGGTTTTGGGGTCGTTACATTTAGTGGTATCAGAGCCAGGTTGCTCGTCTTTGGTGATTGTGGGGTTTGTCTGCATGTGTGAATGTCTGAAAGGTCTGCTGTTTGATGATTGACGGTTTCTGATCGAAATGGGTGTTTGTATTTTTAGTATGCCTCCCCGACGAGTAGGACGTGTGGCATGCAGCTTCAGGCGATGCTCCCCAGGGGGACATTGCAGAGATTGTGCAGCAGGTGGTGACCCAGGTGCTGCAGACTGTAGGGGCCACTGCTGGTCAGGCGGCAGGAGCCGGTAACGCGGGGGGGCAATAATGTGAAGGCGCTTCAGGAGTTTCTGAAGCTGAAGCCACCTTCCTTTGATGCTAGTGGCGACCCACAGGAGGCGAGCCACTGGATCACTGCCATTGAGGACCTTCTACGGGTCATGGGATGTGAGGAGGACCAGAAGGTCGGGTTCGCTACTTTTATGTTCCAGTCGGAGGCGAAGGAGTGGTGGAAGACGGTCGAAGGGAAGTACCCCCACCCATGGACATGGGAGCAGTTCAGGGGCTGCTTCAATCAGCAGTTCTATCCCGATGTCTTCAGGGATCAGAAGATAGTTGAGTATGGGAGGCTTCGTCAGACGAAGGAGATGTCTGTGGACGACTATGTGAGGAAGTTTATCTCCCTTTCTAAGTTTGTGCCTGAGCCAGATGATAACGGAAGGCTAGGAAGTTTGAGGCTGGTTTGAGGGGTGAATTCGAGAGCGGCTGTGGCACCTTTCCGCCACAAGACTTTCAGGGATGTGGCCGATGTGGCGTTGGTGGTGGAGTCTGAGCTGCAGGCTAGGCAGCGGTATGAGAAGAGGGACCAGAGGCCCGATAAGGGCAAGGACCAGAAGAGGAAGGGTCGTGTGGAGGAGCCCGAGAGGCGTGAGCAGACTTCTTCTCAGAAGAAGAAGTATAGAGGAGACGGGGTTCTTCTTCATCAGCATCCCTGCTGTGGAGAAGTGTGCAGAGTGTGACCGTTTCCATCCTGGGCGGGAGTGCTACAGGAAGTCCGGGGCATGCTTCAAGTGTGGCTCGTTGGATCATCGCATTGCCCAGTGTCCACAGGCTAGAGGTGGAGGTAGCAGTGGCGGTTCTGAGAGCCGAGGGGCTGGTTCAGGGTGCGGGCAGAAGACTGAGCAGAAGAAGCCCCAGACCCAGGCTCGTGTGTACGCTCTAGCTGGTGAGCGAGACCGCGACTCAGGCCGTGTGTTGTGTCAGGTATTCTTCAGATCTCTTCTCAGCCAGTTTTCTGCTGCTGTTTGATTCAGGAGCTACCCACTCCTTTGTGTCTGCTGATCTAGTGGGTAGTCTCGGGTTGTCTGCTGTGCCTTGTGATGTGGATTTGTGTATTTCTAGCCCGCTGAGTGGCGTACCTGCTTGTGTACTTGATTCTGTGTGTAAGTCAGTTCCTTTGGTAGCGATTATGGATAGGAACTTGCCTGCTAATTTGATTCCTATGAATATGTCCTGCTTCGATGTGATTTTGGGCATGGACTGGCTAGCAGAGCACCATGCCCATATAGATTGTGCAGCTAGGAGAGTTGTGTTTGATAGACCGGGTGAGACCCGTTTTGCTTTTGTGGGGAATTCCATTCCTTGTGCTCCTGTGTTGGTGTCTGCTATGCAGGCAGTCCGTTCCTTGAGGAAGGGCTGCCAGGGGTTTCTTTGCTTTGTACCTGAGGTTAAGGAGGGATCCCGGTTGGAGGAGATCCCATTGTGTGTGAGTTTCCTGAGGTGTTCCAGGACGATGTGCCAGGACTACCACCTGATCGTGAGGTGGAGTTTTCTATTGCGTTAGCGCCAGGGACTCAGCCTATCTCTAAGGCTCCCTATCGCATGAGTCCGGCAGAGCTTAAGGAGCTGAATGAAAGTGCAGCTGCAGGATCTTCTGGATAAGGGCTTCATTCGCCCTAGCGTGTCTCCATGGGGAGCACCTGTGTTGTTTGTGAAGAAGAAGGATGGCTCCTTCAGATTGTGCATTGATTATAGGGAATTGAATAAGGTTACCATCAAGAATCGGTATCCTCTTCCCCGCATTGATGATCTCTTGACCAGTTAGCAGCAGTGCGACAGTCTTCTCGAAGATCGACTTGCGTTCTGGATATCATCAGCTGAAGATTAAGGGCCGAGGATGTGTCTAAGTCTGCATTTAGGACCCGGTATGGGCATTACGAGTTCTTAGTCATGCCATTTGGTTTGACCAATGCCCCGTCGTTCTTCATGGATATGATGAACCGAGTCTTCAAACCTTTCTTGGATTCTTTCGTAGTTGTGTTCATTGACGATATCTTGGTGTACTCCAAGAGTGCTGAGGAGCATGAGGAGCATTTGAGGATGGTGTGTGCAGACGTTGAAGGAGAAGGAGTTGTATGCTAAATTGAAGAAGTGTGAGTTTTGGTTGGATAGAGTCGTGTTCCTTGGCCATGTGGTGTCGAAGGATGGCATTTCAGTAGATCCAGAGAAGATTAAGGCGGTTATGGAGTGGGCGAAGCCCACTAGTGTGTCTGAGGTGCGTAGTTTTCTGGGATTGGCTGGGTATTATAGGAAGTTCGTGGAGGGCTTTTCTAAGATCGTATCCCCCTTGACTCGTCTTCTTAGGAAGGATGTCAAGTTTGATTGGAGTGAGACGTGCCAGGAGAGTTTCCAGGAGTTGAAGAAGAGGTTGACTTCGGCTCCGATTTTGACGTTGCCTTCTGGGACAGATGGCTTCGAGGTGTTCTGTGACGCTTCCCACAGAGGGCTGGGTTGTGTTCTGATGCAGCAGGGAAAAGTGGTAGCTTATGGGTCGAGACAGTTGAAGCCGTATGAGAAGAATTATCCTACCCATGATTTGGAGTTAGCTGCTGTGGTCTTCGCCTTGAAGATCTGGCGGCACTATTTGTATGGGGTGACGTGTAAGGTCTACACGGATCACAAGAGTCTCAAATATCTGTTCACGCAGAAGGAATGAATTTGAGAGACAGCGGCGCTGGTTGGAGTTGTTGCACGACTACGACCTGGAGATCCTCTACCATCCGGGTAGGGCGAATGTGGTGGATGATTGCCTTGAGCCGTAGGGGTGCTCTGGGCTTGCTTGTTCGTGTCAGGAGTTTAGAGGTCTGCTATGAGCTTCAGCGGATGGGCATTTGGGCTGTTCGGTCAGACCGTGCCGGGATGATTGCTTCGATTCAGGTCCAGTCTACTTTGATTGAGCGGATCAGAGAGGGTCAGAAGGCGGATGCTGAGTTGGGTAAGATCAGGGAGAAGTTGTCAGATGATCAGGAGTCAGAGTTTCTGTGTCCAGCGATGATTGTCTACGCTTCAGAGGCAGAGTTTGTGTGCCTAGTGGAGGCGACCTTAGGCGGGAGATTATGCAGGAGGCTCATGGAGCTCCTTATTCTGTGCACCCAGGAGGGGTGAAGATGTACCGGGACCTCCGAGAGTCCTTCTGGTGGGCGAACATGAAGAGGGAGATTTCCGATTTTGTGGCTCGTTGCCAAACCTGTCAGCAGGTGAAGGCTGAGCATCAGCGACCTGCGGGTCTTCTGCAGCCTCTTCCCGTTCCTGAGTGGAAATGGGAGAGCGTTGGTATGGATTTTATTGTAGAGTTGCCTAGGACATCTTCTGGGTACGACGCGCTATGGGTGATTGTGGACCGGTTGACGAAGTCAGCTCATTTTTGCCTGTGAGGAAGACCTTCAGCCTGGAGCGCCTGGCTCGGCTGTATATTGATGAGATTGTGAGGTTGCACGGTGTGCCGGCGACGATCGTTTCGGACAGAGATCCGAGATTTGTATCTCGCTTCTGGCGGAGCCTGCATAAGGCGTTAGGGACGAATTTGGCTTTCAGTTCGGCTTATCATCCTCAGACGATGGGCAGACGGAGAGGACGAATCAGATTTTGGAGGACATGTTGAGGGCTTGTGTGCTCGACTTCGGGGGCAGTTGGGATCAGCATGTGACATTGATTGAGTTCGCCTACAATAATAGTTTCCAATCGAGCATTGGGATGGCTCCATATGAGGCGTTGTATGGTAGGCGCTGTAGGTCTCCTGTTTGTTGGGATGACCTGCGGGAGAGGGCGATTGTAGGCCCTGAGTTGGTGCAGGGAGCTGTGGACAAAGTTAAGACTATCAGGGAGCGTTTGTTGGTTGCCCAGAGTCGGCAGAAGAGTTATGCAGATCAGAGACGCCGTCCGCTTGAGTTTCAGGTGGGAGACCACGCGTACCTGAGGATCTCTCCAGTTCGGGGTGTGGTTCGTTTTGGTAAGCGGGGCAAGCTGAGTCCTCGGTTCGTAGGGCCTTTTGAGGTGCTTGGGAAAGTTGGGCCGGTGGCTTACAGGTTGGCATTGCCACCAGCTCTAGCAGGAGTGCATGACGTGTTCCATGTGTCGATGCTCAGGAAGTATCTACATGATCCTTCGCATGTGATTGACTATGGTCAGCTTCGACTCAGAGATGATTTCACGTATGAGGCAGCTCCGGTCCGTATTTTACACGGGATGTCCGTCGGCTTCGTAGCAAGACACTGCCTATGGTTAAGGTGCAGTGGTCTGATCAGTCCGAGCGTGAGGCGACGTGGGAACTCGAGGAGGAGTTGCGTGCTAAGTTCCTTCCCTCTTCGAGCAGTAAGGTATGTTGAATTTCGAGGACGAAATTCCTTTTAAGGGAGGGAGTGATGTAATACTCCGTATTTTACGTTTTCAGATTTCATGACATAACAATGTTATTAAGTTAAGTTATGTTATGTGTGCTTTGTTTAGTAGAGAGGACGCCGGGGAGTCTTTAAGTTAAAAGGCGGGGGCAAGGAGGTCGTTTCCCCTCTCTTATTTTGGTGAGACTTATTAAGGTAAATAAGTCATTTATTTCCCTTCCCAATCCACGATCAATTTTCAATTGTGCGTTCTTCCTCTCGACAGTTTCTGCGCTCTCCTCTCTTCTTTCCTTGGTGAGAACTTGGTCATCTGGTGTGAATTGTTGCTGGTTCCGGCCGGTTTTGCTGCTGCATCTGTTCGGGTTCTTCTCTTCTACAATCAGGTTTGGTTTTTCTTTCGATTCCGATGGTTTCTGCTCCTGTTTGAGAGAGGGCAGTTTTTCTGATTTTGGGGTCTCTTCTCTGCGAATTCAGGGGTGTTTTGCTGTTTGGGGATCGCTGCGTTGTCGGGATCGTTCGCTGCTGCAGTCCGGTGTAATCTCCTCTGCGAATTGAAGTAAGTGGGGGATGGAATCGGGGTAGTAGTTTGCTCACCCTCGGGGATGGATTTTGGTTTCGTTTTCTGTTTTGTGAATGGTGTTGCTTTGGTGTTTCTTCTTGATTTTTTGTGTTGTTCATCGCGTGGCTAAACCCCCGAGGGTACTGATTTACCATTCCGTGGATTGTGTGTGTTTGGTTTTGATTTTGGTTGGATTTCTGTGCGTTTGTTCGCTCTGTTTTTCGTCAGGTTCGCGCTGTCCGAACATCTGTCCGAACTTGGAAGTTCGGACAGTGCATCGGGCGCGTTTTGTTTTTGAAGGTTTTGACGTGTCCGAACGTCGGTCCGAACTTCGAAGTTCGGACCTGACGCGAGGATGGTTTTGTTTTTCGTAAAAGTCTCGATGTGTGTCCGAACTTGCAAGGTCGGACGCAAGTTCGGACACGAGGACGATTCTGGCTTTTAACTCTCGACTTACGTCCGAACTTCGATGTTCGGACGACGTAAGTTCGGACATTGGGATTTCCGCGACTTCTGACTCTCGGCCTCTGTCCGAACTTGCAAGGTCGGACGCAAGTTCGGACATGCCACTGTTTTGAGCATAACTTCTCCGTTTTAGCTCCGTTTTGAGTTCCGTTTTGCGGGGTTGGATTCCCCTATCTGTGTACAAGCTTCCTATGCTGTTTATATGCATTGTTATGCACTTAAGATCTGTTTTGTGAGCTTTGGTTTTGGGACCTAGATACTTTGCTTTTGAGCCTTGGATAGTCGGGTCGGGCTGTCCCGTAGCATGCTGCGCAGGAATTCCTTCTGTTTATACTCCTTAGGGTCTCCCTTAGGATGTTATTTGACCGACGGGTCTGTTAGCTGTCTCTACGGCTTCTGGTGTGGGATCCTCGGATCCATAGGACTTATGTGTGCCTTCTGTTGTGTTAGCTTGTTTCTAGTGTCCCACTCTTCTGTAACTGTTTCTGCAAGTCCGACTAAGATTTGAAGTGACGTTCTGCTCTGCTTCTGTTTTGTGGTTTCATTCAGTCTGTTTTATTGACTCCGCTATCCTTTCTGTTTATAAGTATTCTTCTGCTTCTGTTTTGAGTAGGCTTCCTTGAGGAAGTCTTCTGCTTGCTGGGCTGTTTAGCTCACCCCTTTACTTGTTGCAGATTGAGCTCGTGGGATCTTCTCTCCTCGTCCCCTTCTGGAGCTTGTTTATTTTATGTGTCTTTAGACTTTTTGCGCTTGCGCTTTGGACGCCTTAGTACTTTGTGTAGCCTTCGGGCCTCTCTCTCTGTATTTGACTTTTAAGCATTTGGATCTTGTAAACTCTTTGGTATTTATACAAGTTTCTTATTCGGTTTTGGGATTCGTTTGCTTAGAGCCTTGCGACGTTAGGTAGTAGTAGACTCGCGGCGTGTAACGGCCCTAACTCCTAGGCCGGTTTGGGGTCGTTACATTCTAGCTCCATGATCCAATTTAATTTCAAGACCACCTTTCTTCTAGTTAGACCAAGCTCTTCATTCCTATCTTCTCAAAACTTCAAGAGCCCCATTTCGGTGCCATGGAGTTCCACATTGATGGAGCTTGAGCTTGTCTTTCCACATATTATTGATCTCCTTTGCTTCTAGGTAAGGAATCTCAAAGAAAAATCAGGTCCTCTCCTTTTTGTATATGGCCGAAAATTCACCTCACCATGGTGTCTTTACCTGCTTGTTTTAGCTTCATTTGAATCTCCAAGGGCTAGGAGGAGTCTCTCTTGATACTTATTCAAGTTCTCTTCCAATTCAACAGGTAAAACATTTACCTTAATGTGTTAAAAAACAAGTGTAACTAGGGTTACAATGAGATGAAGCATGGCTTGAATGAATACATTATGTTTGTTTGTATATGTTTAGTAGTTGGCAAGGAACCAAATGCCTTAACGGTTTACGAGGAAACAAGAAAGAAATTTGTGAGAAAAGAGTTGGTAAAAAAGCTTTCTCAATGTAGTGTAAATGCCTTAGGAAAATGAGCTTGATTTGCTTAATAAAATACCTAAGGAGCCAATGGTGAATGACCTAGGAAATGACTATAGAGGTTATTAAGGGCAATATGTATTGTTGGGGTGTATTGCAGGTCAAAGGCATTACTTATGTGGGAATAAATTCAGTGTTTAAGGTTTATGCAATTTAAGGGCCTAAGAGCCATGTTATTTAAGGGCCTAAGTGCCAAGCAATTTAAGTTATTCACTATATTGTGATGTAGTGCTTAATGTGTGAAGTTTGTGTGTAAAAATGTTCTTGATGGATTTTAGGTGTTCTTGAATGAAATAAGGTAAAAACCTAAGTGTTTGGATGTGAGTATATACAAGAGAAGCTATGGCCAAATTTGGGAAATGTGTAAGAAGTTCTAAGTGTTTTAAGAAAGTCTTGGTGAACTAGGAAGTGTTAAAGGTGAATAAATGTTTACTTGAGAAGAAAACATGTATTAAGGTGATTTAGAGTGATGCAAGAATTTAGGTGTTATCTTGGAAGTTCTATTCAATGTGTGTTTTGAGGATGTATTTAAGTCTTGGAGAAGTTTGTTTAAGGTTTAGGAATGTTGATGTACAAGGAAGAAATGATGTTTAGGTAAGGTTTTGAGAAAGGAATTCAAGAAGTTGTGAAAAGAGGATTTGGTTAGTAAGAGGAGATGCTTGGGAGATGATGTTATGAAGGTGAAGAAGCATTTTAGTGTAGTGGTCATTATAGGTGAAATACCACCTAGAAATCTTAAGGAGAAAACATTCCAAGTGCTAGGAATTTTGTAAGAAGTTTGTGAAAGATAAAATGGTTTTGGTGAGCGATTTAAAGAGTTTAGCACATGGATAAAGGTGTGTTTGAAGTGCCTAAATGAGGTTAGGGTATACTAGGATATATGGGGTGAAGTTTGGAGTTGAATGTAAAAAGGAAAACAAAGATCTGGGGCAGACCGGACTTGCGACCGGACTTGCAAGTTCGGTCGGGCCCAGTTTACCCTGTGGGAATTAGTTTCTGGAATGGACCGGACATAAGACCGGACATACAAGTCCGGTCGGAGTAGAAAAATTTTGACGGAAATGTGTTCTGGAATCGACCGGACTTGGGTAAGTCGGTCGGCAAGTCCGGTCGGACCAAAAACATGGTTTAAGGTTATGAAATGATATGTAATGATGGGGATTGATAGGTAATGATGTTATAAGGTTGTTAAGGACATGTTAGGTGAGTTTTAAATGGCAATTAAGTGGGTGAAAAGTTGTATCAAAATGTAAAAGTAAAACAAGTTAAAATGTAAAGTTATGTAACTAAGTTAACGGGGAAAGTTAAGCATTAGACATTAAATAATCAAGCAAACCCCGATGTTATAAAAACACATGTGATGTTAACAGTTGTTCGAGAATCGCTCGAGGAACATAAGTGGACGAGGTAAAGTGGACTCCGGTGACAGGTATGGTTTTCTTGCAACCTGTGTCCTACCGGATTACACCGGCTTGTATGCCAATGTGTTTTTCTGTATGTTTGCCACGTTATGAGATAAATCATGAAACGAGTTTACAGTCGTTATTGTTATTGTATGTTTACGTGCCGATACCGGTAACCTCGAATGCGCTTGAAGGGCTAGTTGACCACTATTAGGTAAACGTAGGAGAACGGTATCCGGTGATAACGTTTCCGACCTAAGGAACGTTCTAACCACGGCTATGCGTGAGTTGGTTATGTGATGTTTGTGTGCGATGTTTGTATGTGAGTGTATGACTCTCCCTTCCCTTGTGTGTGTCTAACAAGACTTAACCCAATGTGTGATTGTTTAACTAAGTTCAATGATGAACTTCTGACAAGTGCTAACGGGGGGAGTGAGGAGTCCGGTCTGTTCCGGCCACGCGTGTGAGTATGGGGGTCGTTGTCATAGCAGGTTCGATCCTCTCCGTATGTTATGGTTGTTTTCCAATTTGGTTCCCAACCTTCCCTTTAGCTTAACCAAGGCTATTACTGACTCACGTCGGGCCACAGGGGCATACTATTGTTATGTTTGTTTCGGTGTGCTTGGATCACTATATCCGAGACACCTTGTGTTAAGTTAACCGTTCATTTAACGAGACGGTAACGAGTTATGTAACGAGCTTATCATGAGACTGGCAACATTCTCTAGGCTCACCAGTGTATTAACAATGTTTGGGTCGGTTCCTAAGAGGACCATTCCCGTTATGTTAAGTATCTTTGTTGTGATGCAATATCTATTGCGGTGTTATGTTGTGCACGGGGAAACGTGCAAAGTGTTGTTAAGTGTTGTTATGTAGTGTATGTTATATGTTGTAAAATGTGGAGTATGTGGATCAAGGATATGAATCCCAGTTTGAGAAAGAGGTGTTTGAGGATAACCCGATTTAAGGGTAAGTGTCGTCTGTTAAGGAAGTAGCTCCATTAGAGGAGGAACACTCTAGGGATATGAATACCTTGAGTGACTTATTAAGTAAGGATATATTATCCGTTTGTTGAGCCCGTTGAGGCGAAATGATTATGTGTTGTGTGTTTACAGTTGCATGCATGATTTAAAAATAATCAACCGCATGCTAAGACGACAATTAGTTGTGCGTGGCCCGGTAGCATGTGGGCTGCGGGATTACCATACCAGCAAAGGTGTTGAGCCCCTTGGGGGCCACCCTTTCTCTTCTTTTCTTATTTCAGGTACGAAGTGCTGAAAGCCGTTCGAGGGTAGGACGGGTAGTCGTTGTACGTGGGTACTTATTAAGTGTATATATACAGTAGGTGTAGTAAGACCGAAATTGTTGTCGGCACCAGTTTAGTAATACTCGGTATAGTTGGAAGGTGTACGTTGTTGTTGTTGTTAATGGAAAGGGATAGTAATGTGTAGTCGCTCGGGAATTTAGCCCATCAGACCGGTACAATGTATGTGTATTAGCCTTGTTAGCCACGTGGGTGGCTAACGGCGTGTAACACCAACGAGTTAAGTAATGTGATGAGGTTGTTTTTCCGCTGCAGTTTATTGTAAGTGTGTTAATGTTGGATGGGGTGTTACAAAAAGTGGTATCAGAGCGAAGTATCGCTCTGATGATTGAATTACCGAGCTTAGGAAGTACCGAGTTTGGATTTTAGTACTTTGGGTTAAGGGTTGAGTGATGGCGTGAGAGATACGCTAGATAGGAATTACCAGTGTGTACTGGAAACCTACAATATCCATCCCACCCTCCACAATCCCTGTTTGATAACTTGGGAAAGAACGCCAGAGAGATGGAAGTCCTCTCTTACTCGGGAATACCCGATCTGGCTGTTATTAAGTACCTCTAAAGGTACGGAGAACCTGTCACACGGTAGATCCCGAAAACTGGGAATCCTGGAGACGGTCTCCATCTGAACAATGTTAACCGCATTTCATAGCAATGAATGAAGGATCTTGTGTATAGAGGAATAGAATTTCCGGCAACCTGGGTCGACATGCTAAGCAGTCGAGAAAAACCAACTTGCAACGCACCAACCGTGCAACGGGCAAGAAGTGGATTAGTGAAACCGAGACAAGTGTCTACGGGACCACAGTTGATAAACAATACACCAACGGTGTACCAACCGATAAAAGAACTGCAACGTAGTGCCCAAACAAGAGACAAGTCTCAGTAACCATGACAATGCGTGGAACGGGCTACGAAGAGAATACAATACTAAGACAAAGGGGTCTCCCAGAATGGGAAACACCCTAGTTGATGATCGTCAGGTGAAGACAGTGAGAAGTCACCTAGAAGAGTTATTATCAAGGCAGTAAGATCAGTGAGGGCCAACAAGGCCACTGTTGACAGTATGGGTAAAGACAATACCATAACCAGTATGTGTTAAACCGATAGCCAGTTAGCATGGCGCACTTGCCATAGCAAGTGCTGCTATAACAGGGCTGTTCGGGAAATTTATAACCACTACAAGTACTTAGTAAAGTACCACAAGGTTAAGTGTGAACATTATAACCATGGAAGGGCTTAACAGCCTGACCTTTGTAATTGGAAGTACACCAGTCAGCAAGAAGCTAGACTTGGTTAAGGTAAGAAGATGTTGTGAAACCATGAAAATTTTTTTTAAACCCAGATTTATCTAACCCTTTTCTTTTCAAAACCAGATGTTCTTTCAAACCAACACTTCTTTCTAACCTTTTTTTTTAAACCAAGCCAGTAAAACCAAGGACAGTTGACTAGGATACAACAATGGGTAAACTTTCCCTCGATTAAGTTCAGGAAGCAAGGAATGAATATTGTCACGGGACAATATAAGGGAGTTGACAACAGAATGCTTCACCTAGGCGTGTGACGGACACTACGAGTGTACCAACTGAATTGTGGGACGACCGCACTCCGATAGGAGCTTGTGGGCCTGACAGACCTACTTATGGTTAGTTGGGTAAGTAGCAATGTATCAGTATGGTACCCCACATATGTATACAAGTAGAGTCCGAAACACGGGAAGTAGTCGACTCCGTTCTACGGTCAGCAGTATAAGTCAAACAACAGCTAAGGATTACCATGAATGGTTGAAGTAGAGGAACCCAGTTAAGATAACTAGACTAAAGGAACTAGTGAATTCATTTCAAGGATATGTTTAAGAGTCAAGAGGTGCGAAGTGCACTAACTGTTATATAAAGACATCACACATGTCTTAAGAATTCCGAGGAATAAACATGATAGCTGAAATGGTGACCCAGCTTGTACATGGCAAAGCAGACGCCTAATGTGGACACATTAATGTGCAATGAACGGGATGAAACTCCCAGAATGAGTACCTACACTATCAGGAAATGTTGATCTTCACAGAAGAAGATAATAAGCCATTTAAGAACGCGAACGGCGTGGCTAATGGAATGTACCAATAAGTGTGAAACAAATGTAAGGCATAACGTAACAACACCCAGGAGCAGTCCTTGAAGGGTGTTCGCATCAACAATTGTTGAATGAAACGCATGACAGAAACACAAGGGTTGAAACTAACACCCAGTTTAGACATAAGTTGTCAGGAGACGGACTGACAATCTTAAGGGGCATCCCATGAAAGGAAATGGAATGCAACGACCTTGTCATGGAGCTCAGTATAATATCCAAACCATATAATGTTGTACAGAGAAGTACATATGTGTGGACAGCCTACAATGAGCCCAGCTCAAGGCAAACAAGGCTCATAAGCCATAAGCAAGATATGTTATATAAATTCATTTGATTGTAGAAGTTTATGTTGTATAAGTGAATAGAGTGGTAAACGAACCACTGCTTTAAGAGTGGGGATACCTCTCGATATTGTGACACCGCAGGAGCGGTAGTTATGTGAATCAAGTTCAAGAAATATGTTAAGGATGGACGATGTTATTATTGAAAGAGAGCAATTAGCTTAGTAGTATGTGTGTATAAAGTGAAGCACCTGGCTGAATAATGCCGGCTTGTGACTCGAATGATTAATGCTCAAGGAGCATTCAGTAGTCATCCAAATGAGTGATGAACCATAATACGAATGATGTAAGTTTATGTGTGGAAGTTGAGGTGACAGTAGATACGATATAAGCTGATGTTATACAGGGAGTAAGAGCACGGTGTGCAATAAGCGACCGTTGTATAATTATTGTTAAGCGATGATAGGACAAATAAGACCAGTTATGAGTTAAACCTAGTAGAGATGCAAGATAAGCGATGTTAAACAGACTGGGCAATAAGCCAGTGGTCGGTACTATGTGATAAGGGACTCAGTGTGAATTCCTACACATAAGGGATTTACTGTCAAGAGTTTACGCCTCTGCACTCTGTATGACTGAGTGTTTTGGTATTGCACTTGCGTAGTAATGATCGAGTGGGATAGCATGGAATTGGAAACATGTTAATTATGGAGGAATAATGTTATAATGGCCGATGCATAGGAAATGTAAGGCCGCACCAATAAAAGAGTACTTGTACAAAACCAAATGTGGAGACATGATTAATAATAAGTGACTACAGTAGCACTAACTGCCAATATCGGTATGGAATATACCCCAAATGTTGTAAATAGCTGAGAGAGCACTACACACTAGGTAGTAGCTCAATCTCAACCGATAGTAAGTCGGAAGGGAACAAGTCAATCATTGTGAAATACGTAACAGTATATACAGTCAATCATTATGGAAGTGGATAGAAAGTTTATAACTCACCGAATTCGCTAACGGTAAGAGATACCACGCGTCGGTTGAGAAACCATTGTTACCATGATGAAGGTGACAATTGGGGATACAATACAGTAAGAATAACAAAGGGAGCAATTAAGCTCTACAGTTATTAGAGTTTCACAGCAGAAACTAGTGAGCCAGTGATTCAAGTGTTGAATGTACATGGTGGACATGAGTGAATGGCTAATTATTAACGCCTAGAAGCCTAACAGGCCAGAATCGAAACCAACTAAGAGTTTAAACAAACTCCAATGAGAATTCTTGGTTTAGGAACTAAACCGCCAATATGGTTAAGATCCTCTAATCAGAATCCATTGTGTAATAGACCGCGTGGAAGTTAAAACACTTCACAACGGCAGAACATTTAAGCCAATGTTTAGTGATTGATTACGTGGGCGTAATCCCTTTTAAGGGGGGTAGAGCGCAAAACCACTTAGTGCATATATCGTACAAGTGTACGTGATTTATGTTGTGCATAGTTATTGTTTGGATGATTGGTGTGTGTGTTACGTAAACATACGCATTCATTCATGGTTGAATTGTGGTAATTGCGCACAGAGGATGCGAATACCATTGTGATAAGTGTGTGTATTTGTTAACAATTGTGTGTGATAGTACAAATGTGGGAGTAGAGAAACTCCCGGGGAACAAAACCCCGACAGTGTATAAATGTGAAACGGTGTGTCGTATTTTGATAAAAATATATGTGTATATATACTATATAGGGATCAAGAAAGGGCATGATACCGACATAGAACCTAGTGAGAATAAGATTCCCTAGGCAACAACATTAAAGTGAATGGAGATAACTGATAGATGGAGTTCTATCCCTTGGAGATGTTATGATCATGACTAGAATGATTTGAAAGATAGAAAATTGGAAATGAGTGATTTAATTGATGCTTGAAAATGAAGTGGGAGGTGGAACTTGATTTGCATGTGATCAAGGGAAGCCGAACACAAATTGGAGTGGAAGGATAGTTCTACACTGATGCTGATCACATCAGGGTTGGATGATTCTTAAAGCTCCCTATAAGTGGTCACAAATAACCACGCTAATAAAAGAAGCAAAGAGCTTAAGTTGGACTTGGAGTTGGTGTTTTTCAAAAGGATTTTCAATTGGTATTTATAAAACGTTGATAGATACTTTACATAATTAAAGTCTTCTTACTTAACCTCACAAGGAAAATTTCAAATTTAAGTGATTGTTTTAATCTCCCAAAGACACGGGGACGGAAGGTGTCCATCGCGACCGGGTTCTGCGGGATCACAGTGTATATCAAAGATATTTTGATTGTTATACATGCTATGACATGTTGTTTGGTATGTGTAATAAATGTTATTTTGACCTCGAGTTCTAAAGGTGTATGCTATCAAGACCTATGAGTCTAAATGTGTGTGTTACATAGACCTATGTGTCTAAAGACTGTTGTGTTATCGGGACCTATGTGTCTAAATGTTGTTATGTTACCCAAGACCAGGGAGTCTAAGGGTTGTTATGTATGTGTAAATGTTGTTAAGATACCCGGACCATTAAGTCCGAGGTTATCATGTGAATATGTTATGTTATGTATGGATGTGAATGTGTTGCCCGGACCATTAAGTCCGAGGTTGTAATGTAAAGTGTGTTTGATTATAGAAGTTTTTTCTGTAAGTAATCCCCGTATTCTAATCTAATGATGTGTGGGAAGTGCGAACTTCGAGGACGAAGTTCTTTTAAGGGGGGTAGATTGAAATACCCCAAACCTTGATATGTGGTTTAAATATTAAACTATGGTATGTAAAGGCTAAAAAGTGCCTTAGAGACATCAATGAACCATTTAAACCATGGTAAAACACAATAAAACACTAAGACACGGTTTGAGCAAAAACATGCTCTGAGCTATGAGTGAACTTGGTTAGGACCCAAAGAGCCTACCAAGACTTAATAATATTCAATTATGATTAATAAGGCTAAATAAGTCCTTAGGAACCTTGGTGGACAGTTAAACCAAATAAAAACAAAAAAAAATACCTTAAAGTCAATATGAGCAAAAATGTGCTCTAAGCTTGGGATGAATTTGTATAAGACCTAATGGTCATACCTATACCTTTTATATGTTAATGAACATATTAAATCAATTACTAAAGAAAACCAAGCTTGAAAACAAGTTAAAAACAAAATGTGCTTTAAGGAGTCTTAAAGCACGTTTTTGAAAAATTGTCTTGTAAATGAGTTTTGAATGGCTAAATGTCCATCATTACTCTTAAATTAACATGTGTACTATATAGTATCACATTTGGGTGGATATATTAATGGGAAATCAAAAATTTCACTTCTAAGTGCCTTGATTAGGTGAATAGTGATTTTTATAAGCTAGTTTGTAACATATGTTGTGTTAAGTAATTAAATTGACAAACAAAGAAAAACACCCTTCTAATATATGGGGGCGGTTTTATCATGTGGTGACTCACCACCATGAGCTAGTAAAAAATTAAAGAAAGAAGGAAAAGTAAGTGAAAAGTAGAAGTTACCTTATAACATGTAAATATCTTTCAAAAGCAATTCCAATCTTCATTCTTTCTTTCCCACTCACACCCACCGTAGCCTTCTTCATCTTCTCCCAAACTCCATCGGTTTTGCTACAGCAAACATACCATTCTCCATCTTCTTTCACTTGTAACTTCTAGCTCCATGATCCAAATTTAATTTCAAGACCACCTTTCTTCTAGTTAGACCAAGCTCTTCATTCCTATCTTCTCAAAACTTCAAGAGCCCCATTTTGGTGCCATGGAGTTCCACCATTGATGGAGCTTGAGCTTGTCTTTCCACATATTATTGATCTCCTTTGCTTCTAGGTAAGGAATCTCAAAGAAAAATCAAGTTTCCTCTCCTTTTAGTATATGGCCGAAAATTCACCTCACCATGGTGTCTTTACCTTGCTTGTTTTAGCTTCATTTGAATCTTCCAAGGCTAGGAGGAGTCCTCTCTTGATACTTATTCAAGTTCTCTTCCAATTCCAAGGTAAAACAATTACCTTAATGTGTTAAAACAATATGTGTAACTAGGGTTTACAATGAGATGAAGCATAATGCTTGAATACTCATTATGTTGTTTGTATAATGTTTAGTAGTTGGCAAGGAACCAAATGCCTTACCGGTTTTACGGGAAACAAGAAAGAAATTTGTGAGGAAAAGAGGTAAACAAGCTATCTCAATGTAGTTTAAATGCCTTAGGAAAATGAGCTTGATTTGCTTAATAAAATACCTAAGGAGCCAATGGTGAATGACCTAGTGAAATGCTCTCAAGGAGTTTATTAAGGGCATATGTATTGTTGGGTGTATTTGCAAGGTCAAAGGCATTACTTATGTGGGAAATTCAGTTTTTAAGGTTTATGCAATTTAAGGGCCTAAGAGCCATGTTATTTAAGGGCCTAAGTGCCAAGCAATTTAAGTTATGCACTATATTGTGATGTAGTGCTTAATGTGTGAATTTTGTGTGTAAAAATGTTCTTGATGGATTTTTGGTGTTCTTGAATGAAATAAGGTAAAAACCTAAGTGTTTGGATGTGAGTATATACAAGAGAAGCTATGGCCAAATTTGGGAAATGTGTAAGAAGTTCTAAGTGTTTTAAGAAAGTCTTGGTGAACTAGGAAGTGTTAAAGGTGAATAAATGTTTACTTGAGAAGAAAACATGATTAAGGTGATTTAGAGTGATGCAAGAATTTAGGTGTTATCTTGGAAGTTCTAGGAATTCAATGTGTGTTTGAGGATGTATTTAAGTCTTGGAGAAGTTTGTTTAAGGTTTAGGAATGTTGATGTACAAGGAAGAAATGATGTTAGGTAAGGTTTTGAGAAAGGAATTAAGAAGTTGTGAAAAGAGGATTTGGTTAGTAAGAGGAGATGCTTGGGAGATGATGTTATGAAGGTGAAGAAGCATTTTAGTGTAGTGGTCATTATAGGTGAAATACCACCTAGAAATCTTAAGGAGAAAACATTCCAAGTGCTAGGAATTTTGTAAGAAGTTTGTGAAAGATAAAATGGTTTGGTGAGCGATTTAAAGAGTTTAGCACATGGATAAAGGTGTGTTTGAAGTGCCTAAATGAGGTTAGGGTATACTAGGATATATGGGGTGAAGTTTGGAGTTGAATGTAAAAAGGAAAACAAAGATCTGGGGCAGACCGGACTTGCGACCGGATCGGGCCCAGTTTACCCTGTGGGAATTAGTTTCTGGAATGGACCGGACATAAGACCGGACTTACAAGTCCGGTCGGAGTAGAAAAATTTTGACGGAAATGTGTTCTGGAATCGACCGGACTTGGGTAAGTCCGGTCGGCAAGTCCGGTCGGACCAAAAACATGGTTTAAGGTTATGAAATGATATGTAATGATGGGGATTGATAGGTAATGATGTTATAAGGTTGTTAAGGACATGTTAGGTGAGTTTTAAATGGCAATTAAGTGGGTGAAAAGTTGTATCAAATGTAAAAGTAAAACAAGTTAAAATGTAAAGTTATGTAACTAAGTTAACGGGGAAGTTAAGCATTAGACATTAAATAATCAAGCAAACCCCGATGTTAATAAAAAACATGTGATGTTAACAGTTGTTCGAGAATCGCTCGAGGAACATAAGTGGACGAGGTAAAGTGGACTCCGGTGACAGGTATGGTTTTCTTGCAACCTGTGTCCTACCGGATTACACCGGCTTGTATGCCAATGTGTTTTTCTGTATGTTTGCCACGTTATGAGATAAATCATGAAACAAGTTTACAGTCGTTATTGTTATTGTATGTTTACGTGCCGATACGGTAACCTCGAATGCGCTTGAAGGGCTAGTTGACCACTATTAGGTAAACGTAGGAGAACGGTATCCGGTGATAACGTTTCCGACCTAAGGACGTTCTAACCACGGCTATGTGTGAGTTGGTTATGTGATGTTTATGTGCGATGTTTGTATGTGAGTGTATGACTCTCCCTTCCCTTGTGGTGTCTAACAAGACTTACCTAATGTGTGATTGTTTAACTAAGTTCAATGATGAACTTCTGACAAGTGCTAACGGGGGAGTGAGGAGTCCGGTCTGTTCCGGCCACGCGTGTGAGTATGGGGGTCGTTGTCATAGCAGGTTCGATCCTCTCCGTATGTTATGGTTGTTTTCCAATTTGGTTCCCAACCTTCCCTTTAGCTTAACCAAGGCTATTACTGACTCACGTCGGGCCACAGGGGCATACTATTGTTATGTTTGTTTCGGTGTGCTTGGATCACTATATCCGAGACACCTTGTGTTAAGTTAACCGTTCATTAACGAGACGGTAACGAGTTATGTAACGAGCTTATCATGAGACTGGCAACATTCTCTAGGCTCACCAGTGTATTAACAATGTTTGGGTCGGTTCCTAAGAGGACCATTCCCGTTATGTTAAGTATCTTTGTTGTGATGCAATATCTATTGCGGTGTTATGTTGTGCACGGGGAAACGTGCAAAAGTTGTTAAGTGTTGTTATGTAGTGTATGTTATATGTTGTAAAATGTGGAGTATGTGGATCATGGATATGAATCCCAGTTTGAGAAAAGAGGCGTTTAAGGATAACCGATTTAAGGGTAAGTGTCGTCTGTTAAGGAAGTAGCTCCATTAGAGGAGGAACACTCTAGGGATTTTTGAATACCTTGAGTGACTTATTAAGTAAGGATATTATCCGTTTGTTGAGCCCGTTGAGGCGAAATGATTAGGTGTTGTGTGTTTACAGTTGCATGCATGATTTAAAATAATCACCGCATGCTAAGACGACATTAGTTGTGCGTGGCCGGTAGCATGTGGGCTGCGGGATTACCATACCAGCAAAGGTGCTGAGCCCCTTGGGGCCACCCTTTCTCTTCTTTTCTTATTTAGGTACGAAGTGCTGAAAGCCGTTTCGAGGGTTGGACGGGTAGTCGTTGTACATGGGTACGTATTTAAGTGTATATATACAGTAGGTGTAGTAGACCGAAATTGTTTGTCGGCACCAGTTTAGTAATACTCGGTATAGTTGGAAAGTGTACGTTGTTGTTGTTGTTAATGGAAAGGGATAGTAATGTGTAGTCGCTCGGGAATTTAGCCCATCAGACCGGTACAATGTATGTGTATTAGCCTTGTTAGCCACGTGGGTGGCTAACGGCGTGTAACACCAACGAGTTAAGTAATGTGATGAGGTTGTTTTTCCGCTGCAGTTTATTGTAAGTGTGTTAATGTTGGATGGGGTGTTACAGTTACCATCTGACCTTATGGCCCTGGATAATTATAAGACCGATCCGGTCGAACTTGTGCACCAACAGCAGTGCCCTCCGCCATCCCCGAATGTGGCTGATGGATTCCCTTGAGTGACTCCCCATTGAAGTCTCTCATAGTGATCACTATGCGTAACCAGAAAGTCGAAACAATCTGGATTCCTCTCTTTATAAGTTAGCCCTTTAGTCAGTGGCACAATAACCAATACTTGAATTAAGACTATAACAGTTGACCATCAGTTAGGTTCAATAATACCTAAATGTCAGTTAGTCTTGTTCCAGTTTAGATGTATAAACTTTCAGTCATAAGACGTTCGCGTAAAAATACAACGCAACAATGTTGAGCAATACAGTATACAATATCATACACATAAAATCACAGATATCGCTCTTAAACAATTAACACATAATGTCTGGACCTTAGGAAAATCCTTAGGACTTTCAGACCACACAGTTAACATACCGTTCACCGTGATAACAGCTAGCTTGACAATTCACGCTTTAACAGTCCTTCCCCGTACGCTGTTATATTTACAAGCAATACCAGGTAATATTAATATAACTAGTCACTTAAATATCACAGTACTGATACTGTAGCGTTTATACTCGTATACTAACTCTGTATGTTCTTTTATTTCCCCCTGTTATTTAACAATGGTTCTAGGTAGTCCTTCAGTTCATTATTTTATGTAGTATTCACATGTGATAATGAATTCCCATAATATGATATCTCTTCATCTCTTTAATTATATATCCATAATTATTTCTCTTATTCCATATACCAATATAATTGGGTATCTTTATTATAACCACAATTATTTCATAAACTCTATATCATATTCTCTTGATTATTTTTATTACACCCACATTTATTTTATAAACTTTATATTATATCGTATAATTGTTTCCACTTATTCTTTATACCATACAATTTGGTTATTTTCATTATAACCACCTTTATCTAATAAACCTTATATTATCCTTCATAATATACCATAATACATTATATTAATTCCTTTCTTTATTAAACTACAAAACCAACCTCATAAATTCGGTATCTACATAATGTGCACAATAACTTTTGTAAATCATCCAATGACCATATACTTATGGTCTTTACTAATTTAAATATCTCTACTTTTATAATTTACCAAAAAATCCCTTAAATTTTCGGTTTCCATATATACTTCCCATAACTACACTTTAACCCCAAAACTTTTATGTAAGTTACATATCAACTTATAAACCATAGTTTTATTATTTAATTTCCTTAATTACCGAGACAACCCTTATACTTTTATAAATTGCCAAAATAGCCTTATAACTTTTATAATTCATTATTTATCCACATTAACATTTGGAAATTGTAAAACAAATATATTAGTTTTTATAAATTACCAAATGACCACATTTATTTCCGGTCTTAACATGTAATCCTCTTATATTCACAATTTAACCTCAAAACTTTATATAAGTTACATATTAACTTATAAACTATAGTTTTAATATTTAATCTTCTTAAATAACTGAAATGGCCCATGTACTTTTATAAATTACATTTCCACCCCTTGTTCAATTCATTTTATATATTAATTTCTATAAATTACATATTCACCCCATAACTTTTATAAGCTTAATATTTTATGTCATAAATCATTTTAGTCCAAAGTTGTTGGTCAACACTTTGACCAAGACTTAATTTCATAATTAATACTTTAATATACCCATAAATTCATAAGTAATTCTCGGCCATACACCATAATTTCCAATATTTACAAAATAGTCCCAAAACTTTATAAAATGTTATTTTAACACTTAACCACTTATTTAAATTCACCAAAATTCATAATATTAATTTTTACCTTATATTATATCATAAATACACCAAATCACCCCTTTAATTTTCGGAAATTATATTTAATACCACAAACTTTTCAAAATTTACATTTTAGCCACATAACTTTATAAATTAGCCACTTAAATACTTGTAGCTATTTTTAATGTTCCCAAAATTTATAATATAAGTTAATATACTTATATATTTCGAAAATCACCCAAATAATATATTTAACTCTCGGCTTTAATAAACTTTTACTATATAGTTTTAAAACTTGATTTAAACCTTATAATAAATACGTGTAAATGTATATAAGCCATATAACACTTCTAAAAATTATGTTAATAACTTAGAATGATTATAAACTCAAAATAGAACCTTTTATTCTTAGGTATTTCGGTTTAATAATATGTGTATCATATTTAATTCTTGTGACACAATTTTATACCTTAAGGTAATATTCTTACCTTATATGTTATAAATTATTTTTTTCTTGATACTTCAACTCAATATTTTCGGCCTTAATATTAACATGGCCTATACATAATTTTTATTCCAAAGTTTGAAGCTTAATTCAAACTTAAACTTAATAAACCTTAATTATATAAACTTACTCCTTAAATCAAGACAATTCTTGTACTTGATTTCTCCTTGAATTCCAAGCTCTCCAAATGCTATTTTGATGAAGAGAATTCGGCCTCCTTGTATATGTTTAGGAGATCCATTTGTTAGACTTCTAACAAAAATTATAAATAAGATTTGGAGTAGTTTTACAAGAGTTTACCTTAGGAATTTTTCAAGGAATTTTTAGTAGACCTTGATGAAATACCCCAAACCTAAGTATGCTAAGTAAACATCAAATTATGATGTAGTAAGGCTAGAATATGCCTTAGAAAGATTGGTAGACAATTTAAACTGAGGAAAACACAAGAAAATGCCTTAAGGGCAATTAGGGCAAAAACGTGCTCTAAGCTTGGAGAGACTTGGGTGAGTACCCAAATATCTTGGTAAGACCTTAGTAATATCCTAATGGTCATTTTAAATCAATTAGCAAAGAAAACCAAGCTTGAAAACAAGTTAAAACACAAAATGTGCTTTAAGAAGTCTTAAAGCACATTTTTGAGAAATTGTCTTAGAATTGAGTTTTGAGTGGCTAAATGTCCATCATTACTCTTTAATCAACATGTGTACTAATTAGTATCACATTAGGAGGTCTAAATCAATGGGAAATCAAAAATTTCCCGATTATGTGCCTTGGTTAGTGAATAGTAACTATTTAGTGACTAGTTAAGTTTTAATCAATATAAGTCAATTAATTGGTCAACAAAGACCATGTTAGCCTTATATTAAGAGGGTGGCCGGTTTTTATGTGGGGAGTCACCACATGAGTCATCAAATGAGAAAGGAAAAGAAGAGATAAGTAAAGAAGTTACTATTTGCTTTATTAAAGCAAAATATCTTATATTAGCTCACTTTTCTCCTCTTTCCTCCATTTCTCTCTTTCACCCACGGTTTCTTCTTCTTCTCTCTGTTCCAAAACCGAGAGTGCTGCCCTCCATGGTTCTCCATCTTCAATCACTTGCCAAATACAACTCCAAGCTCCAAATCCAAAACAAATTGCATATTTGTCTTAGTTAGGTCAAGACCTATCTTCCTATCTTTTCAAATCTTTCAAAGCTCCATTTTGGTGCCATGAGAAAACTCCATTGATGGAGGAAAATCAAGTTTGAAGAGCTCATTGGCTTCTCCATTCTCTTAAGGTAAAGAAAATGTAAGAAAAACCATGTTTCCACCATTTCTACACATTACCGAAAATTACTACTCATGGGGATTCATTTTTATCCATTGTTCTAGCTTGATTCTATTTCCAAGGGCTAGAGGAGGTCCTACTTAATTCATATCCAAGCTTGCTTTGAGAATCCAAGGTAAAACATTCAGTTTAATACCTTAGAACACATTTTTAACCTAGGGTTTACTCCTTAAGGTTAGTGTATTGTTTAGTACTCATATGAGTCATTGAATATTGATTAGAACATTGGCAAAAGGGAATTTAAGTGGTGGCCGAGATCTAAGCAAGAAGAAGGTCTAAGGAGGAGATTAAGATAAGCTTGAGAACACAAGGTAAAATGCTTACCTAATGGTGGTTTAAGTTTAAGGAATGAGTTCTAGATATGTACCAATGTAGCTTAGAGCTTACATTGTGTATTGGGTTATAAAACCTAAGAAAAAGAACTTAAACAAGCTTATGAACTTGTGATTAAGGAGCTAATGAGAATGAGTTAGCAATATAAGTTTAAGGTGGATTTTAAGAGCAATATAACTACTATGAGATTGATGAGTGTATTTGCAGGTTGAAAGCTTATATATGTGGGAAATTCAGTGTTTAAGTTTAAGTCATTTAAGGGCCTAAGAGCCATGTCATTTAAGAGCCTTAGTGCTATGCAATTTAAGATTATTGCAATATATTGAGTTTGTTGTGAATGAGTTGATTTGGGTGAGAAAACAAGATGAGAAAGGACTTGATGTGTGTGAGTTGGTTGAATGAGGAAAACAATGCATTTGGGCATGATAAATACTAGGGAAGCTATGGCGAAATTTGAGTAGAAAACAAAGTGTTTAAGTGGTAGTGGTGAGCTAATATGCCCTAGGGTTTACTAGGGAGCATGAAAAGAAAATTGGGTGGAAATGAGTTAACTAAGGAGTTCTTGAGGTTTAGAATGACCTAGAGATGTCTAGGAGGAATTAGAGGATTGGTGAGTGTATTAAACACACCAAAATCATGATATGAGGAATGTAAGACTTGTGCATAAGTTTTAAGGAAATGATGTATAATGTTTTGAGAGGAATTAGTTATGAACTAGAGAGTAAAACAATAAGAGTTTTGGGAGGTTTGTGTAAGTGGTGGTGATGCTAGTAGTGGACTAATAAGGTTTTAGTTAGATGACAATGAGTGGACTTGGAGAGGGAAGAGAAAAGTGTAAGAGAATGTTGTAAATTGTCAAGGAAAAGACTAGGAATGTATAAGAGGGTATGATTATGAGAATGATGTGTAAGTTGAGAAAAAGAGGTGTAGATGTCTAAGAGGGACTAGGGGATCCAACTGGTCAATTTAAGCACCAAAACCATATTGAAGGAATCTAGGAAACTTGTACAAACTTTGAAGGAAAATAAGGTATAATGACTTGTAGGCATGTGCTAGAGTACATATAGCTTTGAGAAGTGTGAGTAAAGCAAATGGGTTGTGCATGATGATGCTCGAGGAGTACTTGAGATAGTTGTGAAGAAACACTTTGGATAGTTGAAGTTTTAGACAAAGTTTACATGTTGGAAATGTAAGGAATTAAGTTATAAGTGTTAAGAGTTTAGTAAGAACTTGAATAATGATCAAGGAATTTAGAGGTGAGTTGATCCATGAGTTAGGAGGATTTTAAGTGCTAAAATAGTGTTGGAACATGTGTTAATACATGGGAAAAGATTAGAAGAAGTTTGGACAAAAGAACAAGTGTGGAAAGAGGTTCAAAACTGTAAAATTTGACAGTTTAAGATGTGGTCCGGGACTTAGTCCTTGGATAAAGTCCCGGACCAGCACTAAAATCAGGCCGAGAATGTACCCAGGGGTTGGTCCGGGACCTTGGGTAAGTACCAAGTCCCGGACCATAGCTAAAATAAGGCCGAGACCAAGGACAGCCATTGGTCCGGGACCTTAGGTCCGGACCATGTCCCGGACCAGGCAAAAATACAAAGAAAGTGTGCTTTTCAAGAGGTAAATGAAGGGGGCTTGTTGGGGAATGTTATTATAAGGTTGTTAAGAGTTGTTTGGTGGAGTTTTAAGGATATTGGAGGTGTGAACAAGTGTGAGGTAAAATGAGAAATAAGTAACATAAGAGGTTAAGCTTAAACTACAATGACTTAGAGGTACTTAGTTGGAAATCATTAGTGATTAAGTAAGCTAGGTTAATTAAAAGTAATTAACCACCCAATTTGGTGAATGTTTTAGGATTTGAGAATTTGGACTCCGGAGGAGAGTAAGCGACCGAACGACCAACGGTGAACGGTACAGTTGTTTCTTCTTGTGACCTGCTTGCTAACGAGGTGTCCCTCGGCTTGTGTGCTAATTGTTTTGTGTGCTCACTAAACAAGATAAAGCATGCAACCGGAACATATTATATATATATTATAATGTTGTGTGTTGTTTGAAAACTAACACAACACACTGTGAGAACTTACTAACCAATGCTTAGTAAGGAATTGAGTGAGACTAAGGAACGCCCCCTAATGAGGGACGATATGAACCGAAAGAGGTTAACCACAAACATGGTCTTGAGTTAACTACTAACTGGAACTTGAGTGAGGAAACCCGGGACCGATCTCCGGTCATGCATGCTAAGGAAAGGGAGTCGGTATCTATAGCAGATTCGACTTCCGCTTAAGGACTTGTCTTCGGACTTGTGCCTAGGGCCGGTTGCCGGCTCAGCTACGCTGGACTCCCGTCCAGGGTAGGTGGCATTAAGATGGTGCGGTGGGATCACCTAAATCCCAGGTTCGAATTAGATACGGCCAATCCCTTCCAGGAAAGGTTTGTATATAGAGATTGAGATTAAGATTAAGGTAAGATTAAGTTAAGTTACAATCATTCCTTTTTAAAGGATGATTTGTATTATTAAGATTAAGATTAAGGTAAGATTAAGTTAAGTTACAATCATTCCTTTTTAAAGGATGATTTGTATTATTAAGATTAAGATTAAGGTGAGGTTAAGATAAGTTGCAACCATTCCTTTTTAAAGGATGGTTTGTAATATTAAGATTAAGATAAGCTACATCCACTCCTGATTAAAGGATGGTTGATTCTAAGATTAAGATAAGAATCAGATTGAGGTAAGATAAGGATGGACTAAGATTAAGAGAGAACATTACTTAAGGAGTTAAATAACTAACTCTCTAATTAAGGGAACGCATTTAAGTCGTTCATTGTGTGTGAACTTTGATTGTTCATATCTGAGTTGTTGTTTACTGCACTTTCTATTATGTTGTGCATCTAATCAACCTCCATGCTATCGACAATTAGTCGTCGTAGCCACGTTAGCTTGGGGGCCATGAGAGGATCGTACCAGCATTCGTGCTGACCCCCTCGGGGGCTTCCTTTTACTACACAGGTGAATATCAGGAGGCGGCTGTCGCGAGAGTAAGAAGGAGTACAAATGTTAAAGGTTAAGAGTGGCCTACGAGTTGTGCATGTACACTCGTATGGCAATATGAGTTAGTAAGATGTATAGGTTGTGAGAGGATTGCAAGAAGGATATGTAAATGGTTAAGGTTGTTAGACTAATGTTCGGTATATTCTGTAGTCAGACCGTGGCAAGTTCCTGGATTGTAAAGAATTCCGCTGTGACATGTTATATATATACTGTTAAGTTGCGAGACCACATTTGGATTGAGTTGGGGTGTTACAAAAAGTGGTATCAGAGCGTAGTTACGCTCTGAAGACAAGAAATACCGAACTTAGGAGAATGATGAGGTTGAGATTGAGTTATGGGTTAAGGGTTAAGAGATAGAGTGTGAGGTGCGTTAGCCAGGACTTCCCGGTGTTTACCGGATGTCCATAGTACCTAGGCCCGCCCTCCACATCCCTAACCCTGAATATATGGAACAAACGCCAGAGAGAAGAGAGCCTTCTCTTACTCGGGAAACCCGATCTGGCAGTTAGCTAACAGTAAGCAATACGAGAAACCACTTGTTGTACAACAGTTATGGAGAACTGGGAGATTTTCAGTGGAGCGCAACAGAGAAACAGGCGCTACCAATGGAATTCTATCAATAAAGGAACGGTAATTACCGGCAACATGGGTCGACATGCTACGCAGTCGAAATAACCCGCCATACCAATGATAACGAAAGCACTACGAGTGCAATAGATAAGGAAGTGATAAGCGACATGAGTACCGGACAGTGGTCCGAAGGAGCATAACAGTGGAATAATACAAAGCATGAGGATTGAGATTACTGGAAAGTCCGGTTGGAAACGGGAACTCCAAGCCCCATACAATGAAAAAGGTTACAAACCTGGCCAACATAATGCGGACAACGATAGGAACTTATATAAATTGTGAACCGAAATAGGACTACGATGTAGTGCCTAAAGGAGAATCATTACTTAGTAACCACAACAAAATGTGTGGAGAAAAGAGCGAGGATTAAGACATAAGAAAGTATTGAGGGGTTCCCTCAGAAAGAGGAACGCCCTGGTAAATGACAGTACCGTCAAACAACAAGGAAACTGCCGGAGGGTTAGTTATCCAAAATAAGAAATTATCGAAGGAGTCCCGAGGACTACCAATTACATGGAAATTAGGAAGAAGTGTCGCTACCAATGTACCTTGTACCAATAACCCATCCTGCATGGCGCACTTGCCATAGCAAGTGCTACCACGATTAAGCCACACGAAAAGCCATCAAGGCGAAATAGGAGAACGCTACAGTTGTAGCATATATTAATACCGGATGGTAAAATCATAAGAACAGGAAAATAGGGCCTTGGAAGGGCCTGATGGCCTGACCATGATGAGATGAACCGATACATCAGCCAGCAGGGAGCTGAGCTTAGATGAAATACTAACCATATAAATACTAGCAACGGTATAACCCACTACAACAACAACCGACAGTACGGTAAGAACACCAATCTCAAACTCCAAAGGGAAAACCTAAGAGATTGCTCGGAATCGCGAGCAAAAACACTATATAAGCAATGATATACAAGGGATGTATTATAAGATACTATTGAGACTGTTGAAGCATCGACTTACAACGAAAACGGGATAAGACTCCCAGAGTGACCATTAAGAATACCAATAACAACATTCTTCAATGAAGATGACGGAAACCCAGAAAACAAGGATAAAAGAAATAAACGTAAGCTATAACCTACTAAGGATTAAAGTCATACAACCCTGGAAAAGGAAAGCTCAGAGGACTACCCCCACAGAGCGGGCATAGTCGAGCCGAGCAAACTGATGAATGACAGTTAATACTGTTTGTTTAACTCATTAACACCCAAGTATGATTGATCATCAATGGGTGGCGTAGTCAACAGAAGTTGAACGAAGCGTTGAGATGGAAGTATAAGACGACAGGATGATATCGAACTTGGACACGTAAGGCAAATGCCTAATACGGGCCTAACCTTGACTATTAAAAGACAGAAGTCTAGTAGAATGACAGCATTGTCAAAGACATTAAGTAACCTCAGATCACCTGAACAACTTCCCTAGCAGGAAGCAGGATGCAGCAACTTATCATGTAACCCGATACTACATTTAGTATGTAAATTAACGGTGGATAGTTCAAGAACCAGAAGTCTTGTAGGGATGACCTGCAGATGAGTAAGAGTACAAATGATGAACTGAGACATTAAGCATTAAGAGCCTACGAGCCAAGGATGTTAACCACATCAGAGCCCGAGGCGCAGTAAGTTATAAGAGAGCTTGTTTAAGCCATGAGAGACTACAATTTGTAGATATGAATGGTTACCAAACCTATAATTAGGTTGGAAAAAAAAACAATACCAAGAAAGGGTACCAATGAGAATATTGAGATAATGCTAAGGACGGAGCGGAGAACGAACCATGCCTTTTAGGGTGGGGATACCTCCCTTGTTGTGAGGCCATGAGTGGGAATGAACCCCTCAAAAGGGCTTTCACTTTAGAAATGATAAACTTTATTTAGAAAATGGAAACTATGAACCTTGAGATTACCTTAGAACACCAGATACACTTGAGTAATAGTGAAGGTTGCACAGATATACCCCATATCCACACCCAGGATGTAAGAATTAGTAATGGTCAGAGATAAACATTGTGACTGCACATTATGGCACGTCAATTATCATGCTCAGAAGAGCTGTGATTCAGTGGATACTTCTTCAGTAACCAATTAAATCACATGGTAGATAACATCACTAAGGATGAGAAAGCGAAAGAATTAGCCTACTTACGAATCTAAGATTGGAGCATAACACTTCATATCAAGAGTCAACTATTTACAACACGGTACGACAACCGCCAATACGGAATGAGAGAACTCCCAGTGTGTTTACACCAAGAAGGGATTGAGTATAAGGTAAGACATTAGAATAAGTGAGTAAGAGGTTGCACCATTAATGGGCAACATGGTAAAGGCCAACTACCACGGTAGTAGTGGTCGTGAGTACAATAGTTAGATAAGTGGATTAAGTCATGGTGCGCGGTAAGGCGACCATTATGTATGAGCCGTCAAATATTGACACTGAGGCAATTAGATTTATGAGTTAAGACCAGCATAAGTAAGAAAATAAGATGGTAGACGAACTGAGCATTGATGCCAGTAGTCTGGACCTGGTTAGGTAAGATTTCACAGGAAGCACACTACCCATTCCTTAAGGAACTGGAAGTGCATTCCTAGTAGCATAAATATGAGGAACAAGATAAGAGGCTCTACGGAAGAGACCTCATATTAAGAGACCGAATCAGACGGGATACAGAAAGAGCTGGCATACCATACCCAAGAACACAGTAAATGGACTTCCCTTGATTAACTTCAAGAAGAACAATAAATGTTATTATGGAACGATGAAAGAGGAGATCGACAACAGAATACTTCATAATTAGCAATAGCTAAACGTGTGACGGACACTATGAGTTTACTAAAACGAGACGTGGGACGACTGCACCCCACAGGGGCTTGCAGGCCTGACACGCTCATTTATGAGTTAGTTGGGTAAGTAGTAATGTACCAGTAAGGTACCCCATGCATGTGAACGAGTGGTGTAAGGAACACGGGAAGTAGTCGACTCCGTACCACCGACAACGACGCAAGACCAGACAAGAGCAGCTATACCACAAACAGTCGAAGAGAAGAATCAGTTGAACAGCAACACAGAGGAACCAGAGAAAAAATTAAGGACTATGAAGTGCGAAGAGCACGGATTGTTAAGTACAGACATTGACATGCTTAAGATGTAAGGGATTAAGACTGTAAAGCGCATATGCACTAAACAGTAGTTTCAGACTAAGAATCATCCTCAGACCAAAGGTCAGTTGGGGAGAACAATTTAGACATTCGAGAAAATACTAAGAGTATGAGCGTAAGATCTCAAGGAGAATGATAGACGAGTTACAACTCATTAAGGCCGTGTAATATAAAGATACACGTGTCCATTGAGACAATTAGGCCTAAGATATCAGAGTGGTGCAGCGGAAGCTAGCAGATCACTACCTTTGAGATTAGACCAAACTAAGTTAAGAAACGGTATAAGTACCGTTAAGAATCCTCGATACAGAGACTAAGTCATTTCTGATCGAATTATAAATAAGATAGATGACGTGGAAGCTAGAATGCTTGGTAAGAATTAGACATCTTGAACTTATGTTCAAAGATCATGTAATGTTGATTACGTGGGCGTAATCCATTTTAAGGGGGGTAGAGCGAAAACCGCTTAGCGTATGTTTGTGTACTGAGTACATAAACTACGGTGTGCATAGCACAAAATAATTTGAGAATATGTTTTACATAAACATTTGAGATAAATCATGGTTATTACACAGAAGATGTGAATACCATACATATTAAGTACTATCTTGTTAACTCCGGTGTGAGTACAAGTTAAGAGAATTAAGGAAGAGGATTAAGGAGACTTAAGAAATAAGAATATATGAGGTATGAGTCGATATGAGACTATGTGTGAGATAAGAATAAGATAACACTATGAGATATTATTGATATGAGCATGAGGAGGATAGTAATGCTATGTGGTATGAGACAGTGGAAGTTGGTATGAGACTGATAGAATTTAGTAGGAATTTAAGTCTTGAGGTAATTACTAAGAGATGAATTGGAATGTTTGATGGACTGAGTCCACTTTGGAGATGTATTGATTATGATTAGAAGAACTAAAAAGATAGAAAATTGGACATGAGTGAATTATTGATGTTTGAAAATGACGTGGGAGGTGGAACTTGATTTTCTAGGGATCAAGGGAAACCGAACACAAATTGGGTGGAAGGATAGTTCTACACTGATGCTGATCACATCAGGGTTGGATGATTCCTGAAACTCCCTACCAGTGGTCACAATTAAATCACACTAAGGATAGAGACCTTAGGATAAAATGAAATTGGAGTTGCTTGTATTTTTAATTAGAGGAATTATTCCTCACATGACCTCGTAAAAAGGATTACCTTTTTACTGAGTCTCGCCCATGAAGTCGAGGACGCACGAGCCTTTGTCTTCGGACCGGTGACATGGGGAGAGCAGCGTGTTTTGTATTCTGGCCCATGGTGACGAGGACGAATGAGCCATTGTCTACGGACCGGTGACATGGGAGAATACGTTGGAAGTTATGTGAATGTTTTAATCATCAAAAAGGAACAAAAAGAATTTTGAGTGCTACACATGCTTAAGCATGTTGTGTGATATTTAAGTATAAGAATATGGTGGATCCAATGATCCAATGAGATTAAGTATACATAAGTATGATCTATATGATCTAAGGAATGAGGTAAGACATGCATTCTAATAAGAAAGATGCATGGGAACTTTGGGGACAAAGTTCTTTTAAGGGGGGTAGATTGAAATACCCCAAACCTAAGTATGCTAAGTAAACATCAAATCATGATGTAGTAAGGCTAAATATGCCTTAGAAAGATTGGTAGACAATTTAAACCAAGGAAAACACAAGAAATGCCTTAAGGGCAATCAGGGCAAAAACGTGCTCTAAGCTTGGAGAGACTTGGGTGAGTACCCAAATATCATGATAAGACCTTAGTGATATCCTAATGGTCATTTTAAATCAATTAGCAAAGAAAACCAAGCTTGAAAACAAGTTAAAACACAAAATGTGCTTTAAGAAGTCTTAAAGCACATTTTTGAGAAATTGTCTTAGAATTGAGTTTTGAGTGGCTAAATGTCCATCATTACTCTTTAATCAACATGTGTACTAATTAGTATCACATTAGGAGGTCTAAATCAATGGGAAATCAAAAATTTCCCGATTATGTGCCTTGATTAGTGAATAGTAACTATTTAGTGACTAGTTAAGTTTTAATCAATATAAGTCAATTAATTGGTCAACAAAGACCATGTTAGCCTTATATTAAGAGGGTGGCCGGTTTTTATGTGGGGAGTCACCCATGAGTCATCAAATGAGAAAGGAAAAGAAGAGATAAGTAAAGAAGTTACTATTTGCTTTATTAAAGCAAAATATCTTATATTAGCTCACTTTTCTCCTCTTTCTCATTTCTCTCTTCACCCACGGTTTCTTCTTCTTCTCTCTGTTCCAAAACCGAGAGCTGCCTCCATGGTTCTCCATCTTCAATCACTTGCCAAATACAACTCCAAGCTCCAAATCCAAAACAAATTGCATATTTGTCTTAGTTAGGTCAAGACCTATCTTTCTATCTTTTCAAATCTTTCAAAGCTCCATTTTGGTGCCATGAGAAAACTCCATTGATGGGGAAAATCAAGTTTGAAGAGCTCATTAGCTTCTCCATTCTCTTAAGGTAAAGAAAATGTAAGAAAAACCATGTTTCCACCATTTCTACACATTACCGAAAATTACTACTCATGGGGATTCATTTTTATCCATTGTTCTAGCTTGATTCTATTCTCCAAGGGCTAGAGGAGGTCCTACTTAATTCATATCCAAGCTTGCTTTGAGAATCCAAGGTAAAACATTCAGTTTAATACCTTAGAACACATTTTTAACCTAGGGTTTACTCCTTAAGGTTAGTGTATTGTTTAGTACTCATATGAGTCATTGAATATTGATTAGAACATTGGCAAAAGGTAATTTAAGTGGTGGCCGAGATCTAAGCAAGAAGAAGGTCTAAGGAGGAGATTAAGATAAGCTTGAGAAAACAAGGTAAAATGCTTACCTAATGGTGGTTTAAGTTAAGGAATGAGTTTAGATAAGTACCAATAGCTTAGAGCTTACATTGTGTATTGGGTTATAAACCTAAGAAAAAGAACTTAAACAAGCTTATGAACTTGTGATTAAGGAGCTAATGAGAATGAGTTAGTAATATAAGTTAAGGTGGATTTTAAGAGCATTATAACTACTATGAGATTGATGAGTGTATTTGCAGGTTGAAAGCTTATATATGTGGGAAATTCAGTGTTTAAGTTTAAGTCATTTAAGGGCCTAAGAGCCATGTCATTTAAGAGCCTTAGTGCTATGCAATTTAAGATTATTGCAATATATTGAGTTTGTTGTGAATGAGTTGATTTGGGTGAGAAACAAGATGAGAAAGGACTTGATGTGTGTGAGTTGGTTGAATGAGGAAAACAATGCATTTGGGCATGATAAATACTAGGGCTATGGCAAATTTGAGTAGAAAACAAAGTGTTTAAGTGGTAGTGGTGAGCTAATATGCCCTAGGGTTTACTAGGGAGCATGAAAAGAAAATTGGGTGGAAATGAGTTAACTAAGGAGTTCTTGAGGTTTAGAATGACCTAGAGATGTCTAGGAGGAATTAGAGGATTGGTGAGTGTATTAAACACACCAAAATCATGATATGAGGAATGTAAGACTTGTGCATAAGTTTTAAGGAAATGATGTATAATGTTTTGAGAGGAATTAGTTATGAACTAGAGAGTAAAACAATAAGAGTTTTGGGAAGTTTGTGTAAGTGGTGGTGATGCTAGTAGTGGACTAATAAGGTTTTAGTTAGATGACAATGAGTGGACTTGGAGAGGGAAGAGAAAAGTGTAAGAGAATGTTGTAAATTGTCAAGGAAAAGACTAGGAATGTATAAGAGGTATGATTATGAGAATGATGTGTAAGTTGAGAAAAAGAGGTGTAGATGTCTAAGAGGGACTAGGGGATCCAACTGGTTAATTTAAGCACCAAAACCATATTGAAGGAATCTAGGAAACTTGTACAAACTTTGAAGGAAAATAAGGTATAATGACTTGTAGGCATGTGCTAGAGTACATATAGCTTTGAGAAGTGTGAGTAAAGCAAATGGGTTGCATGATGATGCTTGAGGAGTACTTGAGATAGTTGTGAAGAAACACTTTGGATAGTTGAAGTTTTAGACAAAGTTTACATGTTGGAAATGTAAGGAATTAAGTTATAAGTGTTAAGAGTTTAGTAAGAACTTGAATAATGATCAAGGAATTTAGAGGTGAGTTGATCCATGAGTTAGGAGGATTTTAAGTGCTAAAATGGTGTTGGAACATGTGTTAATACATGGGAAAAGATTAGAAGAAGTTTGGACAAAAGAACAAGTGTGGAAAGAGGTTCAAAACTGTAAAATTTGACAGTTTAAGATGTGGTCCGGGACTTAGTCCTTGGATAAAGTCCCGGACCAGCACTAAAATCAGGCCGAGAATGTACCCAGGGGTTGGTCCGGGACCTTAGGTAAGTACCAAGTCCCGGACCATAGCTAAAATAAGGCCGAGACAGGACAGACATTGGTCCGGGACCTTAGGTCCGGACCATGTCCCGGACCAGGCAAAAATACAAAGAAAGTGTGCTTTTCAAGAGGTAAATGAAGGGGGCTTGTTGGGGAATGTTATTATAAGGTTGTTAAGAGTTGTTTGGTGGAGTTTTAAGGATATTGGAGGTGTGAACAAGTGTGAGGTAAAATGAGAAGTAAGTAACATAAGAGGTTAAGCTTAAACTACAATGACTTAGAGGTACTTAGTTGGAAATCATTAGTGATTAAGTAAGCTAGGTTAATTAAAAGTAATTAACCACCCAATTTGGTGAATGTTTTAGGGTTTGAGAATTTGGACTCCGGAGGAGAGTAAAGCAACCGAAACGACCAACGGTGAACGGTACAGTTGTTTCTTCTTGTGACCTGCTTGCTAACGAGGTGTCCCTCGGCTTGTGTGCTATTGTTTTGTGTGCTCACTAAACAAGATAAAGCATGCAACCGGAACATATTATATATTATTGTTGTGTGATGTTTGAAAACTAACACAACATACCGTGAGAACTTACTAACCAATGTTAGTAAGGAATTGAGTGAGACTAAGGAACGCCCCCTAATGAGGGACGATATGAACCGAAAGAGGTTAACCAACAAACATGGTCTTGAGATAACTACTAACTGGAACTTGAGTGAGGAAACCCGGGACCGATCTCCGGTCATGCATGCTAAGGAAAGGGGGTCGGTATCTATAGCAGATTCGACTCCGATTAAGGACTTGTCTTCGGACTTGTTGCCTAGGGCCGGTTGCCGGCTCAGCTACGCTGGACTCCCGTCCAGAGTAGGTGGCATTAAGATGGTGCGGTGGGATCACCTAAATCCCAGGTTCGAATTAGATACGGCCAATCCCTTCCAGGAAAGGTTTGTATATGAGATTGAGATTAAGATTAAGATTAAGGAGATTAAGTTAAGTTACAATCATTCCTTTTAAAGGATGATTTGTATTATTAAGATTAAGATTAAGTAAGATTAAGTTAAGTTACAATCATTCCTTTTTAAAGGATGATTTGTATTATTAAGATTAAGATAAGGTGAGGTTAGATAAGTTGCAACCATTCCTTTTTAAAGGATGGTTTGTATATTAAGATTAAGAAGCTACATCACTCCTTTTAAAGGATGGTTGTTTCTAAGATTAAGATAAGAATCAGATTGAGGTAAGATAAGGATGGACTAAGATTAAGAGAGAACATTACTTAAGGAGTTAAATAACTAACTCTCTAATTAAGGGAACGCATTTAAGTCGTTCATTAGTGTGAACTTTGATTGTTCATATCTGAGTTGTGTTTACTGCACTTTCTATTATGTTGTGCATCTAATCAACCTCCATGCTATCGACAATTAGTCGTCGTAGCCACGTTAGCTTGGGGGCATGAGAGGATCGTACCAGCATTCGTGCTGACCCCCTCGGGGGGCTTCCTTTTACTACACAGGTGAATATCAGGAGGCGGCTGTCGCGAGAGTAAGAAGGAGTACAAATGTTAAAGGTTAAGAGTGGCCTACGAGTTGTGCATGTACACTAGTATGGCAATATGAGTTAGTAAGATGTATAGGTTGTGAGAGGATTGCAAGAAGGATATGTAAATGGTAAGGTTGTTAGACTAATGTTCGGTATATTCTGTAGTCAGACCGTGGGCAAGGTCCTGGATGTAAAGAATTCCGCTGTGACATGTTATATATATACTGTTAAGTTGCGAGACCACATTTGGATTGAGTGGGGGTGTTACACTTGAGATGGTTGTAGATCTAAGTTTCCTTCATGAATTAATGAAGAGAATATAGATTTAGAAGTTCTAGATTTTTGGAAATGATTTAGGTAATTACTTAGGATTTTTCAACATGAAAATATACCTTAACTTGATCTTGTTGTTCCTTGTGTTGTTGTTGAATTTAGGAACCTCCTTGGAACATCTAACCTTGACGAAAGTAACAAGCTTGCTAGGATGATTTCTTCTTCTAGACTTGGGAGATTTAACTAGGAATTTACATACAAATGGTGTTAAGACTTGATACACCATTAATGAAGCTTTAAAGCTCTAAGGAGTAACTTAGCAAATGAAGAAGAAAAGAGAGAAGGGAGAGAGCTTACCCATCGGCCAAAGGAAGGCAAAGAAAGAATGAAGGAGATCACGTATGACTTAAGGCAAAGCAAATTGAAAGGATTTTTCTTTTGCTAAATTAATGTCAATGACTAGTCTTTTTAATTAGTTTATTCCATAGATTTTTGGCTCAATAATTGTCCATTATTATCGCTAGGTCTCGGCTGATTGACAAGAGGATAAAAGACATTGATTGTCAATTAGAACTACAAGACAAGAGCTAAGTTAGGAATGTGTTTTCTTTTGAATTTTCTAAGCTAATCTCCATGTTATTATTGCCTTGCTTTTCCTTGTAATTTTGGTGATGTATTGTGTATATAGGCCACCGATTTTCCTTTGTCTTTTGAGACATAAGAACATGCTATGTTGCTAGGTAATTAGGTAATGCATTTCTTTAGCATTTTCCATGTTCAGTCAACCATGCTAATATTGTCTTCTTCCCTTGTAGGCTCACGGCCATGTGCTGTTTGTAGTCTTTAAATTCTTGTTTGTATTAGACATTAGAACATGGTGAATTAGGTGATGTATTCTTTTAATTTTAATATAGGCAATCAGTCCCCCTTTCTCTTGTACAAACCGGTTGCCCCATGTGCTGCAAGAGCAAGTTGAATTTCTTTGTTTTGTAGTCTTGTAAAAGGTAGAACTAGTTGTATAATTAATGTCATTACTTTTAATTAAACTAATTTCTTCTTGATTCCCTGCAGGTTATACGGTGGAGGAGCTAAATTTAACTGATTATTATTTGACAATATCATATAATACATGCTAGGTGAGTCACATTACCATAAGACATGTTTTTTTGTTAAAACTAGCCAAATAACACCCAAAATGGCGCCCTCCTTGGTGACTAATTGGGACTTATTTTTGATTTGATTTTTGTTACACTATATTGTACTAAGATCATTTTAATATGTGTAATAGGTTCCAGCATTTATTTGGTACTTTTACATGATGGTAAAAGATGAAAGTTTTAAGGTAAAAATGCTGATTTTAGGTACCTTTTTGACCCAAAAATCGCCCCCTTTTGTACTATGAATTTAGTACTGGAATTAATTGATTTAGATGGTCAATTTATCCCCTTTTAAGATTATCAACTCGTGGCTCCTCAAAAAGTTCAGGGCAATTGCGTAAAACACATTTTTTTGACACTCGAATGTGCGTTTTTGTGCTTTAAGGACTTTTCTGTAAAATAATTAGTCGCTATGAGTTCCAAGTGTTTATTGACATTGTTTATAGTCAATAATAATATTTTAAGGTGTTAAATTGAGTTATATGGGGTTATACCAACTCATAACTCAATGTTCGGGCCACCGGGACACTCCTGGGGCAAAAAGGAGCGTTAAGAAATTCTCTCGAGCAATTTGTGTAATTTTTAAAAAGTAGCTTGAGTACTCTCTTTATAATGTTGAATATAGATGATAGGAACTCTTAGAATAATTTATACAGGAGTTTGTGCCACTTCGGTACCTCTCCTGGGCACTCCCGAGGGTTTATGGGGCCCTCATCGGGAACCTCCGAGCACTTTGTCTTTAACTGAGAATTTATCTTGAGAACTTCATCTTAAATGTTCATTAAAGTGTTATTGTGTATTTAGAATGAAGTGTAATGCTTTACTTTATTTTATAAGGTATTTCCGGGACTTTTAGGCCTTAAGGGGCCCTTAAGGGAACTCCTAGGCATATTGTATTTTTACTCAATTCTTACTGAGGACTAGTGCTTTAAAGGTCATAAAATGATCCTTGATTAACTTCATATGAGTTTTATAACTTATACAACTTGTTTAGCTTAAGGTCGGGCTTTAACGCACGTTTTTGACCTTAAGGAGTTTAGGTGCGTTTTAACGCCCAAGTGCTTATATACTTTTCTCAGGGTTTAATAATCCCCTAAAGAATAATTATTTCCCTTTATTTAATTATTTAAAGGTTAGGGGTATTTCAGTGATCATAAAACATACACCAGCAGGACTACGATGTAGCTCCTAAGGATTAGTTAAACCTCGGTAACCACCGTAGAGACGTGGGAACAAGCAACTAATCTAGGTACATGGAGTACCACAGGGATCGGGAAAGCAACCGAATTAACGACAACCTTGTCAAGAACGCTGAGAGGTTACTTAGGAAATTGATCACTAAGATCAACGGATCAAAGGAAGATCCAACAAAACCACTAAATACGGATGATGACAATACCATAATCGGTACATGTTAACCTAAAAACCGACGTACCCGCGCACTTGCCAAGGCAAGTGCAGCAACAACAAGACAAATTGGAAGACGTTTAACGACTAACAGGTGCTTACTAAAGTACCACCTTGACAATTGAAGCAAAGGCAGAATTACCGAACCTAAGAACTTGAAGGATGAAACCCTGGAAAGGCCTAACGGCCCAACCATATATTAAAGAACATACCAGTCACCAGGAAGCTGGACTTGGTCAAAACCCTAGACCTGGCAGCACCATGGAGATTTTCTATCAAGCTCAAGACTTCTATTTCAAAACCCAGAATTTTTCTTTCAAAACCACAACTTTTCTTTTTAAACCTCAAATTTTAAAACCAAACCAAAAGAATTACGGTAAGTATCATAGAATGATACAAGAGGAGCCGAAAATAGAATACTTCACTTAGGCGTGTGACGAGCACTACGAGTGTACCCAATTACGGGATGTGGGACGACCGCACTCCGAAGGAGCTTGCGGGCCTGACAGACCCTTTTGTGAGTTAGTCAGGTAAGTGGTAACTGCAGAATGGATTTATCGTGAGTTATTAGCACAGGTGAAATTGATAAAAGAGAGAAATTAATACTCAAAATATCCGTCGGGCTGCAAATTAAAACCCGGTCGTAGTAGTATAGAAGACAGAAGCGGCCGGGGTCAAACCGTGGGACTTAAAGCGAGTTAAAACAGCTCCTAAGCTTGTCACAAAAAAGGGGGGAAGTTAATTGACTTGTTTTTAGAGAATTAAAAGAGCAGATTAAATTACTGAGTGCAGATGAATTAAATGGAACTCCGGGTTCAGGTTAATATGATTTAATTAATTGTGCAACTCTACCGGTTTAATTAAGTAGTTTGGCAAGATTCCTATAATTTTCTTAAGGTCCGATGAAAACTCTTAAGAACTCGTTTACCTGTAATGCAAGGTCCGATGAAAACTCGAGCAAAATCCTGTAAACGGCAGAGGAGTATGAGGCTTTATTCTTGCAACATGTATTAACTTAAACGATGAAAATAAGTCTTACAGTTTTACGGCTTAATTAACCCATCTGATTCTAACCGATGAAATTAAAAACAGACTTAGTAAGGCTTTTTAATAAACCGATGAAATTTATTAAAAAGGGAGAGAAACAAAACTTTAATCGTAACAAACTGAAATTATTTAAACCGGTAGAAATATATTACACAGCTTAACATACCATAATTAAAAACCTTGCCCGGAGCAAATCCTCCTTAGCCAGACATATTAACTGGTAATAAATCTGACAGAGGTTGGACGTAATAACAGCACAGAGACGTGATTAGTGAATGGAGAAATGGAGAGGTCGAAGAGTGAAACATGTACGTAGGTTATTATAAGTGAAGTGGGTGAATTAGAGAATTAATGGAGTGAAATGGTATACGGGAGCGATTTACTGGAAGAGAATGAGATGAGGTGAGAGTGAGTGATTTTCTGGTTTTCTCCGTGCACTCGTACAAGGCTGTAGGGAATGGGTATTTATAGAAGAAATGAAGACTACGTAGAAGACTTGCAGTTGATTGCCTCTGTTGATTTCTTCACTGATTGAAGCATTGATTGCTTCATTTAATGCAGGGGACAGGAGCTGGATACGCGTGAGCGAAATAAGGTAGGCGACGGCGGGGTAGATAGATAAGGCGAGTTGCAGACTCGCGCGAGGAAGAAAACTATGTTCGGGGCGCGATTTTATCTTGTCCGCCTGTGGAAGACCGCCTGATAAGTGGCGGTTGGTGGTGTGGTGTCCGCCTGTGAGACCGC
Organism: Limonium bicolor; assembly: GCA_023374045.1. NCBI lineage: Eukaryota > Viridiplantae > Streptophyta > Magnoliopsida > Caryophyllales > Plumbaginaceae > Limonium > Limonium bicolor. Next base: position 289,638,847 of record CM041780.1, on the reverse strand, counting down.
TTGATAAGTGGCGGTAGAGGTGGTGGTGACCGCCTGGCGGTTGAGCATGTGGTGTCCGCCAGATAGTAGGCGGTCGGTGTTGTGTGTCCGCCTGGCGGTTGGCATGGTGGTGTCCGCCTGATAGTAGGCGGTAGCAGCTGAGAGGTCCGCCTGGCGGTTGCACCAGAGAGGACCGCCACTTCTTGGGCGGTTGCAACCATTGACCGTGCCTTTTTTCTTCAAACTTTGACCGGCTCTAGATTCTTCGTTTGGACTCCATTTTCTGAGCCGTTTGTGTCACGCGTTCGTCTTTGTCTACTTCACTCCCGGCTTGGTTTTCCTCATGTTAAACCAATAATTTTGTGAGATAAACAAAAAAATAAACTAGAGGAAAACTAAAGAAGTGGAGAAATGAGCAAGAAAAGTGCTGATATTAACATGAAATACACCTATAAAAACATGCTCATTTGACACTTATCACACCCCCACACTTATCTTTTTGCTTGTCCTCAAGTAAAACCATGTACCTAAGCAAGTAGGAAATGCTCAATACTAACAAATATTATTATGAAGGGTAGGATAAAAAAGTCAATAGTTCATGATCTCTAAAACTTATTGAGGAGTGTGAAAAATTATCTGCTGGTGGCATAGGTGTGCTCAGGTAAAAACAAAATATAGAGTTTCGGGGTATGATCTAAGGTACTTCAATGTTTCTTTTGTTTTGGTGACTCCGAGAACTTTTACCATGGCCAACTTCTCTCAAGAATGGGCATTGAGGAGAAAATAAAAGGAAGAAAAGATTTATGCATTTGCTTCACTTTTGCATGAGGGATGAGAAAATGTAGGCATAATGCCTTTGTATTTAAGAACACTCAACTCTCTTTTGTTGGTTACCAATGGTGTCTCGAAAGTCCCTTATTTTTTTGTATACTTCTTCTTTTTTTTTAACAGAGAAATACCCCTTAGCAATCCCTAAGAGAGAAGACAGAAAGAAACCCTGAGCAATAAAATCCAACCAATTTGCAGATTATTTGGTCACACCGCATATAAAATGCTCCTCAAAAGTAATCAAATGTAAAATTTTTTAAAAATTTGTACCCTTTATCCACAATTCATAATAGTATTTGTTTTTAAAGAGAACAACCTACATTAGCAGGGTACATAATTCAATTTTTGAACAAATGCGAGGTAAGCAGAAGATAAGCAGAGAGATTAACAATTTAAGCATAAAATGACCTGAAGGCTCTTCCCCCACACTTAAGCTTAAGCAATGCCCTCATTGCGTAGAGGAAATTAATAGGGCATGCAATTAGTAAAGGAAAGAGTGTACTCCCCAGATTTCGTAGAGTGTGTAGAGCTCCCCCACACTTGAGTGTTGCTGTGGAATGTCATTTAACCTGTAAAGAATATTCTACACAGCGAGAAGAACTCAAGTGAAGCCTGCATTTTATTTAAGCAAATAAAAGGGAAATATAGTGCAAAAAAAAAAGAAAACAACATTAAATTAAAGGAAAGATAAAAGATAGATAGTGGGTTGCCTCCCACCGAGCTGCCCGGGTTTAACGTCTCTAGCTAGACGTATTTGACCAAGCTTCATGTTGGAGAAGAGTTCGAGGGCGAGGTATCTGAACTGCTGGTGTTAGGAAGTTTGTACACTTTTGTAAACTTATGATGTAGAGGTGTTGTCTGTGTTCCTTTGGGGTGGAAGTTTCCTCGTATTCCTGTATGAAAGAAATTTCGAGCATAGCACCATTATTTTCAAGAATTCCGACATACCTTTTTAAACGTGATCCATTGACCTTGAAGTTTTCTCCTTTTTGATTCTGGAGTTCGTAAACACCAAAAGGTGTGGTTCCAACGACTTGGAATGGGCCAGTCCAGTGAGACTTGAGTTTTCCAGGAAATAGTCTCAATCTGGAATTATAAAGCAGCACTCCGTCGCCAACCTGAAAGTCGCGTTTGTGGATCATCTGGTCATGAAGTTTCTTGGTGCGGTCCTTGTATATCGTCGCACTTTGGTATGCCTGATCTCTTAACTCCTCGAGTTCAGAGAGTTGAAACTTCCGCTTTTCTCCTGCGGCTTCTAAATCGAAGTTTAGGGCCTTGAGTGCCCAATACGCCTTATGTTCCAGCTCGACTGGCAGATGACATGATTTCCCATAAACAAGCTTAAAAGGAGACATCCCGATGGGAGTCTTGAATGCAGTGCGGTAAGCCCAAAGCGCATCATCAGCTTAAGTGCCCAATCCTTTCTCGATGAGTTAACCGTCTTCTGAAGGATCCATTTTAACTCTCGGTTGGAAACTTCTGCTTGACCGTTTGTCTGGGGGTGATAAGGTAAAGCTACCTTGTGACGTACCCCGTACTTAACCATAAGTGCTTCGAATAAACGGTTGCAGAAGTGAGATCCCCCATCACTGATAATAATTTGGGCACGCCGAAACGGGTAAAGATGTGCTTTTTGATGAACTTGGTTACTGTCTTTGCATCGGCATGATGACAGGGTATAGCCTCCACCCACTTTGACACATAATCAACTGCCACAGAACATATTCGTGGCCCTGCGAGGAAGGGAACGGTCCCATGAAATCTATGCCCCAACAATCAAAGAGCTCTACTTCTAGTATCCCTTGTTGTGGCATCTCATGTCTCCTGGATGTGTTACCCATTTTCTGACAATTATCACATTGTCTGCAGAATTGGTACACATCTTTATGAAGGGTTGGCCAATAAAAACCTGAGGCCAGGATCTTAGCAGCGGTCCTCGTGGGTCCATGGTGACCTCCGGCTTCCCGAGAATGACAAAAGTGAATGACGCTCGAAACCTCTTCTTCCGGGAGACATCGTCGAATCAACCCATCAGCACTAACTCGGAACAAGTACGGGTCCTCCCAGAAATAATGCCTCGAGTCAGAAAGAATTTCTTCTTCTGGGAGTAGGAAAAATCGTAGGGTACTGTTCCTGAGACTAAATAATTGGCCAGGTCTGCGTACCATGGCTCCTGTACTTTGGTGATGGAGAAGACAGTCTCGTCGGGGAAGAATTCGTTGATGGGCACACTATCCGTAGGAGTCACCAACCTAGAGAGATGGTCAGCGACGACATTCAGTTTCCCGCTCTTATCTTTGACTTCGATGTCAAACTCTTGAAGTAGAAGAATCCAGCGCAGTAAGCGAGGCTTGGCTTCTTGTTTGTGAATAAGTATTTGAGAGCGGAGTGGTCTGTATGCACGATGACCTTGCTTCCCCATAAGTAAGATCTGAACTTATCGAGGGAGAAAACTATAGCCAAAAGTTCTTTTTCGGTGGTCGTATAGTTTTTCTGCGCGTCGTTCAGTGTTCTGCTAGCATAGGCGATCACTCTCAAGATTTTCTCTTTCTTTTGGCACAGAGCTGCCCCCACGGCATAGTCACTTGCGTCACACATGATCTCAAAAGGAAGAGACCAATCAGGTGGTATGACACAGGTGCTGTCACCAATTTTTGTGTTATTTGGAATGCAGCTGAACATCTTTCATCAAAATGAAACGGGGCATCTTTCTGTAGCAGGTCGGTCAAGGTTTGCTGATTTTGGAGAAGTCCTGAATAAACCGCCGATAAAATCCTGCATGCCCTAGAAACGCTCGTATATCTCGAACTTGTTGGTGCTGGTAACTTCTCAATAACCTCTACCTTGGCTTTATCCACCTCTATCCCTTTTGCTGATATTTTATGTCCAAGGACGATCCCGTCCTTGACCATAAAATGACACTTCTCCCAGTTTAAGACGAGATTCGTATCCTCACACCGTCTCAGGATCAAATCTAGTTGTGCCAAGCATTTGTCGAAACTAGAGCCATAGACTGAGAAATCGTCCATGAAGACTTCTATGCTCTGCTCGATGAAGTCAGCAAATATTGCTTGCATACATCTCTGGAAGGTAGCAGGGGCGTTGCATAGACCGAAAGGCATTCGTCGGTATGCAAAGGTACCGTAAGGACAAGTGAAGGTTGTCTTGTCCTGGTCCTCAGGTGCGATTGGTATTTGAAAATAACCCGAGAACCCATCTAGAAAACAGTAGTACTCTTGCCCTGCAAGTCGTTCCAACATCTGGTCGATGAAGGGGAGAGGGAAATGATCCTTCCTGGTGGCCAAGTTCAAACGCCGATAATCAATACACATGCGCCATCCTGTGATCTTTCTTTGAGGGATAGTCTCTCCCTTTTCATTAATAACAGCTTCGATGCCCCCCTTCTTAGGGACAACTTGAACAGGACTGACCCATGGACTGTCAGAAATTGGATAGATGATGTCTGCGTCAAGGAGTTTCAGAACCTCCTTTCGAACTACCTCCTTGAGGTTAGGGTTTAGCCGGCGTTGAGGTTGTCGGATAGGCTTGAAGTTTTCCTCCATGTAAATATGGTGCGTGCAATAGGAGGGATCAATTCCTTTGATATCAGCGATAGTCCACCCGATTGCTGTGTGCTTCTTTATACCTCAAGTAACTTCGTTTCCTCTCGGAATTCAGAGAAGAGGAAATAATGACAGGCAAATGGTCATTTTCAGCTAGGAAAGCATACTTGAGGTTAGAGGGTATTTCTTTAAGCTCGAGCTCTGGTGGTTGTTCACTGATGGAATTGATTTTTGAGGTTTTCTGTCGAGTTCTTCGATTGGTGGCCGGAACGATTGATAACCAGCCCTTCCTTTTTCTACGTACGCCAGCATGGCGTTAACTTCTGGATCCTCCATCTTTTCTTCTAGAGAAGTAAGTAATACTTGCTCTAGGGGTTCAGTTTCAGCTTCCTGGATGGAAGATGGAAAATACGTGTCCTCCTCTGTAGCAAAATCGCCTTCCTCCTCCTCGTCATCTGTGAATCCCACCGTCTTAGCATGAGGAGAAAAGTTTGAGCTTTTCTTCATCATTTTTGCATGTCGAATTCAATCGTCTCATCTTCGTACCGAAGAGTGATTTTCCGTCGTGGACGTCAATGATAGCTTTGGCGGTACTTAGAAACGGTCGACCTAGAATCAGGGGAACCTCGACATCGTCATCCATTTCTAGAATGACGAAATCAGCTGGAAAGATGAAGCGAGACACTCCAACTACCAAATCTCGGACTATGCCCATGGGCTTGATCTCTGATCTGTCTGCTAGTTGGAGTTTAAAAGGAACCGGTTGCATTTCTCCTCCTTTAACTTTCAAGAAGGTGGCGTATGGCATGATATTAATGCTGGCTCCTAGGTCGCATAGACCACTTCCACAATCCACCCCACCTATAAAGCACGGGATCACGGGATTTCCCGGATCTGTTTGTTTAGGAGGGAGTGCTCGAAGAAGGGCTAGAACACTCCTCTGTCAGGTGCACTGTCTCTTTTCCAGGTTTCTTTTTCTTCTTCGTCAAGAGATCCTTGAGGAATTTTGCATAATTAGGCATCTCTTGTAAGGCATCGATCAGAGGTATGTCGAGGGTCAGCTTCTTGAAAATACTCAAGAACTTGGAGAACTGCTCATCAAGATGTTTCTTTTTCATTCTGTTCGGAAATGGGAGTTCATTGTTTTTATGAGTGGAGGTTGGGATGTCGATGGTAATTCGAGATGGAGGTGGAGTAACAGGAGTAGGAATTGATTTCTGAGGGAGGTAAAGTTTGGTGGTTTCATCAACATTGATATAGGAATCTTCAAGATTTTCTTTTCTTTTCCTTTGCTGGTGGCAAGTTCCCTTCCACTCCTTAAAGAGACTGCACACAAGTTTGTTGATTGTGATGTGCCATCGTCTATAAGGACTGAATTTGCTTGTTCCTTCGGATTGGGATTTGTCTGTGAAGGGAATTGACCAGGTGGTCTTTGTTGAGTGAGTACTGTTGGATTTGAGATTGCAAGGCTTTTTGGTCTTTGCGCAGAGCTGCGACCTCTTCTTGCGTATCTCGTGATTTACCCATCATCGCCTTAAACATTCTGCATCTGAGACATATCAGACTCAGGATTCGAAGGAGGTGGAGCTGGTCGGCTCGATGAAGCTTCATTGCCATAAGGCTGTTGTTGATATTGCCTTGGCCTCCTTGGAAATTGGACTGAGGTCTGTAATTTTGGGATGTTTGTAGGGTATGTGGGTTTTGGATATTTCCGGTGTTTGAGTAGCTAAGGTTGGATTGCATGTTACGTTGCCATGGTTGTCTGTATCCTGATTGTTGGTGATGTAGTTTGCTTCCTCCGCTGCTTTCATTTCTTGTAGTTGGGGGCATTGTTCATAGTCATGAGGCCCGCAACATTGCGTACAAGAAATTGTTGGTGATGGTTGAGATTGAGGAGCATAGCCTGGAGGGGTAGTAGGTGGTCGGGAAATCATCGACTTAGCTTGCTGAGGGAAGGAATTCATAGCCATCTGTTCGACCACTTTCTGTAGAGTGCTCACTTTTGTTGCTTGCTGAGCATTGCTTTCCATGAGTTGCTCATGGCTTTCATGATTGTCGAATTTGTTATCACTTCCCCAACATGATATAATCCTGGAGTACCGCTCCTTGATCCACCGGAGGCCCAGTCTCTAATTTCCTCACAGAGAGACTCCATGCTGTTCAGAAATTGTGCTCCCGGCTTTTTCAGAACGTCAGCCCCTAACGAAGATAACACCATTGTTCTGCACGGACCGATCAAGCCCTTGTAAAACAATTGTGATACTTGTTCCTTCGTCAGACCGTGGTGAGGACAAGTGAGTAGTAGACCTTTGAAACGGTCCCAAGTTTCACAAATATTCTCCGACCCTGGTTGCTTAAAATTATAAATTTCAGCAATCATCTCCAAAGTTCGGCTCGGAGGTAGGAATTTGTCATAGAACTTGGTGGCCATGTCGTCCCAGGTACCAATGGTACTCGGTGTTAAGCTATGATACCACTTGCTCGCGTTTCCCGTCAGGCTGTGTGGGAATAATGACAATCTTGCATATTGAAGTACTGCGTCGGTTGCAGTAAGGCTATTGGCATGTTGTAAGAATTTTGTAACATGTAACAGGGCTTCGTCTGGACTGGTGCCATCAAACATGCCCAACTCCTTCACACATCGAATCTGATGATATGGCTTCAGCTTTGCCACTCATCGTATTCGGATGGGCTGAGGTGAGGAAGGACGATAGCAGGCTGTTGTCCTTGGTTAGACGGCCTGTTGATATTTCGAACCGTTGCTGGTGTAGCTGCCATGTTAGCTTCCGGGTCAGAATCTATCACTGTGGTGGTATTTTGAGTTCGTCTCTGCCTGAGATTGCGCAGAAAGGTTCTCTCGATTTCTGGGATGTAACCAACCGTGTGATTAATATTCTCTGGGAGGCTCTGTGACCTGGTGAAAGGCATACACCACTCAAAACAGAGAAAAGAACTGGTTATACGTTAGAATAATAAAAATGTTAGGAATTAGTAGACAGAAATTTAAAGTTAGTAGTTAGTATACAATGGAAGAAATGACAATGGAACGAAAGACAATGGAACGAAATGACGAAATTTAAGTTAGTAGTTAGAGACAATGGAACGAAATGACAAGGGAACGAAATGACAATGGAACGAAATGACAGAAATAAATAACAATAATATTAACAAATTTAGTCGATGTCCAAGTCAGATCAGAAGTTAGAGTCCCGTCCAAGTCAATCAGATGTCCGAGGTTATATGTCCGAAATTGGATTAACAGTTTTTTTTGAATTTTTTTTTATTAGTAATTAGATTATTATAATAAACAGGTGAATTAACCGGGGCTTAGGGACTAGATTAAATCAAGTCCCCGGCAACGGCGCCATTTTGCAGAGTGGATTTATCGTGAGTTATTAGCACAGGTGAAATTGATAAAAGAGAGAAATTAATACTCAAAATATCCGTCGGGCTGCAAATTAAAACCCGGTCGTAGTAGTATAGAAGACAGAAGCGGCCGGGGTCAAACCGGGGACTTAAAGCGAGTTAAAACAGTTCCTAAGCTTGTCACAAAAAGGGGGGAAGTTAATTGACTTGTTTTTAGAGAATTAAAAGAGCAGATTAAATTACTGAGTGCAGATGAATTAAATGGAACTCCGGGTTCAGGTTAATATGATTTAATTAATTGTGCTAACTCTACCGGTTTAATAAAATAGTTTGGCAAGATTCCTATAATTTTCTTAAGGTCCGATGAAAACTCTTAAGAACTCGTTTACCTGTAATGCAAGGTCCGATGAAAACTCGAGCAAAAGCCTGTAAACGGCAGAGGAGTATGAGGCTTTATTCTTGCAACATGTATTAACTTAAACGATGAAAATAAGTTCTTACAGTTTTACGGCTTAATTAACCCGTCTGTTTCTAACCGATGAAATTAAAAACAGACTTAGTAAGGCTTTTTAATAAACCGATGAAATTTATTAAAAAGGGAGAGAAACAAAACTTTAATCGTAACAAACTGAAATTTTAACCGGTAGAAATATATTACACAGCTTAACAAACCATAATTAAAAACCTTGCCCGGAGCAAATCCTCCTTAGCCAGACATATTAACTGGTAATAAATCTGACAGAGGTTGGACGTAATAACAGCACGGAGACGTGATTAGTGAATGGAGAAATGGAGAGGTCGAAGAGTGAAACATGTACGTAGGCTATTATAAGTGAAGTGGGTGAATTAGAGAATTAATGGAGTGAAATGGTATACGGGCGATTTACTGGAAGAGAATGAGATGAGGTGAGAGTGAGTGATTTTCTGGTTTTCTCCGTGCACTCGTACAAGGCTGTAGGGAATGGGTTATTTATAGAAGAAGAAGACTACGTAGAAGACTTGCAGTTGATTGCCTCTGTTGATTTCTTCACTGATTGAAGCATTGATTGCTTCATTTAATGCAGGGGACAGGAGCTGGATACGCGTGAGCGAAATAAGGTAGGCGACGGCGGGGTAGATAGATAAGGCGAGTTGCAGAGTCGCGCGAGGAAGAAACTATGTTCGGGCGCGATTTTATCTTGTCCGCCTGTGGAAGACCGCCTGATAAGTGGCGGTTGGTGGTGTGGTGTCCGCCTGTGAGACCGCTTGATAAGTGGCGGTAGAGGTGGTGGTGACCGCCTGGCGGTTGAGCATGTGGTGTCCGCCAGATAGTAGGCGGTCGTGTTGTGTGTCCGCCTGGCGGTTGGCATGGTGGTGTCCGCCTGATAGTAGGGTAGCAGCTGAGAGGTCCGCCTGGCGGTTGCACCAGAGAGGACCGCCACTTCTTGGGCGTTGCAACCATTGACCGTGCCTTTTTTCCTTCAAACTTTGACCGGCTCTAGATTCTTCGTTTGGACTCCGTTTTCTGAGCCGTTTGTGTCCACGCGTTCGTCTCTTTGTCTACTTCACTCCCGGCTTGGTTTTCCTCATGTTAAACCAATAATTTTGTGAGATAAACAATAAAATATAAACTAGAGGAAAACTAACATAAGTGGAGAAATGAGCAAGAAAAGTGCTGATCTTAAACATGAAATACACCTATAAAACATGCTCATTTTGACACTTATCAGTAACGTACCAATAAGATACCCCACGTATGTATACATGTAGTGTACGAAACACGGGAAGTAGTCAGCTCCGCTCTACGGACCATAAGGTAAATGTAAACTGGAACAGTTGGACACCTCGAACGATCGAAGAATCAAGTAAGCTCACGGAGCAAAAAGGAGTCAAGAGCTTACTCCAGGAGGACGATTAAGAGTTAAAAAGTGCGAGAAGCACTAGTAATTGACTAAAGACATTGGATATGTCTCAAGAATTCGAAACGAAAGCATATTAGCTGGAATGGAAACCCAACATAAACATAATGAACAAGGCCTATCAGGAACATACAAATGTTCAAAGAACAAAGTGAAATACCCAAGTGATCATCTAAGGTACCGGAGGATACCAATCACCACCGAAGGAAATACCAAACCCGTTAAAACCTTAAGGGAAGCACACATAGTCTACCCTAAGAACGGGAGACGTTATAACCCTGAATGAGACAACTTGGAATCCAGAACTGCATTGCGAAGTAAATTAAACATTGTCATAAATGTTAGCCAAAGGTAATGGCTTAACTGAGCAACATCCAAGAACGATCCTTATACATTGTCGTGATAAAGACACAAGAATTACAACGAACACTCGGTTAGAACACCGAAGGGATTCCACTTACCAGGGGATACCCTAAATTTGTAAATGCTACCGATCAATACCAAGATACTTAAAGGGAATCCAACGGACGGAAGCGTGATGCAATGATCCTTATCATGGAGCCCTGTGTTACCTCCAAACCAATTTACGGTTATGGAGAAGCAATGCTTGTAAACAGCCTAAGATGGGCAGAGCTTTAGGCAACGAGGCCAGTATGTCGAGTAACTATTATAATACATAATTCAATGGTTGCAAAACCATTGTGAACTATATGGAGAATTGTCAAGAACGGCACCAGTAGATGGTTTAATAACCAACGAGTAAAGATACCCCTCGTTAAGGTGGTACCGCAAGAGCGGTGAACATACAGAACCCAAAGAAGAGGATACTGTCAATAAAAGTCTGAAAATATATCCCTTTCAGAACTACTAATGTAGAAAAGCTTGAGCATACAAATATTGCCAAGCGGAAATTGTAACAAATGAAGCTAAGGAAAGCTTAGATAGCAATGGGCAGAAACCGAGGAGTGATCGGTTAAGAAGAAATAAGTGAAGTACGAATCTGAAGTGCAAAAACTAATAACCCTCAAGGAGCTCAGAGATGTAAAAGAATATCACATGCTATAACCAGCCAAGTAAATGGCGAACCATTGTCTAATGGTAGAGATACATGAGCAGAAGCTAAGATAATAACGGATGCCATGGAAATCAATGTCGTAAATAAATAAGAACATGGTGCGCAGCAAGCGACCAATACGTGTGAATAAATCATACAATGAGATGGAGTTGATAAATAAAGATCGTAGACAGACCGAGATACAAGGAAACAATATGCATTCATATTGCAATCTCACAAGAGATTTACTGCCCAGGGGTTTACGCCTCTACACTCTGTAGGACTGAGTGTTTTGGTATTGCACTAGTGCAGTAATGATCGAGTAGGATAGCTAGGAAGTTGGGAAGATGACAATTGTGGTAAAGGTAGAAGAAAACGTACAAAGTCATAAGAACCGAAGCATAGAAAATGCAAGGTCATAATTTAGAAGCTACTGACAATAGAGGAAGCACTACAACTAAGTAGTGGCTAAACCTCAACCGACAATTAGTCGGAGGAACCCAGTGAATAATCATGGGAGTATGAACAGCATGTACATGGATTCTAGAGAGCTGGATATAAAACATGTAACTCATTGAGTTCGCGTACGGTAAAGGAATACCACGCCTGATTAATAAACCTTGTTCCCAAGATAAAAAGGGATAAAAGGATATTGTATAACACATTAAGGATAACGAGAAGGGAAAATATACCCTAGGTTATCAGGGTCACGCAGTAGAAGCTACTGGGCCGAAATTCTAAGATTTAATTGGAATACCCCTAAATTAATTTAAATTAATTTAGGGGATTTCTTTTATTAAAAATTAAATTATGATATGGAATAATGAATATTAAATTATTATATGGAGTTGTGGAATTTATTTAGGGGTTTTCTTCTATTTAATCCTAATTATTATACATTATTATATAGTATTATGAATTTAATAATAAGATTTATAAGTCAATAAATCTTGGGAAAATTATTAAACCCTCCAAATATATTATAAAGATTTTAGGAAGTGTTGGAACATTGTTTTGAAATATAAAAGTCAATATAAAATTCTAGAAACCTTAAAGCTTATTAAGCCTTGCTAGAGTTGACTTTTTGAGAATGGTCAAACCAGGCCATGAAACATATACCAATAAATAGGTTATGAAAAACCATGAAGATCGATAAAAAGAACGTCAAAAACGGATCATCCTAGCCAAAGTTATGATAGATTGAAGTTTTGAAGCAAAATTTTATAACTGCCACGTGTCAGCCTCTCGTGCGCCCCAACACTTAGTCGATTCTATCTCCTTGTTTTTCTCCAACAATCATCTGATTTTGACCTAAATTGTGACGGCTAGATCTCACTCGTTACTTCGAATTTTCCAGTGCCGTCTTCTCTATTCTTTTCTCCTTAATTCCCTCTTTACAATCATAACTCATACAAGCCCTAACTCATTCTACATCGACGGGAAAGTTGAACCAAAGTTGCCATCTTTCGAGTTCGTAACCCAGATTCCAGTTTTCATTCGATTTCAGGTAAAGTTCGTCTTTCCATAACTTCCTCGTCTTTCAACCAAATTTCAATTTCTATAGCTCGTTGTGTAGATCTCTAATCCATCTACAACTTTCATGTTTATACCCAAGCCTGATTCGTAACCATCTGGAAGATATAGTCGCCCAAAGTCTCTGATTTTTCAGCACATAAAATCATAGAAAAACGACAGGTAAACTCGTAACTTTCGGGTCAATTTTCTTTCTGTATAATAAAAATTAGATTGAGTTCTTGTTATCATTGTGTAGATCTATGTCCCATATTTCGATTGAGCCAAAGAACACAGTCTAACTCAATCTGTACCTCAAGTTATAGAGTCGCAAAGTAGTCTACCCAAACGGTCAAGCTCGAACAGTTTTCCAGAACCCGATCTTGAAATCGCTTCGATTCGAGCAATTCCGGTGAGTTTTCTTCAAATTCCTCCGATTATGCTAACCGGTTTTACAATTCCGATCTAACCCATGTTGCAATTTAACCTGTTACGCTCTAGATTAGGAGAATTTGATAGAATTGAGTTCGAATCGAATTCTGTTTCCAGGAAGAACCCTAACTTCGAACTAAATTCGAAATCCACTGAATACCGCATTATAATTGGGGAAATTAGCATCATTGGAACCGAAATTTGATTACGAATCCATAGAAACAAGAATCACGCGATTTCGTTCTGTAGATTGTGAGGAATCGTCGATTTAGTACTCACCCCCTTATCGAACTCGCTGAAGAACTCGTAACACAGGGGCCGTCCGATCTTGTTTTAAGAGATTGGACGGCCAAGATTAGATCTGGTGATTATAAGTTGTTAAGTTTCTATAAAAAATCAGTAGTAAATAGCTCTAACTTGTTGATTTTAGTTAATGGCCTTCCCGAAGGTATTTTGACTTTAAATTTTAACCATAGGTTCCTTATATCTAGTTTATATTGATGTAAATTATTATGGTTTTGGGTTTTAGTTTTTAAACATAAGTTATGATTTTTACAAGTTACGGGTTTTCTGGAATTATTTGGCTAACTTAAAAAAGATATTTTTATGAAATAAAATTTTTATAATATGTCTAAAATGTTATAGTTACTGTATATTAAGTTTGGGAATTTTTGGGCAACGGGAAAAGGTTTTAAAAAATTGTGTTTGTGAGTTTTTCATAAGAATAATTTATATATATAGTTTTTAATGTAATCAAAAATTAAAGTATAGTTGATTAATGAACTTTATAGGTTGGAGAAAATATAATAAGACTAATTAACATTTAATACAGTATGTTTATAAATATTTTGGGTATTAACTTTAAGTGAAGTAAAAATTGTTACATATATTTATATTTATATGAGAGAAATAAATAGAAACTTATATTAAATCAAGGAATTTAACTAAACTACATTTTATTTATTATATATAATATGGAAGCTAATATGTTTAACTAAAACTAAGGGAAATACTCTATTTTATAAACCATAAATCAGTTTTGGATATGTCTAAAAGATATATATAGAATTAAATACAATAGAATTTCTTAAGAATGTTCTGGATAAATCTTAATATATGTAGGTATATGTATATATATATATATATATATACAATACATAAAAATAGATGAAGGAAATAACATTCCTTGTGAGAAAAATAATAGGAAGGATATATATATACGATAAATAAATAAATAAAAGGAATAAAATACCTTATAGAAAATAGGATATGAAGGAATTAATGAGTTAAACTAAACCTCTACATGATACTAATAAAAGAATATTATATGAGGTGGTATTAATTTATGGTTATAGGTTGAGTTTTTTAGTTATCTTTGAATTTCTAGGATTTATATAAACAGTATTCAAATATACGTGTATATTAGTACTCAATGACCACAATGTAAATCTATAATTTGGTTAAGAAATTAATAAGTTGAAATTTAGGAATATTTGGAATTGGTTTACATAAAGCGTTACACAAATAGATCTTATTATATAATTAATAATAAAATGAATGAAATACTTTTACATTTAAATGTTCTTATTATATAAACAATAATAAAATAAATGAGTTACTTTTACATCTAAATGTGAAGAGGATAATAAGTCTAGATTTAATTATTTTTAATATTTATAGTATTGAGTAATAGCTTAATATTTTAAGATAAAATCATTAAAAGGGATTATGATATAAACTACATTAAACTATGATTAAGAATTTAATCTAAATAATAATCCTTAAGTTTCTTACAACTAGTTAAGCCATATAAATACATTTAACACCAATATTCAGGATGTGAGTTTATAGTTAAGTAATGTATTTAGTAGTTAGAATTTATAAGGAGGTTTGTAAATAGAAATTAGATACTTAAAATCTTTAAACCTTTAATTAGATGAAATTAGGTTACATAAGAGATTATATGATTTACCTTTTGACACTGGAAATATTAATGTGTCATTTGAATAAAGGTATGGAGATTGTTCAGAATATATTATCTTATTAAGTAATTGACAATTTCACTTACGAACCAGAATTTAATTCTTTGATAAATTCTACCTCATGCTAAGATATAATGTCCATCCTAAATACAATAAAGGGAATTGATTTATTAATTATTCTTTGAAACTTTAGGTTTTAAACAATATAAAATGTATTTAAGACTTGAGTTTAACGAAGTTTAATATAAAAGGATTATACATGGTCTATAGAGAATGTGCGTAAAAGTAAAAACAGTTAGGGAATTAAATGTAAGTAAGGATACATAAAAGGTTATCTTAAGACACCTTATTATAAAGTTATGGTTAAGTAAATAATATACCTTGTGGATACTAAATGTGAGAGTTCAATAAGTTTGAGTTAACTATAATATGGTTATTTCAAGATGAAAAGTAATTTAACAACTTATGACAAGATTAATAGATGGTTGTAGTTAAAGGCCATTCTGAACTAAAGATAAGATAATTGGGTTTAGTAACTCGATTAAGTTATAATAAAATGCGTCTACAACACTATGATTCCAATATACAAGATGTAGGTCTTAATTAAGTTAAGGGAAAGACTTAATCATAATGGGTTGTCTAGTAGAAATTGTTTAAATACATAATCTTTACATTGTGAGATAATAATATAGTATTCTGAGATGAGTCCATCATAGGTCATAATACAATGTTTATTTTAAATTAAGAATAGAGGTATTGAGCTTAAGATTATTGTCGAAATTCTTAGATTTAATTATATAACATAAACACATTTATGATATAGAGGTCTCAAAATCTTGAATGTGAGGATTGTGGTTAAGTATGAATAAAGTGGATAGGAGTGGACAATTAGCCAATGTTGATCGAATACATTCCTTGATCTTACCACCTTGGTCTATACAACGTTCTTAGATAACACAAAGATTATACATAACATTTAAGTGAGGGCTTAAAAGATAATTGAGACTTTGAAATAAGAGTAAGGAGTTTATTTAAGCGTAACATAGGCTACAAGTGATTGATGGTAGATTATCTTTAATATTCTTCAGAGTACTGTTGATTGTTTGCGCAAGTTGATTAGAACTGCTACAGCGTTACCCAGGTACGATTTCTCGTACTCAGCTTGTTGTGTTTTGGACTCTATGGAATGTTTGTACGATTTCTCGTACTCAGCTTGTTGTGTTTTGGACCTTATGGAATGTTTTGTACGGTTTCTCGTACTACATTATTTTGGCTGATTGACTTGTGGAATGTTTTGGAAAACGCTAACTGGCTTTAAGAGGAACTTCTAAAAAAGGAAATGGTTGTGTGACTGACCCAGCTTCTGTGACTAACTGAGCCTTGGATGTGGAACTCACTTGGGTATTGGTTTCTTCTACTTGGTTGCCCGTTAGACATTGGCTGCTTAGGGTTTACGCTTCTGCACTCTGTAGGACTGAGTGTTTTGGTATTGCTCTGGGTAGTTGGTGATCTAGCGGGATTTTTGGAAAAGGTCAATCTTGGAAATCTTTCTTTCGACGTGCGCGCGTCTTTAATGGTAACAGTAGGGGGCTGTATATCCCTCGCCCATAGGGGCATTGATATTTGACAGTGAGGGGCTGTATATCCCCTGTCCTTAGTGGACGTGATAGACAGTGAGGGGCTGTATATCCCTGTCCTTAGTGGACGTGATAGACAGTGAGGGGCTGTATATCCCCTGTCCTTAGTGGACGTGATAAACAGTGAGGGGCTGTATATCCCCTGTCCTAAAAGGACGTGATTGGCGGTGGGGGGCCATCTCTCCCAGTTGAATTATTCCACTCTCGAGTTCTTGGTTCTTGGATCTACTTTATCATTCCTAGTCCTTTGTGGCTATCTGAGTTTTTCTACTCCTAACGGGAATTGGTTCTAACATCAACAATGGATGCTTGCTAACTATGTGGTGTGACTATTTAAGTGGATGACTTGTTTTGGAGGTTCTTTATCTCTATCTTTGCCTTCTTTTCTTTTCTCTTTAACTTGATTGTTTTGAAGTGCTTTATCTCTGTTTTACTTTTAAGAGTTTGTTTTCATGTTAATGTTTATTTTGAAGAGTTATGTTTTATAAGTTTGTTTTTGGAGAATTGTACCAGTTCCATTCCAGGGAACTGACCCGCCCCTTTTGGGGTGGGCTGCTTGGTTTCATCTTGCAGGTACGGATTGATTTACAGGTGGCCACGAAGAGAATGAGCGTTTGGGTTGGGACTAGGTTTTGTGAAGAGAGAATATGTTTAATTTCTTTTATGTTTGTGTTAAGTTTTTCTCGAGTTCAGACCGTAGCTTTTGTAGATTGTAAGTTGTAATTGGTGAGGTTTGGTGCCGGGTGTTTGGAACCCGATGGTCTGTAATCGCCTTAGAGTTTTATTTCCGCTATATTTATGGTTAATAGGGGCGTTACAGAAATTGGTATCAGAGCGTAGTTACGCTCTGAACCCGAGAAAACAAGCCGACTGAAATACTTAGATTATAGGTGCACTTAAAACTGGGGAACTGGGGTAGAATTGGGAAGTGAGGACTCCAGTAAGGCACGACTCCTAACCCTTTTTAGAATTGTGAACGATTCCTTTACACACTTTTCTTTTGTGAATGTCTGTTGAGTGTGAAGTGTTGTTATACCGTCCCAACAATAAACTACAGAAAATATATATATACATATATATATATAAGTTTGGAACATCCTATATTAAGTACGATAAGATTTGGTTGAGGTAAACCAAATATTAATCTATTTTTCAAAAGCATACTCATGGAGAATACATTGCTAAAAATGCAATCCTTTAAAAGCTAGTACACAAATTCCTAGAGTTTTAAATAATACTTTTGGTTGAAAACAGTATACAAATAGAACTTTACATGATTAAATTAGTATTGATATTATGTGAAAGTACTTCAACTCCTTTAAAGTTTGAAAATAAATTTCATGAACTACTTGGTATCAATTTATTACCTAAAGATAATGTTTAAGATTGTAACATCCCCAGTCTTAACCCACATGTGAGATATTGTCCGCTTTGGGCCGCAGCCCGCACGGATTTGTTCTCGGGGTACCATCCCCAAAACGCGTCTCACAAGGGGAGTATCCCCACACCTATAAGGTGTGGTTCGTGCGCTCTCCCGGTCGATGTGGGAGGTGACCCCTACACTGGGTATCACACTCTACCCCCCTTGGGAGCCCAGCGTCCCCGCTGGCACACCGACCTGGGCCTGGCTCTGATACCAACTGTAACATCCCCAGTCTTAACCCACATGTGAGATATTGTCCGCTTTGGGCCACAACCCGCACGGATTTTTCTCGGGGTACATCCCCAAAACGCGTCTCACAAGGGGAGAGTATCCCCACACCTATATGGTGTGGTTCGTGCGCTCTCCCGGTCGATGTGGGAGGTGACCCCTACACTAGGTATCAAAGTGGTATCAGAGCGAAGTATCGCTCTGATGACTGAATTACCGAGCTTAGGAAGTACCGAGTTAGGATTTAAGTACTTTGGGTTAAGGGTTGAGTGATAGCGTGAGAGATACGCTAGTTAGGTATGACCAGTGAATACTGGAACCTACTATATCCTTCCCGCCCTCCACAATCCTGTTTTATAACTTGGGAAACAACGCCAGAGAGATGGAAGTCCTCTCTTACTCGGAATACCGATCTGGCTTATTAAGTACCTCTAAGGTACGGAGAACCTGTCACACGGTAGATCCGAAAACTGGGAATCCCGGAGACGGTCTCCATCTGAACAATGTTAACCGCATTTAATAGCGAAGAACGAAGGATTTTGTGTATAAGAGAATAGAATTTCCGGCAACCTGGGTCGACATGCAGAGCAGTCGAGAATAACCAGTTTGCAACGCACCAATCGTGCAACAGGCAAGAAGTGGATTAGTAAGACCCGAGACGAGTGTCTACGGGACCACAGTTGATAAATATTACACCAACGGTATACCAACCGACAAAGGAACTACAACGTAGTGCCCAAACAAGAGACAAGTCTCAGTAACCACGACAAGTGCGTGGAACGGGCTATAAAGAGGATACAATACTAAGAAAAAGGGGGGTCTTCCAGAATGGGAAACACCCTAGTTGATAATTATCATATGAAGACAGTGAGAAGTCACCTAGAGGAGTTATTATCAAGACAGTAAGGTCAGTGAGGGCCAGTAAGGCCACTGATGACATGGGTAAAAACAATACCATAACCGGTATGTGTTAAACGATAGCCAGTTAGCATGGCGCACTTGCCATAACAAGTGCTGCTATAACAGGGCTGTTCGGGAAATTTATAATCACTACGAAGTACTTAGTAAAGTACTAGAAAGTTAAATGAGATCATTGTAACCGTGGAAGGGCTTAATAGCCTAACCTCTGTGATTGTAAGTACACCAGTCAGCAAGAAGCTAGACTTGGCTAAGGTAAGAAGATGTTGTGAAACCATGAAAATTTTCTTTCAAACCCAGATTTATTCAAACCCTTTTCTTTTCAAAACCAAATTTTCCTTCAAACCAACACTTCTTTCCAACCTTCTTTTAAACCAAACCAGTAAAACCAAGGGCAGACGATAAGATACAACAGTGGATAAACTTTCCCTCGATTTAGTTCGGGAAGTAAGGAATGAATATTGTCACGGGACAATATAAGGGAGTTGACAACTGAATGCTTCACCTAGGCGTGTGACGGACACTACGAGTGTACCAACTGAATTGTGGGACGACCGCACTCCGATAGGAGCTTGTGGGCCTGACAGACCTACTTATGGTTAGTTGGGTAAGTAGCAATGTATCAGTATGGTACCCCACATATGTATACGAGTGGAGTCCGAAACACGGGAAGTAGTCAACTCCGTCTACGGTCAGCAGTATAAATCAAACAAGAGCTAAAGATTACAAGGAATGGTTGATTAAGGAACTCAGTTGAGATAACTAGACTAAAGGAATCAATGAATTCATTTTCAAGGAAATGTTTTAAGAGTCAGGAGGTGCGAAGTGCACTAACTGTAATGTAAAGACATCGTATACGTCTTAAGGATCCTCAGGGATAAACATGTTAGCTGGAACGGTGACCCAGCTTGTACATGGCAAGCAGATGCCTAATGTGGACACATTAATGTGCAATGAACGGGATGAAACTCCCAGAATGAGTACCTACACTACAAGGAAATGTTAATCTTCACAAAAGAAGATAATAACCAGTTAAGAACGCAAAAGGGCGTGGCTAATGGAATGTACCAATAAGTGTGAACTAGATGTAAAGGCATAACTTAGTAACACCCAGGAGCAATCCTTGTAGGGTGTTCGCATCAATAATTGTTGCACGAAATGTCGTGACAGAAAGTGACAAACCTAAGGGGCATTCCGTGAAAGGAAACATGATGCAACGACCTTGTCATGGAGCCCAAAACAACCTCTAACCATGTAATATTGTACAGAGAAGTACATGTGTGTGGACAGCTTACAACGAGCGCAGCTCAAGACGATAAGGCTTATAAGCCACAAGCAAGATATGTTATGTAAGTTTGATTAATTGCAGAAGTTTATGTAATATAAGTGAATAGAGTGGTAACGAACCACTGCATTAAGAGTGGGGATACCTCTCGATGTTGTGAGACCGCAGGAGCGGTAGTTATGTGAATCAAGTTCAAGAAATATGTTAAGGATGGACGACGTTATTACTGAAAAAGAGCAGTTAGCTTAATAGTATGTGTGTATAAAGTGAAACACCGAGCTGAATAATACCGGCTTGTGACTCGAATGATTGATGCTCAATGAGCATTCGGTAGTCATCTAGATGAATGACGAACCATAATATAAGTATGGGTGTGGAAGTTAATGTGACAGTAAATACGATGTAAGTTAGTGTTATACAATAAGCACGGTGCGCAGTAAGCGACCGTTGTATAAGTGTTGTTAAATAATGATGTGGCAGATAAGACCAGTTATGAGTTAAACTCAGAAGAGATGCAAGATAAGCGATGTTAAACAGACAGGGCAATAAGCCAGTGGTAGGTACTATGTGATAAGAAACTCAGTGTGAATTCCTACTGCAGTCACATAAGGGATTTACTGTCAAGAGTTTACGCCTCTGCACTCTGTATGACTGAGTGTTTTGGTATTGCACTTGCGCAGTAATGAACGAGTGGGATAGCTAGGAATTGGAAACATGTTAATTGTGAAGCAATAATGTTATAATGGCCGATGCATAGGAAATGCAAGGCCGCACCAATAAGAAGACATGTATAAAAACCAAATGTGGAGACATGATTAACAGTAAGTGACTACAGTAGCACTAACTGCCAATATCGGTATGGAATATACCCCAAATGTTGTAAATAGTTGAGAGAGCACTACACTCTAGGTAGTAGCTCAATCTCAACCGACAGTAAGTCGGAAGGGAACAAGTCAATCGTTGTGAAATACATAGCTGCATATACAGTCAATTATTATGGAAGTGGATAGAAAGTTTATAACTCACCGAATTCGCTAACGGTAAAAGATACCACGCGTCGGTTGAGAAACCATTGTTACCAAGATGAAGGTGACAATTGGGGATGTACAATACAGTAAGAATAACAAAAGGGGCAATTAAGCTCTACAGTTACTAGAGTTTCGCAGCAGAAACTAGTGAGCCAGTGATTCAAGTGTTGAATGTACGTGGTGAACATGAGTGGATGGCTAATTATTAACGCCTAGAAGCCAAACAGGCCAGAATCAAAACCAACTAAGAGTTTAAACAAACTCCAATGAGAATTCTTGGTTTAGGGACTAAACCGCCAATATGGTTAAGATCCACTAATAAGTTAAAACAAATCACGACGGTAGAACCTTAAAACCGATGTTTAGTGATTGATTACGTGGGCGTAATCCCTTTTAAGGGGGGTAGAGCGCAAAACCACTTAGTGTATATTACCGTACGAGAGTACGTGGTGTATGTGACTTATATTGTGCATAGCACAAAATTATTGTTTTGGTGATTGGTGTGTGTGTTATGTAAACATACACATCCATTTATGGTTTAATTGTGGTAATTGCGCACAGAAGATGCGAATACCATTGTGATAAGTGTGTGTTGATTTATTAATAGTTGTGTGTGATAATACAAGTGTGGGGAGTAGAGAAACTCCCGGGGAACAAAACCCCGACAGTGTATAAATGTGAAACGGTGTGTCGTATTTGATAAAATATGGTATATATATATTAGTGATTCATAAAAGGGTAGAGACCAAATAAAACCTAATGAGAATAAGATTCCATAGGCAACAGGATTAAAGTGTATGGAAATAACTGATAGACGAAGTTCTATCCTTGGAGATGTATGATCATGATTAGAATGATTAAAAAGATAGAAAATTGGAAATGAGTGATTTACTTGATGCTTGAAAATGAAGTGGGAGGTGGAACTTGATTTGCATGCGATCAAGGGAAGCCGAACACAAAGGGTGTGAAGGATAGTTCGACACTGATGCTGATCACATCAGGGTTGGATGACTCTTGAAGCTCCCTATAAGTGGTCACAAATAACCACACTAAGAAAAGAAGCAAAGAGCATAAGTTGGACTTGGAGTTGTGTGTGTTTTCAAAAAGGATTTTGAATTGGTATTTATAAAACGTCGATAGATACTTTACATAATTAAAGTCTTGTTACTTAACCTCACAAGGAATAATTTCAAATTTAAGTGATGTTTTAATCTCCCAAAAGACACGGGGACGGAAGGTGCCATCGCGACCGGGTTCTGCGGATCACAGTGTATATCAAAGATATTTTGATTGTTATACATGCTATGACATGTTGTTTGGTATGTGTAATAAATGTTATTTTGACCTCGAGTTCTAAAGGTGTATGCTATCAAGACCTATGAGTCTAAATGTGTTGTGTTACATAGACCTATGTGTCTAAAGACTGTTGTGTTATCGGGACCTATGTGTCTAAATGTTGTTATGTTTCCCAAGACCAGAGAGTCTAAGGGTTGTTATGTGTGTGAAAATGTTGTTAAGATACCCGGACCATTGAGTCCGAGGTTATCAAGTGAATATGTTATGTTATGTATGGATGTGAATGTGTACCCGGACCATTAAGTCCGAGGTTGTGATGTAAAGTGTGTTTGGTTATGGAAGTTTTATTTCTATAAGTAATCCCCGTATTCTAATCCAAGATGTGTGGGAAGTGTGAACTTCGAGGACGAAGTTCTTTTAAGGGGGGTAGATTGAAATACCCCAAACCTTGATATGTGGTTTAAAATATTAAACTATGGTATGTAAAGGCTAAAAAGTGCCTTAGAAACATCAGTGAACAATTTAAAACCATAGTAAATGCAATAAAGCACTAAGATACAGTTTGAGCAAAAACATGCTCTAAGTATGAGTGAACTTGGTTAGGACCCAAAGAGCCTACCAAGACTTATAATATTCAATTATGATTTAATAAGGCAAATTAAGTCCTTAGGAAACTTTGGTAGACAATGAAACCAATAAAACACAAGAAAATACCTTAAAGTCAATAAGAGCAAAATGTGCTCTAAGCTTGGGATAAATTTGTATAAGACCTAATGGTCATACCTATACCTTATAAATATGTTAATGAACATATTAAATCAATTACCAAAGAAAAACCAAGCTTGAAAACAAGTTAAAACACAAAAAGTGCTTTAAGGAGTCTTAAAGCACGTTTTTGAAAAATTGTCTTGTAAATGAGTTTTGAATGGCTAAATGTCCATCATTACTCTTTAATTAACATGTGTATTATATAGTATCACATTTGGAAGTCTATATCAATGGGAAATCAAAAATTTCACTTCTATATGCCTTGTTTTATGAATAGTAACTTTTAAGCTAGTTTGTAACATATGTTATAAGTAATTAAATTGGTCAACTAAGACCAAAAACCCCTAAGTAATGATGGGGGCCGGTTTTATTAAGGTGAGTCACCACCATGTAAAAAAAAAATAACAATTAAAGAAAGGAAGGAAAAGTAAGTAAAAAAGAAGAAAGTAACTTTAGTACATAAATATCTTCTAAAGTAGACTCCAAATTCATCCTCTCACTTCCTTCACTTCCCACCGTCTTCTACCTTCCTTCTTTCTCTCTTTTACGATTTGCTATGGAAACTTCTCTTCTCCATCTTCATTTCTTTGCCAAATCCAACTCCATGCTCCAAATCAAATTCTAAGACTATATGTCTTAGTTAGACCAAGCTCTACACTTCTATCTTTTCAAATCATCAATAACTCAATTTTGGTGCCATGGAGATTCCCATTGAAGGAGCTGAGCTCACCTTTTCACATATTATTGTTCTCCTTTGCTTCAAGGTAAGGAACTCAAAGAAATCCATGTTTCCTCCATGTATATGATGTCCGAAAATTCACCTCACAATGGTGTTTTCACCTTGCTTGTTTTTAGCTTCATTTGAATCTTCCAAGGGCTAGGAGGAGTCCTCTCTTGATACTTATTCAAGTTCTCTTCCAATTCCAAGGTAAAACAATTACCTTAATGTTAAAACAATATGTGTAACTAGGGGTTTACAATGAGATGAGCATAATGCTTGAATACTCATTCTCTATTATTTGTACATTGTTTAGAAGTTGACAAACAACCAAACACCCCACCGGTTTTACAAGGAAACAAGAAAGAAGTTGTGAGGAAAAAGAGGTAAACAAGCTCTCAATGTAGTTAAATGCCCTTGAAAATGAGCTTGATTTGCTTAAAAACCTAAGGAGCCAATGGTGAATGACCTAGAGAATGCTCTCAAGGGTTATTAAGGGCATGTATTGTTGGGTGTATTGCAGGTCAAAGGCTTACTGTGGGAAATTCAGTGTTTAAGGTTGTTGCAGGTTAGGGCCTAAGAGCCATGTTATTTAAGGGCCTAAGTGCCAACAATTTAAGCTAATGCACTATATTGTGGTAGTGCTAAATGTGTGAAGTTTGGTATAAATGTGTTTGATGGATTTAGGTGTTCTTGAATGAAATAAGGTAAAAACCTAGTGTGGATGGAGTAGATACAAGAGAAGCTGTGGCCAAATTTGGGAAAATGTATAAGAAGTTCTAAGTGATTTAAAAAGTTTTGGTGAACTAGGAAGTGTAAAGGTGAACAAGTTTTTCTAGTGAAGAAAACATGTATTAAGGTGATTTAGAGTGATGCAAGGATTTAGGTATTATCTTGGAAGTTCTAGGAATTCAATGTGTGTTTTGAGAGTGTTTAAGTCTTGGAGAAGTTTGTTAAGGTTTAGGAATGTTGATGTACAAGGAAGAAGTGGGTTAGGTAGATGTGAAAAGGAGACTTAGTTAGTAAGAAAAGAAGTTGAGAGATGATGAAGGTGTAGAGGAAACCACCTTGGTATAGTGGTCAATATTGGTGAAATACCACTTGGAAATCTTAAGGAGGGAAATTCCAAGTGCTAAGGATCTTGTAAGGAAATTTGTGATGATAAGATGGTCTTGGTGTGTGATTTAAAGAGTAATACATGGCTAAAGGTGTGTTTGATGTGCCCAAATGATTAGAACACATTAGGAGGCTTGAGGAAAAATTGGAGAAAGTTTGACAATGTAGGGAAGTTTCTGCAGCTGACTACCCAGGGGACGACCCAGTTGGGTCGGTCGGGCTGAAACTATGAATTTGGATGTTCTCTGCAGCCGACCTACCCAGGGGTGGGGGTCGGTCGGTGGGTCGGTGGACCTTAAAAAAAAAAATATTTAAAGAATGTTAAGTGGTATTAGTGGTATGCCATTAAGAGAGTATTGATGGTTAGAAAGAGATATATATATATATTATATATATATATATATATATGGATTTGAGAGATTAGTTAAGTAAGATGAGAATGTTAGGTTTATAAAATGATAGGTAATGAGGGAATTGTAAGTAATGATGTTATAAGATTTTAAGGACAGTAAGTGAGTTACTGACAATTTAGTGGAGGAAAAATTGTATTAAAATGTAAAAGTAAAAACCAAGTAAAATGTGAAGTTATAGAACTAAATTAACGGGGAAAGTTATAAGCATAGACTTAAACAATCATGTTACCTGATGTTAATAAAAGTACATGTAAGTATCAGTTGTTCGAGAATTGCTCGAGGAACATAAGGGACGTGGTAAGGTGGATCGGTGAAGGTATGGTTTTCTTGCAACCTGTGGTCCTACCGGATTACACGACTTGATGCCAATGTGTTTTCTGTATGTTTGCCACGTTATGAGATAAATCATGAAACGAGTTACAGTCGTATGTTTATGTATGTTTTCGTGCGATACCGGTAACCTCGAATGCGCTGAAGGGCATAGTAACCACTATTTAGGTAAACATAGGAGAACGGTACGGTAACAACGTTCGATAAGGAACGTTCTAACCACGGCTATGCGTGAGTGGTTATGTGATGTTTGTGTGCGATGTTTGTATGTGAATGTATGACTCTCTCTTCCCTTGTGTATGTCTAACAAGACTTAACCCAATGTTTGTGATTGTTTAATAAAGTTCAAAGTTGAACTTCAACCAGTGCTAACGGGGGGAGTGAGGAGTCGGTCTGTTCCGGCCACGCGTGTGAGTATGGGGGTCGTTGTCATAGCAGGTTCGATCCTCTCCGTATGTTATGGTTGTTTTCCAATTTGGTTCCCAACCTTCCCTTTAGCTTAACCAAGGCTATTACTGACCACGTCGGGCCACAGGGGCATACTATTGTTATGTTTGTTTCGGTGTGTTGGATCACTATATCCGAGACACCTTGTGTTAAGTTAACCGTTCATTTAACGAGACGGTAACGAGTTATGTAACGAGCTTATCATGAGACTGGCAACATTCTCTAGGCTCACCAGTGTATTAACAATGTTTGGGTCGGTTCCTAAGAGGACCATTCCCGTTATGTTATGATCTTTGTTGTGATGCAATATCTATTGCGGTGTTATGTTGTGCACGTGGAAACGTGCAAAGTGTTGTTAAGTGTTGTTATGTAGTGTA
This sequence comes from Limonium bicolor, assembly GCA_023374045.1. NCBI lineage: Eukaryota > Viridiplantae > Streptophyta > Magnoliopsida > Caryophyllales > Plumbaginaceae > Limonium > Limonium bicolor. Next base: position 289,612,249 of record CM041780.1, on the reverse strand, counting down.
TGTTATATGTTGTAAAATGTGGAGTATGTGGATCATGGATATGAATCACAGCTGGAGAAAAGAGGCGTTTAAGGTTAACCCGATTTAAGGGTAAGTGTCGTCTGTTAAGGAAGTAGCTCCATTAGAGGAGGAACACTCTAGGGATATTGATTACCATGAGTGACTTATTAAGTAAGGATATATTATCTGTTTGTTGAACCCATTGAGGTGAAATGTTATGTGATGTGTGTTCACTGTCACATGCATGATTTAAATATAATCAACCGCATGCTAAGACGACAATTAGTTGTGCGTGGCCCGGTAGCATGTGGGCTGCGGGATTACCATACCAGCAAAGGTGCTGAGCCCTTGGGGGCCACCCTTTCTCTTCTTTTCCTATTTCAGGTACAGAGAGCGGAAGCCGTCGAGAGTAGGACGGGGTAGACATTGTACATGGGTAAACATTTAAGTGATATATACAGTAGGTGTAGTAAGACCGAAATTGTTGTCGGCAAGTTATTAATACTCGGTATAGTTGGAAGGTGTACGTTGTTGTTGTGTGTTAATGGAAAGGGATAGTAATGTGTAGTCGCTCGGGAATTTAGCCCATCAGACCGGTTACATGTATGTGTATTAGCCTTGTTAGCCACGTGGGTGGCTAACGGCGTGTAACACCAACGAGTTAAGTAATGTGATGAGGTTGTTTTCCGCTGCAGTTTATTGTAAGTGTGTTAATGTGGATGGGGGTTACAAAAAGTGGGAAATTCAGTGTTAAGGTTATGCAGTTTAAGGGCCTAAGAGCCATGTTATTTAAGGGCCTAAGTGCCAAGCAATTTAAGCTCATTTTCCTAAGCATTTAAAACTACATTGAGATAGCTTGTTTACCTCTTTTTCCTCACAAACTTCTTTCTTGTTTCCTTGTAAAAACCGGTGGGGGTTTGGTTGTTTGTCAACTTCTAAACAATGTACAAATAATAGAATGAGTATTCAAGCATTATGCTTCATCTCATTGTAAACCCTAGTTACACATATTGTTTTAACACATTAAGGTAATTGTTTTACCTTGGAATTGGAAGAGAACTTGAATAAGTATCAAGAGAGGACTCTCCTAGCCTTGGAAGATTCAAATGAAGTAAAACAAGCAAGGTGAAAACACCATTGTGAGGTGAATTTTCGGACATCAATATAAACATGGAGGAAACATGGATTTCTTTGAGTTTCCTTACCTTGAAGCAAAGGAGAACAATAATATGTGAAAAGGTGAGCTCAAGCTCCTTCAATGGTGAATCTCCATGGCACCAAAATTGAGTTCTTGATGATTGAAAAGACAGAAGTGTAGAGCTTGGTCTAACTAAGACAGATATAGTCTTAGAATTTGATTTGGAGCATGGAGTTGGATTTGGCAAAGAAATGAAGATGGAGAAGAGAAGTTGCCATAGCAAATCGTAAAGAGAGAAAGAAGGAAGGTAGAAGACGGTGGGAAGTGAAGGAAGTGAGAGGATGAAGTTTGGAGTCTACTTTTAGAAGATATTTATGTACTAAAGTTACTTTCTTCTTTTACTTATTTTCCTTCCTTCTTTAATTGTTATTTTTTTTTACATGGTGGTGACTCACCTTATATAAAACCGGCCCCCATCATTTACTTAGGGGTGTTTTGGTCTTAGTTGACCAATTAATTACTTATAACATTATATGTTACAAACTAGCTTATAAAAGTTACTATTCATAAAACAAGGCACATAGAAGTGAAATTTTGATTTCCCATTGATATAGACTTCCAAATGTGATACTATATAGTACACATGTAATTAAAGAGTAATGATGGACATTTAGCCATTCAAAACTCATTTACAAGACAATTTTTCAAAAAACGTGCTTTAAGACTCCTTAAAGCACTTTTTGTGTTTTAACTTGTTTGCAAGCTTGGTTTTCTTTGGTAATTGATTAATATGTTCATTAAAATATTATAAGGTATAGGTATGACCATTAGGTCTTATACAAATTTATCCCAAGCTTAGAGCACATTTGCTCTTATGATTTAAGGATTTTCTTGTGTTTTATTTGGTTTCATTGTCTACCAAAGTTCCTAAGGACTTAATTGCTTATTAAATCATAATTGAATATTATTAAGTCTTGGTAGGCTTTGGGTCCTAACCAAGTTCACTCATAGCTTAGAGCATGTTTTTGCTCAAACTGTATCTTAGTGCTTTATTGCATTTACTATGGTTTAAATTGTTCACTGATGTTTCTAAGGCACTTTTTAGCTTTACATACCATAGTTTAATATTTAAACCACATATCAAGGTTTGGGGTATTTCAAAGATAAATCTTAAGTCTAGAAAAATTATTAAGCTAACAAGAACTAGTAGTGTATTAGAAAAGATCAACTCTGAACTTGTAAAACACATTAAAAACTCTATGCTAACTTAGAAAGAAAAACACCTAAACCTAACACCTACGGGAAGTGCCTGGGTGCGACGAACTTCTAGGCTGAAAGTAGTGGGGGTGCACACCCACTTCTAGAAGTTAGGGGCTAGACAAGCCTTGTCATCTAACCGTATATAATCTTCTACGCAGGTGATGGATTGTGTTGAACTTGAGGGGAAGTGGTGGTAAGACGTTACCATCATGAAATCTTGAGCTAGGCATATTTCATTGCTAACCACAATGAACAAATCAATATTGTATATTGAGATCCGGTATTAAAAACTCATAAATGTAAAGGGTTTATTGAGTTAAATCTTTGGTGAAAATACCTATATATGGAGGAAGGGGATTAAGTTTAGGTACTCCAGGATACAACATCTACCCCTGGTTGGATATAAAAAATAAATAAATAAAAGAAGTTACTTAAAGATTGAGTGAAGAGAAGAGTAATACTAAACTAAGTATCATTGATCCTTAAATACTTGAGTATTGAGCATCTTAAAAAAAATAATAAAAAAAATTGGGAGTTACTTAAAGATTGAAAATCCTCATGTTTACTTGGAAGTTTAACATTATACATGTCTAAAATTTTAAAAGGCACACTAAGAGTGATATTTACCAAAAGCCACCATTGTCTAAGAGAATACTAAGATTTAGTAATCAGGAGAACACTTACATAGAACAAACCTTAAGAAAAATAATTACCAAGAGTGAGTGAGTTTTCATTAGACTAGCTCATTTGACCTAAAATTTTATACAGAGTCCCTACCTTGAAAATATATATATATATATATATAATGTATAAATTTTAAGATAAAGGAATCAGATTTTGGACGAACTTTCTAAAATTCTGCCTTGGGTGAAGTTATATAATAAGTAAATTTTATAAAGTAAACACTGAATGAATCATCTAAAATACGATAATTAATTATAAAAACAATTGAAACTTGACAAGTCACAGAAAATATTTATCTTATAAAGTCTTAACATATGGTTGACTAATAAACCCTTGAAGATGATTTTGGAAGATTATTAAGGATTATTAAATGATCTGAAATATTATTATAAACTACTCAAATACGTTACACCTGGTTTATAGCTTGGTAATATAATTGATATGATAAATGGTCATATATGGACATATAATTCGTATCCGTCATTAAATGAATGGATAATAATCATAAGGTAAAATTTTATAACCACCAAGGAAATACAAATACATAACAATCAAGAGATACATATATATGTAACGATCATGGATAAAATCAACGGTGCAGTAAAATTCACAACAATGCTGGTTAATAAGGTGTTGAATTCTTTGAATGTGCCGTTTGTATCGGTACGAGGGCGTACCTTAGCTCTTTTAAGGGGGATATGCTGGCATACTCCTCCTTCGTTATCTCATCCGGATTATGCCTCGTTGCATTGTTAGTAATGAGAGGTGTATGTATGTACGTAGTTTTACGTTGTGGCACAGTACTTTGTCACGTTTGTGTTGTGTTTTGCTTCAGTTTATACTTTGATTCACGTTGTTATGGTTTCGGTACTTTGATTTCGGTACCCTTGAGTGGAACGTTGAAATGGAGATAAAGGATTGGAATGGTATGGAATTTCATTGGAACTTTTATTGTCTCAGCACACCCGAAGCGGTGTGAGTGCTTATTAGTTGATTGTTAAACTTCGAGGCGAAGTTTTTTTTTAAGGGGGATATGCTGAAATACCCCTAAATTAATTTAAATTAATTTAGGGGATTTCTTTTATTAAAAATTAAATTATGATATGGAATAATGAATATTAAATTATTATATGGAGTTGTGGAATTTATTTAGGGGTTTTCTTCTATTTAATCCTAATTATTATACATATTTATAGTATTATGAATTTAATAATAAGATTTATAAGTCAATAAATCTTGGGAAAATTATTAAACCCTCCAAATATATTATAAAGATTTTAGGAAGTGTTGGAACATTGTTTTGAAATATAAAACTCAATATAAAATTCTAGAAACCTTAAAGCTTATTAAGCCTTGCTAGAGTTGACTTTTTGAGAATGGTCAAACCAGGCCATGAAACCTATACCAATAAATAGGTTATGAAAAACCATGAAGATCGATAAAAAGAACGTCAAAAACGGATCATCCTAGCCAATGTTATGATAGATTGAAGTTTTGAAGCAAAATTTTATAACTGCCATGTGTCAGCCTCTCGTGCGCCCCAACACTTAGTCGATTCTATCTCCTTGTTTTTCTCCAACAATCATCCGATTTTGACCTAACTTGTGACGGCTATATCTCACTTGTTACTTCGAATTTTCCAGTGCCGTCTTCTCTATTCATTTCTCCTTAATTCCCTCTTTACAATCATAACTCATACAAGCCCTAACTCATTCTACATCGACGGGAAAGTTGAACCAAAGTTGCCATCTTTCGAGTTCGTAACCCAGATTCCAGTTTTCATTCGATTTCAGGTAAAGTTCGTCTTGCCATAACTTCCTCGTCTTTCAAACAAATTTCGATTTCTATAGCTCGTTGTGTAGATCTCTAATCCATCTACAACTTTCATGTTTATACCCAAGCCTGATTCGTAACCGTCTGGAAGATATAGTCGCCCAAAGTCTCTGATTTTTCAGCACATAAAATCGTAGAAAAACGACAGGTAAACTCGTAACTTTCGGGTCAATTTTCTTTCAGTATAATGCAAATTAGATTGAGTTCTTGTTATCATTGTGTAGATCTATGTCCCATATTTCGATTGAGCCGAAGAACACAGTCTAACTCAATCTGTACCGCAAGTTATAGAGTCGCAAAGTAGGCTACCCAAACGGTCAAGCTCGAACAGTTTTCCACAACCCGATCTTGAAATCGCTTCGATTCGAGCAATTCCGGTGAGTTTTCTTCAAATTCCTCCGATTATGCTAACCGGTTTTACAATTCCGATCTAACCCATGTTGCAATTTAACCTGTTACGCTCTAGATTAGGAGAATTTGATAGAATTGAGTTCGAATCGAATTCTGTTTCCAGGAAGAACCCTAACTTCGAACTAAATTCGAAATCCACTGAATACCGCATTATAATTGGAGAAATTAGCATCATTGGAACCGAAATTTGATTACGAATCCATAGAAACAAGAATCACGCGATTTCGTTCTGTAGATTGTGAGGAATCGTCGATTTAGTACTCGCCCCCCTTATCGAACTCGCTGAAGAACTCGTAACACAGGGGCCGTCCGATCTTGTTTTAAGAGATTGGACGGCCAAGATTAGATCTGGTGATTATAAGTTGTTAAGTTTCTATAAAAAAATCAGTAAATAGCTCTTACTTGTTGATTTTAGTTAATGGCCTTCCCGAAGGTATTTTGACTTTAAATTTTAACCACAGGTTCCTTATTTTATCTAGTTTATATTGATGTAAATTATTATGGTTTTGGAGTTTTTAAACATAAGTTATGATTTTTACAAGTTACGGGTTTTCAGGAATTATTTGGCTAAATTAAAAAGATATTTTTATGAAATAAATTTTTTATAATATGTCTAAAATGTTATAGTTACTGTATATTAAGTTTGGGAATTTTTGGGCAACGGGAAAAGGTTTTAAAAATTGTGTTTGTGAGTTTTTCATAAGAATAATTTATAATATATAGTTTTAATGTAATCAAAAATTAAAGTATAGTTGATTAATGAACTTTATAGGTTGGGGAAAATATAATAAAACTAATTAACATTTAATACAGTATGTTTATAAATATTTTGGGTATTAACTTTAAGTGAAGTAAAAATTGTTACATATATTTATATTTATATGAGAGAAATAAATAGAAACTTATATTAAATCAAGGAATTTAACTAAACTACATTTTATTTATTATATATAATATGGAAGCTAATATGTTTAACTAAAACTGAAATAACCCTAAATTAATTTAAATTAATTTAGGGGATTTCTTTTATTAAACCTGTAATAATACTATTAAGTATTAAATTATTATATGGAATTATGAATATTAAATTATTATATGGAATTATGAATATTAAATTATTATATGGAATTATGAATATTAAATTAATATAAGGGGTTGTGAAATTTATTTAGGGGTTTTCTCCTAATTATTATATATTATTCTATAGTATTATGAATTTAATAATCAGATTTATAAGTCAATAAATCTTGGGGAAATTTATAAACACTCCAAATATATTATAAAGATTTTAGGAAGTGTTGGAACATTGTTTTGAAACATAAAAGTCAATACAAAATTCTAGAAACCTTAAAGCTTATTAAGCCTTGCTAGAGTTGACTTTTTGAGAATGGTCAAACCAGGTCATGAAACCTATACCAATAAATAGGTTATGAAAAACCATGAAAATCGATAAAAAGAACGTCAAAAACGGATCATCCTAGCCAAAGTTATGCTAGATTGAAGTTTTGAGTCAAAAATTTGAAAGATGCCACGTGTCACTCTGTCACGGGTCGCCAACACTTAGCCAATTTATCCCTCGAATTTCGGTAACAGAATTCATGATTTTGCCCTAACTTTGGACGGCTGTATCTCACTAATCTCTCAATATTTTTCAATGCCGTCTTTTTCATTCTCTTCTCCTTTGAATCCTCTTTCCAACCATTACTCACACATACCCTAATTCATTATACATCATCCGGAAATTCGATCCAAAGTAGGCACCTTGCAAAACCGAAACTGCAGATTCCAGTTTTTCCTTTCGAATCAGGTAACTTCGACTAATCATAACTTCTTCGTTTCTCATCCAAATTTCGTGTTCTTTAGCTCGTTTTAAAGAGCGCTAATCCCTCTACAACTTTCATGTTTATGCCCAAGTCCAATTCGTAACCAGTTGGGAGATATAGAGGCCTAAAGTTTCGGTCTTGCCAGCACATAAAATAATACCGAAACAGAGAGGTAAACTCGTGTATTGTGACTTCGATTTCTTTCTGTGTGATGCGAGTTAGGATTAGTGCTTGCTATCATTGTGTAGATATACAATTATTCTTTCAATGAGCCCTTACTCATTATCTAACCCGTCTTGTACTGCTAGTTATAGATCCTCAAAGTTGGCACCCCGAACTGTCTAAAGTTCGAGTTTTTCCAGTTTTTCCGAATTGGAATTCATCCAATTCGCACAATCCGGTGAGTCTCCGATCAAATTGCTCCGATATTGTTGTTATTAGTCATGATTTCAACCTAATCCATGTGCCAATTTAGTCAATTTCGTGTTAGGTTAGGAGAATTTGGATGATTTGTATCCGATTTGTATTTTGTACCGAGATAAACCCTAGCTTCCAAATCGAATTCGAATCTTGATGAAATCTGCATTATAATTGGGGAAATTGATACCAATAGAACCGAAATTTGATTACGAATCCATAGAAACAAAAATCACTCGATTTCGTTCTGTAGATTAGGAGATATTCGCGAATTAGTACTCGATCTGCTCACTGAGTTCGCTGATGAACTCGCAACACAGGGGCCGTCCGATCTCGTTTTAAGAGATTGGACGGCCAAGATTAGATCTGGTAATAATAAGTTGTTAAGTTTCTATAAAAAAATCAGTAAATAGCTCTAACTTGTTAATTTTAGTTAATGGCCTTCCCGAAGGTATTTTGACTTGAAATTTTAACCATAGGTTCCTTATTTTATCTAGTTTATATTGATGTAAATTATTATGGTTTTGGAGTTTTTAAACATAAGTTATGATTTTTACAAGTTACGGGTTTTCTGGAATTATTTGGCTAAATTAAAAAGATATTTTTATGAAATAAAAATTTTATAATATGTCTAAAATGTTATAGTTACTGTATATTAAGTTTGGGAATTTTTGGGCAACGGGAAAAGGTTTTAAAAATTGTGTTTGTGAGTTTTTCATAAGAATAACTTATAATATATAGTTTTTAATGTAATCAAAAATTAAAGTATAGTTGATTAATGAACTTTATAGGTTGGGGAAAATATAATAAGACTAATTAACATTTAATACAGTATGTTTATAAATATTTTGGGTATTAACTTTAAGTGAAGTAAAAATTGTTACATATATTTATATATATATATATATGAGAGAAATAAATAGAAACTTATATTAAATCAAGGAATTTAACTAAACTACATTTTATTTATTATATAATATGGAAGCTAATATGTTTAACTAAAACTAAGGGAAAATACTCTATTTTATAAACCATAAATCAGTTGTGGATATGTCTAAAAGATATTAAATATAATTAAATACAATATAATTTCTTTAAGAATGTTCTGGATAAATCTTGATTTATGTGGATATATATATATATATGTATATAAATTCAATAAAAATAGATAAAGGAAATAACATTCCTTGTGAGAAATATCATAGTAAGGATATATATATATACGATAAATAAATAAGTAAAGGAAATAAAATACCTTATAGAAAATATAATATGAAGGAATTAATGAGTTAAAATAAAACCTCTACATAATACTAGTAATAGAATACTATATGAGGTATTAATTTATGGTTATGAATTGAGGTTGTAGTTACCCTTGAATTTCTAAGTATAAACAGTATTAAAATACATGTATATTTAGTCAATGTCCACAATGTAAATCTATAATTGGGTTAAGAAATTAATAAGTTGAAATTTAGGAATATTCGTAATTAGTTTACATAAAGTGTTACACAAATAGATCTTATTATATAATTGATAATAAAATGAATGAAATGCTTTTACATTTAAATGTTCATATTATATAAACAATAATAAAGTAAATGAGTTACTTTTACATCTAAATGTGAAGAGGATAAATAAGTCTAGATTTAATCATTTCTTAATATTTATAGTATTGAGTAATAACTTAATATTTTGAGACAAAATCATTAAAAGGGATTATGGTATAAGACTATATTAAACTATGATTAGGAAATTACTCTAAATAATAATCCTTAAGTTTCTTAGAATTAGTTAGCCATATAAAATACATTTATTACTAATATTCAAGATGTGAGTTTATAAATAAGTGTTGTACATAATAGTTAAAGATTTACTAAAAGGTTTATAAATAGAAATTAGATACATAAACCTTTGAACCTTTATTTAGAGGAACTAAGTTACATAAGAGGCTATAAGGATTTACCTTTTGACACGGGAAATATTAATGTGTCATTTGAATATAAGGTATGGGGATTTTTCATAATAGATTATCTTATTAAATAATTAACAATTCCACTTACGAACCAGGATTTAATTCTTGGATAAATTCTACTTTATGTAGATATATTGTCCATCCTAAATACAATAAAGGAAATTAATTTATTAAGTTGTTTCTTTGAAACCTTTGGTCTTGTAAGTAATATAAATGTATTTAAGGCATAAGTTTATTAAAATTTAGTACAAAGGATTATACATACTCTATGGAGAGAATGTGTGTAAAAATTAAATACTTGGGAAATTAAAATGTAAGTAAGGATACATAAAAAGGGTTATCTTAAAACACCTTATTATATAGGTAATAATTAAGCAAATAATGTACCTTGTGAATACTAAATGTGGGAGTTCGATAAGTCTAAGTTAACTATAATATAGTTGTTTCAGGATGAAAAGTAATTTAACATCTTATGTCAAGATTATTAGCTGGATGTAATAAAAAGTCATTCTGAACTAAGGATATGATAATTGAGTTTAGTGACTCGATTTAGTTATAATAAATTGTATCTACAACACTACGATTTCAGTATACGGGATGTAGATCTGAATTAAGTTAAGGGGGAAGACTTAGTTATAATGGATTATCTAGTAGATATTGATAAAGATACATAGTCAATAAATTGTGAAGTAATAGTATAGTATTCTAAGATAAACCCATAATTGGTCATAACACGATGTATGTCCTGAAGTAAGAATAAAAGTATTGAGCTTAAGAATTGTTATTGAAATTCTAAGATTGATTGAACAACGTATAATGCACTTATGTTATAAAGGTCTTTAATGTGAGAATTATGGTTAGGTATGGGTAAAGTGGATAAGGGTGGAACAATTAACAAGTGTTAATAAAATACATTCCTTGATCCTACAACCTTGGGCTATACGACCTTCTAAAATAAGTCAAAGGTTATACATAACATTTAAGCGAGGGCTTATAAGATAATTGAGATTTGGAGATAAGAGAGAAGAATTCATTTAAGTTTTGCTTAGGGTACGGGTTATTGATAGTAAGTTACCTTTAATATTCTTCAGAGTACTGTTGATTGTTTGCGCAAGTTGATTAGAACTGCTACAACGTTACCCAGGTACGATTTCTCGTACTCAGCTTGATGTGTTTTGGACTTTATGGAATGTTTTGTACGATTTCTCGTACTCAGATACTTTTGGTGACAAATTTTATGGAATGTTTTGTACGATTTCTCGTACTCAGCTTGTTGTGTTTTGGACCTTATGGAATGTTTTGTACGGTTTCTCGTACTACGTTATTTTGGCTGATTGACTTGTGGAATGTTTTGGAAAACGCTAACTGGCTTTAAGAGGAACTTCTAAAAAAGGAAATGGTTGTGTGACTGACCCAGCTTGTGTGACTAACTGAGCCTTGGATGTGGAACTCACTTGGGTATTGGTTTCTTCTACTTGGTTGCCCGTTAGACATTGGCTGCTTAGGGTTTACGCTTCTGCACTCTGTAGGACTGAGTGTTTTGGTATTGCTCTGGGTAGTTGGTGATCTAGCGGGATTTTGGAAAAGGTCAATCTTGGAAATCTTTCTTTCGACGTGCGCGCGTCTTTAATGGTAACAGTAGGGGGCTGTATATCCCTCGCCCATAGGGGCATTGATATTTGACAGTGAGGGGCTGTATATCCCCTGTCCTTAGTGGACGTGATAGACAGTGAGGGGCTGTATATCCCCTGTCCTTAGTGGACGTGATAGACAGTGAGGGGCTGTATATCCCCTGTCCTTAGTGGACGTGATAAACAGTGAGGGGCTGTATATCCCCTATCCTAAAAGGACGTGATTGGCGGTGGGGGCCATCTCTCCCAGTTGAATTATTCCACTCTCGAGTTCTTGGTTCTTGGATCTACTTTATCATTCCTAGTCCTTTGTGGCTATCTGGGTTTTTCTACTCCTAACGGGAATTGGTTCTAACATCAACAATGGATGCTTACTAACTATGTGGTGTGACTACTTAAGTGGATGACTTGTTTTAGAAGTTCTCTATCTCTATCTTTGTCTTGTTTTCTTTTCTCTTTAACTTGATTGTTTTGAGGTGCTTTATCTCTGTTTTACTTTTAAGAGTTTGTTTTCATGTTACTGTTTATTTTGAAGAGTTATGTTTTATAAGTTTGTTTTTGGAGAATTGTACCAGTTCCATTCCAGGGAACTGACCCGCCCCTTTTGGGGTGGGCTGCTTGGTTTCATCTTGCAGGTACGAATTGATTTACAGGTGGCCACAAAGAGAATGAGCGTTTGGGATGGGACTAGGTTTTGTGGAGAGTTAATGTGTTTAATTTCTATTATGTTTGTGTTAAGTTTTTCTCGAGTTCAGACCGTAGCTTTTGTAGATTGTCAGTTGTAATTGGTGAGGTTTGGGCCGGGTGTTTGGAACCCGATGGTCTGTAATCGCCTTAGAGTTTTATTTCCGCTATATTTATGGTTAATAGGGGCGTTACAGAAAGTGGTATCAGAGCGTAGTTACGCTCTGAACCCGAGAAAATAAGCCGAGTGAAATACTTAGATTATAGGTGCACTTAAAACTGGGGAACAGAGGTAGAATTGGGAAGTGAGGACTCTAGTAAGGCACGATTCCTAACCCTTTTTGGAATTGAGAACGATTCCTTTATACACTTTTCTTTTGTGAATGTCTGTTGAGTGTGATGTGTTGTTATACCGTTCCAACAATAAACTACAAAAAAAATATATATATATATAAGTTTGGAACATCCTATATTAAGTACGATAAGATTTTGGTTGAGATAAACCAACTATTAAGCTATTTTTCAAAAGCATACTCATGGAGAATACATTGCTAAAAATACAATCCTTTCCTAGAATTTTAAAGAATACTTTTGGTTGAAAACAGTATACAAATAGAACTTTACATAATTAAATTAGTATTGATCTTATGTTAAAGTACTTCAACTCCTTTAAGGTTTGAAAATAAATCTCATGAACTACTTGATATCAATTTATTACCTAAAGATAATGTTTAAGATAAATCTTAAGTCTAGAAAATTATTAAGCTAACAAGAACTAGTAGCGTATTAGAAAAGATCAACAGCTAAACTTGTAAAACACATTAAAACTCTATGTTAACTTTAGAAAGAAAGCACATAAACCTAACACCCTACGGGAAGTGCCTGGTGCGACGAACTCCTAGGCTGAAAGTAGTGGGGGTGCACACCCACTTCTAGAAGTTTAGGGGCTAGACAAGCCTTGTCATCTAACTGTAAATAATCTTCTACGCAGGTGATGGATTGGGTTGAACTTGAGGGGAAGTGGTGGTAAGACGTTACCATCATGGAATCTTGAGCTAGGCATATTTCATTACTAGCCACAATGAACAGTTCAAAACTCGTATATTAAGATCCGGTATTAAAACTCATAAATGTAAAGGGTTTGTTGAGTTAAATCTTTGGTGAAAAATACCTATATATGGAGGAAGGGGATTAAGTTTGGGTACTCCAAGATACAACGTCTACCCCTGGTTGGATCTAAAAAAAAAAAAATCAATAAAAGAAGTTACTTAAAGATTGAGTGAAGAGAAGAGTAATACTAAACTAAGTATCATTGATCCTTAAATACTTGAGTATTGAGCATCTTAAAAAAAATTGAGAGTTACTTAAAGATTGAAAATCCTCATGTTTACTTGGATGTTTAACATTATACAGGTATAAAATTTTAAAAGACACACTAAGAGTGATATTTACCAAAAGCCACCATTATCTAAGGGAGTACTAAGATTTAATAATCAGGAGGATACTTACATAGAACAAACCTTAAGAAAAATAATTACCAAGAGTGAGTGAGTTTTCATTAGACTAGCTCATTTGACTTAAAATTTTATATAGAGTCCCTACCTAAAAAAAAATAATATATAAATTTTAAGATAAAGGAATCAGATTTTGGAGCTATATTATAGATAATAAGAACTTCCTAAAACTCTGCCTTGTGTGAAATTATGTAAATATATAATAAGTAAATTTTATGAAGTGAATACCTAATGGTTCGTCTAGAATACTATAGTTAATTATAAAACAACTGGAACTTAAAAAGTCACAGAAAATATTTATCTTATAGAGTTTTAACATATGGTTGGCTAATAAACCTTTGAAGATAATTTTGGAAGATTATTGAGGATTATTAAATGATCGGGAATATTATGTTAAACTACTCAAGTACGTTACACCCGAGGTATAGCTTAGTAATATAATTGATATGATAAATGATCATATATGGACATATAATTCGTATCAGTCATTAAATGAATGGATAATAATCATAAGATAAAATTTTATAACCACCAAGGAAATACAAATACATAACAATCAAGAGATACAGATATATAACGATCATAGATATAATCAACGGTGCAGTAAAATTCAACAAAGCTGGTTAATAAGGTGTTGAATTCTTTGAATGTGCCATTAGTAGCGGTACGAGGGCGTACCTTAGCTCTTTTAAGGGGGATATGCTGGCATACTCCTCCTTCGTTTTCTCATCCGGATTATGCCTCGTTGCATTATTAGCAAAGGGAGAACAGTATTAGCAGAATGAGAGGTGTTTGCATGTGCTTGGTTTTTGCATTATGACTCAGTATGTGACTTTTGATTTTCATCATGTTATATCTTGGTATATCCTGATTCAGTTTGATTTTGAGTAATCTTGAGTGGAATGTTGTTATGGAAGTGGATGGAAATAAAGGATTGGTTTGGTATGGAACTTCAATGGAACTTTTATTGTCTCAGCACACCCGAAGCGGTGTGAGTGCTTATTAGTTGATTTTTTTTAAACTTCGAGGCGAAGTTTCTTTTAAGGGGATATGCTGAAATACACCTAAATTAATTTAAATTAATTTAGGGGATTTCTTTTATTAAACCTGTAATAATACTATTAAGTATTAAATTATTATATGGAATTATGAATATTAAATTATTATATGGAATTATGAATATTAAATTATTATATGGAATTATGAATATTAAATTAATATAAGGGGTTGTGAAATTTATTTAGGGGTTTTCTCCTAATTATTATATATTATTCTATAGTATTATGAATTTAATAATAAGATTTATAAGTCAATAAATCTTGGGGAAATTTATAAACACTCCAAATATTATAAAGATTTTAGGAAGTGTTGGAACATTGTTTTGAAACATAAAAGTCAATACAAAATTCTAGAAACCTTAAAGCTTATTAAGCCTTGCTAGAGTTGACTTTTTGAGAATGGTCAAACCAGGTCATGAAACCTATACCAATAAATAGGTTATGAAAAACCATGAAAATCGATAAAAAGAACGTCAAAAACGGATCATCCTAGCCAAAGTTATGCTAGATTGAAGTTTTGAGTCAAAAATTTGAAAGATGCCACGTGTCACTCTGTCACGGGTCGCCAACACTTAGCCAATTTATCCCTCGAATTTCGGTAACAGAATTCATGATTTTGCCCTAACTTTGGACGGCTGTATCTCACTCATCTCTCAATATTTTTCAATGCCGTCTTTTCATTCTCTTCTCCTTTGAATCCTCTTTCCAACCATTACTCACACATACCCTAATTCATTATACATCATCCGGAAATTCGATCCAAAGTAGGCACCTTGCAAAACCGAAACTGCAGATTCCAGTTTTTCCTTTCGAATCAGGTAACTTCGACTAATAACTTCTTCGTTTCTCATCCAAATTTCGTGTTCTTTAGCTCGTTTTAAAGAGCGCTAATCCCTCTACAACTTTCATGTTTATGCCCAAGTCCAATTCGTAACCAGTTGGGAGATATAGAGGCCTAAAGTTTCGGTCTTGCCAGCACATAAAATAATACCGAAACAGAGAGGTAAACTCGTGTTTGTGACTTCGATGTCTTTCTGTGTGATGCGAGTTAGGATTAGTGCTTGCTATCATTGTGTAGATATACAATTATTCTTTCCAATGAGCCCTTACTCATTATCTAACCCGTTGTACTGCTAGTTATAGATCCTCAAAGTTGGCACCCGAACTGTCTAAAGTTCGAGTTTTTCCAGTTTTTCCGAATTGGAATTCATCCAATTCGCACAATCCGGTGAGTCTCCGATCAAATTGCTCCGATATTGTTGTTCTTAGTCATGATTTCGACCTAATCCATGTGCCAATTTAGTCAATTTCGTGTTAGGTTAGGAGAATTTGGATGATTTGTATCCGATTTGTATTCTGTACCGAGATAAACCCTAGCTTCCAAATCGAATTCGAATCTTGATGAAATCTGCATTATAATTGGGGAAATTGATACCAATAGAACCGAAATTTGATTACGAATCCATAGAAACAAAAATCACTCGATTTCGTTCTGTAGATTAGGAGATATTCGGAATTAGTACTCGATCTGCTCACTGAGTTCGCTGATGAACTCGCAACACGGGGCCGTCCGATCTCGTTTTAAGAGATTGGACGGCCAAGATTAGATCTGGTAATAATAAGTTGTTAAGTTTCTATAAAAAAATCAGTAAATAGCTCTAACTTGTTAATTTTAGTTAATGGCCTTCCCGAAGGTATTTTGACTTGAAATTTTAACCATAGGTTCCTTATTTTATCTAGTTTATATTGATGTAAATTATTATGGTTTTGGAGTTTTTAAACATAAGTTATGATTTTTACAAGTTACGGGTTTTCTGGAATTATTTGGCTAAATTAAAAAGATATTTTTATGAAATAAAAATTTTATAATATGTCTAAATGTTATAGTTATGTATATTAAGTTTGGGAATTTTTGGGCAACGGGAAAAGGTTTTAAAAATTGTGTTTGTGAGTTTTTCATAAGAATAACTTATAATATATAGTTTTTAATGTAATCAAAAATTAAAGTATAGTTGATTAATGAACTTTATAGGTTGGGGAAAATATAATAAGACTAATTAACATTTAATACAGTATGTTTATAAATATTTTGGGTATTAACTTTAAGTGAAGTAAAAATTGTTACATATATTATATATATATATATTATATGAGAGAAATAAATAGAAACTTATATTAAATCAAGGAATTTAACTAAACTACATTTTATTTATTATATATATATGGAAGCTAATATGTTTAACTAAAACTAAGGGAAAATACTCTATTTTATAAACCATAAATCAGTTGTGGATATGTCTAAAAGATATTAAATATAATTAAATACAATATAATTTCTTTAAGAATGTTCTGGATAAATCTTGATTTATGTGGATATATATATATGTATATAAATTCAATAAAAATAGATAAAGGAAATAACATTCCTTGTGAGAAATATCATAGTAAGGATATATATATATACGATAAATAAATAAGTAAAGGAAATAAAATACCTTATAGAAAATATAATATGAAGGAATTAATGAGTTAAAAAAAACCTCTACATAATACTAGTAATAGAATACTATATGAGGTGGTATTAATTTATGGTTATGAATTGAGGTTGTAGTTACCCTTGAATTTCTAAGTATAAACAGTATTAAAATACATGTATATATTTAGTCAATGTCCACAATGTAAATCTATAATTGGGTTAAGAAATTAATAAGTTGAAATTTAGGAATATTCGTAATTAGTTTACATAAAGTGTTACACAAATAGATCTTATTATATAATTGATAATAAAATGAATGAAATGCTTTTACATTTAAATGTTCATATTATATAAACAATAATAAAGTAAATGAGTTACTTTTACATCTAAATGTGAAGAGGATAAATAAGTCTAGATTTAATCATTTCTTAATATTTATAGTATTGAGTAATAACTTAATATTTTGAGACAAAATCATTAAAAGGGATTATGGTATAAGACTATATTAAACTATGATTAGGAAATTACTCTAAATAATAATCCTTAAGTTTCTTAGAATTAGTTAGCCATATAAAATACATTTATTACTAATATTCAAGATGTGAGTTTATAAATAAGTGTTGTACATAATAGTTAAAGATTTACTAAAAGGTTTATAAATAGAAATTAGATACATAAACCTTTGAACCTTTATTTAGAGGAACTAAGTTACATAAGAGGCTATAAGGATTTACCTTTTGACACGGGAAATATTAATGTGTCATTTGAATATAAGGTATGGGGATTTTTCATAATAGATTATCTTATTAAATAATTAACAATTCCACTTACGAACCAGGATTTAATTCTTGGATAAATTCTACTTTATGTAGATATTGTCCATCCTAAATACAATAAAGGAAATTAATTTATTAAGTTGTTTCTTTGAAACCTTTGGTCTTGTAAGTAATATAAATGTATTTAAGGCATAAGTTTATTAAAATTTAGTACAAAGGATTATACATACTCTATGAGAGAATGTGTGTAAAAATTAATACTTGGGAAATTAAAATGTAAGTAAGGATACATAAAAAGGGTTATCTTAAAACACCTTATTATATAGGTAATAATTAAGCAAATAATGTACCTTGTGAATACTAAATGTGGGAGTTCGATAAGTCTAAGTTAACTATAATATAGTTGTTTCAGGATGAAAAGTAATTTAACATCTTATGTCAAGATTATTAGCTGGATGTAATAAAAAGTCATTCTGAACTAAGGATATGATAATTGAGTTTAGTGACTCGATTTAGTTATAATAAATTGTATCTACAACACTACGATTTCAGTATACGGGATGTAGATCTGAATTAAGTTAAGGGGGAAGACTTAGTTATAATGGATTATCTAGTAGATATTGATAAAGATACATAGTCAATAAATTGTGAAGTAATAGTATAGTATTCTAAGATAAACCCATAATTGGTCATAACACGATGTATGTCCTGAAGTAAGAATAAAAGTATTGAGCTTAAGAATTGTTATTGAAATTCTAAGATTGATTGAATAACGTATAATGCACTTATGTTATAAAGGTCTTTAATGTGAGAATTATGGTTAGGTATGGGTAAAGTGGATAAGGGTGGAACAATTAACAAGTGTTAATAAAATACATTCCTTGATCCTACAACCTTGGGCTATACGACCTTCTAAAATAAGTCAAAGGTTATACATAACATTTAAGCGAGGGCTTATAAGATAATTGAGATTTGGAGATAAGAGAGAAGAATTCATTTAAGTTTTGCTTAGGGTACGGGTTATTGATAGTAAGTTACTTTAATATTCTTCAGAGTACTGTTGATTGTTTGCGCAAGTTGATTAGAACTGCTACAACGTTACCCAGGTACGATTTCTCGTACTCAGCTTGTGTGTTTTGGACTTTATGGAATGTTTTGTACGATTTCTCGTACTCAGCTTTTTGGTGACAAATTTTATGGAATGTTTTGTACGATTTCTCGTACTCAGCTTGTTGTGTTTTGGACCTTATGGAATGTTATGTACGGTTTCTCGTACTACGTTATTTTGGCTGATTGACTTGTGGAATGTTTTGGAAAACGCTAACTGGCTTTAAGAGGAACTTCTAAAAAAGGAAATGGTTGTGAGACTGACCCAGCTTGTGTGACTAACTGAGCCTTGGATGTGGAACTCACTTGGGTATTGGTTTCTTCTACTTGGTTGCCCGTTAGACATTGGCTGCTTAGGGTTTACGCTTCTGCACTCTGTAGGACTGAGTGTTTTGGTATTGCTCTGGGTAGTTGGTGATCTAGCGAGATTTTTGGAAAAGGTCAATCTTGGAAATCTTTCTTTCGACGTGCGCGCGTCTTTAATGGTAACAGTAGGGGGCTGTATATCCCTCGCCCATAGGGGCATTGATATTTGACAGTGAGGGGCTGTATATCCCCTGTCCTTAGTGGACGTGATAGACAGTGAGGGGCTGTATATCCCCTGTCCTTAGTGGACGTGATAGACAGTGAGGGGCTGTATATCCCCTGTCCTTAGTGGACGTGATAAACAGTGAGGGGCTGTATATCCCCTGTCCTAAAAGGACGTGATTGGCGGTGGGGGCCATCTCTCCCAGTTGAATTATTCCACTCTCGAGTTCTTGGTTCTTGGATCTACTTTATCATTCCTAGTCTTTGGCTATCTGGGTTTTTCTACTCCTAACGGGAATTGGTTCTAACATCAACAATGGATGCTTACTAACTATGTGGTGTGACTACTTAAGTGGATGACTTGTTTTAGAAGTTCTCTATCTCTATCTTTGTCTTGTTTTCTTTTCTCTTTAACTTGATTGTTTTGAGGTGCTTTATCTCTGTTTTACTTTTAAGAGTTTGTTTTCATGTTACTGTTTATTTGAAGAGTTATGTTTTATAAGTTTGTTTTTGGAGAATTGTACCAGTTCCATTCCAGGGAACTGACCCGCCCCTTTTGGGGTGGGCTGCTTGGTTTCATCTTGCAGGTACGAATTGATTTACAGGTGGCCACGAAGAGAATGAGCGTTTGGGATGGGACTAGGTTTTGTGGAGAGTTAATGTGTTTAATTTCTATTATGTTTGTGTTAAGTTTTTCTCGAGTTCAGACCGTAGCTTTTGTAGATTGTCAGTTGTAATTGGTGAGGTTTGGGCCGGGTGTTTGGAACCCGATGGTCTGTAATCGCCTTAGAGTTTTATTTCCGCTATATTTATGGTTAATAGGGGCGTTACAAAAACTAAGGGAAATACTCTATTTTATAAACCATAAATCAGTTTTGGATTTGTCTAAAAGATATTAGATATAATTAAATATAATAGAATTTCTTAAAGAATGTTCTGGATAAATCTTAATATATGTAGGTATATGTATATATATATATATATACAATAAAAATAGATGAAGGAAATAACATTCCTTGTGAGAAAAATAATAGGAAGGATATATATATATACGATAAATAAATAAATAAAAGGAATAAAATACCTTATAGAAAATAGGATATGAAGGAATTAATGAGTTAAACTAAACCTCTACATGATACTAATAAAAGAATATTATATGAGGTGGTATTAATTTATGGTTATAGGTTGAGTTTTTTAGTTATCTTTGAATTTCTAGGATTTATATAAACAGTATTCAAATATACGTGTATATTTAGTCAATGACCACAATGTAAATCTATAATTTGGTTAAGAAATTAATAAGTTGAAATTTAGGAATATTTGGAATTGGTTTACATAAAGCGTTACACAAATAGATCTTATTATATAATTAATAATAAAATGAATGAAATACTTTTACATTTAAATGTTCTTATTATATAAACAATAATAAAATAAATGAGTTACTTTTACATCTAAATGTGAAGAGGATAAATAAGTCTAGATTTAATTATTTCTTAATATTTATAGTATTGAGTAATAACTTAATATTTTAAGATAAAATCATTAAAAGGGATTATGATATAAAACTACATTAAACTATGATTAGGAATTTAATCTAATAATAATCCTTAAGTTTTTACAACTAGTTAAGCCATATAAATACATTTAACACCAATATTCAGGATGTGAGTTTATAGTTAAGTAATGTATTTAGTAGTTAGAATTTATAAGGAGGTTTGTAAATAGAAATTAGATACTTAAAATCTTTAAACCTTTAATTAGATGAAATTAGGTTACATAAGAGATTATATTGATTTACCTTTTGACACTGGAAATATTAATGTGTCATTTGAATATAAGGTATGGAGATTGTTCAGAATATATTTATTAAGTAATTGACAATTTCACTTACGAACCAGAATTTAATTCTTGATAATTCTACCTCATGCTAAGATATAATGTCCATCCTAAATACAATAAGGGAATTGATTTATTAAGTTTTCTTTTGAAACTTTAGGTTTTGTAAACAATATAAATGTATTTAAGACTTGAGTTTAACGAAGTTTAAATAAAAAGGATTATACATGGTCTATAGAGAGAATGTGTGTAAAAGTAAAAACAGTTAGGGAATTAAATGTAAGTAAGGATACATAAAAGGTTATCTTAAGACACCATTATAAAGTTATGGTTAAGTAAATAATATACCTTGTGGATACTAAGTGAGAGTTCAATAAGTTTGAGTTAACTATAATATGGTTATTTCAAGATGAAAAGTAATTTAACAACTTATGACAAGATTAATAGATGGTTGTAGTTAAAGGCCATTCTGAACTAAAGATAAGATAATTGGGTTTAGTAACTCGATTAAGTTATAATAAAATGCGTCTACAACACTATGATTCCAATATACAAGATGTAGGTCTTAATTAAGTTAAGGGAAAGACTTAATCATAATGGTTGTCTAGTAGAAATTGTTTAAATACATAATCTTTACATTGTGAGATAATAATTTTAATACCCCGGACCTAATAATGGTGATTAAATTACTCCAATATGATTATTAAAGGCCTAATGGTGCCTAAAGTGTATTGGTAAAGGAAATAAAACCAAAAGAAAAGAGAAAACGCTTGAAAAGCGAAAAACGCTAAAATGCGCGTTAAATGAGTATAAGAGATACATGATCTCGAGAGGGTCCGAGATGGATTCCTAAGGCTTAGTTAGGCCTAATAAGTGTACGGAATGATTCCCGAAGAAAACGGATCCAAATAATGGATTAAAACGCTAACGGAGTTTTAAAGCACGTCTTTCGAGAAAACCCGAAAACGTGACTTTAAGTGGTCAAACGGACCCGTAAAAATTATAGTTGATTAAATAACTATAATTAAGTATTAATGGAAGCTTAGTAACCATTAAAATTAATTAAACGGCAAAATTCCGGAAAACGGACCCGGTAAATGAATAGTGTCGAAAACGAGAGACGAGACGCGTTTAATTCGAAAAGACGAAAAATGACCCGGGCTATTAATTAATGTGGGCCGGTTTTAATTAATAAGTATACACCCATTAATAGCTTGCTAGCTATTAAGTAATAACAAGACAAATAAATAAATAAGTAAAGTGAATAGTGTAAAGCAAAAGTAAAATAAGTACTCTCTCTCCCCCTCTTTTCTTTCCATTCACGATTTTTTTCCCCCTCCAAACTGAGCACCTTCTTCTTCCTTGCCTCTGTACGCTGGGCGACTCCACACAGCTCACCACCTCCATCTTCAATCTCCTCTAACTTGCTCATTCCTTCACCGAATCGCACAAAATTGCCACCGTTAGACTCGTATCGGCGAGGGCTACGTTTTGTACCCCTCAAAATCTTGTTTCCTCCACCTTCACTTCCATGGGTGTTGGAGCTTTTGAAGCTAGAAGAGCTTATTTTGACTCTCAATCATCTCTTTAATGCTCTAAGGTAAGAATATAAGCAAAAGTTCATCATTCCTAGCTTGTTCTTGCTATTTGGAAAATTTTCCCACGTTGAAAATTTTCTTCCATTTCAGTCGGTTTCTCCATGCCATTGTGATGTTGGAAATTCCATTATTTGATTGCCAAGCTCTCCTTTTGGACACTCTAAGGTAATGTCAAAGTTAAGCCTTAAAAACTAGCTCTTAAATACTAGTTTTGTAAGGAGGGTTTGAATTAATAAGTTTGATATATGTATATGGGGATATGATTGTAGTTGGCAATCTATGCCCCTTTGTTTTGATGTGGAAACATGAAGAGAAAGAGGGAACAAGAGAAAGAGGAAGAAGAGGGAGAAAACCGAAAAGGAGCAAGGTAAAAAGCTTACCTTGAGCTAGTTTTTATGTGACTTGTGAGTTAAATGATAGGTTGAATTAAGGACCTTGAATTGTGGTGGTCATGATACTATAATGTTGTTTGTTGAATGGGAATGTTTCAATGGGTTTAAGTGTGTAAAATGAACCTAGGAAACCAAGCTAGTTTATATGTGAACAAGTGGGAATTTAATGTGATTGTTGATGTCTAAACCAAACAGGTGGGAAGAAGTGCTTGTGAGTTGATTTTAGTGTGGTGAAAATGCTTAGTAAAGCAAGTAAGTGCTGTCAAAATTTCCTAGGGATGTATGGACTTGAGTGTTCTATTCAAAGGAAGAAACTAGGTGTGTTTAAGAGGTTTAAGTGAGTGGTTAATGGTTTGGAAAACCAAACTTTGAAGGAGAGTGTGTTAGGAGTAAAAATAATGCCATGTGAATGCTTGGAATGGCATCAGAAAGTGAGGTTAGAATGGTTTAAAGAAGAAACCAAATCTGTTACAAGTCTAGTAGAAGACAAGAGAACTAGTTATGAAAGTGTAAGTGATTTTGAGTAAGAATTTGGGTAAGGGTTTCACCCATGAATTGATGAGTTTTAGAGCATGTTTAAGGTGATTAAACATGTAGAAATATTGTGGAAAGATTAGGGAAAGGTTGGAGGTGGATTAAGGATTGAAATGGGGTTGAAAAACAATGTGAGTTGCAGGTTTTAGCAGGGTCCGGGACCTAGTCCATGGACAAGGACCCGGACCACCCCCTAAAATAAGGCTGAGACTGAACAATCAAGCTGGTCCGGGACTTGGGATAGGGACAAGGTCCCGGACCATATATAAATTTCACCCGAGAGTTTAGTTTGCAATTGGTCCGGGACTTAGGGTAAGTACCAAGTCCCGGACCACCCCCAGAAACCTACAGAGAGTATTTTAAAGGTTGTAAATGATGGGGGTTTGAATGTTAATGATGTTATAAGATGTTAAGGCCTTGTTTGGTGACATGTTAAGGCCCTAGGAAGTGTAAGAAAGTGTTAGAAGTGTTTGAGAAGTGAGAACTCAAATTAACAAGAATAAAACCGAGATAACGGGATAACGGGATAACGGGGTAAGTACGGGAGTAGCATTTTATTATGTACCGTATGAGCTTAGTATTAATAATAATGTTTGAAACATTATCAGAGAATCGTGCGTGACCTGAGCATGGTGAGATGACATGGTAAAAGTAAAAACCCCGGTGAAAGGTATGATTTTCTCATGCCCCGTATGCTAACCGAGTTACTCTGATTTGTGTGTTTGTGTGCCGGCTTAATCAAGATTAAAGCATGAAAATATCCCTTGTTTGGTTATGCATGCATTGCTGTATGTTGTATGAGCTAACATACTTGTATGCCGGTGTGGTCTAACGTAGTGCATAGACCGACTCTTAGTGAGTATTGATTGACTAGAAACCCGTTGAACGGGTAGTCACATAACCAATGGAAGTATGCGAACACACATAAACTATCGATTTAAGTGTAATGATAACGCAAACATATAAACTCCCTAGAATGTGAGGAGATGTACGGGTTGAGTAAATACCCGATAACGGTTAGGAAACCTTATTGCAACAATCCACGAAATAAATATGAGTGGAGGGATAAACGAACCTCCATCGAGAGGATCGAAGTTAGTCCAATAATGTAAACATATAAGAAAGGTAAAAGACCTAAGGGACTATGTGACTCCCTTGAGATACGGTCGACCTCTTATATGAGGATTTTACCCGGTATAAGAAAATATCCGAATGTATAAGCATGATTGTGAGGGTAACCCTTAAACCTAAGATTACCCGAATTTAAGGAAAGTTCCCAAAGTCATTAGAAACATCGAGAATGATGCTTCTAGACTAATATACATGATATTATTATAACTCCGAGAGAGGAGTGTATGGGAACGAGAGTAGTCCGAGAGTAGTCGGACCTAAGTAAAAGAGATAGGAACTAAGAGAGAGTTCCGTGAGCTAGTTGAACCTTCCCACCATGCTAGACCCAGAGTAGGGTCGAAACCGGGGAAGTAAGACTATGCTAGAGAGCCATGAGTTTTGGCTTAAGTATGTAAAGAGAAGTAACAAGCGTGACGTAGGAGACCTGTAGTGTCTCGAGAATCTACAAGAGCTTGAGTATGAATAACCCAAGAGTGTGGGTGAGATAATGAGTATAAATAACCCGAGAGAAAGGGGTGAGTATATGTATGAGTAACCCGAGAGAATGGGTAAGTATAAGAATGAGTAGCCCAAGAGAATGGGTGTGTATACGAATAAGTAACCCGAGAGAGCGGGTGAGGTATTGAATAAGTAAACAAGGCATAGTGAGGAATAACCCTCAATGCCTAAGAGTAACCAGTTACCACTAACAACATTGTATGTTAGTTAGGAATCGTGTTCCGTGATTGGATGTAGATTCCTTGTGTGATATACATATATATTGTATTGCCATGATGCATGTTGTTTGATTAAAATGAACTCCATGTATATCCGACCCAAAGTAGTCGGCGTACCGCGGTTAGCACGCGGTATATGCGAATTTCATATTCAGCGTAAGCTGACCCCCTAGGGGGAACGTTTTTAGTGTGCAGGTACTTGAAGCTGACCACCGTTCAAGAGAGTAGGACGGGGACTGCTGTGAGCATGGGTAGTTAGATTGTAATTACTTATGCGTTTGAATGAGGTGTAAGTCCGAGTATGTTATCGGCATCCGTATATTGTAGACTCGGTATAGTAGAGATATGAATTGAGTATTGTATTTGTATGAAGTACTCGGTTGTTCCAGTTCATTAGACCGTTACGGTATGTAAGAAAGGCCTGGTTAGCCACATGGGTGGCTAACGGCGTTGTTTCACCCCTCGTTGTAATTAGAGTTCCGCTGCGTGAGTAGGAGTAATTAGTAACAGTTTAAGAGGTAATGACGAGATTAACGGTTGGGGTGTTACAAAAATGGTATCAGAGCGAAGTATCGCTCTGATGACTGGAAATACCGAGCTTAGGAAATACCGAGTTAGGATATAGAGACTTAGGGCTAAGGGTTGAGTGGTAGCGTGAGAGATGCGCTAGTTAGGAACTTCCAGTATGATCTGGATACCTACAATACCAAACCCGCCCTCCACAACCCCCACATTAAAAAGCTTGGGAAAGAACGCCAGAGAGACGGGGAAACCTAATCTGGCAGTTACTAAATATTTCAATATGAACTAGAACCTGTCATACGGTAGATCCCGAGAACCGGAAATCCCGGAGACGGATCCCGCTGGAACGACAATAACCGCACTTGATGGCGAGGGAACGAGACATCCTAATCCAAGGAGACCAGAATTTGTGGCAGCCTGGGGCGACATGCTTAGCAGTCGCGAGAACCTAGCTAGCCGAGCAGTAGCAAGAAGAAAGCACTAACCGTGCAAGAAGGCGGATTAATGAGAAGCAATGATAATAACAAAAACCGAGACACATGTCTACGGACCGCCATAACTAAATAATACCATCAACGGTACACTAACCGACTAAGAATCTAGTCAAGAGTAGAGGCACCCACCCTACCACACCCAAAGAGGTTGCAATACTTAACTGATACAGCCTAGACAGCTACGAGCATAGCTACGGGATATACCCGAGTAGGACTACAGAAGTAGTACCTAAATAAGTTAAACCTCGGTAACCACAGTAAAGACGTGGGAACGAGCAACGAGGTAAAGCATAGAATTAAAGTAATTAAGGAACTCCGAGAGTGGAGGAGCCCCTAAATGAATGACAGTCATGTCAAGATGAATATGAAGCAGCTCTAAGGAGTAGTTATCCAACTAAAGGATCAAGGAAGAGCCAACAAGGCTACCAAATACAAGTGAATAATACCGTGACCGGTATGAGTTAACCTAAAAAACCACCTGTACCGCGCACTTGCCACGGCAAGTGCAGTGATAACGAGACCGCTAAGAGGAGTCTTAACAAGTGACAAGTACTTAGCAAGTACCAAAGTGGCAAGAGAAGCCAATATAGCACCACAAACCTTAAGAATGGTGAAACGAAACCTCGAAAAGGCCTAACGGCCTGATCACTGCATAAAGAACATACCAGTCAGCGAGGAGCTGGACTCGGTAAGGAGCAGCCGGCATTGAAATGCCATGAAAATTTCACCTTCTAAACCCCAGTTTTCTTTCAAGCATAAAATTTTCCAAAAACCCCGAATTTTTAAACCAAACCAGTGAACCACGATAAGTTATTATAGGACCATATAAGAGTAGTTGGCAACAGAATACTTCACTTAGGCGTGACCGACACTACAAGTGTACACAAACGAGACATGGAACGACCGCACTCCAAAGGAGCTTGCGGGCCTAACAGACCAGTTATGAGTTAGTCGGGTAAGTGGTAACGTATCAATAAGATACTCCATGTATGTATACAAGTAGAGTACGGTACACGGGAAGTAGCCCACTCCATACTATGGACGAAAGAGCCAATTCAAACCAAGACAGTTGGACACCACGAATGATCGAAGAACATAAGGAAGCTTACCAAGATTAAGGAGTCTAGAATCCAGTAAGGTGACGGACCTAAGGATATAGCGTTAATAAGTGCGAGAAGCACAACGTATTAAGCACAGACATTAGATATGTCTCAGGAAATACCTAATGACTGGGTGAATACCAGTGTAAATAATACGGCGAATGCCTAAATGAACTTATTAATGTACGATAAACGGGATAGAATTCCCACTTTATACCTCACTGAAGAGAATAATGACCAGACCTAGAAGGTATTAGAAGGTACCAAGGATCTACCCAATAATGAGAGACATTACAACCCTAAACGGGATAGTCAAGTACATAGCCGCAAGGCGAAGTCGCAACTGAACATAACCATGAGTATAAGCCAGATGTAATGGCATTACTCAGTAACACCCAGGAGCAATCCGAGAAGGGTGCCGGAGTCAACGGTAGTTGAACGAAACATCGTGTTGAGAACACAAGTGTTTAAGCAAACACTCGGGTAGAACCCGAAGGGATCCCTCGTAACACGGGATACCCTAAAATGCTAGAGGGCATGAATTAATACCTAGTAGAAAAGGGCCTTCCAAGTACGGAAGAGTGGTGAGACAACCATGTCAAAGAGCCCAGTAATACCTCCAAACCATTTAATGGTATACGGAGAAGCGGAAACCTATATAAACAGCCCGCATGGAGCATGGCGAGGCAATGTGGCTTATAAGCCGGTAAACTAACTGCAACTTGTAGATCTAAACGTTGTAAACCTATGCATAGAGGCATAAGAGAAACAGTGGAGAATGAACCACTACCTTAGAGTGAGGATACCACTTGTTATTATGGGGCCTATGGAGCGGCATTTGCGTGAATCCTCCAGAGAAAGGCTACCACCTAAGTATGTAATGTGAAACCGCTAGAGCGGTGTAGTAAAACTTGAGCATGTGTATATTGCCAATGAGTATATGAACCATAGTAGAGTATAAAGAGGAACCTCGATAGCAGCAATTCGAACCGAAGAGTAATCGGTTGAGTAGTAAACACTATAAGTGTGCAATATGAACTGCAGAGTAAGCAGCGCGCAAGTGCGCAGAGAGATTTTAAGAATAGCGTATGTTGTTAAGCCAAGTGAATGGCAAGCCATCGTGTAAATGGCAGAACACCCGGGCGGAAACTAAAGTAGTAGCGGATGCCATAGAAATGAGAAAGACCAAGGTGCGCAGTAAGCGACCATTGTAAAATAATTCAGATAGTGATTAGAGTTGATGAAAAATGTGGTAAGGAGACATAATCATCCTATCCCATGAGAGATTTACTGTCAAGGGTTTACGCTTCTGCACTCTGTATGACTGAGTGTTTTGGTATTGCACTTGTGCGGTTGATCGAGTGGGAGAGCCAGGAACTGAGAAATGTCAACGAAGCCTGTTGAGTGAGAATCTAGAGAGATAACCGTGCGACGACCATTGCCAAAGATGCACAAAGAACGTGGGCAGTAACCCACAGGGCCCAGGATTGATATGTGGAAAAATGCAGAGTAGTATGAATGAAGAACTCGGTACAGAACCAAGAAACAAACATAATCCATGAGCCACTATTAAACGAGGAAGCACTACATGCTAAGTAGTAGCTTGACCTCAACCGACAACAAGTCGGAAAAATAAGTGAATAATCACAAAGGTATACAGTGTTATACGAAGTAGATTCCCAGAGAACTGGAGAGACAATCTAAAACTCATCGAATTCGCATACGGTAAGAGATACCAAGCGACGATTGAAATACATTAAGAATACCAAAAGAGCGAATTAAGCTCTAGTTATCAGGTCACGCAGCAGAAGCTTGTGGACCGTGATTCAGGTTAAGTTACCTATATCATAAACGCCTTGAAGCCTTAGAGGCTAGAACCTAACCCGGTTATGAGTTTAATAACCGCATTGAAGTTAAAATACTTCATGATACCCGAATTAATGAACCAATGTTCAGTGATAACATATGGTTGGTTACGCGGGCGTAACCCTTTTAAGGGGGTAGGGCGAGAAACCGCTTAGAGTATGTTTTTACGTATTGGCGTAAACTACTATGTGCATAGCACAAAAGAAATTGTTTTGATGATTGGAACTTATGTTACATAAACATATGTACCCATTCATTGTGTAATATGATTGTGCATGAGTGATGCAAGTAACGAGTATGTAATATTATGAAAAGAGGAGTAGAGAGACTCTTAGGGAATGAGAATCCCTTTAGTATTTGTCTATTGAGATTAGACATGAGATATGACGAGTATAAATCGGCATGAAACCGATGTGTAACCTAAGAGGAGTGAGTTCCCTAGGTGATTTTATTTGAGAATGATTGATGGAGTGAGTTCCATCCTTTGGAGTTGTATGTTGTATGTTTTAAGTTGAGTAATAATTTGACTAATGAGGCCACAAGTATGGAATGCCTAGGCAAGGTAAGTGAAACAAATAGAGAATAATGGATGACTTAAGTTCCATGATAAAGATAAATTGAAACAGATTGTTTTATGAATATGACTAGAAAAGTAAAAGAGAGAAAACGAAAATGTTGTCTATCTGATTGTTTGAAACTGACGTGGGGTGGAACTTGATCTGCTAGCGATCAAGGGAAACCGAACACAAATTGGGGTGGAAGGATAGTTCAACACTGATGCTGATCACATCAGGGTTGGATGATCTTGAAGCTCCCTATAAGTGGTCACAAGTAATCACGCTAAGAAAAGATACAACTACCATGAACCGGATTTGGAGTTGTGTGATGTTTTAAAAAAGAATTTTCAAACATTTTGGGAAAAGAATTTTCTTCAAGTATGAAGATGGAAATGAAAATTGGTTTGAAACCTATCATATCACCCGCCGATGGCTGTGGCCTTAAGTCTTGATGACCGGTAGAACGGTGGGCGTGTATTAGTTTTGAAACCATTTCACCGTACGTGCGGCGTCCTAAGTGACCGGTTTGGGGCGGTGACAGTGTGTGATTTTTCCAAAGGCAGCGGGACGGGGAGAGTACCCTGAGATGTTCCTGTGTTGAGTGAGTCAACCGAGTGCCTGAGGATATGTATGTGTAACGTTTTTGATCAGAACCGAAGGGACCGTGGGCCAGAGAGAGTAAGTGCCCATTTGTCATGAACGGCCGTGAACCAGAAAGAGTAAGTGTTCAACGTGACCGGTACCTGAGGGATCAGTAGTAGATTACTCGATATGGATTCGAGGACTGTAGTGCCTTCTTGTCTTCGGACCGAATCCATGAGAGAGTAAAAGAGTATTTTTGATTGCTATACATGCTGTGATTTGTGTGTAGTATGTGTAGTATGTAATGTGACTGACTTGTGGAGTATGTAAGGTTATACATGTATTATAACCTTGGCATAGAGTGCCCATGAGAGTAACCATTTAGATCCACCAACTTTGAGGACAAAGTTCCTAAGGGGGGTAGATTTTAATACCCCGGACCTAATAATGGTGATTAAATTACTCCAATATGATTATTAAAGGCCTAATGGTGCCTAAAGTGTATTGGTAAAGGAAATAAAACCAAAAGAAAAGAGAAAACGCTTGAAAAGCGAAAACGCTAAAATGCGCGTTAATGAGTATAAGAGATACATGATCTCGAGAGGGTCCGAGATGGATTCCTAAGGCTTAGTTAGGCCTAATAAGTGTACGGGAATGATTCCCGAAGAAAACGGATCCAAATAATGGATTAAAACGCTAACAGAGTTTTAAAGCACGTCTTTCGAGAAAACCCGAAAACGTGACTTTAAGTGGTCAAACGGACCCGTAAAAATTATAGTTGATTAAATAACTATAATTAAGTATTAATGGAAGCTTAGTAACCATTAAAATTAATTAAACGGCAAAATTCCGGAAAACGGACCCGGTAAATGAATAGTGTCGAAAACGAGAGACGCGCGTTTAATTCGAAAAGACGAAAAATGACCCGGGCTATTAATTAATGTGGGCCGGTTTTAATTAATAAGTATACACCCATTAATAGCTTGCTAGCTATTAAGTAATAACAAGACAAATAAATAAATAAGTAAAGTGAATAGTGTAAAGCAAAAGTAAAATAAGTACTCTCTCTCCCCCTCTTTTCTTTCCATTCACGATTTTTTTCCCCCTCCAAACTGAGCACCTTCTTCTTCCTTGCCTCTGTACGCTGGGCGACTCCACACAGCTCACCACCTCCATCTTCAATCTCCTCTAACTTGCTCATTCCTTCACCGAATCGCACAAAATTGCCACCGTTAGACTCGTATCGGCGAGGGCTACGTTTTGTACCCCTCAAAATCTTGTTTCCTCCACCTTCACTTCCATGGGTGTTGGAGCTTTTGAAGCTAGAAGAGCTTATTTTGACTCTCAATCATCTCTTTAATGCTCTAAGGTAAGAATATAAGCAAAAGTTCATCATTCCTAGCTTGTTCTTGCTATTTGGAAAATTTTCCCACGTTGAAAATTTTCTTCCATTTCAGTCGGTTTCTCCATGCCATTGTGGGTGTTGGAAATTCCATTATTTGATTGCCAAGCTCTCCTTTTGGACACTCTAAGGTAATGTCAAAGTTAAGCCTTAAAAACTAGCTCTTAAATACTAGTTTTGTAAGGAGGGTTTGAATTAATAAGTTTGATATATGTATATGGGGATATGATTGTAGTTGGCAATCTATGCCCCTTTGTTTTGATGTGGAAACATGAAGAGAAAGAGGGAACAAGAGAAAGAGGAAGAAGAGGGAGAAAACCGAAAAGGAGCAAGGTAAAAAGCTTACCTTGAGCTAGTTTTTTGTGACTTGTGAGTTAAATGATAGGTTGAATTAAGGACCTTGAATTGTGGTGGTCATGATACTATAATGTTGTTTGTTGAATGGGAATGTTTCAATGGGTTTAAGTGTGTAAAATGAACCTAGGAAACCAAGCTAGTTTATATGTGAACAAGTGGGAATTTAATGTGATTGTTGATGTCTAAACCAAACAGGTGGGAAGAAGTGCTTGTGAGTTGATTTTAGTGTGGTGAAAATGCTTAGTAAAGCAAGTAAGTGCTGTCAAAATTTCCTAGGGATGTATGGACTTGAGTGTTCTATTCAAAGGAAGAAACTAGGTGTGTTTAAGAGGTTTAAGTGAGTGGTTAATGGTTTGGAAAACCAAACTTTGAAGGAGAGTGTGTTAGGAGTAAAAATAATGCCATGTGAATGCTTGGAATGGCATCAGAAAGTGAGGTTAGAATGGTTTAAAGAAGAAACCAAATCTGTTACAAGTCTAGTAGAAGACAAGAGAACTAGTTATGAAAGTGTAAGTGATTTTGAGTAAGAATTTGGGTAAGGGTTTCACCCATGAATTGATGAGTTTTAGAGCATGTTTTAAGGTGATTAAACATGTAGAAATATTGTGGAAAGATTAGGGAAAGGTTGGAGGTGGATTAAGGATTGAAATGGGGTTGAAAAACAATGTGAGTTGCAGGTTTTAGCAGGGTCCGGGACCTAGTCCATGGACAAGGACCCGGACCACCCCCTAAAATAAGGCCGAGACTGAACAATCAAGCTGGTCCGGGACTTGGGATAGGGACAAGGTCCCGGACCATATATAAATTTCACCCGAGAGTTTAGTTTGCAATTGGTCCGGGACTTAGGGTAAGTACCAAGTCCCGGACCACCCCCAGAAACCTACAGAGAGTATTTTAAAGGTTGTAAATGATGGGGGTTTGAATGTTAATGATGTTATAAGATGTTAAGGCCTTGTTTGGTGACATGTTAAGGCCCTAGGAAGTGTAAGAAAGTGTTAGAAGTGTTTGAGTAGTGAGAACTCAAATTAACAAGAATAAAACCGAGATAACGGGATAACGGGGTAAGTACGGGAGTAGCATTTTATTATGTACCGTATGAGCTTAGTATTAATAATAATGTTTGAAACATTATCAGAGAATCGTGCGTGACCTGAGCATGGTGAGATGACACGGTAAAAGTAAAAACCCCGGTGAAAGGTATGATTTTCTCATGCCCCGTATGCTAACCGAGTTACTCTGATTTGTGTGTTTGTGTGCCGGCTTAATCAAGATTAAAGCATGAAAATAATCCCTTGTTTGGTTATGCATGCATTGCTGTATGTTGTATGAGCTAACATACTTGTATGCCGGTGTGGTCTAACGTAGTGCATAGACCGACTCTTAGTGAGTATTGATTGACTAGAAACCCGTTGAACGGGTAGTCACATAACCAATGGAAGTATGCAACACACACATAAACTATCGATTTAAGTGTAATGATAACGCAAACATATAAACTCCCTAGAATGTGAGGAGATGTACGGGTTGAGTAAATACCCGATAACGGTTAGGAAACCTTATTGCAACAATCCACGAAATAAATATGAGTGGAGGGATAAACGAACCTCCATCGAGAGGATCGAAGTTAGTCCAATAATGTAAACATATAAGAAAGGTAAAAGAGACCTAAGGGACTATGTGACTCCCTTGAGATACGGTCGACCTCTTATATGAGGATTTTACCCGGTATAAGAAAATATCCGAATGTATAAGCATATGATTGTGAGGGTAACCCTTAAACCTAAGATTACCCGAATTTAAGGAAAGTTCCCAAAGTCATTAGAAACATCGAGAATGATGCTTCTAGACTAATATACATGATATTATTATAACTCCGAGAGAGGAGTGTATGGGAACGAGAGTAGTCCGAGAGTAGTCGGACCTAAGTAAAAGAGATAGGAACTAAGAGAGAGTTCCGTGAGCTAGTTGAACCTTCCCACCATGCTAGACCCAGAGTAGGGTCGAAACCGGGGAAGTAAGACTATGCTAGAGAGCCATGAGTTTTGGCTTAAGTATGTAAAGAGAAGTAACAAGCGTGACGTAGGAGACCTGTAGTGTCTCGAGAATCTACAAGAGCTTGAGTATGAATAACCCAAGAGTGTGGGTGAGATAATGAGTATAAATAACCCGAGAGAAAGGGGTGAGTATATGTATGAGTAACCCGAGAGAATGGGTAAGTATAAGAATGAGTAGCCCAAGAGAATGGGTGTGTATACGAATAAGTAACCCGAGAGAGCGGGTGAGGTATTGAATAAGTAAACAAGGCATAGTGAGGAATAACCCTCAATGCCTAAGAGTAACCAGTTACCACTAACAACATTGTATGTTAGTTAGGAATCGTGTTCCGTGATTGGATGTATGATTCCTGTTGATATACATATATATTGTATTGCCATGATGCATGTTGTTTGATTAAAAATGAACTCCATGTATATCCACGACCCAAAGTAGTCGGCGTACCGCGGTTAGCACGGGTATATGCGAATTTCATATCAGCGTAAGCTGACCCCCTAGGGGGAACGTTTTTAGTGTGCAGGTACTTGAAGCTGACCACCGTTCGAGAGAGTAGGACGGGGACTGCTGTGAGCATGGGTAGTTAGATTGTAATTACTTATGCGTTTGAATGAGGTGTAAGTCCGAGTATGTTATCGGCATCCGTATATTGTAGACTCGGTATAGTAGAGATATGAATTGAGTATTGTATTTGTATGAAGTACTCGGTTGTTCCAGTTCATCAGACCGTTACGGTATGTAAGAAAGGCCTGGTTAGCCACATGGGTGGCTAACGGCGTTGTTTCACCCCTCGTTGTAATTAGAGTTCCGCTGCGTGAGTAGGAGTAATTAGTAACAGTTTAAGAGGTAATGACGAGATTAACGGTTGGGGTGTTACAAAAATGGTATCAGAGCGAAGTATCGCTCTGATGACTGGAAATACCGAGCTTAGGAAATACCGAGTTAGGATATAGAGACTTAGGGCTAAGGGTTGAGTGGTAGCGTGAGAGATGCGCTAGTTAGGAACTTCCAGTATGATCTGGATACCTACAATACCAACCCGCCCTCCACAACCCCCATTAAAAGCTTGGGAAAGAACGCCAGAGAGACGGGGAAACCCAATCTGGCAGTTATTAAATATTTCAATATGAACTAGAACCTGTCATGCGGTAGATCCCGAGAACCGGAAATCCCGGAGACGGATCCCGCTGGAACGACAATAACCGCACTTAATGGCGAGGGAACGAGACATCCTAATCCAAGGAGACCAGAATTGTGGCAGCCTGGGGCGACATGCTTAGCAGTCGCGAGAACCTAGCTAGCCGAGCAGTAGCAAGAAGAAAGCAACCGTGCAAGAAGGCGGATTAATGAGAAGCAATGATAATAAAAAAACCGAGACACATGTCTACGGACCGCCATAACTAAAAATACCATCAACGGTACACTAACCGACTAAGAATCTAGTCAAGAGTAGAGGCACCCACCCTGCCACACCCAAAGAGGTTGCAATACTTAACTGATACAGCTAGACAGCTACGAGCATAGCTACGGGATATACCCGAATAGGACTACAGAAGTAGTACCTAAATAAGTTAAACCTCGGTAACCACAGTAAAGACGTGGGAACGAGCAACGAGGTAAAGCATAGAATTAAAGTAATTAAGGAACTCCGAGAGTGGAGGAGCCCTAAATGAATGACAGTCATGTCAAGATGAATGAGAAGCAGCTTAAGGAGCAGTTATCCAACTAAAGGATCAAGGAAGAGCCAACAAGGCTACCAAATACAATGTGAACAATACCGTGACCGGTATGAGTTAACCTAAAAACCACCTGTACCGCGCACTTGCCACGGCAAGTGCAGTGATAACGAGACGCTAAGAGGAGTCTTAACAAGTGACAAGTACTTAGCAAGTACCAAAGTGGCAAGAGAAGCCAATATAGCACCACAAACCTAAGAATCTGAAACGAAACCTTGAAAAGGCCTAACGGCCTGATCACTGATAAAGAACATACCAGTCAGCGAGAGCTGGACGGTAAGAAGCAGCCGGCATTGAAATGCCATGAAAATTTACTTCAAACCAGTTTTCTTTCAAGCATAAAATTTTCCAAAAACCCCAAATTTTTAAAACCAAACCAGTGAACCACGATAAGTTATAGGACCATATAAGGAGTTGGCAACAGAATACTTCACTTAGGCGTGACCGACACTACAAGTGTACACAAACGAGACATGGAACGACCGCACTCCAAAGGAGCTTGCGGGCCTGACAGACCAGTTATGAGTTAGTCGGGTAAGTGGTAACGTATCAATAAGATACTCCATGTATGTATACAAGTAGAGTACGGTACACGGGAAGTAGCCCACTCCATACTACGGACGAAAGAGCCAATTCAAACCAAGACAGTTGGACACCTCGAATGATCGAAGAACATAAGGAAGCTTACCAAGATTAAGGAGTCTAGAATCCAGTAAGGTGACGGACCTAAGGATATAGCGTTAATAAGTGCGAGAAGCACAAGTATTAAGCACAGACAGATATGTCTCAGGAAATACCTAATAACTGGGTGAATACCAGTGTAAATAATACGGCGAATGCCTAAATGAACTTATTAATGTACGATAAACGGGATAGAATTCCCACTTTATACCTCACTGAAGAGAATAATGACCAGACCTAGAAGGTATTAGAAGGTACCAAGGATCTACCCAATAATGGAGAGACATTACAACCCTAAACGGGATAGTCAAGGACATAGCCGCAAGGCGAAGTCACAACTGAACATAACCATGAGTACAAGCCAGATGTAATGGCATTACTCAGTAACACCCAGGAGCAATCCGAGAAGGGTGCCGGAGTCAACGGTAGTTGAACGAAACATCGTGTTGAGAACACAAGTGTTTAAGCAAACACTCGGGTAGAACCCGAAGGGATCCCTCGTAACACGGGATACCCTAAAATGCTAGAGGGCATGAATTAATACCTAGTAAAAGGGCCTTCCAAGTACGGAAGAGTGGTGAGACAACCATGTCAAAGAGCCCAGTAATACCTCCAAACCATTTAATGGTATACGGAGAAGCGGAAACCTATATAAACAGCCCGCATGGAGCATGGCGAGGCAATGTGGCTTATAAGCCGGTAAACTAACTGCAACTTGTAGATCTAAACGTTGTAAACCTATGCATAGAGGCATAAGAGAAACAGTGGAGAATGAACCACTACCTTAGAGTGGGGATACCACTTGTTATTATGGGGCCTATGGAGCGGCATTTGCGTGAATCCTCCAGAGAAAGGCTACCACCTAAGTATGTAATGTGAAACCGCTAGAGCGGTGTAGTAAAACTTGAGCATGTGTATATTGCCAATGAGTATATGAACCATAGTAGAGTATAAAGAGGAACCTCGATAGCAGCAATTCGAACCGAAGAGTAATCGGTTGAGTAGAAACATATAAGTGTGCAATATGAACTGCAGAGTAAGCAGCGCGCAAGTGCGCAGAGAGATTTTAAGAATAGCGTATGTTGTTAAGCCAAGTGAATGGCAAGCCATCGTGTAAATGGCGAGAACACCCGGGCGGAAACTAAAGTAGTAGCGGATGCCATAGAAATGAGAAAGACCAAGGTGCGCAGTAAGCGACCATTGTAAAAGTATATTCAGATAGTGATTAGAGTTGATGAAAAATGTGGTAAGGAGACATAATCATTCCTATCCCATGAGAGATTTACTGTCAAGGGTTTACGCTTCTGCACTCTGTATGACTGAGTGTTTTGGTATTGCACTTGTGCGGTGATGATCGAGTGGGAGAGCCAGGAACTGAGAAATGTCAACGAAGCCTGTTGAGTGAGAATCTAGAGAGATAACCGTGCGGCCATTGGCCAAAGATGCACAAAGAACGTGGGCAGTAACCCACAGGGCCCAGGATTGATATGTGGAAAAATGCAGAGTAGTATGAATGAAGAACTCGGGTACAGAACCAAGAAACAAACATAATCCATGAGCCACTATTAAACGAGGAAGCACTACATGCTAAGTAGTAGCTTGACCTCAACCGACAACAAGTCGGGAAAAATAAGTGAATAATCACAAAGGTATACAGTGTTATACGAAGTAGATTCCCAGAGAACTGGAGAGACAATCTAAAACTCATCGAATTCGCATACGGTAAGAGATACCAAGCGACGATTGAAATACATTAAGAATACCAAAAGAGCGAATTAAGCTCTAGTTATCAGGTCACGCAGCAGAAGCTTGTGGACCGTGATTCAGGGTTAAGTATACCTATATCATAAACGCCTTGAAGCCTTAGAGGCTAGAACCTAACCCGGTTATGAGTTAATTAACCGCATTGAAGTTAAAATACTTCATGATACCCGAATTAATGAACCAATGTTCAGTGATAACATATGGTTGGTTACGCGGGCGTAACCCTTTTAAGGGGGGTAGGGCGAGAAACCGCTTAGAGTATGTTTTACGTATTGGTGCGTAAACTACTATGTGCATAGCACAAAAGAAATTGTTTTGATGATTGGAACTTATGTTACATAAACATATGTACCCATTCATTGTGTAATAATGATTGTTGTGCATGAGTGATGCAAGTAACGAGTATGTAATATTTATGAAAAGAGGAGTAGAGAGACTCTAGGGAATGAGAATCCCTTAGTATTTGTCTATTGAGATTAGACATGAGATATGACGAGTATAAATCGGCATGAAACCGATGTGTAACCTAAGAGGGAGTGAGTTCCCTAGGTGATTTTATTTGAGAATGATTGATGGAGTGAGTTCCATCCTTTGGAGTTGTATGTTGTATGTTTTAAGTTGAGTAATAATTTGACTAATGAGGCCACAAGTATGGAATGCCTAGGCAAGGTAAGTGAAACAAATAGAGAATAATGGATGACTTAAGTTCCATGATAAAGATAAATTGAAACAGATTGTTTTATGAATATGACTAGAAAAAGTAAAAGATAGAAAACGAAAATGTTTGTCTATCTGATTGTTTGAAACTGACGTGGGAGGTGGAACTTGATCTGCTAGCGATCAAGGGAAACCGAACACAAATTGGGGTGGAAGGATAGTTCAACACTGATGCTGATCACATCAGGGTTGGATGATTCTTGAAGCTCCCTATAAGTGGTCACAAGTAATCACGCTAAGAAAAGATACAACTACCATGAACCGGATTTGGAGTTGTGTGATGTTTTAAAAAAGAATTTTCAAACAGATTTTGGGAAAAGAATTTTCTTCAAGTATGAAGATGGAAATGAAAATTGGTTTTGAAACCGCTATCACCCGCCGATGGCTGTGGCCTTAAGTCTTGATGACCGGTAGAACGGTGGGCGTGTATTAGTTTTGAAACCATTTCACCGTACGTGCGGCGGTCCTAAGTGACCGGTTGGGGCGGTGACAGTGTGTGATTTTTCCAAAGGCAGCGGGACGGGGAGAGTACCCTGAGATGTTCCTGTGTTGAGTGAGTCAACCAGAGTGCCTGAGGATATGTATATGTGTAACGTTTTGATCAGAACCGAAGGGACCGTGGGCCAGAGAGAGTAAGTGCCCATTTGTCATGAAACGGCCGTGAACCAGAAAGAGTAAGTGTTCAACGTGACCGGTACCTGAGGGATCAGTAGTAGATTACTCGATATGGATTCGAGGACTGTAGTGCCTTCTTGTCTTCGGACCGAATCCATGGAGAGAGTAAAAGAGTATTTTTGATTGCTATACATGCTGTGATTTGTGTGTGTATGTGTAGTATGTAATGTGACTGACTTGTGAGTCTGTAAGGTTATACATGTATTATAACCTTGGCATAGAGTGCCCATGAGAGTAACCATTTAGATCACCAACTTTGAGGACAAAGTTCCTAAGGGGGGTAGATTTTAATACCCCGGACCTAAATGGTGATTAAATTACTCCAATATGATTATAAAGGCCTAATGGTGCCTAAAGTATTGGTAAAGGAAATAAAACCAAAAGAAAAGAGAAAACGCTTGAAAAGCGAAAAACGCTAAAATGCGCGTTAAATGAGTATAAGAGATACATGATCTCGAGAGGGTCCGAGATGGATTCCTAAGGCTTAGTTAGGCCTAATAAGTGTACGGGAATGATTCCCGAAGAAAACGGATCCAAATAATGGATTAAAACGCTAACAGAGTTTTAAAGCACTTTCGAGAAAACCCGAAAACGTGACTTTAAGTGGTCAAACGGACCCGTAAAAATTATAGTTGATTAAATAACTATAATTAAGTATTAATGGAAGCTTAGTAACCATTAAAATTAATTAAACGGCAAAATTCCGGAAAACGGACCCGGTAAATGAATAGTGTCGAAAACGAGAGACGAGACGCGTTTAATTCGAAAAGACGAAAAATGACCCGGGCTATTAATTAATGTGGGCCGGTTTTAATTAATAAGTTACACCCATTAATAGCTTGCTAGCTATTAAGTAATAACAAGACAAATAAATAAATAAGTAAAGTGAATAGTGTAAAGCAAAAGTAAAATAAGTACTCTCTCTCCCCCTCTTTTCTTTCCATTCACGATTTTTTTCCCCCTCCAAACTGAGCACCTTCTTCTTCCTTGCCTCTGTACGCTGGGCGACTCCACACAGCTCACCACCTCCATCTTCAATCTCCTCTAACTTGCTCATTCCTTCACCGAATCGCACAAAATTGCCACCGTTAGACTCGTATCGGCGAGGGCTACGTTTTGTACCCCTCAAAATCTTGTTTCCTCCACCTTCACTTCCATGGGTGTTGGAGCTTTTGAAGCTAGAAGAGCTTATTTTGACTCTCAATCATCTCTTTAATGCTCTAAGGTAAGAATATAAGCAAAAGTTCATCATTCCTAGCTTGTTCTGCTATTTGGAAAATTTTCCCACGTTGAAAATTTTCTTCCATTTCAGTCGGTTTCTCCATGCCATTGTGGGGTGTTGGAAATTCCATTATTTGATTGCCAAGCTCTCCTTTTGGACACTCTAAGGTAATGTCAAAGTTAAGCCTTAAAAAACTAGCTCTTAAATACTAGTTTTGTAAGGAGGGTTTGAATTAATAAGTTTGATATATGTATATGGGGATATGATTGTAGTTGGCAATCTATGCCCCTTTGTTTTGATGTGGAAACATGAAGAGAAGAGGGAACAAGAGAAAGAGGAAGAAGAGGGAGAAAACCGAAAAGGAGCAAGGTAAAAAGCTTACCTTGAGCTAGTTTTTATGTGACTTGTGAGTTAAATGATAGGTTGAATTAAGGACCTTGAATTGTGGTGGTCATGACTATAATGTTGTTTGTTGAATGGGAATGTTTCAATGGGTTTAAGTGTGTAAAATGAACCTAGGAAACCAAGCTAGTTTATATGTGAACAAGTGGGAATTTAATGTGATTGTTGATGTCTAAACCAAACAGGTGGGAAGAAGTGCTTGTGAGTTGATTTTAGTGTGGTGAAAATGCTTAGTAAAGCAAGTAAGTGCTGTCAAAATTTCCTAGGGATGTATGGACTTGAGTGTTCTATTCAAAGGAAGAAACTAGGTGTGTTTAAGAGGTTTAAGTGAGTGGTTAATGGTTTGGAAAACCAAACTTTGAAGGAGAGTGTGTTAGGAGTAAAATAATGCCATGTGAATGCTTGGAATGGCATCAGAAAGTGAGGTTAGAATGGTTTAAAGAAGAAACCAAATCTGTTACAAGTCTAGTAGAAGACAAGAGAACTAGTTATGAAAGTGTAAGTGATTTTGAGTAAGAATTTGGGTAAGGGTTTCACCCATGAATTGATGAGTTTTAGAGCATGTTTAAGGTGATTAAACATGTAGAAATATTGTGGAAAGATTAGGGAAAGGTTGGAGGTGGATTAAGGATTGAAATGGGGTTGAAAAACAATGTGAGTTGCAGGTTTGCAGGGTCCGGGACCTAGTCCATGGACAAGGACCCGGACCACCCCTAAATAAGGCTGAGACTGAACAATCAAGCTGGTCCGGGACTTGGGATAGGGACAAGGTCCCGGACCATATATAAATTTCACCCGAGAGTTTAGTTTGCAATTGGTCCGGGACTTAGGGTAAGTACCAAGTCCCGGACCACCCCCAGAAACCTACAGAGAGTTTTAAAGGTTTAAATGATGGGGGTTTGAATGTTAATGATGTTATAAGATGTTAAGGCCTTGTTTGGTGACATGTAAGGCCTAGGAAGTGTAAGAAAGTGTTAGAAGTGTTTGAGTAGTGAGAACTCAAATTAACAAGAAAACCGAGATAACGGGATAACGGGGTAAGTACGGGAGTAGCATTTATTATGTACCGTATGAGCTTAGTATTAATAATAATGTTTGAAACATTATCAGAGAATCGTGCGTGACCGAGCATGGTGAGATGACACGGTAAAAGTAAAAACCCCGGTGAAAGGTATGATTTTCTCATGCCCCGTATGCTAACCGAGTTACTCTGATTTGTGTGTTTGTGTGCCGGCTTAATCAAGATTAAAGCATGAAAAATAATCCCTTGTTTGTTATGCATGCATTGTTGTATGTTGTATGAGCTAACATACTTGTATGCCGGTGTGGTCTAACGTAGTGCATAGACCGACTCTAGTGAGTAGATTGACTAGAAACCCGTTGAACGGGTAGTCACATAACCAATGGAAGTAAGCAACACACATAAACTATCGATTAAGTGTAATGATAACACAAACATATAAACTCCCTAGAATGTGAGGAGATGTACGGGTTGAGTAAATACCCGATAACGGTTAGAAACCTTATTGCAACAATCCACGAAATAAATATGAGTGGAGGGATAAACGAACCTCCATCGAGAGGATGAAGTTAGTCCAATAATGTAAACATATAAGAAAGGTAAAAGAGACCTAAGGGACTATGTACTCCCTTGAGATACGGTCGACCTCTTATATGAGGATTTACCCGGTATAAGAAAATATCCGAATGTATAAGCATATGATTGTGAGGGTAACCCTTAAACCTAAGATTACCCGAATTTAAGGAAAGTTCCCAAAGTCATTAGAAACATCGAGAATGATGCTTCTAGACTAATATACATGATATTATATAACTCCGAGAGAGGAGTGTATGGGAACGAGAGTAGTCCGAGAGTAGTAGGACCTAAGTAAAAGAGATAGGAACTAAGAGAGAGTTCCGTGAGCTAGTTGAACCTTCCCACCATGCTAGACCCAGAGTAGGGTCGAAACCGGGGAAGTAAGACTATGCTAGAGAGCCATGAGTTTTGGCTTAAGTATGTAAAGAGAAGTAACAAGCGTGACGTAGGAGACCTGTAGTGTCTCGAGAATCTACAAGAGCTTGAGTATGAATAACCCAAGAGTGTGGGTGAGATAATGAGTATAAATAACCCGAGAGAAAGGGGTGAGTATATGTATGAGTAACCCGAGAGAATGGGTAAGTATAAGAATGAGTAGCCCAAGAGAATGGGTGTGTATACGAATAAGTAACCCGAGAGAGAGCGGGTGAGGTA
This sequence comes from Limonium bicolor, assembly GCA_023374045.1. Taxonomy (NCBI): domain Eukaryota; kingdom Viridiplantae; phylum Streptophyta; class Magnoliopsida; order Caryophyllales; family Plumbaginaceae; genus Limonium; species Limonium bicolor. Next base: position 289,568,341 of record CM041780.1, on the reverse strand, counting down.
TTGAATAAGTAAACAAGGCATAGTGAGGAATAACCCTCAATGCCTAAGAGTAACCAGTTACCACTAACAACATTGTATGTTAGTTAGGAATCGTGTTCCGTGATTGGATGTAGATTCCTTGTGTGATATACATATATATTGTATTGCCATGATGCATGTTGTTTGATTAAAATGAACTCCATGTATATCCGACCCAAAGTAGTCGGCGTACCGCGGTTAGCACGCGGTATATGCGAATTTCATATTCAGCGTAAGCTGACCCCCTAGGGGGAACGTTTTTAGTGTGCAGGTACTTGAAGCTGACCACCGTTCAAGAGAGTAGGACGGGGACTGCTGTGAGCATGGGTAGTTAGATTGTAATTACTTATGCGTTTGAATGAGGTGTAAGTCCGAGTATGTTATCGGCATCCGTATATTGTAGACTCGGTATAGTAGAGATATGAATTGAGTATTGTATTTGTATGAAGTACTCGGTTGTTCCAGTTCATCAGACCGTTACGGTATGTAAGAAAGGCCTGGTTAGCCACATGGGTGGCTAACGGCGTTGTTTCACCCCTCGTTGTAATTAGAGTTCCGCTGCGTGAGTAGGAGTAATTAGTAACAGTTTAAGAGGTAATGACGAGATTAACGGTTGGGGTGTTACAATAATATAGTATTCTGAGATGAGTCCATCATAGGTCATAATACAATGTTTATTTTAAATTAAGAATAGAGGTATTGAGCTTAAGATTATTGTCGAAATTCTTAGATTTAATTATATAACATAAACACATTTATGATATAGAGGTCTCAAAAGTCTTGAATGTGAGGATTGTGGTTAAGTATGAATAAAGTGGATAGGAGTGGACAATTAGCCAATGTTGATCGAATACATTCCTTGATCTTACCACCTTGGTCTATACAACGTTCTTAGATAACACAAAGATTATACATAACATTTAAGTGAGGGCTTAAAAGATAATTGAGACTTTGAAATAAGAGTAAGGAGTTTATTTAAGCGTAACATAGGCTACAAGTGATTGATGGTAGATTATCTTTAATATTCTTCAGAGTACTGTTGATTGTTTGCGCAAGTTGATTAGAACTGCTACAACGTTACCCAGGTACGATTTCTCGTACTCAGCTTGTTGTGTTTTGGACTCTATGGAATGTTTGTATGATTTCTCGTACTCAGCTTGTTGTGTTTTGGACCTTATGGAATGTTTTGTACGGTTTCTCGTACTACGTTATTTTGGCTGATTGACTTGTGGAATGTTTTGGAAAACGCTAACTGGCTTTAAGAGGAACTTCTAAAAAAGGAAATGGTTGTGTGACTGACCCAGCTTCTGTGACTAACTGAGCCTTGGATGTGGAACTCACTTGGGTATTGGTTTCTTCTACTTGGTTGCCCGTTAGACATTGGCTGCTTAGGGTTTACGCTTCTGCACTCTGTAGGACTGAGTGTTTTGGTATTGCTCTAGGTAGTTGGTGATCTAGCGGGATTTTTGGAAAAGGTCAATCTTGGAAATCTTTCTTTCGACGTGCGCGCGTCTTTAATGGTAACAGTAGGGGCTGTATATCCCTCGCCCATAGGGGCATTGATATTTGACAGTGAGGGGCTGTATATCCCCTGTCCTTAGTGGACGTGATAGACAGTGAGGGGCTGTATATCCCCTGTCCTTAGTGGACGTGATAGACAGTGAGGGGCTGTATATCCCCTGTCCTTAGTGGACGTGATAAACAGTGAGGGGCTGTATATCCCCTGTCCTAAAAGGACGTGATTGGCGATGGGGGGCCATCTCTCCCAGTTGAATTATTCCACTCTCGAGTTCTTGGTTCTTGGATCTACTTTATCATTCCTAGTCCTTTGTGGCTATCTGAGTTTTTCTACTCCTAACGGGAATTGGTTCTAACATCAACAATGGATGCTTGCTAACTATGTGGTGTGACTATTTAAGTGGATGACTTGTTTTGGAGGTTCTTTATCTCTATCTTTGCCTTGTTTTCTTTTCTCTTTAACTTGATTGTTTTGAAGTGCTTTATCTCTGTTTTACTTTTAAGAGTTTGTTTTCATGTTACTGTTTATTTTGAAGAGTTATGTTTTATAAGTTTGTTTTTGGAGAATTGTACCAGTTCCATTCCAGGGAACTGACCCGCCCCTTTTGGGGTGGGCTACTTGGTTTCATCTTGCAGGTACGGATTGATTTACAGGTGGCCACGAAGAGAATGAGCGTTTGGGTTGGGACTAGGTTTTGTGAAGAGAGAATATGTTTAATTTCTTTTATGTTTGTGTTAAGTTTTTCTCGAGTTCAGACCGTAGCTTTTGTAGATTGTAAGTTGTAATTGGTGAGGTTTGGTGCCGGGTGTTTGGAACCCGATGGTCTGTAATCACCTTAGAGTTTTATTTCCGCTATATTTATGGTTAATAGGGGCGTTACAGAAATTGGTATCAGAGCGTAGTTACGCTCTGAACGAGAAAACAAGCCGACTGAAATACTTAGATTATAGGTGCACTTAAAACTGGGGAATTGGGGTAGAATTGGGAAGTGAGGACTCCAGTAAGGCACGACTCCTAACCCTTTTTGGAATTGTGAACGATTCCTTTACACACTTTTCTTTTGTGAATGTCTGTTGAGTGTGAAGTGTTGTTATACCGTCCCAACAAACTACAGAAAATATATATATATACATATATATATAAGTTTGGAACATCCTATATTAAGTACGATAAGATTTGGTTGAGGTAAACCAAATATTAAGCTATTTTTCAAAAGCATACTCATGGAGAATACATTGCTAAAAATGCAATCCTTTAAAAGCTAGTACACAAATTCCTAGAGTTTTAAATAATACTTTTGGTTGAAAACAGTATACAAATAGAACTTTACATGATTAAATTAGTATTGATATTATGTGAAAGTACTTCAACTCCTTTAAAGTTTGAAAATAAATTTCATGAACTACTTGGTATCAATTTATTACCTAAAGATAATGTTTAAGATAAATCTTAAGTCTAGAAAATTATTAAGCTAACAAGAACTAGTAGTGTATTAGAAAAGATCAACCTCTGAACTTGTAAAACACATTAAAACTCTATGCTAACTTTAGAAAGAAAACACCTAAACCTAACACCCTACGGGAAGTGCCTGGTGCGACGAACTTCTAGGCTGAAAGTAGTGGGGGTGCACACCCACTTCTAGAAGTTTAGGGGCTAGACAAGCCTTGTCATCTAACCGTATATAATCTTCTACGCAGGTGATGGATTGTGTTGAACTTGAGGGGAAGTGGTGGTAAGACGTTACCATCATGAAATCTTGAGCTAGGCATATTTCATTGCTAACCACAATGAACAAATCAATATTTGTATCTTGAGATCCGGTATTAAAACTCATAAATGTAAAGGGTTTATTGAGTTAAATCTTTGGTGAAAATACCTATATATGGAGGAAGGGGATTAAGTTTAGGTACTCCAGGATACAACATCTACCCCTGGTTGGATATAAAAAAAATCAATAAAAGAAGTTACTTAAAGATTGAGTGAAGAGAAGAGTAATACTAACTAAGTATCATTGATCCTTAAATACTTGAGTATTGAGCATCTTAAAAAAAATAAAAAAATTGGGAGTTATAAAGATTGAAAATCCTCATGTTTACTTGGAAGTTTAACATTATACATGTCTAAGATTTTAAAAGGCACACTAAGAGTGATATTTACCAAAGCCACCATTGTCTAAGAGAATACTAAGATTTAGTAATCAGGAGAACACTTACATAGAACAAACCTTAAGAAAAATAATTACCAAGAGTGAGTGAGTTTTCATTAGACTAGCTCATTTGACCTAAAATTTTATACAGAGTCCCTACCTTGAAAATATATATATATATATATATATATATTATATATAATGTATAAATTTTAAGATAAAGGAATCAGATTTTGGACGAACTTCCTAAAATTCTGCCTTGGGTGAAGTTATATAATAAGTAAATTTTATAAAGTAAACACTGAATGAATCATCTAAAATACGATAATTAATTATAAAAACAATTGAAACTTGACAAGTCACAGAAATATTTATCTTATAAAGTTTTAACATATGGTTGACTAATAAACCCTTGAAGATGATTTTGGAAGATTATTAAGGATTATTAAATGATCTGAAATATTATTATAAACTACTCAAATACGTTACACCTGGTTTATAGCTTGGTAATATAATTGATATGATAAATGGTCATATATGGACATATAATTCGTATCCGTCATTAAATGAATGGATAATAATCATAAGGTAAAATCTTATAACCACCAAGGAAATACAAATACATAACAATCAAGAGATACATATATGTAACGATCATGGATAAAATCAACGGTGCAGTAAAATTCACAACAATGCTGGTTAATAAGGTGTTGAATTCTTTGAATGTGTCGTTTGTATCGGTACGAGGGCGTACCTTAGCTCTTTTAAGGGGGATATGCTGGCATACTCCTCCTTCGTTATCTCATCTGGATTATGCCTCGTTGCATTGTTAGTATGAGAGGTGTATGTATGTACGTAGTTTTACGTTGTGGCACAGTACTTTGTCACGTTTGTGTTGTGTTTTGCTTCAGTTATACTTTGATTCACGTTGTTATGGTTTTGGTACTTTGATTTCGGTACCCTTGAGTGGAACGTTGAAATGGAGATAAAGGATTGGAATGGTATGGAATTTCATTGGAACTTTTATTGTCTCAGCACACCCGAAGCGGTGTGAGTGCTTATTAGTTGATTGTTAAACTTCGAGGCGAAGTTTTTTTTTAAGGGGGATATGCTGAAATACCCTAAATTAATTTAAATTAATTTAGGGGATTTCTTTTATTAAAATTAAATTATGATATGGAATAATGAATATTAAATTATTATATGGAGTTGTGGAATTTATTTAGGGGTTTTCTTCTATTTAATCCTAATTATTATACATTATTATATAGTATTATGAATTTAATAATAAGATTTATAAGTCAATAAATCTTGGGAAAATTATTAAACCCTCCAATATATTATAAAGATTTTAGGAGTGTTGGAACATTGTTTTGAAATATAAAGTCAATATAAAATTCTAGAAACCTTAAAGCTTATTAAGCCTTGCTAGAGTTGACTTTTTGAGAATGGTCAAACCAGGCCATGAAACCTATACCAATAATAGGTTATGAAAACCATGAAGATCGATAAAAAGAACGTCAAAACGGATCATCCTAGCCAAAGTTATGATAGATTGAAGTTTTGAAGCAAATTTTATAACTGCCACGTGTCAGCTCTCGTGCGCCCCAACACTTAGTCGATTCTATCTCCTTGTTTTTCTCCAACAATCATCCGATTTTGACCTAACTTGTGACGGCTATATCTCACTTGTTACTTCGAATTTTCCAGTGCCGTCTTCTCTATTCTTTTCTCCTTAATTCCCTCTTTACAATCATAAACTCATACAAGCCCTAACTCATTCTACATCGACGGGAAAGTTGAACCAAAGTTGCCATCTTTCGAGTTCGTAACCCAGATTCCAGTTTTCATTCGATTTCAGGTAAAGTTCGTCTTGCCATAACTTCCTCGTCTTTCAACCAAATTTCGATTTTTTATAGCTCGTTGTGTAGATCTCTAATCCATCTACAACTTTCATGTTTATACCCAAGCCTGATTCGTAACCGTCTGGAAGATATAGTCACCCAAAGTCTCTGATTTTTCAGCACATAAAATCATAGAAAACGACAGGTAAACTCGTAACTTTCGGGTCAATTTTCTTTCTGTATAATGCAAATTAGATTGAGTTCTTGTTATCATTGTGTAGATCTATGTCCCATATTTCGATTGAGCCAAAGAACACAGTCTAACTAAATCTGTACCGCAAGTTATAGAGTCGCAAAGTAGGCTACCCAACGGTCAAGCTCGACAGTTTTCCAGAACCCGATCTTGAAATTGCTCGATTCGAGCAATTCCGGTGAGTTTCTTCAAATTCCTCCGATTTATGCTAACCGGTTTTTACAATTCCGATCTAACCCATGTTGCAATTTAACCTGTTACGCTCTAGATTAGGAGAATTTGATAGAATTGAGTTCGAATCAAATTCTGTTTCCAGGAAGAACCCTAACTTCGAACTAATTCGAAATCCACTGATACCGCATTATAATTGGGGAAATTAGCATCATTGGAACCGAAATTTGATTACGAATCCATAGAAACAAGAATCACGCGATTTCGTTCTGTAGATTGTGAGGAATCGTCGATTTAGTACTCGCCCCCCTTATCGAACTCGCTGAAGAACTCGTAACACAGGGGCCGTCCGATCTTGTTTTAAGAGATTGGACGGCCAAGATTAGATCTGGTGATTATAAGTTGTTAAGTTTCTATAAAAAAATCAGTAAATAGCTCTAACTTGTTGATTTTAGTTAATGGCCTTCCCGAAGGTATTTTGACTTTAAATTTTAACCATAGGTTCCTTATTTTATCTAGTTTATATTGATGTAAATTATTATGGTTTTGGAGTTTTTAAACATAAGTTATGATTTTTACAAGTTACGGGTTTTCTGGAATTATTTGGCTAAATTAAAAAGATATTTTTATGAAATAAAATTTTTATAATATGTCTAAAATGTTATAGTTACTGTATATTAAGTTTGGGAATTTTTGGGCAACGGGAAAAGGTTTTAAAAATTGTGTTTGTGAGTTTTTCATAAGAATAATTTATAATATATAGTTTTTAATGTAATCAAAAATTAAAGTATAGTTGATTAATGAACTTTATAGGTTGGGGAAAATATAATAAAACTAATTAACATTTAATACAGTATGTTTATAAATATTTTGGGTATTAACTTTAAGTGAAGTAAAAATTGTTACATATATTTATATTTATATGAGAGAAATAAATAGAAACTTATATTAAATCAAGGAATTTAACTAAACTACATTTTATTTATTATATATAATATGGAAGCTAATATGTTTAACTAAAACTAAGGGAAATACTCTATTTTATAAACCATAAATCAGTTTTGGATATGTCTAAAAGATATTAGATATAATTAAATACAATAGAATTTCTTAAAGAATGTTCTGGATAAATCTTAATATATGTAGGTATATGTATATATTATATATATAAATACAATAAAAGATGAAGGAAATAACATTCCTTGTGAGAAAAATAGGAAGGATATATATATACGATAAATAAATAAATAAAAGGAATAAAATACCTTATAGAAAATAGGATATGAAGGAATTAATGAGTTAAACTAAACCTCTACATGATACTAATAAAATAATATTATATGAGGTGGTATTAATTTATGGTTATAGGTTGAGTTTTTTAGTTATCTTTGAATTTCTAGGATTTATATAAACAGTATTCAAATATACGTGTATATTTAGTCAATGACCACAATGTAAATCTATAATTTGGTTAAGAAATTAATAAGTTGAAATTTAGGAATATTTGGAATTGGTTTACATAAAGCGTTACACAAATAGATCTTATTATATAATTAATAATAAAATGAATGAAATACTTTTACATTTAAATGTTCTTATTATATAAACAATAATAAAATAAATGAGTTACTTTTACATCTAAATGTGAAGAGGATAAATAAGTCTAGATTTAATTATTTCTTAATATTTATAGTATTGAGTAATAACTTAATATTTTAAGATAAAATCATTAAAAGGGATTATGATATAAAACTACATTAAACTATGATTAGGAATTTAATCTAAATAATAATCCTTAAGTTTCTTACAACTAGTAAGCCATATAAATACATTTAACACCAATATTCAGGATGTGAGTTTATAGTTAAGTAATGTATTTAGTAGTTAGAATTTATAAGGAGGTTTGTAAATAGAAATTAGATACTTAAAATCTTTAAACCTTTAATTAGATGAAATTAGGTTACATAAGATTATATTGATTTACCTTTTGACACTGGAAATATTAATGTGTCATTTGAATATAAGGTATGGAGATTGTTCAGAAATATTATCTTATTAAGTAATTGACAATTTCACTTACGAACCAGAATTTAATTCTTTGATAAATTCTACCTCATGCTAAGATATAATGTCCATCCTAAATACAATAAAGGGAATTGATTTATTAAGTTATTCTTTTGAAACTTTAGGTTTTGTAAACAATATAAAATGTATTTAAGACTTGAGTTTAACGAAGTTTAATATAAAAGGATTATACATGGTCTATAGAGAGAATGTGTGTAAAAGTAAAAACAGTTAGGGAATTAAATGTAAGTAAGGATACATAAAAGGTTATCTTAAGACACCTTATTATAAAGTTATGGTTAAGTAAATAATATACCTTGTGGATACTAAATGTGAGAGTTCGATAAGTTTGAGTTAACTATAATATGGTTATTTCAAGATGAAAAGTAATTTAACAACTTATGACAAGATTAATAGATGGTTGTAGTTAAAGGCCATTCTGAACTAAAGATAAGATAATTGGGTTTAGTAACTCGATTAAGTTATAATAAAATGCGTCTACAACACTATGATTCCAATATACAAGATGTAGGTCTTAATTAAGTTAAGGGAAAGACTTAATCATAATGGGTTGTCTAGTAGAAATTGTTTAAATACATAATCTTTACATTGTGAGATAATAATATAGTATTCTGAGATGAGTCCATCATAGGTCATAATACAATGTTTATTTTAAATTAAGAATAGAGGTATTGAGCTTAAGATTATTGTCGAAATTCTTAGATTTAATTATATAACATAAACACATTTATGATATAGAGGTCTCAAAAGTCTTGAATGTGAGGATTGTGGTTAAGTATGAATAAAGTGGATAGGAGTGGACAATTAGCCAATGTTGATCGAATACATTCCTTGATCTTACCACCTTGGTCTATACAACGTTCTTAGATAACACAAAGATTATACATAACATTTAAGTGAGGGCTTAAAAGATAATTGAGACTTTGAAATAAGAGTAAGGAGTTTATTTAAGCGTAACATAGGCTACAAGTGATTGATGGTAGATTATCTTTAATATTCTTCAGAGTACTGTTGATTGTTTGCGCAAGTTGATTAGAACTGCTACAGCGTTACCCAGGTACGATTTCTCGTACTCAGCTTGTGTTTTGGACCTTATGGAATGTTTTGTACGGTTTCTCGTACTACGTTATTTTGGCTGATTGACTTGTGGAATGTTTTGGAAAACGCTAACTGGCTTTAAGAGGAACTTCTAAAAAAGGAAATGGTTGTGTGACTGACCCAGCTTGTGTGACTAACTGAGCCTTGGATGTGGAACTCACTTGGGTATTGGTTTCTTCTACTTGGTTGCCCGTTAGACATTGGCTGCTTAGGCTTTACGCTTCTGTACTCTGTAGGACTGAGTGTTTTGGTATTGCTCTGGGTAGTTGGTGATCTAGCGGGATTTTTGGAAAAGGTCAATCTTGGAAATCTTTCTTTCGACGTGCGCGCGTCTTTAATGGTAACAGTAGGGGGCTGTATATCCCTCGCTGTAACACCCCAACCGCTAATCCTATGCTTACCGTCTAATCGTCCTATTAATCCTACGAGTTCGCAGTGGAATTATTACATGCTTACTACGGCGGGTGAAACAATGCCACTAACCGCCCATACGGCTAGCTAGGCTACTAATACTTACAGTAACGGTCTGATGAACATAACGTACCGAGCTACTAAATTACTTACCCAAATACCATGTACCAATTACTTACATCCTGGATCACCGAGTATTTAAAGTATACGATTACATTTCCATCCCTAGGTTCCAAAAGAATGAGTTTAATTACCTACTCATTTATACCAATGCTCCATTCTATCACAATCCAAAAAGGTGTACCCCATGGTACACCGGCTAATCAAAAACTGTAGCCCTGTACTACTTAGTACACCCATCTCAAATTCATTGTTTACAACCAAAAAGAAGATAAAAGAAATGAAAGTAGATCTTCACATCTTCATCAATCTCGAGTACCTGCGTGTAGTAAAAATGGTGCCCCAAGGGGCTCAGCAAAAGCTGCATATGGACTCCGCATATACCGCGTGCTAGCTAGGGCACGCCGACTATTTGACGTCCACTAAACATGCCATTCATTTACTTCATACATACATGCTTTTCATACATCATACATGCTATACAATTCATTACACAATTCAGGCAACAATACCATAGCATACGTACCACTTACCTTCACAAGGTTAGCCAAATTATGCATCCGGGTTAATCGGAATGCTTTACTCTTTTACTCATTACTTACTTCTTCTTGCATACAATTACTTACTTTCTTTTTCTTTACTTACTCATTCTTACTTACTTACTTATACTCAAGTTAAGTCGTCGGGACCTCCGGCCTTGGGGACTACACCGTCCCACATCCGGGATTTACTTGACTCACTAATCCGGGATGCTACCCACTTAAGGGATTTGGGCCGCGGACCAGTTTAAGAGTCAGGAATTGGAGCCAACCTCTCGTGACTCCGCATCCTCACGCGTGGCCGAAACTATATCGGACTTCTACTCATTCCAATTTAATTACCAATTTAAGTTAGGATGGTTAGCTTGTTAGGAATAAGTTAGAAGTCCAAACTCATCACAATCGGTCACAGTACAGTACATCATACATACACACATTCATTATCATCCAAACATTTCATGAATTATACAAACTGAAATTTAAGAAAATATTCACAACATACAACACTACATATTCACAAGTATGCATATTAACTCCGATTCGTGCATTTATCTTATTTGGTGATCAATTAGCACACAACACACAAATCAGAGTAACCAAGATAGCATACGGGGCATGAGGAATCCATACCGTTCACCGTTGTACGTGATTCAAAACGTCCTTCGATGTCACAAATCAGGTCCTATTACATACATACAATTGAATGATTAATTTACCTATCATCAACTTAACTCCTACTTACTATGTCCTTACATTTCTTACACTTATACTTTACTTACTTACTTTTCCTTTACTTAAGTTTCTATCTTCTTACTTAAGGTTTGCATGCTTACACACATGTACATATACATATATGTATGGGTATACATATACATATATGTATACAATTATTATTTAAATTAATTTTTTTTTTTTTTTGTCAGGACCGGACTTGCGACCGACCCTGGCAAGTCCGGTCCATTCCAGTAGGTTTCATCGGGAAATTTTTTGGTCCGACCGGACTTGCATGTCCGGTCGATTCCAGTAACATTCTTACGGAAAATTTTTCTGCTCGACCGGACTTGCAAGTCCGGTCGCAAGTCCGGTCGATTCCAGTAACATTCTTACGGAAAATTTTTCTGCTCGACCGGACTTGCAAGTCCGGTCGCAAGTCCGGTCGATTCCAGTAGCATACTGACGGGAAAATTTTCTGCTCGACCGGACTTGCAGGTCCGGTCGCAAGTCCGGTCGATCCCAGTGTTTGCATTTTAATTTCTGTTTTCAGTCCTCTCTTTCACCCATTACTTCCCCATTGTTCCTACACTTAATCCTACATGTTTTAACACCATTTAAACCTCCTAATACACCCTAGTTCATTTCCTAACTCCTTACACAATTTTATACTCATTCACTCATCTAATTTTCTAAGTTTCAACTCACACTTTCACTAGTTGTTTCCCTAGTTGTGTTTGCTACAGATTTTAGCACTAACACTCTCCATCTACCACTCCCTCTTCTAATGTCATTTCTAACACTCCTAACACATTACAATTACATCAACTATCTCTCTCAACTTATCCTCTATCTTCCTTAATCAAAATCTGTTACACACTCCCATTATTCACCTAGTTTTAATTCTCTAAGTGTTCTAATCCTAGGCAAATTTTGCCATAGTCTCCCCTATAATTTTATACTCTCACCACATGTTCTAGTACACATTTCAATTCTTATCTCACCTGTTTCAACAACCAAGAATATACAAGCTCCCATTCATAATACCAATACCAAAACAACACTAAAATTTCCTGCACTCAACAATTCCATTCCCAATCTGTTTTACAAGTTTTAAAAGTGTTCTTTAAGGTTTAAAACCTTGTTTTCTCCATACACATTACACTACTATCACATTATCGTTTTACAATACCAATCTTTATTTCCAAAAATCTGTTACACATACTAATATGAGACTACACATGGGTGAGCTTAATTACCTTGTTTTCTTCTTCTAGTTTCTCTCTTCTTCTTGCTTCTTCCTCCTCCCTTTCTCCACCGGTTTAGCAACTCAACTCCTCTAACACTATAACCCATACATTTACATATTTCAATACCAAAAGCTAACCTTAAACATCATTTAAGTTCTAATACACATTCTAGGGTTTAGGAGTTTCATTACCTCGCAAGGGTTTATAAAACACCTAGAGTAGCTCAAGAATAATCTTTCCACCCTTTCAAAGATGTCAAAACCGGCTGGGCATAAGAGGAGCAAGCAAGGCTTAGTTCACATTTTCGTTTTGCCATTTAGGCTAGAAAAAGATGGAGCTTTTGAAGAGATTTTTACCTCAAAAGAACAAGGAGAAGGAGGGCCTTCTAATGGTGGTGTTGAAGCTCCAAATGGGGAATACCCTCAAAATCGAAAATGCTTGTTTTTGGATTTTGGAAAGATGAAAATGTAGCTCTTGAGGAGAGGATTACAATGGTGTAATTTTTATAATTTTTGGAAGAGTATTGAGGGAGTTACAAAGGAGAGAAGTTAGTTTTGTGAGGGTGTTTCTTCTTTCACCATGGAAATCGTGAGAGAGGTAGAAGAAGAAGAAAAGAGAGAGTGAGGGTGGGTGTTCACGTGAGAGGAAGGAGAGAATGGGTAGGAGAGAGAATTGTGAGTGAGGGAAATAAAGTAATAAAGTAAGGTGTTATTGTTTTGTTTGTTTGTGAGTAAAAAGAAGTTAAGTGTGTGTGTGTGTGAGACCAAAATCGGACAGCACACTGAACCCATGTGGGTTTTGAAAATTCTTTTTACATTATTGGACACATAAGTTTGTGTTGTTTATACTTCCACCCCACAACTTACCGTTTTTGACAGTTTTTACTAATCTCTCGTTTTATTGATTTTATTGGTCCTACAGCCTCACTAATATTTATTAATGATTATTTCGTTGACCAAAATTGTTACGAGTCTATTTGACCCGCTTAAAGACACGTTTTCCCGGTTACCTCGAAAAACGCGCTTTAAGGTTCGGTAATGTTTTTAAACCATTTTAAAGGTCCGTTTTCTTCGGGATTTGTTCCCTTATGATCATTTACACTTAATTAAGCTTCTAAATTACTTATTAGCCTAATTAATCACTATTTTTAATTACGGGGTATTTCACTCGCCCATAGGGGCATTGATATTTGACAGTGAGGGGATGTATATCCCCTGTCCTTAGTGGACGTGATAGATAGTGAGGGGCTGTATATCCCCTGTCCTTAGTGGACGTGATAGACAGTGAGGGGCTGTATATCCCCTGTCCTTAGTGGACGTGATAAACGTGGGTGTAATCCCTTTTTAAGGGGGTTGAGCAAAAATCGCGAAGTGTATGTTTCACGTGATAAGGGCGTAAACTACTATGCGCATAGCGCAAAATAAATTGTTTTGATGATGGGTACTTATGTTACATAAACATTTGTACTCACTCATTGTGGAAATTATGATTAGTTGTGAGATTTGAAGTGAAAAGGAATAGAGAAACTCTAGAGGAACGATTGCCCGATGGTATATGTCTATTCGAGATTAGACATAGTATTTGATTTGGGATTAGACATGGTATGGATGAGCATATTTGGAAATTTGTTGAGAATAAATCGATAAGAAACCGATGTCGAACCTAGTGGGAATTGAGTCCCCTACGTGAATTGGGTTGATTTGATTTGTGAACAATTGGAGGATAGAAAACTAATTGGCATTATTTGTTTGAATTTCTTAGGTAAAGTAGTTACAGATAAGTAAGCAACAATTTAGAGTAGGTGTGAAACTGACGTAGAACCTAGTAGGAATTGAATTCCTAGGTGGTTGATTGAAGATAATTGAGGATGATTGATGGACCGAGTTCTATTGCTTGGAGATGTTTTGCTTTGCTTTCAAGACTAGAATGACTAAAAGATAGAAAATGGTAAATGATTGAAATACCTGATTGTTTGAAATGGAAGTGTGAAGTCGAACTTGATTTACTAGTGATCAAGGGAGATGAAACACAAATTGGGGCGAAGAGATAGTTCATCACTGATGCTGATCACATCGGGGTTGAATGATTCTTGAGGCTCCCTGTAAGTGGTCATAAGTAATCCAGCTAGGATAAATGTAGTGAGCATGGATTGGGTTTAGTGTGGGATTGTACTGTTATGTATGCTTGTGTTGTACGGGCATGTACACACGGTAAATTGCTCTATGATAATTATTTGTGTTGCACAGGTATGTGCATGGTTGGCAATTGTTTTGCGTTGCACTGGTATGTGCACGGTGATAAATTGTTTTGGGACGTACTGATATGTACTCACGTTTGCATGGTACGGGGATGTATGTTGTGTGGTGTTGGTAGGTACCCACGGTTGCTAAATTGCTTGTTAACTGATTTGGTGTGTACCGGTACGTACACACTGGCTGGACTGACTTTGATCCTGTAGGGTTATAGAAATAATGACCTCGGCACACGATATGTCTAAATGACTAACGATATTAGACTCACCAACTTTGTGGGCAAAGTTCTTTAAGGGGGGTAGATTGAAATGCCCCGAACTTAATTACGGTGATTAAATTACTCTAATATGATATTTGAGGGCCTAATAGTGCCTAAGTAATTTTGGTAAAGAGAATAAATCCAAAAGAAACAAGAAAAACGCTTAAAAAGCGAGAAACACTAAGTTGAGCGTTAAGTGACCCTAGGAGGAATATAACCTTGAGAAGGGCATTGGATGGATTTAAAAGGCTTAATAATGCCTAAATAATATATGGGAACAATTCCCGAAGAAAACGGATCCAAATAATGTATTAAAATACTAATAAAGCTTTAGTGCACACATTTTTCGAGAAAACCTGAAAACATGACTTTAAGTGGTCAAACGAACCCGTGAAAATTATAGTTCATCAAATAACTATAATTAAGCATTAATGGAAGCTTAAGAACCAATAAAATTAAAGAAACGAGAAAATTCTGGAAAACGGGCCCGGTTAGTGAATAGTGCCAAAACCGAGTAAATTAACGGGCATTTTCTATAAAAGACAAAAAAATGCTCCAGCTTATATATATATAATGTGGGGCCGGTTTTTATAACAATAAGTAGCCCTCACACACATACTATGCTAGTAAAGAAGGAAGGAAAAGAAAAAGAAAGGAAAAGGTGAAAAAGTAAAAAGTAAGTAAAACACCCTCTCTCTCCTCTCATTTTCTTTCCCTCACGTACAGCCTCCTCTCTTCCTCCTCCCTCTCTCTGCCGATTCTCTCTTCTTCCGCCCTTCCATGGCGATTTTGCAACCTCTCCAAACTCTCCACTTCTCTTCCTTGTACAAGCTACATTATAACTCCAAATCAAAAACAAATTATATATTCTTGCTCCTCTCATCAAGATCTACCATTCCCTCTTTTTAAAATTCGAAAATGATGAAGTTCATTTCCATGGGTATATCCCATTGGTGAAGAAAATGGCATTTTTGTGGAGCTTGGAGTCCTCTCTCTCTCTTAGGTAAAAATCTCCAAGAAAAACTCATTTTTCTTCCTTCTCCTTTGAGACCGATTTTTACCCCCTTGTAATGCCTTGTTTTCTTATTGATTTTAAGCTTCATTTCAACCCTCCAATGGTGGTGGAATTTTCCTTTTGATTCATGGGTGAAAGCCCCTCTTAAAAGGCTCCAAAAAGGTAAACCCTAACCTTGTGTTTAACCCCTTTGATTGGATTAAAATTTCCTAAGGGTTTAAATGGTTAATTGAATCCATTTCTTGTGTTTCTTGAATGTGGGATGGAGTTTGGAAACTCCATTCCCATTTGACCGAATTTGGGAAGAGAAGGAGCAAGAGGAGAATTAAGGAGAGACTTGTGAATTAAGGTAAGAAACCTACCTTGAAGCTTGCTTTAATTGTTTTAAAATTTGGGATGGGTTAAATTAAATAATGAACTATGTGAAATAATGTAGTTGGTTGAATTTGAGAGAACTTGTGAAATGTTGGTTTGAACTAAGGGCTTTGTGCAAACAGGGAAAATGTTCTACTAAAACTAAATTGATAAACCTAGAAAGTAATAAAACAAAAAGCCTGTCGGGTTGCAAAAATCCTGGTCACTATAGTATATGAAATTGAGTAACCAAGTATCGAACTGCGGGACTTGAATAATTAAGCCTAAGTCCTAAGAAAACTGGAAATTTAGGGGGGTTGTGAATTGTTTTCGTAACTGAATTGAGAAAAACGCGAATCAAAAACTAGATGAACGATTAATGAAAGTAACTTGGTGAATTCAATAAAATGAATGAAACTCCGGGTTCGGGCTGTTCTTTGTTGGATAAGTCTAGCAAAATCTACAATTCAATTATGAGAAACGGAAAGGCCAATCCTTAAGCTCTCTTCGATCCTAAATCTTAGTTAAAGGAAGAGCTCACCTATCAGAACATGACAACTCTAATCTAGCAGTTGGCAAAACACATATAGGTGGATTACGTGCGAAGAATTGTTAGCGTTTGTAGGAAAAATTATCTATCCGACTAATCTTTCCCCAAATCTCCAGGTTAATTCGAACTTCCTATTAGTCACCTTGTCTGATCCTAATAGGATTCGCAAAACAACTCTATAAATGCGCAAGTTTAATAGAGAAGATGAATGATAATCATTAACCTAGAAACAATCCATTACAATCCCATAATCAAATTGCAGAATTCTTAACTAAATTGTATCCATCGTGAACAACCCTACCCCAGAGTTAATCCCTACTAGCCAGACATTACAAAGAAGCGAATAAACACAATCAAAAGAGAATTCATCTAAGGGAAGAAAAACCCTCGAATTGAGTGATTATCCAAACTCAGAGACTGCCGGCGCAAGGTTGAAGACGATGGTCTAACTCCCTTTGTCAATGCTCCTCCACAAAGATGATGATGTGCTTGGTGAATGAGGATGGAGTTGAAGCTGATGCTGATGGTGTGGATGAGTGGAAAGAGCTTTGTTTACCAGCGTGAGAGTGTCGTGATGTAATGATAGGTAATGAATGATCCTCCTCTCCACTGATTAGGTCACTTAAATAGAGTTTCTTCCTCTTTCTCCCTTCAAAACGCTGAACTTCTGCTGAAATTTTAGTCGCGTCCGAACATTGGTCCGACCTTCAATGTTCGGACACATTGCTTTGAGCTCTCCAATTCCAAAAGTATCGACTTGTGTCCGAACTTGGATGTTCGGACACAAGTTCGGACATGCACCGTAGGTCAGACTTCCGACTTTTCTCATTGTGATTCTCGAACCATGTCCGAACTTCGAAGTTAGGACGGAAGTTCAGACATTTCATCAGGCACAGCACACGAACTCTCGACTTGCGTCCGAGCTTGGAAGTTCGGACACAAGCTCGGACATACCTTCAAAATCCTCTAAATTCATCGTTCTAACTCCAATTCGACCCCCGTTTGTTGCATCATCTCCCTCGTGAGTTAATCTACTTTTTCCTTGGCTTTTCTCTGCATTTAACATAGAAAAAGGTATCAAGCCTTAACAAACAACAAACCAAAGGAAAACGTAAGATAAGTGTGGAATATTGTCCATGCACGTATGAAAATTAAGCATTAAAGACCGCTAGAACCATTCATATTTCACACTTATCAAACCTCCTCACACTTAACCTTTGCTTGTACTCAAGCAAAGCAGGAGTAAGATACCTCAAAATGCCTTAGTACCAAACCTTGGGTTCGCACAAAATAAAAGGGATTTAAGCCACAATAACAACCCAAGAATCAATTTGCTCTTAACCGCATGTCTCTTAAACAATGAAACACGCTTTTAAAACAAAAGATTATGAAGAAGTTAAATCACGAAGTCAAAACATAGAGTAACTCAGAACCTTCCAACCTTTTCTCTTCTCAACTCGTGGATGACAAGGGGTGTGAAGTACTGCCATATTCCGCAGAACCTTTCAACACCACGTACTCATGATCTAATTGAAGGATTTGCCATAAACATAAGACTTTAAAGAGCTTCCTTTTTTTTCTTTTTGCATACATATTGATTTTTCTCGCGCAAATAATTCATCCCCCAGACTTTTCTCTCCATCCTTGTAACGGTATTGGGTCTTTTATCCCAGATCAGATGATCTTAGGTAAATAGGTGATGAAGCACCCCAAGGACTTAATAACCGGATGGAAGAGGCCTGTTTTGGTTCAGAAAATAACTCAGATCAGAGGAGTACCTTGCCTTTATCCTTCATTCCAGACATTCTCATCATTCCCAAGGTTCCAAGTTAAACCAGTTCTGACTCCATAACCAACTTGTCCAAAGACATTTAATAGAATTCAGTCATTTTGAAAATATGAGAACACACAGCTCAGCAAATCAATCCTTAAAGTCATCACCAGACTCAACTCCACAACGAAAAGATCTACCCAAGTATTCAGCACCTAGAAGCACTCTAAGGAACTTACCTCCATATAGCCCAAGACCAAACAAAAATTAGTGTGGGATGCAAAATAAATGGATGACGCATTCAGAAAGATCTCCCCCTTCCTCACACTCAATGAGGAGCAATGTCCGCATTGTTCAGAAAATTATCACAAGAAAGAGATCGTACTAAATGTGTCAGACTCACAAGGGTGGAAGCGAAGAGTTACAGAATTATACACGTTATAGCATGGGCCGAACATAAACCAAAAAGAAAAAGAAACTAAAAACTCCCCTGATTTCTTTTGTGATGATTGAGGAAGAGGTTCTTCCTCACACTTAGTGTCCTGGTAGGGGAGAATGTTTCCTCACACTTGCTTCCAAGCTAGTGTCCGTCACGGAGTCAGCACGGTAAAGCATACTTGCACACATTCAACAAACAAAACAGAGAAGTGTGCTAGAAGCATCGCATTAGTGACAACTAGTATTTGGAGTTTAAGAGAAGAACAAACTAAAATCGAAAAAAATACAACCCTATCGAAATAAAAGAAATAGGTCTAACATAACTGAAAGTAAATCCAAAAAGAAGTCCAGATATGGCTTCTAAACAAAAGTAGCATCAACCAACAACATGATCAATGTGGGGGCGGGTAGTACGCCTGCCACTGCTGAAATTGAGCGAGCACAGCCTCATAGTCATCCTGAGAGCGCCGCGCCTGCTGCTGTAGAGTCTCGATCTCCGCCTGATAGCGACGATCCATCTCCTCAAAACGAGACTCTAGCTGAGTAAACTCATAGCGAGTGACATACTCGCTCCCAGGGGCTGGTAGTGCAAGAAATGCGTCCTCCTCTTCAGCTGTAGCAGTAGGAGCGGGCTCTGATGGACCCTCACCCGCCTCTCGTTGGCGCTTCTGTGGTCGCGGGGCAGCCTTCTTCCTCCATTCCCTCCTGTCAAACTCGAACCACATCTTCTTCAGGGCGCCCACATCAATAGGGGACCGCGCAGCATGCAGCCCCGCAGAAGGAATGGTGACCATCTGGCTCCTAAGGATGTGGTAGATCATGACCGGATAGCCTAGCTTGTGTCGGTCCTTGTGCTCCATAATATACTGCAGATGCAAGAAGATCACCCACGGCAAGTAAGTAATCTCAGCAGCCCCAGCAAACGACGGATTTAGCACTGCCTGAAGAAGAAGAAAATCAGTGTGGTTCAGGTCTGAGCTCTGATGTAACACCCCAACCACCACCGTACACTTAACATCAAACTGCAGCGGAAATCTCAACTCATCCATTACTTCATTCAATGGTGTTACACGCCGTTAACCACCCACGTGGCTAACAAGGCTAATACATTTACATTGTATCGGTCTGATGGACTAGATTCCCAAGCAACTACACAATACTACCCTTATTCCATTTCCAACATTTATTATATACATACATTCCCACTGTACCGAGTATTTACAACTGATGCCAACAACAATATCGGTCTTACTACACCTACTGTATATATACACTTAAATGAATACCCATGTACAATGACTACCCCGTCCTACTCTCGAACGGCTTCCAGCTCTCTGTACCTGAAACAGGAAAAGAAGAGAAAGGGTGGCCCCCAAGGGGCTCAGCACCTTTGCTGGTATGGTAATCCCGCAGCCCACATGCTACCGGGCCACGCACAACTAATTGTCGTCTTAGCGTGCAGTTGATTATTTTTAAATCATGCATACAAACCATAAACACACAACACTTTGCATACACCCAACAATAGGGCTCAACATATAACCAACACATCCACACTTAACAAATCATCCAATGATTCCTTTAACCTTAGAGTGGCTCTCCTCTAAAACGGAGCTACTTCCTTAATGAACGACACGTACCCACTAATCGGGTTAACATTAAATGCCTCCTGTCACAAACTGGGATTCATTTCCATGATCCACACACTCCATATCCTACAACATATCTCATTCCTCACATAACAAAACATAACAACCTTTCTTGTTTCGACGTATACATGACAACATCGAGTTCATTTTAAACATCTAACATATACATATCATAGCATAGCAAGGGGAAATTGCCTAGCATAATAACAACAAAAACACCATAAGGTCAGTTCACATAAGGAACCTTCCACCATAGTTAGTATGTATAATGAGCCTAGAGATTATTGCCAATCTCATGCTAAGCTCGTTACCAACCTCGTTACCGTCCAGTTATATCGAACGGTTAACTTAAACCCAAGGTGTGTCGGATATTGTAATACCCCAACCCGAAATCCAATAAACTGAACGGCGATCACTCCCAAATAAAATACAACTGCAGCGGAAATAAATACAACAACCGGGCGGTATTACAATGCCGTTGGCCACCCTTGTGACCAACAAGGCTAAGTCCAAATACAGTCCTCAAATGTCACGGTCTGGAATACAGATACAACCCGAGATACTAGGAATCAAACTCAAACGTACAATACTGAAATAAAACAATTAACTAATAGTAGACTCCCAAGCTTGGTCTACCCCACCTACTCTCAGTGTGGTGATCTCCTCAACTTCAGGTACCTGAAAAATGGGGGTGCCCCCAAAGGGGCTCAGCAAACAATGCTGGTATGGAAAACGTGCAGCCCATCGTCTACCGGGCCACACCAACTACTTTGTCGAATACATGCAGTTCATTTTTATAGAGCTGTAAACAAGCATAGTCTGATAATAACAAGTATCCATACAAGGACAATAATGTCACATAGAACAAGACACAGAAGGTCGAGTTAGCTGAACTGAAATTCTTTACTGATAGTCGGTCCACACAATGGGACTGACCGTTATAACTGAATATCTGAAATAGTGGAGGTATAGTGACCTCGTTATAAAGAAAGGTTGGGTATAAAAACCCCAGGAGATGACGTAGTCAAACCCTGAACTGAATGGCGTGGGAAATAAGAACCCACTAGAGGAATAAAGTCTTCCTCGAACTGAAGGGCATTTGAATCCCGGTAGGAATAAAGTCTTCCTCCCAACTGAAAGTTCCGTCGCGACGTAGATAGGAGACGACCTGAGACAGGTACAACTCCTGTAGCATGCATGGCCAGATCCAACTGGGCTCCTCATTCTCGTAGTATAGAGTTGTTAAGTGTCATATAAAGACGTTAAACAAGAACACAATGTGTATTGTCAATTATCACGTTTAGGATAATGACGTTTGTTATAAACTGAAGTTAGTGAGAGACTTGAGTACAAGTCCTCGGTATACTGAAACGCAGGTATTTAATCCACTGGTATAGTAGTGTTTGTATGCGTGGGACATACACGATGTAGTCAGCAGCATTCACGCACATAAAATAATACCACAGTGTGCAAGAGTAAAACAACAGTTTACATTAATTATCTTGGTCGTTATTTCAAACAACAGATAGCACACAAGCCGGTGTAATCCGTTAGAAAACAGGTTGCAAGAATCCCATACCGTTCACCGTAGACTGTACTGGTTTAATTCCCGGTCAACGTCTGGTCAAACAAGGTCCTAGAATAGGATTAACTGAAAGGGTTAATTTATGTTACCCTTATATAATAATTCTATTGGATCATTTAACAAATCTCGTATTTGTTATTTCATGTGAGGTTTATTTCTTTTAATTACCTCATGATTTAATGTATAACTTTTTGTCATTCCTTTTGATTTATTTATACATCCTTTAATGCACATATATGTGTTCATTGCATTTGTTGTTTATTTTAATTGTCTAGTTGACATAACAACTTATAATTTTCTTAACAATATTATATGTCATACATAGACATAAAATTCTTATAGTTTTATTATTCTTCTTTTAACCATAAATAATATTTATTGGTTACCTTTAGATTCCTTATAACTATATAAGCCATAATTCTAATTCCATAATTCCTTTAATCAAGATTCTTTCTTCTAAATCCTCCAAATATCCATATAGGACCTATATTTATTTAAATCTAAATTCTTAAACTTATATTTCGGTTATTTACAAAACAACCACAATAATTCATAAACTTTACATTTAAAGTCTAGTCTCTTTATATAACATAATTTTAATTCCTTATTCAATTAAATTACAAAACCACCACTGATATTTTTGGACATAACTTATAAATATTATCACTTTCGGAAATTACATCTTAGCCCCTCAAAATCTCGGCATATTTATATATACTTTCTATATTTGCAATTTAGCCACAAAATCTTATAATCTTTACATAATGTCTTATAAGCTATAGTTTTAATTTTAATTCTCCATAAATGCTGAATATATATATAAATTCTTAAATTACCAAACTAACCCAACTAAATCGGTTTTGGTCTAGAACTTTCCATTAATTACATTTTTACCCCAAAACTTTATAATAGTCACTTAATAACTTATAAACTATAGTTTAAATATTAAATTCCTAAAATTTCGAAAGTGAACTTAATGATTCTCTTAATTATGAATTCGCCACCTATTAAATACCAAACTTTCATAACAACTTTTATAAATTACATAATAGCCCAAAACTTTGTAAAAAGTTATTTTAAAGCTTGTTTAAATTATCTAAAATTCATAAACTTAATTCCTAACCTTATATTATATTATAATTACACTAAGTACCCCTTTAGCTCTCGGTTTTTATACTAAACCCACTAAACTTTGTAAAAATTATACTTAAGCCACATAACTTAATTAATTAGTCATTTAGACACTAATAGAATATTTTTAACTCACCAAACTTTATGATGTAAATTTATATGTCTAAGTAGCTCATTAAAACTTATTTATCAAGTAGAACATTCGGCCATAATTTAAATGAGACCTTATGTTATATAAAAGTGGATTTATATGTCTAAGTAATTATAAATAAATTCATAGGAGTCATATAACTCATGTATAAATTATTGTAATGTCTTATATGAATTCTAAGCTCAAAATAAAGCATTTTTGCCTAAGACTATTCGGCCTAAATTTATTTGTAACATAAATGAATTTTGTGACACAAAAATGTGTCTTAAGGTAAATATTTTCTATATATGTTATAGTTTATATTTTTGGCATATAAAACCATATAATTTCGGTATTAATAAACCTAGGAGGTGTACATAATTTTTGTACAATTTTTAGAAGCTTAACAAAGCTTATAACATAAAGATTTACTTAGTAAACTTACTTCTTAACAAAGGTGGTTAAGTGCTTGAACTTCTTCTTGAATCTCCAAGCTTTCTCCTAGGTAAACTTGATGCTCCTCTTCGGTTTTATGCAAGAGGTGAAGGTGTTTAGGAGTTAGATCTTCAACAAAGATCTTAAGTAGATTTGTAAGTAGTTTTTCAATACTTTACCTTAGACTTTTTCTCTTATAATTTCGGCTCACCAAAGGTAGATGAAGAGCAAGTTTTCCTTCATCAAAATGAAGAAGAAAAGAGACTTAGAAGAGGTAGAACTTGGTTACACACAAAAATGTGTTTTAAGGATTTTCAAGCTTTAAAACCTACCTTAAGATAACCTTGAGATGCTCCTTGGTTTAATGTTGGTTTGGACAATCCCCTTGGAGAACTAAATGTGGCCGAACCCACCTTGATATGCTAGGAAGAGTTTTGCCTCAAGACTTGCCAAGAAATGCTAGGAAATTACCTTAAGATGAAGATAGAAGTTAAAACTCCATTAATGGACTTAAGAGCTTCAAAGGAAGAAGATGAAGCTAGAAGAGAGAGGAGGGAGCCTTACCAAACCGTGGAGGAAATGTGCAAGGAGGGAAATGAGACCTAGCTCACGTAAATGAAAGAAGCAAATTGGAATTTGATTTTGTTTTGTCAATTTTTAATGTCAAATGACTTTACTTTTCCTTTGTTTTTACATGGTTGATTGGCTCAATAAATGACCTCTTTTCCAGCTTGAAAACCGGCCATGAGGAGTGTGACAAGGCAAGAGCATGTGGAAGAAATAATGTGGACTAGAAGACAAGGAAATTTAGGTAAGGTATCTTCTTTTGATTTTTCTAAGTTTGTGTTGTCTTCTTCCTCCCTTGTAGAGTCACGAATTCAAGGGTCAAATGGGGTGTCTTAATTGACATTGAAGAGCCAAGGACAAGCATGTTAGGTCACATGGAAAAGAAGGAATCTAGAAAAGTGAATTCTAGATCCACTTTTTACTTTTTCTCATTTGTTTTTGTTCTAGCTCACATGGCCTTATTCCATGGCCTAATTTCGACAGCTTGCTGGTCAAATGAGACCTACATACTTAGACATTAAGTAATGTAACACATGGGAAGGTGAGTCACCATGTTCTATGCTTTTTATAAATTTTTAATGCAATTTTTATACTAGTTTTTGCCCTTAAAATCGGCCCCTATAGAGAGCCTTGTTGACTAGTCACACCAACTTATTTAGAAGGTCATTTTAACCCCATTTAAGATTACCAATTCGTGGCATGTCAAAAACTACAAGGTAATTGCGTAAAACGCATTTTCGTGACACCCGAAGGTGTGTTTTTGTGCTCTAAGGAAATTTTGGGAAACCAATTGTTCTTATGAGTTCCAAGTGTTTGTAAACACTTATTATAGTAAATAAACATATACTAAGATGTTACATTGAGTTATATGGGGTTATATCAACCCGTGACATAATTTACGGGCCATCGGGACACTCCCGGGCCAAAAAGGAGCGCTAAGAAATCCTCCTTTGGTTTTTGCTGAATTTTGAGAAACCACTTCGTGGGTTCTCTTTAGAATGATAAATAATGATGTTAGGAACTCTAGGAATTAATTTTATAGGAGTTCGTGCCACCTCGGCACTCCTCCGGACTTTTCGTGCTTTAAGGAGCGGGTGTGAGCACTCCCGAGCATTTTGCGTATTTGACTGAATATAGCTTAGGGAATATATTTGTATATTCATATAATAATTGTATGACCATTTAGTTTGAATATTAGAGGGTCATACAAGGTCATGTTTGACCATAGGCTTCTAAGGCGTTTTAGCGTTTATGGTGAAACGACTGTTTTTACGTAACGTTTTCATGCATGGGTTTGCATGCGTACGTGAAATGATTTATATTTGGATTATATTCCAATAAATAATGATTAAATAATATTATTTAGATTTGGGGTATTTCAATCTACCCCCCTTAAAAAGGACTTCGCCCCGAAGTCTCATATTTAAAGTATAAGGTTGTGGGGGAATCAAGTTCCACTAAGTATCCACAACTCAATCTAATTTTTAGGGATCAAGTCCCAAGTCTCTATATCCCTAAGTTCATAGTGTATATCAAGTACAACAGAAATACTTGGAATGTCATAACATATACTTGCAGTGTAAGGCAAGGTAGTGAACACAATCACTTTTCATTTCAAATGGTGCAACGTAGTGCATATAATATTTCCATTGTAGTGTAATGAAGTACACACAATCAAGTAGAAGTACAAGGTACATTCAAACACAGTGTTACACAAGAACACATACAAGACAAGGTGTCACTGAAATGCACAAAGGTGCAACAACTGAAATGCACAAAAGTGCAACAACTGAAATGCACAAAAGTGCAACAACTGAAATGCACAAAAGCAACAAATGCAATGCACAAAGGTGCAACAAAGTGCACACTAAACTCAAAAATGAAAAAGGCTCTACCCCCCAAAAAGAAGGGGTACGCCCCCGTACCCTAGACTAAAGTGCCTAGTCGGTAAATAATGAGGGAAACTTCGCTCGCATATCAGCTTCGAGTTCCCATGTGGCCTCTTCCACATCGTGGTTCGACCAAAGAACCTTCACGAGGCTCACAGACTTGTTTCGAGTCTCTCGTGTCTTCCTATCTAAGATTCTTTGCGGTGTTTCCACATACCGCATAGTTGGTTCTAAAGAGAGTGTCTCTGGTTGTAGAACATGAGAAGGATGAGGCATGTATTTCTTAAGCTGAGACACGTGAAAAACATTGTGTACTTTGCCCAACTCGGCTGGCAAATCAAGTCGATATGCCACTAGGCCCACCCGCTCTATGATAGCGTAGGGTCCTACAAATTTCGGGCTTAGCTTGCCCTTCTGACCAAATCTGAATACACCCTTCATGGGTGAAACTCGTAGAAATACCTGGTCGCCAACTGCGAACTCAAGGTCTCGTCGCCTCTCATCAGCATATGATTTCTGTCTGTCCTGTGCTGCTTTCATATTGTTTCTGATCTGCTGAACTTCTGCCTGGACTTGCTCCAAGTACTCAGGCCCAATGATGACGGTCTCACTAGACTCGTCCCAGCACAAAGGTGTGCGGCATGGTCTGCCATATAAAGCCTGAAAAGGTGACATCTGTATAGAGGCGTGATAGCTGTTATTGTAAGCAAACTCGATGAGATGTAATCTATCTATCCAGCTGCCCTGAAAGTCCAAGGCACATGCTCGTAGCATGTCCTCTAAGGTCTGAATAGTCCTCTCTGACTGACCATCTGTCTGAGGATGAAAAGCTGTGCTAAGCTTTAATTCAGTGCCAAGTGCCTCGCGAGTAGCTCGCCAGTATCGTGAGAGAAATCTAGTGTCTCGATCTGAAACAATAGTCTTAGGTACTCCATGATGTCTGATAATCTCTGTCTCAAATAGCTCTGCTAACTTAGGCACTTTCCAAGTGTCTTTCATCGGAATAAACCTAGCAACCTTAGTCAGTCGATCAACAACAACCCAAATCATATTTAATCCTCCTCTCGTAGGTGGTAGTCCCACCACGAAGTCCATAGAAATGTCATAAAACTTCCACTCTGGAACTGGCATAGACTGTACCATACCTCCTGGTCGTCTATGTTCAAATTTCACTTTCTGACAAGTGAGACATCGAATCACATACTCTGTCACGTCGCCCTTCATACCACTCCACCAGAAATACCTCTTTAGATCTTTGTACATCTTAGAAGCTCCTGGATGGACAGATGTGGTAGAAGTGTGGGACTCTCGAAGAATATGCTCCTTAATATCTGTGCTGTCTCTGGGAATACACAATCTCCCCTTCAATCTGATGAGTCCATCATCATGTAACTGGAACTCATACTTCCCACCTTCAAATGTACCGTCAGACAACTTCTGACTGATCTCCATCATTCGCTGATCACTCTGCTGTGCTCTACGTATGTCGTCCATAAGACTCGAGCTAGCCACAATGGCATTTAGGGAATGTGCTCGTCGACTCAGTGCGTCTGCTACAACATTAGCTTTCCCTTCCTTGTACTGCAAATCAATATCATAGTCCTTAAGAAATTCAACCCATCTTCTTTGTCTCATGTTTAACTCCTTTTGGGTGAATACATACTTCAAACTCTTGTGATCCGAATATACGGTCATCTGGACACCATACAGGTAGTGGCGCCAGATCTTCAAAGCAAAAACAATAGCTCCAAGCTCCAAGTCATGTGTGGGATAGTTTTCCTCATGTTTCTTCAACTGTCGGGAAGCGTAGGCGACTACCTTCCCATTCTGCATGAGTACACACCCTAATCCCCTACCTGATGCATCACAGTAAACTTCATAACCCTCTGTGCCTTCAGGTATAGTCAAAACTGGTGCTGATGTCAAGGCATTCTTCAGAAGCTCGAATGAGGTCTCACATTCAGTAGTCCATGTGAAAGGTGCATCCTTCTTCATTAAGCTGGTCATAGGTTTGGCTATTTTGGAGAAGTCTCTGACAAACCTTCTGTAGTAACCTGCTAGACCAAGGAAACTCCTGATGTCCGTAACTGTCTTTGGCCTAGGCCAAGTGCGAACTGCTTCTATCTTTGCTGGATCTACTGCGATACCAGCATCTGAGATAACATGTCCTAAAAAGGAAACTCTGTCCAACCAAAACTCACATTTGGAGAACTTAGCATAAAGCTGGTTCTCCCTTAGGATCTCAAGTACATGTCGGAGGTGACTCTCATGCTCTTCTCTAGACTTTGAGTAAATTAGGATGTCATCGATGAATACAACCACGGTCTTATCCAACTGCTCTCTGAATAACCTGTTCATCAAATCCATGAAGACTGCAGGTGCATTTGACAAGCCAAAAGGCATAACCGTAAACTCGTAGTGGCCATACCGTGTTCTGAATGCTGTCTTTTCTATGTCTTGCTCCCTGATAGGTATCTGATGGTAGCCTGATCTCAAATCGATCTTCGAAAATACTTTTGCTCCTCTCAACTGATCAAACAAATCATCAATCCGTGGTAGTGGGTATTTGTTCTTCACCGATACTGCATTAAGCTCTCTGTAATCAATACACAAACGAAGGCTTCCATCCTTCTTCTTCACAAATAGGACTGGTGCTCCCCAAGGAGATACGCTAGGTCGTATGTATCCCTTGTCCAATAAATCTTTCAGCTGCTCCTTCAGCTCAGCCATCTCTGCTGGTGCCATACGGTACGGTGCCTTAGCTATGGGACCGGTACCTGGTAGTAATTCGATGGAGAACTCTACCTCTCTGGATGGCGGTAAGCCTGGAAGTTCCTTTGGAAAAATATCTGGAAAATCCGACACCACTGGCATAGCTGGATCAAAATCAGGGTCATGCTCTACATTCTGAACATAACATAGATATACCTCCTTCTGCTTCCTGACGTGCTTGTACATGGACATAGCAGATATAACTTTTATCGATGGCGCCCTAGGGCTCTGACGGTAAGATACTGTCACTCCTGATGGGCTCTTAAGCAACAGTCTGCGCTCTGCACAAAGAATGCGGCCTCTGTGCCGCCCCAGCCAGTCCATCCCGGCTATAACATCGAATCCTAGACCTCTGAACTCAATAAGGTCAATAGGAAATTCCTCCTCCTTAATACTGATAGTGGCTCCTCTATAAAGACGAGTGCAACTGATCTTCTCCTTAGACGGGAGTGCCACCTTAAAATCAGGTAACTCTACTGCGTCTAGCCCCAACTTCCCCGCAAGCGTAGGCGAAACGAAAGTATGTGAGGCTCCGGAGTCGAACAGTACTAATGCATCCACTCCATTAACCGGAAAGGTACCAGTGAGGATCGCGCCGCCCTTGCTGGCCTCCTCCTCAGTAAGTATACTTAAGGCACCTTCCGTCTCCTTAGCACAACCTAATAACAGAATCTGAGTAAGTACTTTGGTATATGATGGGGTCTAAAGACATTCACTTTCATGACAATAATGCTTCACTGATGATATGATCTCCTTTCGGATGTCCAAAACAATTACAACACTAATACTTTCTAAAAGTCAAACTTAATCTTCCTGGTCTCATGTGAGTGGTGTTTATCACTGTCGAAGGTGCTGTGTTTAGCTTAACCCTCTTTATTCCATGGTATAGCAACCTTGACTTTCCACCCATTATTAAAACATCTCCTGAACTCAATATAATTTTCTTTGCAAGGTCCACACGCTTCTGCTCGCAATAAAGGAACTTTGCGTCATCTCCAATAGACAAAGATAATACTGGTATCCCCTGTTCAAGGGACCCTTTTGTTTCATCATTGTCCTGGTGTAGCCCTAAACGGCCTCCTTATTCATAGAAGTTGATGATACATAGATCAGCCCTTAAGTTGGGAACTGGATCTTCTTCCATCTGCTGAGCGGTAGTAACTGCTTGTTCCACAATTTGTAAAAATTCTTCTGGGATTTTTGGCACTTGTGCTCCATCTCCATTTCTTGTATCTTGGTAGGTCTTTGAGTAAGGATTCCAATCCTTTCCTAAGCACATCATTTTCAGCTTCATTTTTGATCCTCCTGGAAATTCTGGAGTGTAGAACCCTCCTGGTCCTGCTCCCAATTCTTGACATCTTCTGATGATTGCAATTTGTGTCTCCGGTGTTAGGTATCCTTTGAGTAGTATCAAACCTGGTTGGATAACCTTACATTGTTCGTTTTCTGGTTCTTGTATTTTGATAATGTTTTCTTCCAGGGAGGGCGGTGAGGGGATAGGAAAGCATATCTTATAGCTTCCTACGTGGTTTTCAAATTTTTCTAGTGAGTCTTACTAATTCTTTCCTTTTCAATTAGGCAATCAAGGCATGCAAGCACTCATTCACAACATCCATTGTTCAATAACGGTTCACATGGTTTAGAAATACCTGGGTTAGAAGAAGGACCAGCCTCATCTGAGCGGTCCATGACATGTAGGGCGGGTCCCGATGCTGGGCCTTTGCCCTTATACCCCTGAGCCTGGTTTGTTGGTGGAGGGCGAGTATCGCTAGCTCCATTCTTAGGGCCGGTGTTTGGCTTTGCTCCCGGGCGGTAGTTCCTGCTCTCCGGGTTCCGGATACACTCGAAGGCACGATGCCCGAGTATCTGACAGTAGCGGCACATGACTTTCTCCCCTTGGCAGTCAACGCCGGGGTGGTCCTTTCCGCATTGCTTACAGTTGAAACGGCGGACATACTTCTGGCCCGTGTTTGAGCCATGTCCGGAACCTAACACAATCAAGGTCAATTATACATCCCAAAGGTACTGAAGTAATCACAAAAGTCTCAAATTTAACTTAGAGTTCCTACCCTTAGATGGGTAGGTTTTCTGTGTAGTTGCTGCTCCGTGGGTTCCTGACTGGGGGTTCCCAGTAGTTTGGTTCCCCTTCCCTTGGTAGGACCCCTGTCCTTTCTGATAAGGTTTGTTCCTTCTGTTGGAGTTCCCCTGCTTGGCATCTTCGCCACCAGGTCCGTCCTTCCTCTTTTGGGAGCTCAAAGCATCCCTTCTCTTACAAGTGATTTCCACTACGGAAGCAGCATGGTAGCATTCCTGAAATCTCAAGATATTAATCTCCAATTCTCCCATGATGGGGTATAGTATGTAATAAGATTTCCAACTGATTTATGTCTTTCCCGTTTTACCTGCAAACTGGTGGGGATGATTGGTCCCATCCCAAACTGAAGTCGAGGGCTCAGTCCCCCGTAGAATCGGTCGACCAACACCTGGTCCGAGTATCCTATGCCGGGTAGTAGTCGGAGTAGTGAAGTAAACTTAGCATAATACTCATCAACGGTCATCTTTCCCGTCTGCTCCAATGCATCAAACTCCCTAGTCTTCACCATCCTGGTGTGGGCCGGGTAGTATTTGCCCCTAAGTAGTGCAGTGTAATGTCCCCAAGTAAAAGCTGGGTCATCCAGGTGGTCGGCTTTCACCATGTTCCACCAATCTCTAGCTGCATCCTTCAGATAAAAGGCAGCAAGTCTTACTTTTTCCCTAGCTGGGACTGCAAGCGTCTCGAACGCTGTCTCCATCTCCATGATGTAGGTCTCCAAGTGAGCAGGGTCAGTCTGCCCCTTGAATGCAGTTGGCCTTAGATCAGCCAAACTCTTCACCCAATCTCTCTCTCTGGGTGGTGGTGGTGGAGGTAGCTGCTGCTGCTGTCCAACCCCCGCCTGTGCGAATGCCTGAGCAATTAAGGTGGCAATGTCTGCCAGCCTGACGGATGGCTCCTCATCGGCCTGTCCACGTCGTCCTCCTCTTCCTGACATCTGCAGGATGTTGAGGTATATTAGACACTGAGGTCACTATCTTGGTCTTGGATAGTAGTCTAAGTAAAACTAACTTAAACTCCTTTCAATACTATCTCTCAACCCTTAACCTAAAGTATTAGATATCCTAATCTCGGTGTATCCTTGTATCCAGAGCGTAACTACGCTCTGATACCATTTTTGTAATACCCCAACCCGAAATCCAATAAACTGAACGGCGATCACTCCCAAATAAAATACAACTGCAGCGGAAATAAATACAACAACCGGGCGGTATTACAATGCCGTTGGCCACCCTTGTGACCAACAAGGCTAAGTCCAAATACAGTCCTCAAATGTCACGGTCTGGAATACAGATACAACCCGAGATACTAGGAATCAAACTCAAACGTACAATACTGAAATAAAACAATTAACTAATAGTAGACTCCCAAGCTTGGTCTACCCCACCTACTCTCAGTGTGGTGATCTCCTCAACTTCAGGTACCTGAAAAATGGGGGTGCCCCCAAAGGGGCTCAGCAAACAATGCTGGTATGGAAAACGTGCAGCCCATCGTCTACCGGGCCACACCAACTACTTTGTCGAATACATGCAGTTCATTTTTATAGAGCTGTAAACAAGCATAGTCTGATAATAACAAGTATCCATACAAGGACAATAATGTCACATAGAACAAGACACAGAAGGTCGAGTTAGCTGAACTGAAATTCTTTACTGATAGTCGGTCCACACAATGGGACTGACCGTTATAACTGAATATCTGAAATAGTGGAGGTATAGTGACCTCGTTATAAAGAAAGGTTGGGTATAAAAACCCCAGGAGATGACGTAGTCAAACCCTGAACTGAATGGCGTGGGAAATAAGAACCCACTAGAGGAATAAAGTCTTCCTCGAACTGAAGGGCATTTGAATCCCGGTAGGAATAAAGTCTTCCTCCCAACTGAAAGTTCCGTCGCGACGTAGATAGGAGACGACCTGAGACAGGTACAACTCCTGTAGCATGCATGGCCAGATCCAACTGGGCTCCTCATTCTCGTAGTATAGAGTTGTTAAGTGTCATATAAAGACGTTAAACAAGAACACAATGTGTATTGTCAATTATCACGTTTAGGATAATGACGTTTGTTATAAACTGAAGTTAGTGAGAGACTTGAGTACAAGTCCTCGGTATACTGAAACGCAGGTATTTAATCCACTGGTATAGTAGTGTTTGTATGCGTGGGACATACACGATGTAGTCAGCAGCATTCACGCACATAAAATAATACCACAGTGTGCAAGAGTAAAACAACAGTTTACATTAATTATCTTGGTCGTTATTTCAAACAACAGATAGCACACAAGCCGGTGTAATCCGTTAGAAAACAGGTTGCAAGAATCCCATACCGTTCACCGTAGACTGTACTGGTTTAATTCCCGGTCAACGTCTGGTCAAACAAGGTCCTAGAATAGGATTAACTGAAAGGGTTAATTTATGTTACCCTTATATAATAATTCTATTGGATCATTTAACAAATCTCGTATTTGTTATTTCATGTGAGGTTTATTTCTTTTAATTACCTCATGATTTAATGTATAACTTATTTGTCATTCCTTTTGATTTATTTATACATCCTTTAATGCACATATATGTGTTCATTGCATTTGTTGTTTATTTTAATTGTCTAGTTGACATAACAACTTATAATTTTCTTAACAATATTTATATGTCATACATAGACATAAAATTCTTATAGTTTTATATTTTTCTTTAACCATAAATAATATTTATTGGTTACCTTTAGATTCCTTATAACTATATAAGCCATAATTCTAATTCCATAATTCCTTTAATCAAGATTCTTTCTTCTAAATCCTCCAAATATCCATATAGGACCTATATTTATTTAAATCTAAATTCTTAAACTTATATTTCGGTTATTTACAAAACAACCACAATAATTCATAAACTTTACATTTAAAGTCTAGTCTCTTTATAAAACATAATTTTAATTCCTTATTCAATTAAATTACAAAACTGATAAGTGTCCAAATGAGCATGATTTATAGGTGTATTTCATATATAATATTAGGACTTTTCTTGCTCATTTCTCCACTTCGGTTAGTTTTTCTCTAGTTTAAGTTTTATTGTTTATCTCACAAATTTATTGGTTTAACATGAGGAAAACCAAGCTGGGAGTAAAGTAGACAAAGAGACGAACGCATAGACGCAAACGGCTCAAAAAACGGAGTCCAAACGAAGAATCTAGAGCCGGTCAAAGTTGGAAGGAGAATGGGTCAATACTTGCTTGAGACCGCATAGGCAACCGCCTTGTTATAAGGCGGACAACACTCATGGCGTCCGCATGTGTTTCAAGCGGTAGTCAAGGCGGACGAGAGACAGACGACAACAGAGAGATTTGCTAGTTAGGTCCGGGACTTATGTCCTTGCCCAAGTCCCGGACCACATGTATTTTTAAACCGAGAGATTTTGCTTGCAATTTGGTCCGGGACCTAACCCCAGTCCCAAGACCCGGACCAACAAATGAAGGCAACCGCCTGTTTTGTGGGCGGTACAAGAGGCGGACAGGTGTGACAACCGCTTGTTTTGTGGGCGGTACAAGAAGCGGACGTGACTAATATCAGTCGCGCGCGACAGTTTTCTTCTTCGCGCCGTCTGCAACTTGCCTCGCCGACTCTCTGCAACTCGTCCACTGTCTGCTTATCCATCTACTCTGCACGCTCTGTCCCCTGCAATAAATGAGAGCAATCAATTGAGCAATCAATTGAGCAATCAACTGGCACCTCCTTATCTTCACGCGTGATCCAGCCTTTCTCCTTCCTTCCTCTTCTTCCTTTCTCTATTTAAAACCCACGCCCTCTGCTCAAATAAATTAATCCCTTGCTCACAATCCAAAATAGACCACGACAGACCACAGTACACCACCGATACAGTTTCCACACCTACGATCCATTTCATCCTCTAATCTTTCATTTCTCCATTTTAGTTTTATTCTTCATTCCACCACACAGCAGAAGCGCGATAAGAAGTACAGAAGAAAAGGGAGCTGGAGCAGAAGCGAATCGCAGTCCAGTCTCCGCCGGCAGTCTCCAAATTAATGGCTATTTCTGTTTCCTTTTTATTACTGTTAATGTCTGAGTGATTTTACTCGTATCCTAGGATGGGGTTTGACCTTAAATAATTCAGACTTATTATTAATACCAAGTTTGCTTATAAATATTTGTTTTGTCTCTCTAAATTATTAAATGTTTAAGAACTGATCATTTTTATGCATTTCCGGTTTCTCTTATTTCAATGATTGTGTAAATCTGAGAATAGACCACAAAGAGAGATAAACGTTAGATATTATTCTCCTTGATTAGCAGATAAAATCCATCGCTGTTATAAAAAGAATTCTCACTTAAAGCTAATTAATGATTTTAGACTTTTTCTGATTGTAAAAAAGTCTATTGATTTAATTAAGAGTTGTCCTTATCTATGATTTAGGAAGGCCACAAGATTAATTCTTAAACAGACAAATAAGAGCAAATTAGGATTATAATTATTGTCTGTACTTAAATAAATACTTATCACCTGTTTCACTTATTAAACTTGTTTTAATTCCTTTCAGCAAATATTGTTAAATGCTTATTCTGACAAAATACTGCATTTATTTGGTAGCTATCAATATATGATTTTGAGATAGTCAAAGTACCACAAAGGAATTAATCTTGGTATTTACACTCCGGATTGAGCAGGAAAATACTAAGGCTACTAATAGGAGTTCGTAACTGACAATTATTAACTCTAATAGGCAATAAATATTTGAGACAGGATTATAAAATTGTTTAAGTAATTTAGGAAATTCCCCCGCTATCCTAGGATACCTTTTTCCATCCATTTACTTTATTTTACTGTATTTATTATTTCTGTACTAATTCTGAAAATCAAGCTTGCCTCCGGCTAAACCCCAATTTACATTTTATGCATTTTTTATTTGCCTTTTTGTACATTTGCTAAACTGGATAATTAATTAGATAATTGCGAAGTCTCTGTGGATACGACCTTGTTGTACTACAAAGATTGGGTTCACTGCCCATAATTAGCAAGATAGTTTAACTATTATTTTGCCCAACAAGTTTTTGGCGCCGTTGCCGGGGACTTCGGTCCAACTATCTAGTTTATTATCTGTTTAGTTTTTCTTTTATTCCTGTTATTTGCCTTTTTGTATAAATTTTTGTTACTTTTTTTTAGGGTACTTAATTCTGATGGATGGTCACTACGATCAAGCAGAAAATTGGTATGGTTACCCCTATGGCGCAGAGGACTACAATCAATGGAGTGTCTGTCAAAGGTGCGGAGAGTACCATGAAAGCCCCCAATGTTCAGACCCAAATGTTGAATTGAGAGCTCTCTTGGAGGATTACAAGTCATCTCTCAAGCCTATCCCCATCTTTGTGTGCCAAGAGTGTGGAGGAGACCATGAAAGTTCCCATTGTCCTATGGTTGCAATAGAGAGAGACAACGCCATTTTAAGAGAAATGATGGCAAATTTTACCTCAACGTTTGAAAGGAACCAGCAAAAAACGCTAAATCAGATCGAACGCATGGATCAACCGCTTCAACAACTGAATGAAGTGGTCCCTGAGGAGGAACAACCTGCTGAGGACATAAGCTACTTTCCACCTCCTCCCCTATTCGAATTAGAGAATCCATCACCAAACAACCATCAGCTTGATTATGGAGACAACCCCTCAGAAGAGAGTTTTTCCTTAAACTTCATGGAATTTCCTCCCTCTGAAGTCAACTACTATTTCCCCTCCTTCTCCGTACTCTACCCAGAAGATGAAGGTGGACACATCCTCAACCTTGAGAAGGAGGAGATACCGCCTCCCTTCGAGCCATCAGAAGAGAGTGCTATAATCAATTTCAAGGAGCCACTTCCCTCTGACGTTGATTACCATAAGCCTCAACAACAAGAGAAGGATTTTTACATCTTCCAATTTGAGGAAGCAAAGCCAATCACACCTGGTCTCCTGTTAGAACTACGCTACCGGCAGTACCTCCTCAAACACCAGGTTTTGTGGAGTATTCATTTTCCTATTATATTTGCCGAAGTAACGTTCTGTTTTGATCCAGGTGGTTTGTTATTAATTACTGTCAACTTCGTTTTTCTGGCAGAATTATTGTCTACTTATATTTTTGATCCAGGATAACGAAGCGGGCGTCTAGCCAAAGACGTTAAAGAAGGGCAGCTTCCCGGGAGGCAACCCGGATGAACTTTTATTTCATTTTATTGCTCTTTTAATTTTCAGTTCTCTTTTAATTTTATTTTTGCTAACTCTTAACCCCGTTTGTAGTATGGTTGCTTCTAGTGTCTTAAGCAGATGCAATTTCATGTTTACACTGCAACCAAGCTACGCTACTTGAGGCTGAAGCTCAAGTGTGGGGGAACTCTTATAACGCTAGCAAAAATAATCTCAGGGGAGTACCAGTTTCTTTAATTAAGCTTTTAATTAAATAAAAACTGTAGAGGAGCATTTATGTGTTTAAATGTTTATTTGTGATCTTTGTGATATCTCTATTTTATCTACTTACCGAAAAGGTCTTCTGAAACCTTCCCTTGTTTTTCTGGTGAACAATGAGGACATTGTTCAATTTAAGTGTGGGGGAGTGTGCCCTTTTCGGTGACATTTTATGCTAAAATGCTTAATCTCTCTGCTTATCTAGCGTTTGTCCAATTCAAATATTGTGGACCCTTTATATGTAGGTTGTTCTCTTTAAGAATAAATACTATTATGAATTGTAGGATGAATTGTACAAATTTTAAAAATTTTGATTACTTTTGAGGAGCATTTTATATGCGGTGTGACCAAATAATCTGCAAATG
The DNA here is from genome assembly GCA_023374045.1 of Limonium bicolor. Taxonomy (NCBI): domain Eukaryota; kingdom Viridiplantae; phylum Streptophyta; class Magnoliopsida; order Caryophyllales; family Plumbaginaceae; genus Limonium; species Limonium bicolor. Next base: position 289,530,478 of record CM041780.1, on the reverse strand, counting down.
GTTGGATTTTATTGCTCAGGGTTTCTTTCTGTCTTCTCTCTTAGGGATTGCTAAGGGGTGCTTCTCTGTTTAAAAAAAAAGAAAAGAATACAAAAAAATATAAGGGACCTGTGAGACACCATTGGTAGCCAACAAAAGAGAGTTGAGTGTTCTTAAATACAAAGGCGTTATGCCTACATTTTCTCATCTCTTATGCAAAAGTGAAACAAATGCATAAATCTATTTTTCCTTTTGTTTTCTCCTCAATGCCCAATCTTGAGAGAAGTTGGCCATGGTAAAAGTCCTCAGTCACCTAAAAGAAACATTGAAGTACCTTGGATCATACCCCGAAACTCTATATTTTATTTTTACCCTGAGCACACCTTTGCCACCAGCAATTAATTTTTCACACTCCTCAAAAAGTTTAAAGATCATGTTTATCCTACCCTTCATAATAATATTTGTTAGTATTGAGCATTCCCTACTTACTTGGGTACGTGGTTTTGCTTGAGGACAAGCAAAAAGATAAGTATGGGGGTGTGATAAGTGTCCAAATGAGCATGATTTATAGGTGTATTTCATATATAATATTAGCACTTTTCTTGCTCATTTCTCCACTTCGGTTAGTTTTTCTCTAGTTTAAGTTTTATTGTTTATCTCACAAATTTATTGGTTTAACATGAGGAAAACCAAGCTGGGAGTAAAGTAGACAAAGAGACGAACGCATAGACGCAAACGGCTCAGAAAACGGAGTCCAAACGAAGAATCTAGAGCCGGTCAAAGTTGGAAGGAGAATGGGTCAATACTTGCTTGAGACCGCATAGGCAACCGCCTTGTTATAAGGCGGACAACACTCATGGCGTCCGCATGTGTTTCAAGCGGTAGTCAAGGCGGACGAGAGACAGACGACAACAGAGAGATTTGCTAGTTAGGTCCGGGACTTATGTCCTTGCCCAAGTCCCGGACCACATGTATTTTTAAACCGAGAGATTTTGCTTGCAATTTGGTCCGGGACCTAACCCCAGTCCCAAGACCCGGACCAACAAATGAAGGCAACCGCCTGTTTTGTGGGCGGTACAAGAGGCGGACAGGTGTGACAACCGCTTGTTTTGTGGGCGGTACAAGAAGCGGACGTGACTAATATCAGTCGCGCGCGACAGTTTTCTTCTTCGCGCCGTCTGCAACTTGCCTCGCCGACTCTCTGCAACTCGTCCACTGTCTGCTTATCCATCTACTCTGCACTCTGTCCCCTGCAATAAATGAGAGCAATCAATTGAGCAATCAATTGAGCAATCAACTGGCACCTCCTTATCTTCACGCGTGATCCAGCCTTTCTCCTTCCTTCCTCTCTTCTTCCTTTCTCTATTTAAAACCCACCCTCTGCTCAAATAAATTAATCCCTTGCTCACAATCCAAAATAGACCACGACAGACCACAGTACACCACCGATACAGTTTCCACACCTACGATCCATTTCATCCTCTAATCTTTCATTTCTCCATTTTAGTTTTATTCTTCATTCCACCACACAGAAGCGCGATAAGAAGTACAGAAGAAAAGGGAGCTGGAGCAGAAGCGAATCGCAGTCCAGTCTCCGCCGGCAGTCTCCAAATTAATGGCTATTTCTGTTTCCTTTTTATTACTGTTAATGTCTGAGTGATTTTACTCGTATCCTAGGATGGGGTTTGACCTTAAATAATTCAGACTTATTATTAATACCAAGTTTGCTTATAAATATTTGTTTGTCTCTCTAAATTATTAAATGTTTAAGAACTGATCATTTTATGCATTTCCGGTTTCTCTTATTTCAATGATTGTGTAAATCTGAGAATAGACCACAAAGAGAGATAAACGTTAGATATTATTCTCCTTGATTAGCAGAAAAATCCATCGCTGTTATAAAAAGAATTCTCACTTAAAGCTAATTAATGATTTTAGACTTTTTCTGATTGTAAAAAAGTCTATTGATTTAATTAAGAGTTGTCCTTATCTATGATTTAGGAAGGCCACAAGATTAATTCTTAAACAGACAAATAAGAGCAAATTAGGATTATAATTATTGTCTGTACTTAAATAAATACTTATCACCTGTTTCACTTATTAAACTTGTTTTAATTCCTTTCAGCAAATATTTAAATGCTTATTCTGACAAAATACTGCATTTATTTGGTAGCTATCAATATATGATTTTGAGATAGTCAAAGTACCACAAAGGAATTAATCTTGGTATTTACACTCCGGATTGAGCAGGAAAATACTAAGGCTACTAATAGGAGTTCGTAACTGACAATTATTAACTCTAATAGGCAATAAATATTTGAGACAGGATTATAAAATTGTTTAAGTAATTTAGGAAATTCCCCCGCTATCCTAGGATACCTTTTTCCATCCATTTACTTTATTTTACTGTATTTATTATTTCTGTACTAATTCTGAAAATCAAGCTTGCCTCCGGCTAAACCCCAATTTACATTTTATGCATTTTTTATTTGCCTTTTTGTACATTTGCTAAACTGGATAATTAATTAGATAATTGCGAAGTCTCTGTGGATACGACCTTGTTGTACTACAAAGATTGGGTTCACTGCCCATAATTAGCAAGATAGTTTAACTATTATTTTGCCCAACAAAAACCCACCACTGATATTTTTGGACATACTTATAAATTTATCACTTTCGGAAATTACATCTTAGCCCCTCAAAATCTCGGCATATTTATATACTTTCTATATTTGCAATTTAGCCACAAAATCTTATAATCTTTACATAATGTCTTATAAGCTATAGTTTTAATTTTAATTCTCCATAAATGCTGAATATATATATAAATTCTTAAATTACCAAACTAACCCAACTAAATCGGTTTTGGTCTAGAACTTTCCATTAATTACATTTTTACCCCAAAACTTTATAATAGTCACTTAATAACTTATAAACTATAGTTTAAATATTAAATTCCTAAAATTTCGAAAGTGAACTTAATGATTCTCTTAATTATGAATTCGCCACCTATTAAATACCAAACTTTCATAACAACTTTTATAAATTACATAATAGCCCAAAACTTTGTAAAAAGTTATTTTAAAGCTTGTTTAAATTATCTAAAATTCATAAACTTAATTCCTAACCTTATTTATTATAATTACACTAAGTACCCCTTTAGCTCTCGGTTTTTATACTAAACCCACTAAACTTTGTAAAAATTATACTTAAGCCACATAACTTAATTAATTAGTCATTTAGACACTAATAGAATATTTTTAACTCACCAAACTTTATGATGTAAATTTATATGTCTAAGTAGCTCATTAAAACTTATTTATCAAGTAGAACATTCGGCCATAATTTAAATGAGACCTTATGTTATATAAAAGTGGATTTATATGTCTAAGTAATTATAAATAAATTCATAGGAGTCATATAACTCATGTATAAATTATGTAATGTCTTATATGAATTCTAAGCTCAAAATAAAGCATTTTTGCCTAAGACTATTCGGCCTAAATTTATTTGTAACATAAATGAATTTTGTGACACAAAAATGTGTCTTAAGGTAAATATTTTCTATATATGTTATAGTTTATATTTTTGGCATATAAAACCATATAATTTCGGTATTAATAAACCTAGGAGGTGTACATAATTTTTGTACAATTTTTAGAAGCTTAACAAAGCTTATAACATAAAGATTTACTTAGTAAACTTACTTCTTAACAAAGGTGGTTAAGTGCTTGAACTTCTTCTTGAATCTCCAAGCTTTCTCCTAGGTAAACTTGATGCTCCTCTTCGGTTTTATGCAAGAGGTGAAGGTGTTTAGGAGTTAGATCTTCAACAAAGATCTTAAGTAGATTTGTAAGTACTTTTTCAATACTTTACCTTAGACTTTTTCTCTTATAATTTCGGCTCACCAAAGGTAGATGAAGAGCAAGTTTTCCTTCATCAAAATGAAGAAGAAAAGAGACTTAGAAGAGGTAGAACTTGGTTACACACAAAAATGTGTTTTAAGGATTTTCAAGCTTTAAAACCTACCTTAAGATAACCTTGAGATGCTCCTTGGTTTAATGTTGGTTTGGACAATCCCCTTGGAGAACTAAATGTGGCCGAACCCACCTTGATATGCTAGGAAGAGTTTTGCCTCAAGACTTGCCAAGAAATGCTAGGAAATTACCTTAAGATGAAGATAGAAGTTAAAACTCCATTAATGGACTTAAGAGCTTCAAAGGAAGAAGATGAAGCTAGAAGAGAGAGGAGGGAGCCTTACCAAACCGTGGAGGAAATGTGCAAGGAGGGAAATGAGACCTAGCTCACGTAAATGAAAGAAGCAAATTGGAATTTGATTTTGTTTTGTCAATTTTTAATGTCAAATGACTTTACTTTTCCTTTGTTTATTACATGGTTGATTGGCTCAATAAATGACCTCTTTTCCAGCTTGAAAACCGGCCATGAGGAGTGTGACAAGGCAAGAGCATGTGGAAGAAATAATGTGGACTAGAAGACAAGGAAATTTAGGTAAGGTATCTTCTTTTGATTTTTCTAAGTTTGTGTTGTCTTCTTCCTCCCTTGTAGAGTCACGAATTCAAGGGTCAAATGAGTGTGTCTTAATTGACATTGAAGAGCCAAGGACAAGCATGTTAGGTCACATGGAAAAGAAGGAATCTAGAAAAGTGAATTCTAGATCCACTTTTTACTTTTTCTCATTTGTTTTTGTTCTAGCTCACATGGCCTTATTCCATGGCCTAATTTCGACAGCTTGCTGGTCAAATGAGACCTACATACTTAGACATTAAGTAATGTAACACATGGGAAGGTGAGTCACCATGTTCTATGCTTTTTATAAATTTTTAATGCAATTTTTATACTAGTTTTTGCCCTTAAAATCGGCCCCTATAGAGAGCCTTGTTGACTAGTCACACCAACTTATTTAGAAGGTCATTTTAACCCCATTTAAGATTACCAATTCGTGGCATGTCAAAAACTACAAGGTAATTGCGTAAAACGCATTTTCGTGACACCCGAAGGTGTGTTTTTGTGCTCTAAGGAAATTTTGGGAAACCAATTGTTCTTATGAGTTCCAAGTGTTTGTAAACACTTATTATAGTAAATAAACATATACTAAGATGTTACATTGAGTTATATGGGGTTATATCAACCCGTGACATAATTTACGGGCCATCGGGACACTCCCGGGCCAAAAAGGAGCGCTAAGAAATCCTCCTTTGGTTTTTGCTGAATTTTGAGAAACCACTTCGTGGGTTATTTTTATAATGATAAATAATGATGTTAGGAACTCTAGGAATTAATTTTATAGGAGTTCGTGCCACCTCGGCACTCCTCCGGACTTTTTGCTTTAAGGAGCGGGTGTGAGCACTCCCGAGCATTTTGCGTATTTGACTGAATATAGCTTAGGGAATATATTTGTATATTCATATAATAATTGTATGACCATTTAGTTTGAATATTAGAGGGTCATACAAGGTCATGTTTGACCATAGGCTTCTAAGGCGTTTTAGCGTTTATGGTGAAACGACTGTTTTTACGTAACGTTTTCATGCATGGGTTTGCATGCGTACGTGAAATGATTTATTTTGGATTATATTCCAATAAATAATGATTAAATAATATTATTTAGATTTGGGGTATTTCAGATATAGTAATCCCAAGCACACCGAAATAACATTCGTATGCCCCTGTGGCCCGACGTGAGTCAGTAACTAGCTTTGGATAAGCTAAGGGAAGGTAGAAACCAAATTGGAATACAACCTATACATACACCAAGAGAGCCGAACCGGATATGACATCGACTCCCGTCCATCACACGGGCCGGAACAACCGGACTCCTCACCCCCCATTAGTACATATACACTTATAAATAAGTAGTTAGAGATCCATTATGGAGCCTACCACATCCACACACCATACGGTATCATAACCGAGTTAAGCACACAAGGGAGGTTCACACACTTGCATACAACAACAATGTCCAACTAACTCACACATAGCCGTGGTTAGCACGTTCCCAAGGTTTGGGCCGTCAACTCCGAATACCGATCACTCATGTGTTCCTAGATTTGGTTAGCTAAGGTTTAACACATATTTGAGGTTAAATGGTATCGGAGGCCAAATTCACCACATAAATGAATTACTATAAACTCATTACATGTTTTAATCTTACAAGGTGGCAAACACTCAGTAAAACATATTGGCATACAAGCCGGTGTAATCCGGTAGGACACAGGTTGCAAGAAAACCATACCTGTCACCGGAGTCCACTTTACCACGTCCACTTATGTTCCTCGAGCAATTCTCGAACAACTGACAACATTACATGTACTTTTATTAACATTGGGGTAACATGTTTGTTTAAAGTCTAATGCTTATAACTTTTCCCCCGTTAACTTGGTTAAATAACTTTACATTTTTAACATGTTTCACTCTTTCATTTTACTTCAACTTTTCACCCACCAAATTGTGACTATAACTCACCTAACATGTCCTACACAACCTTATAACTTCATTATCCATCAATCCCCATCATTAGACATCTTTTAATAGCCTAAAACAACAATTTTAGAGTGGTCCGGGACTTGGTCCTTACCTTAAGTCCCGGACCAACACTTAATGAAACTCTCGGCCTATTTAAATAGGGTGGTCCGGGACTTTGTACTCACCCCAAGTCCCGGACCGCTACATGGAAAAACTCACGGCCTGTTTTTGATATATGGTCCGGGACTTTAACCATTAACCAAGTCCCGGACCCAAGCTACAGAATGCTATATTTGCATTTCTCTAACCTTGTTGCACTATTTTTCCACCTCCATTAATTACCCAAACTTCATACATGAACTTAGGCATACTCTAATACCAAAATATCACTTTGATTCTCCTTACAACGTTGTCTTTCTTTTTTTTTTGCATAATTTTGGGCCGTCCGACCCACCGTCCGACCCACAGCTGGGTCGGACCATTCCATAAACTTTTCCCGTCTGCTAAATACTCATGTCCGACCCATGTCCGACCCAACCATCTGGGTCGGACCATTCCAGAAACATCAATGGGTAACTTACAGAGGCTGTCCGACCCACCCTGGGTCGGACCACTGGGTCGGACAACATCAGAAGTTGTCCAAAACTTGTCAAACTTTCTCCAAACTTTTCCTCAAGCCTCCTAATGTGTTCTAACATCATTTGGCACCCTTAACCCTTCACATAACATCCATAAAACTCATTTATAACTCCTTAAACACTTACTCTCTTCTTACCAAAATTCCTAACACTTATATTGTTTTCTCCTTAAGATTTCTAAGTGGTATTTTACCTATAATGACCACCATACCAAGGTGTTTCCTCTACACCTTAACATCATCTCTCAAGCTTCTTTTCTTACTAACTAAACCTCCTTTTTCACATCTTACCTATACATCACTTATTCCTTGGATGTCAACATTACATGAACCTTAAACAACTTCCTAGTTCACCAAAACTTCCTTAAAACACTTAGAACTTCTTACACATTTTCCCAAATTTGGCCATAGCTTCTCTAGTATATACTCACATCCAAACACTTAGGTTTTTACCTTAATTCATTCAAGAACACCCAAAATCCATCAAACACATTTTTATACACAAACTTCACACATTTAGCACTACATCACAATATAGTGCATAACTTAATTTGCTTGGCACTTAGGCCCTTAAATAACATGGCTCTTAGGCCCTTAAATTGCATAAACCTTAAACACTGAATTTCCACAATATATAAGCCTTTGACCTGCAATTACACACACCAAGACATATGTTCCTTTACTAGTCTCCTTGAGAACACCTTACTAAGTCATTCACCATTTGCTCTTTAGGTAGTTTTAGCAAGCATTATAAGCTCATTTCTCCTAAGGCATTACACCACATTGAGATAGCATGTTTACCTCTTTTCCACTCAAACTTCTTTCTTGTTTCCTCTTAAACCGGTAAGGCATTTCTTTCCTTGTCAACTACTAAACAATATACCAACATTGAAATGAGTATATAAGCTTTATGCTTCATCTCATTGTAAACCCTAGGTTTACATATATTATCTTAAGGTATTAAAATGATTGTTTTACCTTGGAATGGAAAGAGAGCTTGAATATATCAAGAGAGGACTCCACCAAGCCCTTGGAAGATTCAAATGAAGCTAAAACAAGCAAGGTAAAGACACCATGGTGAGGTGAATTTTCGGCCATGTACTAAAAGGAGAGGAAACTTGATTTTTCTTTGAGATTCCTTACCTAGAAGCAAAGGAGAACAATAATATGTGAAAAGGTGAGCTCAAGCTCCATCAATGGTGAATCTCCTTGGCACCGAAATTGAGTTCTTGAAGATTTGAAAAGGTAGAAGTGTAGAGCTTGCTCCAACTAGAAGAATGGTGGTCTTGGAATTGAATTTGGACCATGGAGCTAGGAGTTACAAGCATTCAAAGATGGAGTTCTTGTGTGGAACTTAGCTAATCGTAAATGAAAGGGAGGAAGGGAGCTTGAAGACGTGTGAAGTAAAGGAGGAAAGGAGAAATGAAGATAGGTTTTGCTTTTGGAAGATATTTATGTTATAAAGTAACTTTCTTCCTTTACTTACTTTTCCTTCCTTTCCTAAATTGATTTCTTTTTCATGTTGGTGACTCACCTTGATAAAAACCGGCCACCATTTAGTTAGAAGGGTGTTTTGGTCTTTGTTGACCAATCAACTTACTTATAATAACATATGTTACAAACTAGCTTATAAAAGTTACTATTCACAAAAACAAAGCACATACAAGTGAAATTTTTGATTTCCCATTGATATAGCCACCCAAATGTGATACTATATAGTACACATGTTAAGTAAAGAGTAATGATGGACATTTAGCCATTCAAAACTCATTTACAAGACAATTTTTCAAAAACGTGCTTTAAGACTCCTTAAAGCACATTTTGTGTTTTAACTAGTTTTCAAGCTTGGTTTTCTTTGGTAATTGATTTAATTTGTTCATTAACATATTTATAAGGTATAGGTATGAACATTAGGTCTTATAAAAATTTATCCCAAGCTTAGAGCACATTTTAGCCCATATTGACCTTAAGGTATTTATTTGTGTTTTGTTTGGTTTCATTGTCTACCAAAGTTTCATAAGGACTTAATTAGCCTTATAAAGTCATAATTAAATATTATCAAGTTTTGGTAGGCTCTTTGGGTCCTAGCCAAGTTCACTCCAAGCTTAGAGCATGTTTTTGCTCAAACCGTGTCTTAGTGTTTTATTGTGTTTTACCATGGTTTAAATGGTTCATTTATGTTTCTAAGGCACTTTTTAGCCTTTAAATACCATAGTTTAACATTTACACAACATACCAAGGTTTGGGGTACTTCATCTGACGTGGGAGAACGTTCGCAGCCAGTAGTGCGAAGAGGACTCTCTCCTGCGGGCTCTGAAGCAGATCAACAGGGACGACCTGCTTTGATGGGTCATCCCCTCTGCGTCATCGTGGCCCCTGAACCATGAGGGGGGTGTAGTGGTTGATAGCTGCAGCATTGAAGTCATTGGGGTTGAGGTGCTGAGGAGGGTCGGGGGCGGGATAAGGAAGGTCCAGATAGCGAGCAATCTCCATTGTGGAGACTGTCACTCTATCACCGGCAACAATGGATTTAATTTGGCCGTCCTGGTAGATTGCATTCGCATAGAACATGCGCACCACTCGTTCAGAATACTGGCCCCCCATTTCCAAAATTTTTCCCTAACCAAATGGGTCCAATAATCCCCTCAGCCCCAGCTGAGTCTCCAGCTCCGGCACCACACACCGTTCAGCAATAATGCCCATATCTTTGGCGAACCACTCTCTGGCTGCCTCATTTCTAAATGCATCCTGTTGAGTTCGACGACTCGAGCTTGTGTCGGTTCTCCCAGCCCTCTTACCACGGCCTGTAAATCGGCTCAACATCTGCTCATACAAGGGCAACCAATGTCAAATAAAGGGAGGCAAAGAAATAGTTCGAAGTATGCACTGAATTATCCTAAATTCGATAGAGTTTCCCCTAAAAATTCAGTATTCTTCCACAACAAAGATTTATCAGCTTTTTCATTCACAACGGAGAACTACTACCAGTGACTAGTAGAGACTTGCTCAACAGAAAATTGCAGCAGTTTAAACCTATCCAGTCCTAGTCTCAGTCAACAGTTTTATTTCAGCCATATAAAATCCACAGATGCAAAATAAACTCAAAATAGTGTGGTTCAACCACTTCTACCAGCAACTCAAACCACGACAGAAAATGAAGCTAATACATGCAGATTTAGTCTAGCAAACTCAACTCAAACAGCACCTTCTCGGCTAATTATGCCTCAGATTTCAAAACTTAGCACAAGCACAATAAAAGAAGTAAGGAAGTGGAGAAAATACCTTGTTCAAGTCGAATGAGGAATTAGAAACAAGAAGAATAACAAAATCTGTAAGATTAGACTCAAAATCCACCAAATGCAACAGTTAGGGTTTCGGATCGAACAGGCTCCAAAATCAGGATTATTTGGGGGTTTCTGATCGATTTCGAGGTCTAGAGTGGTAGAGAATTGAAAAATGAGCAGATTGATAGCAAGAATGTGAGATTTGGTAGAGAAATGAGGGAGTTGTGAGAGATTGAAGAAGAGGGGAGTAGGGGGCGCTGTGTTCGTCACGAGGAGGAAGAAAGGTTTTTATAGATTTTTAAGTCCGCCCGCGCCCCTTTAATTCAGAATTTTCGAGGTGTCCGAACATCATAGTTTGGACAGAAGTTCGGACATACATACCTGTGCAGCGCTTCGCATCGTGTCCGAACTTCGAAGCTTGGACCAAAGTTCAGACATCTCGTGTTTTTGTTTTGCCAAACTCTCGTATCAGGTCCAAACTTCGATGTCCGGACCGATGTTCGGACATACCGTTTTGCACAGACTTCAAACTCTCGAACTACGTCCGAACTTCAATGTCCGGACTGAAGTTCGGACAACACCCAAAATGTACCAAATTGTTTCTTTCTGCTCCCAAACCACTGTAAACAAAAGCATTATCCTAAAACAAAACTATAAACAACATAATAACACAGAATTAAAGTACCGAAAAACACTGGGTTGCCTCCCAGTCAGCTGCTCTTCTTTAATGCCTTTAGCTAGACAATTCCTGCTTGATCAATCAGAGCAAGTGTGGTGGGCAGCTTTAAAACAGCCTACAGCGAATTCCTTCAACTTTCTCAATTGCTTCCGCATTCGCCAAGAGAATTTCTTTTTCACGTTCGAACTCATCTTTTGAGAAATCATCTTCGCTGTAGGACTGGATTCACTCTCCACAAAGAATACTGCCTGCATAGGAAAAAGCTTATGATCAGTACCAAGATAGCCTTTTAAACGAGCACCATTTACCTTAAAGGTTTCACCAGCCTTGTTCTCCAGCTCGTATGCTCCATAAGATGTAACTCCCACAACTCTGAAGGGGCCTGCCCAGTGTGATTTTAGCTTCCCAGGAAAGAGACGTAGCCTAGAGTTAAAGAGCAGCACTAGATCCCCCACTTTGAAGTCTCTCTTTTGAATCATCCGGTCGTGGATCCTTTTTGTGCGCTCTTTATAGATCCTTGAGCTGTCGTACGCCTGGTCTCTTAGTTCCTCCAACTCAGAAAGCTGAAACCGCCTCTTCTCTCCAGCATCACGCAAATAAAAGTTCAAAGCCTTTAAAGCCCAATAAGCTTTGTGCTCAAGCTCAACTGGGAGATGACAAGCCTTCCCGTACACCAGCTTAAAAGGAGACATCCCTATGGGAGTCTTGAATGTAGTTCTATAGGCCCACAAAGCATCGTCAAGCTTGACAGACCAATCCTTCCTAGAGGAGTTGACTGTCTTCTGAAGAATCCATTTTAGCTCTCGGTTACTCACTTCTGCTTGCCCATTAGTTTGGGGATGATAAGGTAAAGCAACCTTATGAGTCACCCCGTACTTAGTCATCAGGGAATCAAAAGCCTTGTTGCAAAAGTGAGAACCTCCGTCACTGATGATAGCTCTTGGCACACCAAATCTAGTAAAGATGTTCTTCTTCAAAATTTCACCACAGTTCTAGCATCAGCAGAAGAGCAGGGGATTGCTTCGACCCATTTGGAAACATAATCTACAGCAACGAGGATGTAGTGGTTTCCGTGAGAAGAAGGGAATGAGCCAGTAAAGTCAATACCCCAGACATCAAACAATTCAACTTCCAGGATTCCCTTTTGAGGCATCTCATGCCTTCTTGCGTGTTCCCCATCCTCTGGCAGTTATCACAGTGAGCACAGAAGCGGTGGACATCCTTGTGCAGAGTGGGCTAGTAGAAACCACACTCCAATACCTTAGCAGCTGTCCTAGTAGGACCATGGTGACCACCTGCCTCTCGAGAATGGCAGAACTCAATTACACTGTTAACCTCTTCATCTGGGAGACACCTTCTAATTAAACCTTCAGCACATACTCTGAAGAGATAGGTCCTCCCAAACGTAATGACGGGCTTCAGAAAGAAACTTCTTCCTCCGGCTGTAGCTTAGATCATGGGGAATCAAACCAGAGGCTAGATAGTTAGACAGGTCAGCGTACCATGGCTCTTTAACTTTTCCAATTACATAAACTGTTTCGTCAGGAAAGAATTCATTAATGGGGTCATCTGGAGTCTCAAGCCTAGATAAATGATCCGCAACCCCATTCTGCTTCCCTTGCTTATCAATAACTTCCAAGTCGAACTCTTGGGGAAGCAATATCCATCTCAAGAGTCTGGGCTTAGAATCATTCTTTTGAAATAGGTATTTCAAGGCAGAGTGGTCGGTGTGAGCAATTACCTTACTTCCCAGCAAATAGGGCCTGGACTTGTCAAGAGCAAACACCACCGCAAGTAGCTCCTTTTCAGTGGTGGTGTAATTCTTTTGAGCCTCCGACAGAGTCTTACTTGCATACGTGATAACCCTCAAAATTTTATCTTTCCTCTGACAGAGCGCAGCACCAACAACAAAGTCACTAGCATCTGTCATGACCTCAAAAGGGAGAGACCAATCAGGGGGTACCACAATAGGGGCAGAGATGAGTTTACTCTTGATAGTTTGAAAGGCCTTCAAGCATTCTTCCGAGAACTGAAACTTTACATCTTTCTGCAGAAGATCAGACAAGGGCTTCACAATTTTGGAAAAGTCCTGGATGAACCTTCGATAGAACCCTGCGTGACCCAGAAAGGATCTAACTCCCCTGACTGAAGTGGGAGGAGGTAACCCCTCAATGACTTCCACCTTCGCCTTGTCCACCTGAATACCATCTTTGGAGACCCTGTGTCCAAGCACTATACCCTCATGTACCATGAAATGGCACTTCTCCCAATTCAAAACCAGGTGGGTCTCCTCACATCTGCCTAGTATCTGATCCAGCTGATCAAACACACATCAAAACTCTGGCCATATACCGAGAAGTCGTCCATGAAGACTTCTATGCTTTTCTCAATAAACTCATTAAAAATCGCCATCATGCACCGCTGAAATGTGGCTGGAGCGTTGCAAAGACCAAATGGCATCCTCTGTATGCAAAAGTGCCATAAGGGCAGGTGAAGGTGGTCTTCTCCTGATCCTATGGCGCAATGGGAATTTGGAAGTAACCGTTGTACCCATCAAGGAAGCAGTAGAACTCCTGTCCAGCTAGCCGCTCCAACATTTGATCAATAAACGGCAGCGGGAAGTGGTCCTTCCTTGTGGCTTCGTTCAAACGCCGGTAATCGATGCACTTCCTCCAGCCAGTGGTCTGTCTTTGGGGCACCAATTTGCCTTTATCATTGGGCACCGCCACTATTCCTCCTTTCTTGGGAACAACTTGCACAGGAGAGACCCAGCGGCTATCAGAGATAGGGTAAATGATGCCTGCATCCAAGAGCTTCAACACCTCAGCTTTCACTACTTCCTTCAGGTTTGGGTTTAATCTCCTCTAGGGCTGCCTCACTGGCTTGATACTATCTTCCATGTAAATTCGATGAGTGCAGAACCCTGGACTAATCCCTTTAATATCTGCCACTGACCACCCCAAAGCTCCCTTGTGCCTTCTTAACACTTCCAGAAGTCTGCTTTCCTGCAAAACAGACAAAGACGAAGAAATAATAACCGGCAGGGCGCTACCCTCTGCCAAGAAAGCATATTTAAGATTTGAAGGGAGAGTTTTTAATTCAAGAGTAGGGGGCTTCTCTACTGAAGGAACGAGCCTCTGAGTAGGCCTGTCCAGTGGCTCCACAGGAGGAGCATAAGGGCGAAAGTAGGTTCGTCCCTGATTAAGCTGCTGGACAACAGTAGCTACCTCAGTGCTCTCCTTGTCATCCTCAATCGAGTGGCATAACACCTGCTCTAGCAAATCAGAATTCTCAAGCAGGAAAGAAGAGTCATCAGTGTTTTTAGTGACAAACGCATCATAATCATCAGAACAGTCGACATCAATAGAAAGCACAGCATGAGAAGAAGCATTTGTTCTCATCATTAGTAATGTCAAAACTAAGTTCCTCATTATTAAATTTAAGGGTGATCTTTCCTTTGTCAACATCAATCACAGTCTTAGCAGTTCGTAGGAACGGTCTACCCAAAATTAATGGCACTTCAACATCCTCATCCATATCAAGAATGACAAAATCAGCAGGGAAGAAGAAGTTACCAACACCTACCACAACATTCTCAACCATACCACGAGGTTTGATTGAGGAACGATCAGCTAATTGCAAATTAAAATTGATTGGGACAAGCTCACCAGCATGAAGCTTCCTAAACATTGAATAAGGCATCATTTATACTCGCTCCAAGGTCGCAGAGTCCGAACCCACAGTCCATATCTCCAATGGTGCAAGGGATGATGGGCTGTCCTGGATCTCCACACTTTGGAGGAAGCTTCTGCTGGATGGCTGCAGAGCACGTCTCTGTCAGCTGAACAATCTCACTTTCCTTGAACTTTCGCTTGTTAGAAATCAAATCCTTCACAAAGCGAGCATAATTAGGCATCTGCTTGATAGCATCAATCAAGGGGATATTAATAGTAAGCTTCGAAAATCCACTCAAAAATTTCCCAAATTGATCATCAAGTTCTTTTTCTTTCAATCTATTAGGGAAAGGAAGTTCCTTAGGAACCACCTTACCCTTGGAGTTTTTAGCAATCAAAGTATGAGAAGGGGAAGAAATAGGAGCCTGGGTCTCCTCAACAACTACCTCAGGAGGGGCTGGGGGCCCTGACGGTGCACCAGTGCTGGAAGAAGGAAGACCGGTCTCCTCGTCAGCTTGATCCTCAGCCACTTGATCTCTATTCATCAGCTGTTTCCCACTTCTTAAGGTAACTACTGCTACCTCTTCAAAATCTGAGCAATCTTCAACTACCACGGCTTCTGAGACCGACACTGCCTTCAACTGTGCTTTAGGATTGGGGTCTGCTTGGGAAGGCAGTGATCCAGAAGGTCTCTGCTGTAGGAGGAATTGAGTCAACTGACTCATCGTTCCCTGCATCTCCACCATGGCGTTCTCAAGTTTTTGCTGACCAGCTGCCAGATTCTGATTTATTACTATTTGTTGCTCTTGAGACGCCATCAGTTTATCCACCATCTCCTTCAGATTAGCATTGTTTGAGCTCAGTGATGATTGCTGAGCTTGAGACTGCTGTGGCCTAAACTGATTGTATGGGTGCCTAACAAAACCGGGTGGTCCTCCCTAACTCGCCCTCTGAGGCTGCATCTGCTGTGAGTTGAGGGTGTTATTTGGATTTCCGTACCTCAGGTTTGGATGCTGATTCTGCATCCAAGGCTGCCTGTTATACTGGCCAATTGCATGCGCCTCCTCAGTCTGCCTCATCTCAGCAACCATCGGGCAGTCCTCATAGTCATGGCTGTCTCCACACTAAGAACAGCATACCTCACTGGGACCAGTAGACATCTTCTTTACAGATTGCACAGGTGTCTGTCCCATAGTGAGCTGCTCGAGCATCTTCGCCATGTTACCCACCGTAGTACTTAAATGGGCCTGCTCAACAGCAATTTGCTCCATCATAGGATCTGGAGTCCGTGAAGAAGTCTGACCGACTGTGAACACTCTTCCACCACTGCTGCTCCACTGGCGGAGCTCCTCGCAGTAGGACTCCATAGCCAACATAAACTCTTCTCCGCTCTTGGCAAGCAAGTTTCCACCCAGTGCAGCTCTGACTTCACCTCTATGCTCATCTCTCAGCCCTTGGAAGAACCCCTGGGCCAAAGATGTCGTGGTCTGCCCGTTGAGGACACTGGCGGAGCAGCTTAGAATCTATCCCAGGCTTCGCAGACTGTCTCACTGCCGGACTGTCTGAAGGCGGTCAGGTCAGCGATCATCTGTCTGGTCCTGGAGATGGGGGGGGGGTTTGGGGATTTTTCTGGTCCTGGAGATGGGGATGTACTTCTCATAAAATCTCTCCGTCATCAGCTCCAGGTAGTGAGGAATACGGAGGTAGACGATGGAACCACTTCGATGCTTCCCTGAGAGACTGTGCTGAAATAAGCAGATGAGCATATCCTCCAGCCCCTGAGGACATCCCCACGAATCCAGATGAAACTAAGAAACGATGGACATGGTCGAGGCATACAGCCGGGTCTGCGCCTGAGAAGGTCCCTGCTGGATGATTCCTGACAGCATTTGTTTGATGGCTTGGTTTTAATTTTGCCATTCTGCTGTTAACTCTGCCGTAAGGTTTGGTAGAGTCACAGGTCCTTTCTAGGAGTAGCTGGCGGGCGATTATTCTTCTCAATGTGGCTTGCTCATTATTTACTGGTCCGTTAGCAGCCACGGTGAAGGTAAGCGCTTCTTACCTACGAGCTGTACGGTTGATCTCTAGGTCTAAATTGAATCTTGGTGGGCCTCGAGATCGGGTACGTGCATTCACACAAACACCTGCACAGCCACACAAATAAAACACAAAGTTTTAAGTTAGTGGCTGTATGAACAGAACCGAACACAGCAAATAAAAAAAATGCGTATAAACAACTACGAAAATGTTGAATGTAAAAACACAGCTCAATTGTTCAAACGGAATAAATTCAAAACTATTCTAAGAATCAAAACAAAACTAGCAAACGTAGATTTAATACTATAACCGAGTTAAAACAAAAGGAATAAATAGCGCAAATAAAATAAAGTAAAAACAATTGACAACCAGGGCGAAGGACTTGACAAAGTCAAGTCCCCGACAATGGCGCCATTTTGCAAACAGGGAAAATGTTCTACTAAAACTAAATTGATAAACCTAGAAAGTAATAAAACGAAAAGCCTGTCGGGTTGCAAAAATCCCGGTCACTATAGTATATGAAATTGAGTAACCAAGTATCGAACCGCGGGACTTGAATAATTAAGCCTAAGTCCTAAGAAAAATGGAAATTTATGGGGGTTGTGAATTGTTTTTGTAACTGAATGAGAAAACACGAATCAAAAACTAGATGAACGATTAATGAAAGTAACTTGGTGAATTCAATAAAATGAATGAAACTTCGGGTTCGGGCTGTTCTTTATTGGATAAGTCTAGCAAAATCTACAATTCAATTATGAGAAACGGAAAGGCCAATCCTTAAGCTCTCTTCGATCCTAAATCTTAGTTAAAGGAAGAGCTCCCTATCAAACATGACAACTCTAATCTAGCAGTTGGCAAAACACATATAGGTGATTACGTGCGAAGAATTGTTAGCGTTTGTAGGAAAAATTATCTATCGACTAATCTTTCCCCAAATCTCCAGGTTAATTCGAACTTCCTATTAGTCACCTTGTCTGATCCTAATAGGATTCGCAAAACAACTTATAAATGTGCAAGTTTAATAGAGAAGATGAATGATAATCATTAACCTAGAAACAATCCATTACAATCCCATAATCAAATTGCAGAATTCTTAACTAAATTGTATCCATCGTGAACAACCCTACCCCAGAGTTAATCCCTACTAGCCAGACATTACAAAGAAGCGAATAAACACAATCAAAAGAGAATTCATCTAAGGGAAGAAAAACCCTCGAATTGAGTGATTATCCAAACTCAAAGATTGTCGGCGCAAGGTTGAAGACGATGGTCTGACTCCCTTCTGTCGATGCTCCTCCACAAAGATGATGATGTGCTTGGTGAATGAGGATGGAGTTGAAGCTGATGCTGATGGGTGATGAGTGGAAAGAGCGTTGTTTACTAGCGTGAGAGTGTCGTGATGTAATGATAGGTAATGAATGATCCTCCTCTTCACTGATTAGGTCACTTAAATAGAGTTTCTTCCTCTTTCTCCCTTCAAAACGCCGAACTTCTATTGAAATTTTAGTCGCGTCCGAACACTGGTCCGACCTTCAATGTTCGGACACATTGCTTTGAGCGCTCCAATTCCAAAAGTCTCGACTTGTGTCCAAACTTGGATGTTCGGACACAAGTTCGGACATGCACCGTAGGTCAGACTTCCGACTTTCTCATTGTGATTCTCGAACCATGTCCGAACTTCGAAGTTAGGACGGACGTTCAGACATTTCATCAGGCACAACACACGAACTCTCGACTTGCGTCCGAGCTTGGATGTTCGGACACAAGCTCGGACATACCTTCAAAATCCTCTAAATTCATCGTTCTGACTCCAATTCGACCCTCGTTTGTTGCATCATCTCCCTCGTGAGTTAATCTTCTGTTTCCTTGGCTTTTCTCTGCATTTAACATAGGAAAAGGTATCAAGCCTTAACAAACAACAAACCAAAGGAAAACGTAAGATAAGTGTGGAATATTGTCCATGCGCGTATGAAAATTAAGCATTAAAGACCGCAAGAACCATTCGTATTTCACACTTATCACTTTGAAGCCAAGAGATTTGAGGTTGTTGTTATATTGTTGTTTGAAGAGGTTTTTGGAGAATTTTGGATTGAACTTGTGTGCTGGTAGGAACCTCTAAGGGTGTGGCTAGTTTAGGATTGGTTTAAGTGAAAATTGGTGAAGATTGATGGATTGAGATATGATAGATTTATGGGGAGGTTATGGTAAAATTTTAGTAGAAAAATAAGTGTTTTAGGTGACTTTGGAAATGAGAGAACTTAGGTGATAATTTGGGTTGAGTGAAGAGGATTAATGGCTTTGGAATGGTAAGTGGGCGATGAGGTTGGAAGAGATGAAAATCTGTAGCATAAATGGTGTTTGGTAACTTGGAATTTTTAGAAAAAGAGCTAGTGTTTATAATCTAGGAAAATGGAGGATGAATTTGGGGATAGATAATGCAAATGCCTAGGAAGGTGTGGTGATGGTAAATAATTGATTTGGTAAAGTGATAGAGGATTGTAAACCATTAAGGAAAGGTTGGAAGTGCACAAGTGAGCAACCTATTACAGTAAGGAACAAAATTGTGGAAATTGAGCAAGGATTGAGTAGGGATTCAACCAATGGTTTGAAGAGG
Source organism: Limonium bicolor (assembly GCA_023374045.1). Lineage (NCBI taxonomy): Eukaryota > Viridiplantae > Streptophyta > Magnoliopsida > Caryophyllales > Plumbaginaceae > Limonium > Limonium bicolor. The sequence goes on along the minus strand of CM041780.1, from coordinate 289,511,091 downwards.
TTTAGAGCATGTTTTGAGGTGTTTAAACATGTGGGAAATGTGTGGAAAGAATAGGAAATGATTAGGGGTGAATTAGGGGTTGAAAACTAGTGAAAACTGTAAATTTTGACAGTTCCAGGGGTGGTCCGGGTTTACAAATCGGTACACAAACCCGGACCACATCAAAAACGCACCAGAAAGTCATAACAGGGGTTGGTCCGGGTTTGTATCCCGGTACACAAACCCGGACCATAGCAAAATGTGTCCAGAAAGTGTTTTCCAGGTTTGGTCCAGGTTTGTAACCCCGGACACAAACCCGGACCAATGTAAAAACATGCCAGAATGTGTTTTAAAGAGTCCTAATGATGGGGGATTGAATGGGGAAGGTTTTAGGTGATGTTTAGGACTTGTTTGGTGGCCTTTAAAGGTCTTAAGAAGTGTAAACAAGTTAGAGGAGTGGTTGAGAAAGTTGTGAGTTTAAGTACACTAAGTTAAATCGAAATAACGGGATAACGGGACAAGTACGGGAGTAGCAATTATGTACCTATCATAACGCCTTAGTATTAATTGAACCATTTGACATGTAAATAATGGTTCAAGAATAGACATGAGGAACAAGTGTGATCCGAGGAACGTGAGAACACCCAGTAAAATTAACCCCGGTGAAAGGTATGATTTCCTCATGCTCTGTATCTTAACTTGGTTACCCCGATTTGTGTGCTTGTTTGATTGTGTGATAACCTAACAATATAAATGCACAAATCGGATTGTGTGCACCTAATAGTGCTTGTTGTGTATTGCTGTTTGTTGGATTGAATTTAAACTAAGTTTGTATAATTCATGAAATGGATGAACGGTGAATGAGTTGCTTGCATGTGATTGTGTACTGTGGTGCGACTCATATTTGAGTCTTGTTTGACTAGAGACTCGAAGAAAGAGTCATGATGTGAAATAACGATAGCGAGGTAACCCACGATAACCATCGATTAATGGACAATGACAAACCAAACCTATAAATTTACTTGAAATGAGAAAAAGCGACGCATGAGACTAGTGAACGTCCTTAATATCAATAGTCAACCTCCTATGCAAGGATGTGACTCAATGTTAGAAAATGAACATAGTTCCTAAGTAATGGAAGTGTAGGGGCGACCCTTAAATCGGTGGATACGAAGAAATAGGAAAATCTCCTAAGTTGTATGATAGCATCGAGAGAGATGCGGCTGACTGATATCTATATATGTATTTATATATGTAACAGCCCAGGGTCCCACATGTGTGATATTGCCTGCTTTGGCACACCGGCCGCACGGTTTTGCTCTTGGGTTTCACCCAAGATCAAAACCGTGCGGCCGGTGTGCCAAAGCGGACAATATCACACATTGGGGACCCTGGGCTGTTACAGATGGTATCAGAGCCGGACCCAGGTCGGTGTGCCAGCGAGGACGCTGGGCTCCCGTGAGGGGGAGGAGAACGGAGTGTAGCACCCAGAGATGGGCTACCTCCCACATCGATTGGGGAGGAGCACGAAGTGCACCTTATAGGTGCATGGATACCTCTCCCTTGTATGAGGCCTTTTGGGGTGAAACCCAAGAGCAAAACCGTGCGGCCGGTGTGCCAAAGCGGACAATATCACACATGTGGGACCCTGGGCTGTTACAGATGGTATCAGAGCCGGACCCAGGTCGGTGTGCCAGCGAGGACGCTGGGCTCCCGCGAGGGGGAGGAGAACGGAGTGTAGCACCCAGAGATGGGCTACCTCCCACATCGATTGGGGAGGAGCACGAAGTGCACCTTATAGGTGCATGGATACCTCTCCCTTGTGTGAGGCCTTTTGGGGTGAAACCCAAGAGCAAAACCGTGCGGCCGGTGTGCCAAAGCGGACAATATCACACATGTGGGACCCTGGGCTGTTACAATATATGAGTACCTATTGTTACTAACCCGAGAGTTGGGTTAGGGGGATTGTGAGTCACGCGTGCAAGGAAGAGGAAGCAACAGAGTGTATGTTTCTGAATCCGTGGTCGAACTCCCTTGTTACCGGGCCGTGTGCCACATAGTGGTGCCCGACTGGAGTAAGACTAGCAGAGCTTACCCGTCTAAAGAGGTAAGTTGGGTATTATGGGATAGGAAGAGGGAACATGACAGAATGTTTCTAATTCCGTCTTGAGATTATAAAAGCCCGGTGGTGAGGCCTGTGTATGTCTCTGCCCGGAGGCCTTTGAGGCTTAACCTAAAAATTATTCAAGAGTACAATAATTAAGAAAAATAGATCAGGATCGAGAGTGCCTATAGATCTAGGAGACAAGTAAACTACCGGTTGGGATGAAAGTTGGTGATTAAGGAGAATGGAACCCACTTGAGATACGGTCTCTCAAGGTCTAAGAATAAGGTAGTTGAATTTACCGAGCTGGATGTGATATCGGTGTGGATTGTATTCCTGGATTGAATGTGGAGTGTTGTGTGAATGTACATATATAATGTAATGTTGTATTGCATGCTGTTTGAACTAAAATGAACCGCATTCTCTCGACCAAATAGTTGGCGTACCCTCGCTAGTACGCGGGGTATGCGGAAGTCATATGCAGCAATTTTGATGAGCACCATGGGGCGCTGTTTTTAGTTTCCAGGTACAACGAAGCCGTCAACCATTCGAGAGTAGAACGGGGTTGTTATTGATATGGGTAGTTGTTAAAGAATTTGTAATTGTGTATTGTGGATTTGTAAGACCGAATGGTCCTAGTTAGACTTGGGAATTGTAGATACTCGGTATAGTGTTGAAGGGATATTGTAATTGTATAATATGGTTTTGAGGTTTGTATTGAGATGAGATTTGAATAAGGAATTGGAATGTAATATAGGTGTAGTATACTCGGTATAATGACCCATCAAACCGATATTGTAATTTGACTGCTGTATTTGAGTTTGGTTTGGCCTTGTTAGTCACGTGGGTGACTAACGGCATTGTATCACCCCCGGCTGTATTGAAAATTCCGCTGCTTATGTATTGGTTATGGAGACGGGTTAGGAGATAATTGTGTGATTACCAATAGGGGTGTTACACCAAGTCATAGATGAGATGTATCACGAAAATCAACAATAAAACTTCCTCTCTGATTACCACCAACCAGACACTGAAGGAAGAGCTTCAGCCATAATTCTACCAGAATTACACCAGCACAAGCGGCACAATGGACTTTCAAGACCCACTTCATCACAGTAGTCCGTGATTTGGGAAAATTCAGTGGTTCAAACCCAGACGATGCTCCCAATCACCTGAGCTCGTTCCTTGACTTCTGCAATTCATTTGGAAAAACAGGTACCATCAATGAAAGAATTAGATTACAGCTGTTTCCTCATTCATTGTACGAAATAGCATCAAAATGGTATAGAAGCCTCCCTTCAAGCTCAATCCGAACATGGGCACAAATGGCCAAGAAATTTCTTGCCAAATATTACCCCACAAGCAGAACAAGACAACTCATCGGAGAGATCAACACCTTCACTCAAGAACCAGGGCAGACTTTGTATGATGCGTGGGACAGATTCAAAGAGATGTTGATGAACTGCTCCCACCATGGGTTAGATGACCAGTCCCTCTGCCTATCCTTCTTCAACGGGTTGGATGACTCCAACAGACTCTTGGTAAACTCTTCAGTTGGAGGTAGTTTTATGACCAAGTCTCCTCAAGAAGGAATGGAACTTCTTGAAATCATGACTAGCAACACATGACAATGGTCAAGAAACAAGGGCAGAGCTCCAAGAGCAGCAGGTCTACTCCACATAGAGCCCACCGATCATCTCTCTACACAACTGTCATCTCTCGCAAGAATGGTTGAAAAGATTTCTATAGCTCAAAAAGAAACCACCAAATCAATAGCATCTTCATCTTCCACTTTAGAAGGGAATGATATCTGCGCAGGTCCTCACGATACCCATCTGTGCGAAGGAAGAAACAACATCCAGCAACAAGAAGACATCAACTACATTGGTAACCACCCCAATTACAACTACAACTACAACAACAATAACAACGCCCCGTGGAGAAATCATCCAAATTTCTCATTGAGAAACAATGATCAAACCCAAGGAGGGGGTAATACTTCAGCTCAACACAAGGCTATAGACCCCAACCAAATGCAAATATGGGTTATAGAGCACAAGGTGTCCCTCCAGGTATTCACCAACAACAACTGTCCTCATCCCCCATTGATCCAAACGCGGAACTCAAAGAGATGATGAAGGGATCCATGTCTATGACTCAAAGCCAGCTTTATGCGTAAGAAGCTTTCAACCAAAAAATCGAAGGTCAATTTAATCAAATCGCAGAACAACTTGCTCAAAGACCGCCAGGGACTTTCCCAAGCCAACCAAAGCCAAATCTAAAAGAGCAAGCCAAATCCATCTATGTGAAGGAACACAAGGAAGAAAAGATGGAGGTGGCCAAAACAGTTGAGGTTCCAGAACTTCACCCTTCCTTTCAAGAGTGGGTAATAGCAATCGAAACATCCAAAGGGAATATAGATGAACTGGAAACCTCCGCCGCAATCTATAAAAATCGCATTCAGTCCGAGAAGACCTACCATAAGGAGTTGGTGGCCATCTATGAAAATGAAAAGCTCGATTTAGAAGAGGAAGAGGTTAAGGCGATAACCTTGAGAAGCGGTAGAAAAATCAACGAGATTCACATCCCACAAAGGTCAGAAGAATCCCAAGAGGATAATGAAGAAAGAGTTGAGGTTCCAGTAGAAAGGACATCTCCCAGCATTCTCACTATTCCACCAGCTCCAAAACCTTCTCCACAAGAACCGCCTCTACCATTTCCCAACCGACTCCAAAAGTAGAAATTGGATACAGAATATGGGAAGTTTCTGGAAGTGTTGAAACAATTAAATGTCAACATACCATCTGTAGACCTCATTGCCAAAATGCCAAACTACGCAAAATTTCTCAAGCACCTTATCTCCAATAAAACAAAATTGGTCGAAGTCGGTACCGTACCACTCAATGAAGCTTGCTCAGCTATTCTGAAACAACCACTACCTTGGAAATGTAATGATCCAGGCAGCTTCACCATTCCAGTCACAATTGGTAGCACCTCCTTTCCATACTCCCTATGCGATCTGGGTGCCTCCATAAATTTGATGCCCCTCTCCACTTTCAAAAAGCTGGGAATTGAAGAAATGAAAAACACCAAGATGACCCTTCAACTGGCGGATGGTTCGGAACACTTATACTTCCCCATGCGATTTTGTCATTTTGGACATCGAAGAAAACTCCACTACACCTCTCATCCTTGGACGACCTTTCCTTGCCACAGCCAATGTGCACATTTGGGTGGCCTGGGGGACAATCACCCTTCAAGCTTATAATGAAAAGCTGGAGTTTGCAATAGGAAGGTCTCCAAACAACAAATCCAAGGATCTCAAGCTTGTGAGGGACACACAATCACCATCATCCCCACTTCTTTTCATCACCCTTCCCGACGGAATGTCCATTACAGAGGCACCACCACCAATCCCTGATGAAAAGAGGGACAAGAAAGGTAAACATGCATCGAGGTGGAAACTCAAAAATGCCTTCGAGTCATGCTTTGAATCTCCTCCTCATAACCACCCCCCAGGTTTGATCTAACCCCTACTACGGTCTAGCCACATACCTTAAAAAGAAGGGCACTTTTTCAGGAGGTAACCCGAATTTCTATCATTATTTTGCTTTCTATTACAGTCTATTTCCCTATATTTCAATATTTTTATACTTTGTTTTCAAAAAAATGCTCATTTATTTCACTGTTAGCCCCGGTATTGGTTTGGCTGCCTTTAGTATCTTATGCAGGTGCAACTTCGTGTCCACACCACTACCGAGCTCCGCTACTTTGAGGTTAAACATCGAGTATATGGGAAGTTCTCCCACTATCTATCATTTTACAGTACTTCTATTTTATTCAGTTTTCACTCTATGTGTTTATTTTCCCTTTAAATAAATATGGTGAGTTTTAATTTCACTTGAGTTCTTCTGGCTGTATAGAATATTCTTTCCAGGAACATATTACGTCATTCTACGGCTGAACTCAAGTGTGGGAGAGCTCTGCTTAACACTCTCCGAACTCTGGGGAGTACACACTTTTTGCTTTGCACTTCAAATTTTTACATACTCCCTACTGCTTTGCATTATGTGAAGTACTCAGGTAGAATGCATGCCCTCGTTGATTTAATTCTTCCTACGCAATGAGGACATTGCTCTAGTCTAAGTGTGGGGGAGGACTCACTTCTTTGTCGCTCGTCTTAAGTCTCTCTTGATTGACACATTGCTTAAAATGCTTAATCTCTCTGCTTATCTTGTTTGTTCAAATTCAAAATCATGGACCCTTTATATGTGGGTTGTTCTCTTTAAAAACAAATACTATTATGAATTGTGGGATAAATGGTACAAAATTTTTCATTTTGATTACTTTTGAGGAGCATTTTTATGCGGTGTGACCAAATGATCTGAAATGGTTAGATTTTTATCGCTCAGGGGTTCCTTCTGTCTAGGGATAGCTAAGGGGTACTTCTCTGTCCAAAAAAATAGACAAGGGACTTGCGAGACGCCATTGGTAACCAACAAATGAGAGTTGAGTTTTCTTAAAACAAAGGCTTGATGCCTAAATATTATCTCCTCATCTCTAATGCAAAAGTGAAACAAATGCATAAATCTATTTTTCCTTTTGTTTTCTCCTCAATGCCCATTCTTGAGAGAAGTTGGTCATGGTAAAAGTTCCCAAAGTCACCTAAACTGAGAAGCATTGAAGCACTCTGGATAATACCCCGAAACTCTAAATTTTGTTTTTACCATGAGCACACCTGTGCCACCAGTGTTGATGGATCACACTCCTCAAAAAGCTTAAGATCATTACTGTTCACCTCCTTATCCTACCCTTCATAATAATATTTGTTAGTATTGGGCATTCCCTACTTGCTTGGGTACATGGTTTTGCTTAAGGACAAGCAAAAAGGTAAGTGTGGGGTGTGATAAGTGTCCAAATGAGTATGATTTATGGGTGTATTTCATATGTTAAATTAGCACTTTTCTTGCTCATTTCTCTACTTTGGTTAGTTTTCCTCTAGTTTATGTTTTATTGGTTATCTTATATATTTATTGGTTAAACATGAGGAAAACCAACCTAGGAGCAAAGTAGACAAAGATACAAACGCATAGGCGCAAACGGATCTAAAAACGGAGCTCAAACGAAGAATCTGGAGCCTGTCGATGTTTGCAGAACAAGATGAGACGAAATACATGTGTCCGGATTTGTGTCCGCGTAGACCCTACCCGGACAGGTTTTGTCCGGATTTGAATCCGCGTAGCCCCTACCTGGACAACTCTAAAGCACATTTGTGTCCTTACACGGATAGAAACTTGGACGTCTCACATCCGGATGGGCCAAATCCGGACACAAACTCAGACACGTACAAACTCTCGCCAGGACATTTGTGTCCTTACGCGGACACAAACTCGGACATGACACGTCCGGATGGGCCAAATCCGGACACAAATCTGGAAACGTGTAAATGACTGCGCCGACTCCAGAAATCACACGACTGATAGATCTGCACCGCCTTCGCTGTTTTTCCTCAATTACGGCGCCTACAAACATATCTATCTACTACATCAAACATATCAGGCGCCACATCCCTTATTTTCTTCACCCACGCCTGCTATAAACTTTGTCCTCTTCCCCTCCTTTTCTCCTATAAAACCCACGCTCATTCTTCATCAATTCCCATGATCTGATTACACAACGCTCATCAAAATTCACTCTCCCTCCATCCAAATTCCATTCTCCATCCATATACCACACATCTCCACTTCATTTCCATCATTTCCCATCACCAAATAAGCCTAACTCTTCCATTTTCCAGAAAACCAGACGAAGAAGACGATCTGCACAAAACCAGGCCGTGTCCAGATTTGTGTCCGCTTAGACCCTACCCGGACAGGTGTTGTCCGGATTTGTGTCCGCGTAGCCCCTACCCATACAGGATCAACTTGTGCTTGTTTGTTCATTTTTCTTCGTTCTACCTGTTTATCATCGTTTTGAGGTCGACATAATCACGGAGACAAGCCGGAAGCGAAACAACTCTCCCAAAAAATGGAGTTCTTTCTTTCCTCAAACTTTACTCTGTTTTAATGTCTATCTTTACTCTGTTTTTATTTTTGTCAATGGCTGAGTAATTTTTATTTCGATCCTAGGATGGGGTTTGACCCTAATATTTCTTAAATAAATATTTATTACATGTCTCATTTATTATACTTGTTTTTATTCCTTTCAATAAATATTGTTAAATGCTTTACGTGACAAACTACTGCATTTTTATGGTAACTATCAACATATGATTTTGATATAGTCAATAGTACCACAAAGGAATAAACCTTGGTATTTACACTCCGGATTGAGTAAGAAAATACTGAGGCTATCATTAAGAGTTTGTAACTTACCCTTATTAACTCTAATAGACAATAGATAATTGAGACATGGTTATAAATTTGTTTAAGTAATTTAGGCAATTCCCCCACTATCCTAGGATACCTTTTTCCACCCATATCAATTAATTCACCTTATTTTACTGTATTTATTATTTCTGCACTGATCCTAAACAATCAAGCTTGCCTCCGGCTAAACCCCTTATTCGCTGTTTTTATTAAATACCGAGACTACGATAATTGAACCAATTTCTTTGTGGATACGACACTTGTTGTACTACATCGACTAGGTGCACTTGCCTTTTCTTTGCCCATAAGTATATATATTTCACTATGTATTTTTGGCCAACAACTAGCTTAGGTTTTAATAACTATTGTTATATACATAGTTATTAATCTTAGGTTATAAGTGGACCTAAAACCCGATTAGATCCTAATCAACATAGGGTAGGGTTTAAAAATCGAGGCTCACAGACTGACAACTCTGCTGGGGACCACTTCTTAATATTAACTTGTTTAATTTTAAGAAAGAGGGCTTAACTCAAAAAATTGTTTATTTATGGCTTTATTACATTGTTTGTTTACTTTTTTGCGCAATTTACATTTCTGCACCTTCCACTGAAATTCTTCCGACCCAAGGCCCATTCTAGTACAGGAAAACTCTGCACTTGGGCTTTAGTCCAAAATCCTAGATCTAGGCATCATCTTTCAGGTTCAATCAATACTACTCATTCAGGTTTCAGTCCAAATTCCAATATAGGGTTTTGTTCAGCAATCATTCCGGCCCAAATACCACACTCATGACTCATTCTATTTGGGGCCCATAGACCAATTCATAGTTTTGGCTCATAAGCTTTGCTTTCAATCCAGAAGTTCGGCCCATAGCACAAAACATTTGAATCCAAGATAGTTTGCATAACTCATTCATTCCAGTTTCTAGCTTCAAGGCCCAACAAGAACATCAAATGAATCTCAGACTTCAAGGTTTTCTCTCTCGGCCCAGTGGCCTATTCACGGCTCATGTGGCCTCCTTCAGCCCGTTTGCTTCACTTCTTGTAACACCCCTACTACGCACTTAACAATAACTGAAATCGCAGCGGAAATAAACAACTAAAACAATCACTACACGGTTTGGTGTTACACGCCGTTAGCCACCCACGTGGCTAACAAGGCAGAATACATACAATTTGTACCAGTATGATGATCAGAATCCTGAGCATAGAGCTAACACCATAAATACATAATATACAATACCGAGTATTTAATTACAATCCATCACTGTAAACCATCATTATACCTCCACTATAACAACAACGGATCCAAAATATCATGCCACGGGAGCACAGGCGCATCCCGGGCCCAACATTCAAAATAACTAATAGTATTCCATAAACCTAGAATCTAGAGCCACTCCGCCTCTTCGATCCTCATCCTGCAACATAGGTAAACAATATGGTGCCCCAAAGGGGCTCAGCAACTCATGGCTGGCATGGCTAACGTGCAGCCCATCGACTACCGGGATACACGCAACCAATTGTCATGATAACATGGCATTGATTTTAAACAAACATCTTAGTTAACATAGCAACAAGATTTGCATCACAACATAATCACATAACATAACAAGTACGGTTCTCTTAGGAACCAAACCAAAACATAGTCAATTACTCGGTGAGCCTAGAGATTGCTGCCAAACTCATGCTAAGCTCGTTACATAACTCGTTACCGTCCTGTTAAATGAACGGTTAACTTAACCCATAGGTGTGTCGGATATAGTAATCCAAGCACACTGAACAAACATAGTATGCCCCTGAGCCCGACGTGAGTCAGTAAAATAGCCTTGGATAAGCTAAAGGGAAGGTTGAAAACCAAAATGGAAACAACCATAACATACAAAGAGAATCGAACCGGTTATGACATCGACTCCCATACTCACACGCGTGGCCGGAACAGACCGGACTCCTCACTTCCCCCGTTAGCACTTGTTAGAAAACCCATCATTGGAACTTAATAAGTCAATTCACAAACAAGTGTTTAGGTCTAGTTAGACACACACAGGGGTAATGAGGCATAACTCACCATCACAATAAAATTAACAACTGTAAACTCATTTCATAAATTAAGTCTTACAAGGTCATAAACACACAGAAAAACAAACAACACACAAGCCGGTGTAAACCGGTAGGCAACAGACTGTAAGAAAACCATACCTTGGTCCCTGCTTCGATTGGTTTCCACCGTAGGCAACTCCTATACATAATTAATAATGTCGGTTAATTAACTTATTCAACTTATAATTTACTAAGTGTTTTCATGATATGTTTTATCCTTAATCTTACACTCATTTATCTTTATTATTCATACTAGGGTCCACTACATAACTCTCATTCTCTTTCTTAGATTTAAAGAATTTTTTTTTATGTTCTGGTCCGGACCGCCCCACTGGGGAGGTCCCAGGGACGGTCCACAACAGAAGCTCCCACGCCTGCAGCAAACAACCGGACCTCCCCACAGGGGAGGTCCCTAGGGGCGGTCCACTACAGAACCAATTTTCTAAAGTGTTTTTCTCCTCTTTTTGAACTCCAAATTCATCCCAATTTTTTTCCTATTCTTTACACATGTTCTCCCACATGTTTTAACATCTTTTGGGCACACTAAAACCCTCTCTAATCATCCCAAAAATTCCTTAACACTTAGAACATTTTTTCCTTACACTTGTAACTTTTATTCTTGCCTAGAACTTCACCTAACCAAAGTATTCCCCCATTACCTTATAAGCACCCTTTTAAACATCATTTGCACTACAACCATCCCCTTCACACAAACTTCCTAGGTCCTTCCCACAAGATCTTGTTTTAAACATTCACAAGGCATTACTCTTCCATTGCTCACCAAACTTCGCACAAGACTAAAGCGTACACTCACCACTACTTTGGTATACTTACAATCACCCATTTGATTCTCTAAACGTCCTTGTACAATGCCCAAGTCATTATCATACTCATGAACACCTAAATTCCCTTTCTTTCACCAAATCAACCCTTAACAATTCCTAGTGAAACCTAGGTCACTAAACTTCATTAAAACACCTAAACTTCTTATTTTCTACTCAAATTTTGACATAGCTCCCTTAGTATTTCCTTACACACCAAACACAAGGTTTCTCACCTTTGAACACTCAAGAACACTTATTCACACAAAAATGTTCTTTACACACAACTAAGCCTTAAACTGCACTACATAACAATATAGTGCATAATTTAAATTGCTTGGCACTTAGGCCCTTAAATTGCATGGCTCTTAGGCCCTTAAATCGCATAAACCTTCAACACTGAATTTCCCACATAATATATGCCTTTGACCTGCGAATACATACAATAACACATATGCCTTTTAATAAACCCTTGAGAGTATTTTACTAGCCCATTTACCATTGGCTCCTTAAGTAGTTTAGTAAGCATTTTAAAGCTTAATTTCCCTAAGGCACTTTAGGTTAGGTTATTGAAATACCCCAAACTTAGATATGGTGTTTAAAGGATAAACTAAGTTATAAGGAGGCTAAATAATGCCTTAGAAACATTAAGAAACATTTCTAATCAAAGAAAACATAAGGAAACACCAAAAGAGCAGTTTAGGCAAAAACGTGCTCTAAGCTTGGAGTGACTTGGGTGAGTACCCAAATATTGTTCTAAGACCTTAGTAATATCCTAATGGTCATTTTAAATCAATTAACAAAGAAAACCAAGCTTGAAAACAAGTTAAAACACAAAATGTGCTTTAAGGAGTCTTAAAGCACATTTTTGAAAAATTGTCTTGTAAATGGGTTTTGAGTGGCTAAATGACCATCATTACTCTTTAATTAACATGTGTACTAATTAGTATCACATTAGGAAGTCTAAATAAATGGGAAATCAAAAATTTCACAACAATGTGCCTTGTTTTGTGAATAGTAATTTAATTAAGCTAGTTTATAACATAAGTCAATATAAGTGAGATATTTGGTCAACAAAGACTTAAGTACCCCTTGTTACTTAACGTGGGCCGGTTTTTACAAGGTGAGTCACCACCTTTATTAGTTATTAAGTAAACAAATAATTATAAAGCAAAACTACTATTTACTTTATAAGATAAATATCTTACCTTTGTATACCTCTCTCCTCATCTCTTCATTCTCTCTTGTTCCCACGGTTTCTCTTGCTCTCTCCCTTCTCCATTGACGTGAAGAACAACCCCATGCTAGCTCCACCTTCCTTTGTACACTACTTACTCATTTTAGCTCCAAAACCAAAACAAATTACATATTCTTCTTAGTTAGCTCAAGCTCTCTCTTTCTATCTTTTCAAAATTTCAAGAGCTTTGATTTGGTGCCAATCCAAACCACCATTAGAGGATGAAACTCAAGTTTGGAGACTCCATTGGCTTCTCCATTCTCTTAATGTAAAGAAAGTGTAAGAAAATCTAGGTTTCCATCACTTTTCTTCATGACCGAAAATACATGCTCATGAGGCTTCATTTTAATGCCTTGTTCTAGCTTGTTTTCTACTCTTCAGAGGATAAAGGAGGTCCTTCTTGCTTCATATCCAAGCTTGTCTTGAGAAACCAAGGTAAAACAATCACCTTAATACCTTAAAGCACATTTTAACCTAGGGTTTGTTCCTTAGGGTTAATGTATTATCTAGTACTCATTGGAGTCATTGGATATTGGTTAGAACATTGGCAAGGAGATATATATTGGTGACCGAGATTGCTCAAGGAAAAATCTAAGAGGAAAAGTTTGTGAAGCTTGTGAAAGAGCAAGGTAAATTACTTACAAGGTGTTTTATTGTTTAAGGGAATGGGATTTAGATATGTGATGAGCTTAGTGTAGAGTTTACATTAGAAAAGGGTTATATATAACCTAGGACAGCAATGACTATACTTGTGAATTTTTGACTAAGGAGCAAATGAGAAAAAGGAGATAGTTTAAGAATATCAAGGTGAATTATAAGAAGCATTTTATTTCAATGGGAGCCTTGTTGTGTGTATTCTCAGGTTAAAGGCAAATATATGTGGAAATTCAGTGGTTAAGATTATTGTCATTTATGGGCCTAAGTGCCAAGCATTTAAGTGTATACACTATGTAATGATGTGATGTAGTTTTGGTGTAAATTGTGTGTTAAGGTGTTGTGATGAGAAGTTGAGTGATATTGGTTGTTTGATGGAGAAAAACCAAGTGTTAGGATGTAACTATATACTAGAGAACCCATGGCAAAATTTAGAGGAGAACCTAAGTGTTTGAGATGTTCAAAGGAGATTTCATGACTAAGGAAGTGCTAGGGAGTTCTAAAGGTTGTCTTGATGAAAAAGGGTGAGATTAAGGTGTTTAAATGACTTATAAGACTTACGCATCACTATGAAGGATTTAGGAATCAAAATAATGTACTTGAGTATTTAGGACTTAGGTAAATGTTGATAAAAGAAGCTAGGAAACTTGGGTAAGTTAGATGTAAATGAGTGTAAGACTTCTAGATGATTTAGGTGGAAACTACAGTTTAGGATTTAAGGAAGCCTTGGAAAGTGTAATAGGGATGCAAGTGGTGTATATGGTGTGGTCAAGTTCTTAAGGAGGGAACTTTTGGCTAGTAGAAGTTCTAGGTGAAAGGGGTGTTGAAATGTAGGAAGGGATAAGTGTTAAGTGTTGGTAGTTGTTGTAAGAATTGTGTAAAGGACTGGAATAATCTTTGGAGGTTGTTTTAATGAGTTTGGAGGATGATTTAAGGTGGGTTTAAGGGTCTAAATGATGTTATAACACATTGGAAGGCTTGAGGAAAAGTTTAGTGAAGATTTGACAATGTTTGGGCATGTTCTGGTGGCGTCCGACCCAGCGGTCTGACCTAAATTTGGGTCGGACGACCTCTGTTAGGCGCCAGTGAATGGTTCTAGAATGGTCCGACCCAGAGGACTTGGGTCGGACATGGGTCGGACGGGTGTGTTTTAAAGGGCGGTTAATTTCTGGAATGGTCCGACCCAAAGGACTTGGGTCGGACATGTGGAGTTTTTTAAACCCGAAAGTTACTGGAAGGGTCCGACCCAGATGGTGGGTCGGACGGTGGGTCGGACGACCCTTAACACTGAAAAAAAAACTGAAATTATAAGAATGTTTAATGGTATTAATGGTACCCCATCTAGAGGGCATTGATGATTAGAAACCTAAGAACCTAAGGGGATTAAGTTAAGTTAAATATAAGTTCATAAGCTTAAGGTTAAGTTGCAAGATTAAGTTATAAGACTTTAGAAGTGTTAATTGGGGACCACTAAGGGTTAAATAAGATAAATAAGTTAAGCAATGTATAGATACTTAATCATTTAAGGTGGATGGATATTTTAGGACTTGAAAGTTGGAAACCGGAGGAGTATTAAACAACCGGGACGATCGACGGTGAACGGTACAGTCTTTCTTGTGACCTGCTTGCTAACGAGGTGTCCCTCGGCTTGTGTGCTATCTGTTTATTTGCTATGACTAAGATAAGATAAAGCATGCAACCGGTTATACTTTTCTCGTTGTGATTGTGTTTATTTTACACTAACCCACGGGACTTGAGAATGCTGCTAACTAAGTTTAGTACTCACTGGGTTAAGGATAAGAACTAAGTATTGGTGATTGTTGGTTTTTACCCGTCAAGGTTTAACTAACACTTGATAATTAAGGCTTTCACTAACCATAACTTGGGGTGGGAGTGAGGAATCCGGAATGGTACCGGCACATGTGTATTGGGGGAGGTCGGTATCTGAATCAGACCCGACTTCCAAATAAGACTTGTATTTAGACTCGTCGCCTAGGGTCAACAAACCGACCCGACCACCCGGGCTACTGTTTGAGGTGGGAGGCACATTAAGGATGGCGTGGGGGGATCGAGCCTATATCCCCAACAAATTAAGAAAGGTAGCTTATCGTCAGATAGTGCACTGCTTCCGGCTAGGGTTAACCAAGCCCTACAAAGATAAGCAACCAATTAAGGGCTAACCAATCTAATAGTGGAGCGGTTGGCAATTATAAGGTTAAGGAGATTGTGGATCTAAGGAGTTAAGAACTAACTCACTTATTAAGGGAACGCCTGAGTCGTTCATTTGCTTATGAGCTATTTATGTTCATTGTGGTTGTTCGTTTATTGCGTTTCATATTATGCTTATTATGTCAATCAACTTCCATGCTATCGACAATTAGTCGTCGTAGCCCCGTTAGCTTGGGGGCCATGGGAGGGTCGTACCAGCATTCGTGCTGACCCCCTTTGGGGGCTGTTTTTACACTTGCAGGTAAGCGGCCGATGAAGTCACACCATGAGAGTAGGAGCGGGTAGCCCTAGGTGGGATTTATTTTGGAGTACGGGTAGCGCCTGTGCACCCGTCAGTTAGTAGCTGAACATGAGCTTGTGAAATATTGTATGGTTTTGGAGAATACTTTAAACTCGGTTGGTGTATGTATTGTGAATATGTGATTGTAAATATTTAAGTAACAGTATTTCTTGTTGGTTAGACCGTAGCAAGGTCCTGGTGATAGTTATTCCCGCTGCGACGTTTAAGTATTGTTTGTTAAGTAGCGATAACCACGACTGGCTTAGGACGGGGTGTTACAAAAAGTGGTATCAGAGCGTAGTTACGCTCTGATCAAGAAATACCGGACATAAGAAACCACCGAGTTAGGATATAAGTTAAGGAATAAGTGACGGGTTAAGGGTGTGAGAAGTTAGAGTGAGTAGAGTCAGATGACCACTAATAAGTGTGGATCGTCTTTACCGTCTACGGACGTTATAAATTCGTTAACCGAAACAGTGGTGCATACGAATCTAATGTGAGTTGTGCTTGTTCAGATGGCAGGACGTCCTAGAGGAGGCCGAGGTCGTGGCCAGGGCGATGATGCTTCAGGAATACCGGGAGGGCAGACGATCGCCGAGATCGTGGCTGCCGCATTAGGGCACATGGGCTACCAGCCTGGTGTGGGTGCACCACCTCCACCGCCACAACCCAGGGAACCAAATTGGGTGAAGAGTCTTGCAGACCTTCGACCCGCACACTTTAAGGGGGAGACCGATCCCGCCAAGCTTGAGGCGTACATCTCCGAGCTAGAGACCGCCTTTGAGACCCTTGATGTCCCTGTTGGGATCAAGGTGCGTCTGGCTGCTTTCTATCTGAAGGGGGCGGCAGGCGATTGGTGGAAGCTGGTGAGGGCCGAGCATGTGGCCAATCCAGAGTTCGGCTGGGAGCAGTACACCGCCTTTCTACGAGTAAAGTACTACCCCGCCCATGTCCAGACGAAGAAGCGCTTGTAGTTGGATGCGCTTAAGCAGACCGACAAGATGACGGTGGACGAGTATTACACAGAGTTCACCGCCTTGCTCCGTCTTCTACCAGGTCTTGGGTATTCAGACCAGATACTGGTGGACCGCTTCTATGGCGGGCTTAGCCACCGACTCCGCTACGGCATGGGGCCGACGAGTTATACTACCTTGCAGGTAATAAGAATGAGTAAGATATAATTAAGTGAATAAGATTTAGTTTGTGAGAAATAAGAGGAACTAATACCTTGGGAAGCAGGAGTGCTATCATGCCGCTACTAAGGTTGAGATAACCGTCCAGCTGAGGGACGAGGACAATGCCAAAAGAAAGAGTGCTGGGAAGAGTACCGAACACCAAGGGCAAGGTGGGTACAAGAAACAGAAGTACCAGCCTCAAGCCCAAAAGAACCAGAACCAAAAAGGAAAGGAGGAAAAAGAGAAGGCTACTGATGAGCCACTGAAACTGACTTATGCTTATGCTGCTAAGCCCCTACGCTCCAGGGCACCAAAGAGTAAGGAAATACATCTTGAGTAAATAAGGATGGTGGACAACATTGAGACACAATCACTGATGCAATGCTTAATCAGGTACTGAGACTGGAAAGGAAACCGGAGGTGGCTACCAACGACACTACTATTGCCAGAGGTGCAAGGGGGACCACCCCGGAGTTGACTGCAGGGGGAATAAGGTGGAGTGTAACTTTTGTGGAGTACTCGGGCACCGGGCATATGAGTGCTACGGGAACCCGGAGAGTAAGAATTACAGACCCAGTTTTAAGATTAAGGCCAAGACCGATCAGGGATCTGGATCCGACGGTCAGAGGAGGGGGCAGCAAGCTGTAGACAAGAACCCACGGGTGACCCAGAAGTCGGGACCCACATTACACTTGGTGGACCGGGACGATGAGCCTGAACCCTCATCGAGGCCAGGTACCGCTATAACCACTTAGTAATAAAATTGCCTGCTTACCGCATTATCATGCATGTTGGGTGAATAATTGAGTTAAGTAAAAATGAGATGAGATTAGAACTTAAGTAAGATATAACCTACTACCACTTTAGGAAGCTTCAACATCTGCTATCCAATACCATTTACACCTAACCCGGAGCACACCGACATCGAAACCATAGACTTTCCAACCGAACAATGTCAGGTTATCCGCCCAGGTATGATCTTATTAAGGGGATACCTGACACCCGAAGCGCAAATAGCCATCATCAGGAAATGCAGTCAACTAGGAATGAGGCCGGGAGGTTTTTATACACCGGAGTACCTAGGGGGAGCAAGAATGAAGTTAAAAATGATGAGCTTGGGCAAGGATTGGAATCAGTATGCCAAGAAATACCAAACCACGAGGATGCAAGATGGAGTCTCACCACCGGGAATACCCGAAGAGTTCCATCCAGTTATTACACAAGTCGTGGAAATCACTCAGCAGTTGGAAGCTGAACCGATTCCAGACATTCAGGCAGACATTTGCATTGTAAACTTCTACGAGAAGGATGGGCGACTTGGACTACACCAGGATAAGGACGAGACAACGGAGTCTCTCGAAAGAGGGATACCTGTAGTGTCTTGGTCCATTGGGGATGATGCAGAGTTTTTATACGGCGAGCAGAAGCGTGCGGACCGTGCGAATAAGTTCGTACTTAAGTCTGGAGATGTATTAGTTATGGGTGGAGAATCAAGGATGTTACACCATGGGATTAAGAGAATCAAGTTGAATACAGCACCATCAGCAGTAATCAATGCAACGCATATGAGACCTGGGAGATTAAACCTAACCTTTAGACAATATTAGTCATGTAATGTTAGAATGAGATGAGGAATAGATGTAAGATTGAAGCACATGTTGTAAACAGGATGGTTATGAATAAAATAACAGTGCTGTTCATATAAATTGTTACGACTCTTGTTATACCATCAATACTCATGAAGCTTGTGAACACAATTAGGTTATGGACTCGGTACGGAAGGTGTGCTAAGCGTACTTACAGAGGCACAGGCCGACGCCAGCGGTACAATCCTCACTGGCACCTTTCCGATTAATGGGATTGAGGCATCAGTTCTCTTCGACTCAGGGGCCTCGCATACCTTTGTCTCGGCATCTTTCACGAGCAGATTGGGGCTAGACGCTGATGAGCTACCCGACTTCACGGTTACACTCCCGTCTAAGGAGAAGGTTCGTAGCACTCGTTACTACCGAGGAGCCAATGTCAGAATTAAGGGAGAGGACTTTCCAGTCAGTTTTATTGAGTTCAGTGAGCTAGGATTTGATGTTATCTTCGGGATGAACTGGTTGGAGCGGCACAAGGGACGTATCCTCTGCGTCGAGCATAGATTGCTGCTCAGGAGTCCGTCTGGGGTAACAATATCATACCGCCAGAGGCCCAGAGAGCCTTCGACTAAGATCATCACCGCCATGGTAATGTATAAGGAATTGAGGAGAAAGGAAGAAGTGTACCTCTGCTATGTACAGGACATAGAGAGAGACCCGAGTTCGACCCGACTTACCGGTAGTGTCGGAGTTCCCCGACCTATTTCCACGGGAACTGCCCGGCATGCCACCCACTCGGGAGGTAGAGTTCACCATCGAACTACTACCTGGTACCGGACCTATAGCCAAGACACCATACCGCATGGCTCCGGCAGAAATGAATGAATTAAAAGATCAGTTGAAAGATTTATTGGATAAAGGATTTATAAGACCAAGTGTGTCACCATGGGGAGCGCCAGTCCTCTTCGTGAAGAAGAAGGATGGTAGTCTCCGCCTCTGCATCGACTACAGAGAGCTGAATGCAGTGACAGTGAAGAATAAGTACCCACTACCCCGCATTGACGATCTGTTCGATCAGTTGAAGGGAGCATCTGTGTTCTCCAAGATTGATCTCAGATCGGGGTATCATCAGATAGCCATTAAGGAGGGAGACATTGAGAAGACGGCATTCCGGACACGATACGGCCACTATGAGTTTACAGTGATGCCGTTCGGTTTGTCGAACGCACCGGTGAAGTTTATGGATCTGATGAACCGCTTGTTCCGGGAGCAGCTGGACAAGTCGGTTGTGGTGTTTATTGATGACATTTTGATATACTCAAAATCTAAGGTTGAACATGAGGAACATCTGAGGAGAGTATTGGAAATATTGAGGGAGAACCAGCTATATGCTAAGTTCTCCAAATGTGAGTTTTGGCTTGACCAGGTCTCTTTCCTAGGTCATGTCATCTCGGATGCTGGGATCTCAGTGGATCCAGCAAAGATTGATGCCGTACGTACTTGGCCAAGGCCGAAGACTGTTACCGACATCCGGAGCTTTCTCGGTCTGGCAGGTTACTACAGGAGGTTTGTTAGGGATTTCAGCAAGGTCGTGAAGCCGATGACCAGTCTGATGAAGAAAGATGCACCGTTCTTGTGGACGACTGACTGTGAGAAATCATTTCAGAGTTTGAAGGACTCACTGACCACTGCACCGGTTCTGACCATTCCAGACGGTACAGAGGGCTTTGAGGTTTACTGTGATGCATCTGGCAGAGGGCTGGGTTGCGTGCTCATGCAACATGGCAAGGTGGTGGCATATGCCTCACGCCAGTTGAAGAAACATGAGGAGAACTACCCCACACATGATTTAGAGCTGGGAGCTGTAGTCTTCGCTTTGAAGATATGGCGCCACTACTTATACGGGGTTAGTGTGACGATCTACACCGATCATAAGAGTTTAAGATACATATTTACTCAGAAGGAATTGAATCTCAGACAGAGAAGATGGTTAGAATTCTTGAAAGACTATGACATTGACCTCCAATACAAAGAGGGGAAGGCCAATGTTGTAGCAGACGCCCTGAGCCGTCGAGCACACTCACTCCATTCGCTAGTTTCTTTCTCCAGCTTGGTCGATGAGGTGCGAGAGGCTCAGAGGACAGATGAGTACATGAAAGAGGTCAGGCAGAAGCTGACAGATGGTACCTTTGAGAGTCAAGAATACGACTTCAGACTTCATGATGATGATCTGATCAGACTTAAGGGCCGGTTATGCATACCACGGGGCAACACGGATCTGAAAGACCGTATACTTAGGGAATCACACTGTTCTTCAGTTTCCATCCATCCGGGAGCCTCTAAAATGTATAAATACATGAAGAGATACTTTTGGTGGTCGGGGACGAAGACAGATGTTACCGAGTTCGTCTTTAGGTGTCTCACATGCAAGAAGGTAAAATTCGAGCACCGACGACCGGGCGGAATGGTACAATCGATGCCAGTTCCGGAATGGAAGTTCCATGATATCTCCATGGACTTTGTAGTTGGACTCCCACCTGCTAGGGGAGGTCTCAACATGATATGGGTGGTGGTGGATCGCCTTACCAAAGTAGCCCGTTTCATACCGATGAAGGATACTTGGAAGGTGACCAAATTAGCTGAGTTGTTTGAAAAAGAAATCATGAGACATCACGGGATACCGAAGACCATAGTGTCAGATAGAGATACCAGATTCCTTTCGAGGTACTGGAGAGCTACCAGAGAAGCGTTGGTGTAACACCCCAACCCGAAATCCAATAACATGTGTGATGATCACTCCCAATAATACATAAACTACAGCGGAATAAAATACAACAAACGGGCGGTATTACAATGCCGTTGGCCACCCTTGTGACCAACAAGGCTAACTCCAAATACAATTCTCAAAAGTCACGGTCTGAATACGAATACAACCCGAGATACTAGGAATCAAACTCAAAGGTACAATAAATAAGTAAGACAAATAACTAGTAGTAGACTCCCATAGCTTGGTCTACCCCACCTACACTCAGTGTGGTGATCTTCTCAACTTCAGGTACCTGGAATTGTTTAGCCATGAAATGGCTCAGCAAAATAATTGCCGGTATGGAAAACGTGCAGCCCATCGGCTACAGGGCCACACCAACTAATTGTCTAATATATGCAGTTCATTTATAAAGCTGTAAATAAGCATGTCATGATAATATCAAGTATCCACACAAGGACAATAATGTCACATAGAACAAGACTGCAGAAGGTCAAGTTAGATGAACTGTAATCCTTTAATGATAGTCGAGTCCACACAATGGGACTGACAGGTATAAATGTATATTTCAAATAGTGAAGGTATAGTGACCTCGTTAGGATTGAAAGGTTGGGTAACTAGACCCTCAGAAGATAACGTAGTTAACTCCTGTACTGAGAAATGTGGGAATCGAACCCTCGAGAGGAATGAAGTCTTCCTCTCCACTGAACTGTTGGGAAGTGAACCCTCGAGAGGAATAAAGTCTTCCTCTCCAATGAAACGTTCCGTCGTGACGTAGACTGAATAGGAGACGACCTGAGACAGGTACAACTCCTGTAGCATGCATGGCCAGATCCAACTGGGCTCCTCCTTCTCGTAGTATAGGGTTGTTAGGTGTCACACAAGGACGATAAATAAGAACACAATGTGTATTGTCAATTATCACGTTTAGGATAATGACGTTTGTTATAAAGTGAAGTTAGTGAGAGACTTGTGAGCAAGTTCTCGGTACAATAAAGCGTAGGTATTTAATCCACTGGTGTTGTAGTGTTGTATGCGTGGGACATACACGTCGTAGTTAGAAACATTCACGCATATATAATAACACAACAGTTCACAAGAGTAAAACACATTTTACATTAATTATCTTGGTCGTTAATTCAAACAACAGGTAGCACACAAGCCGATGTAATCCGGTAGCAAACAGGTTGCAAGAATTCCATACCGTTCACCGTAGGTTGCAGTTGATTATACCCTGGTCAACGTCTGGTCAAACAAAGCCCTAGAATAGGATTAACTGGGAGGGTTAATTTATGCTACCCTTATATAATAATTTTATTGGATCATTCAACAAATTCCGTACTTGTTATTTCATGTGAGGTTTATTTCTTTTAGTTACCTCATGATTTAATGTATAACTTATTTGTTATCCCTTTGGATTTATTTATTAATCCTTTAATGTACATATAGGTATTTATTTATTCATGTACTTTATTTGTTGGTTATTTTTAAATGTCTAGGTGACATAACAACTAATAATTTCTTAACTATATTTATATGCCATACATGGACATAACATTCTTATAGTTTTTATTATTCTCCTTTTAGCCATAAATAATATTTATTGATTACTTTTGAATTCCTTATAACTATATAAGCCATAGTTTTAATTCCATAATTCCTTTAATCAAAGTTCTTTCTTCTAATTCCTCCAAATATCCATATAGGACCTATATTTATTTAAATCTAAATTCTTACCCTTATTTTGGTTATTTACAAAACAACTATATTAATTCATAAACTTTACTTTTAAATTCTAATCTCATTATATTATATAGTTTTAATTCCTTATTTAATTAAATTACAAAACTACCAATAATATTTTGGTATATATTTTTGGAATATTATAACTTTTCAAAAATTACCATTTGACCCCTCAAACTTTCGGCCTTAATAATTTATTTCCTATAATTACAATTTAACCACAAAATCTTATAACCTTTATATAATGTCTTATAAACTATAGTTTTAATTTTAATTTCCTTTAATTGCCGAATATATACTTATAAATGCTTAAATTACAAATCTAGCCCAAAGTAATTCGGCTTTGGTCATGTACTTTCCATTAATTACATTTCCACCCCAAAACTTTATAATAGTTACTTAATAACTTATAAACTATAGTTTAAATATTTAATTCTTCAAAATTTCGAAAGTGAACCTAATAATTCTCTTAATTATGAATTCGCCCATATTCAACTCCAAACTTTCATAATAAGTTTCATAAATTACATAATAGCCCAAAACTTTATAAAATGTTATTTTATCACTTGTTTAAATTATCTAAAATTCATAAACTTAATTCTTAACCTTATATTATATTATATTAACACCAAACAGACCCTTAACTCTCGGTTTTCACAATAAACACACCAAACTTTGTAAAAATTACATTTAAGCCATAACTAATTAATTAGCCATTTAAGCACTAATAAAATATTTTTAACTCACCAAACTTTATAGTATAAGTTTATATACATAAGTAGCTCATTAAAATCTATTTAACACTTAGACCATTCGGCCATAATTAATTAGTGACCATATAGTATATAAAAGTGGATTTATATGACAAAATAATTATACATAAATTCATAGGAGTTATATAACTCATGTAAAAATTATTGTAATGTCTTATATTGATTCCTAGCTCAAAATAGAGTATTTTTGCCCTTGACATTTCGGCTTGAATTGGTATGTAACATAAATAAGTTTTGGGACACAAAAATGTGTCTTACGGTAATTATTTTCCATATATGTTATAGATTATATTTTTGGCATATAATACTATATAGTTTCGGTTTTAATTAACCTAGGAGATGTACATAATTTTTGTATAATTTTTAGAAGCTTAACCAAGATTAAAACATAAATATTAGCTTAGTAAACTTACTTCTTAACAAAGGTGGTTAAGTGCTTGAACTCTTCTTGAATCTCCAAGCTTTCTCCAAGGAAATTTTGATGCTCCACTTCGGTTATAGGCAAGTGGTGAAGGAGTTTAGGAGTTAGATCTTGAATAAAGATCTTAAGTAGATTGTAAGTAGTTTTCCAAGAATTTACCTTAAGCTTTTTCTCCTTGTAAATTCGGCTCACTTAAGGTGGATGAAGAACAAGTTTTCCTTCATGAAAATGAAGAAGAAAAGAGCCTTAGAAGAAGTAGAATTTGGTTACACATAAAAATGTGCTTTAAGGATCTACAAGCATTAAAACTACCTTAAGATGACCTTGAGATGCTCCTTGGTTTAATGTTGGTTTGGACAACCTTCTTGGAGCATTAGTTGATGCTGAAATGCTAAGGTGTGCTAGGAGGAGTTTTGCTTCAAGGCTTGACAAGAAATGCTAGGAAATTACCTTAAAGATGAAGATAGAAGTTAAAACTCCATTAATGGACTTAAGAGCTTCAAAGGAAGAAGATGAAGCAAGAAGAGAGAGGAGGGAGCCTTACCAATTCGGAAATGATGAGTGCAAAGGAGAGAATGAGACTAAGCTCACGTAAGAAGAGAATGCAATTTGGAATTTGATTTTTGTTTTGTTAATTTTTAATGTCAATTGACCATTCTTTTCTTTAGTTTATTCAATGAGTTATTGGCTCAATAAATGCCCATCTTTCCAGCATGTGTTCGGCCATAATGCAAGACAAGGCAATGTGGAGGGAAATAATGGTGAGCTAAATGACAAGGTAAGAAAAGTAAGGTTTGTTCTTTTGATTTTTCTAAGTCTTGCTTGTCTTCTTCTTCTCTTGTAGGTGACCGAATTCATAGCTCAAATGGAGGGTCTCAATCGGTAATGAAGAGCCAAGGACGAGCAAAGGAAGTCACTTGAATTTTAAGAAAGCAAAAAGGTGGAATCTAGATCTACTTTTTGCCTTTTTCATTTTGTTTTTGTCTAGCCAACATGGCCTTGTTACCTTGCATAATTTCGACAGCATGGAGGTCATATGAGACCTATATTTCTTTTCTATTAAGTATTATAACACATGGGAAGGTGAGTCACCATGTTTTATGTCTTTTATAAAGTTTTAATGTAAGTTTTATACTAGTTTTTGGACATAAAATCGGCCCCTATAGAGCACCTGGTTTGACACTGCCTCCAACTGATTTAGAAGTTACATTTAACCCTATTTAAGATTCTTAATTCGTGGCATGTCAAAAACTACAAGGTAATTGCGTAAAACGCGTTTTAGTGACACCCGAAGGTGTGTTTTTGTGCTCTAAGGAAATTTTGGGAAATAAATTGTCTTGATGAGTTCCAAGTGTTTATAAACACTTATTATAGTAAATAAACATATATTAAGATGTTACATTGAGTTATATGGGGTTACATTAACCCATGTCATAATTTACGGGCCATCGGGACACTCCCGGGCAAAAAGGAGCGCTAAGAAATCCTCCTGTGGTTTTTGTTGAATTTTGGGAAACCACTTCGTGGGTTCTCTTTAGAATGGTTAATAATGATGTTAGAAACTCTAGGAATTAATTTTATAGGAGTTCGTGCCACCTCGGCACTCCTCTGGGCTTTTCGTGCTTTAAGGGGCGTGTGTGAGCACTCCCGAGCGTTTTGCGTTTTTGACTGAATATAGCCTAGGGAATATGTTTATATATTCATATAATAAATGTATGACCATTTGGTTTAAGTTTAGAAGGTCATACAAGGTCATGCTTGACCATATGTTTCTAAGGCGTTTTAGCGTTTATGGAGAAACGACTATTTTTACGTAACGTTCTCATGCATGGGTTTGCATGCGTACGTGAAATGATTTATATTTGAATTATTTTCCATTAAATAATGGTTATATAATGTTAATTAGGTTTGGGGTATTTCAGTTGGGTACAGAACTCAAGCTGAGTACCGCGTTCCATCCTCAGACAGATGGTCAGACTGAGCGTACTATTCAGACACTCGAGGACATGCTGAGGGCATGTGCCTTAGACTTCCAGGGCAGTTGGATTGACAAATTGCATCTGATCGAGTTTTCATACAATAATAGCTATCACGCTTCGATCAAGATGGCACCTTTTCAAGCGTTGTACGGTAGACCATGTCGTACACCGCTCTACTGGGATGAGTCGAGTGAGACGGTCAATATAGGACCAGAGTACTTAGAGCAAGTTAAGGCTGAAGTTCAGCAAATCAGGGAGAACATGAAAGCTGCTCAAGATAGGCAGAAGTCGTATGCTGATGTTCGACGACGGGACCTGGAGTTCGCAGTGGGCGACCAGGTATTTCTGCGAGTTTCACCGATGAAGGGTGTATTCAGGTTTGGGCAGAAGAGCAAATTAAGCCCAAAGTTTGTTGGTCCTTATGAGATTACGGAGCGTGTAACACCCCCAAACACTGGCCTAGGAGTTAGGGGTATTACACGCCGCGTATTATTACATAATAACGCAAGGCTCTAATAAACGAACTTAAACAGGTAGTCAAATAAGGCCCAAACGGAATACTTAAATAAAGTATAAAACAAGAGATGTTAAAACATCCCCAAAAGTCATTACAGAACCCACCAAACTAATGTCAAAAGCGGAAGCTAACAAAATATGCCCAAAGGCCCAAATTCAATACAAAGTCTCAAAAGAAGCTAAAAACAAAGCAGCTAAACTCCAGAAGCTGAGGGGAGACGATCCTCGCTTAATCAATCTGCAAAAGCGTTAGAAGTAGGGGAATGAGCACACAACTATGCCCAGTAGATGACCAACTTCATCAACCAGCATGCTCAAAACATTTACAGAATGTTATCAAAACAGAAGGAGTCAAGAGAATCCATAAACATATCAAAAGTCAGAAACAGAAGTCCAATCATTAAAGGACTAAACAGAGCTGAAGCAGACAGAAGCAGAAAACAGAGTGGGACACTAGCTGATCACAGTATACAGACAGAACAAGCAACTAGCTCGTGAACAGAACGAGGAAACCTCACTCGTAAACAGAACAGGTGTAAACACCCGTGAACAGAACGGGGAACATCACCCGTGAACAGAAGGATCCTACATAGCGCGCTACGAGACAGCGAAACCAGCCATCCAAAGGCTCAGACACGGAGATAACTAGGTCCCAAAACAGAAGCTCAAATACAGATAAGCGTATGTGCACCAAAGGCACCAGAAAGCTCATAGATAGCTTGGAATTCAGAAGGGGAATCCAACCCCGCAAACAGAAGTCAAAACGGAGCTCAAACGAGCAAGTTATGGCCAAAACAGTAGCCTGTCCGAACTTGTGTCCGGACATCAATGTTCGGACACAAGTCGAGACTCAGAAGGCAAAACCAGACAGATGTCCGAACTTGTGTCCGGACTTCAAAGTTCGGACACAAGTCGAACCTTAAAACAGATGGAGAGTCAGAGGTGTCCGAACATCCAAGTTCGGACGGATGTTCGGACGTTCTTCGGAAAACAGGACGTGGAGAGTCCGAACTTGTGTCCGGACGTCCAATGTTCGGACACAAGTCGAAGTCAAAATCAGAGAATGCAGAAGGCTGTGTCCGAACTTCAAAGCTCGGACGGAAGTTCGGACACAGCGAAGATTTTCAAAAGATTAAGCGCAGAAGGGCATGTCCGAACTTCAAAGCTCGGACGGAAGTTCGGACATGCCGAAAACCTCAGAAATCAGAAGCGAATTTAGCACGAACAAAAGCACCAAAACTTACTCAAATCAACACACACATTTACAAAACAACCTTGGGGGTTTAATCCATTGAAATGGCATTAAACAGACATAAATCACGCACCAACACAAGATCAAAACATTGAACTAACTGATAGAATCCAAATCCCCAAGGCTGAACACACGGATCGAATCCGAAAGCCACCTACCTCGGATTAACAGCAGAGACAATCCCTCAATTCTGAACAGCAGAATCCAGCCAATGTAGACCCTCAAACGCAGACCGAACACAAACCAATTCACTGAGCAAAACACAAATGCAAAACTCCCAATTCAGAAAACGGAACCCAAACTCTGAAACTGAAATTACAATCCAAAACTGCACACAACCCTCACCTGAATACGACGACGAACCCACAGACGAAGCCGACAGCAGAAGGAATCAATCGAACGCAAGAACCAACGCTGAACCACAATCAGATTGTCGAGGAAATCAGAACGAGGAAAAATACCGGAACCAGCGGATTAAAGAAAGAGGAATCTGTCACGCCTACCTCGAATGGACCAGCAATTCGCAACGGCGGCGAAACCCACAGTAGAACTTGGATTGCAAAACAACACTTGCAAGGCTGAGCGCTTGATTGAGCGATCTTGAGAGAGAGAAAGAGAGCAAGGGAGGAGGAGCGTACTGACGAGATTCAAAACTGACAGAGTGAGGGGGAGTCGTGAGAACGTGATTAGAATAATGACTAGGGAATTATTAATATAACTCAATTAATAATCTCTTACCAAAAATTCGAAAGAAGAAGACCACCTCGCCCTTGTCTTTAATCTAAAGGACTTCCATGTCCTGAATTAAGATTGAACCGACTTAAAGATGAATTGTGACGAAATAAAATATAACCAAATCTTGGGTTATAACATCACCTCCCCCTTAAAAGAATTTCGTCCTCGAAATTAAAACATACCTACTGCTCGAAAAGGGCGGGAAACTTAGAACGCACATCACTTTCGACCTCCCAGGTCGCCTCTTCCTCTGACTGTCCCGACCACTGCACCTTCACCAAGGGCATGGTCTTACTTCTGAGCTTACGGACGTCCCGAGCTAGGATCCTCGAAGGAACTGCCTCAAACGTGAAATCCTCCCTCAACTGAAGCGGACTGAAGTCGATCACATGAGATGGGTCCGGAATGTACTTCCTCAGCATCGAAACATGGAAAACACTGTGCACTGCTGCTAAAGACGGAGGCAGAGCCAAACGATAGGCAACCGGTCCGATCCTCTCTAGGATCTCAAAAGGACCCACAAAACGAGGGCTAAGCTTGCCTTTCTTCCCAAAACGAACGACTCCTCGCACTGGCGAAACCTTCAGATACACATGATCGCCCACCTCAAACTCTAGAGGTCGTCTCCTCTGATCGGCGTAACTCTTCTGACGACTCTGAGCCACAAGCAGACGCTCTCTGATAGACTGAATCTTGCCCACAGCATCCTGAACCAAATCTGGACCAATCACCGCTCTCTCCTTCAGATCATCCCAACAGATGGGTGATCTGCACCTCCTGCCATACAAGGCCTCAAAGGGAGCCATCCCGATACTGGTCTGAAAGCTGTTATTGTACGCGAACTCTATCAGTGCCACGTGCTGATCCCAGCTGCCCCCAAAGTCGAGTACACATGCCCTGAGCATGTCCTCGAGGACCTGATTCGTCCTCTCTGTCTGCCCGTCTGACTGAGGATGGTAAGCTGAACTGAAAGACAACTTCGTCCCCAAAGCCTGATGCAAACTCTGCCAGAACCTGGACACAAACCTCGGATCTCTGTCAGACACAATCGAAGCCGGAACCCCATGCAGCCGTACTATCTCATCAATGTACAACTGGGCTAAACGGTGCAAACTGAAAGTCTTCCTGACAGGCAAGAAGTGAGCGCTCTTCGTGAGCCGGTCCACAATGACCCAAACTGCATCAAAACCCCTCGGAGTCTTCGGCAATCCCATAACAAAGTCCATACCGACGCTCTCCCACTTCCACTCCGGAACGGGAAGAGGCTGAAGCAAACCAGCTGGTCTCTGATGCTCGGCCTTGACCTGCTGACAGGTCCTACATCTGGATACAAAGTCGGAGATGTCCCTCTTCATATTGCTCCACCAGAAAGTCTCACGCAGATCCCGGTACATCTTCACACCTCCTGGGTGTACCGAGTAAGGAGCTCCATGAGCCTCCTGCATGATCTCACGCCTCAACGCGTCGTCTGCCGGCACACAAACACGGCCTCTGAACCTCAGGCAGCCATCCTCTGCAACTCTGAACTCAGACTCCTGACCAGCAGACAAACCCTCTCTGATCTTACACAGACTGACATCAAGCTCCTGACTGGCCTTGATCCGGTCGATCAAGGTAGGCTGAACCTGCAGTGCTGCTAACATCCCAGACCTCTCTGGACGGACAACCCAGATACCCATGCGCTGCAACTCCAGAGCAGACCTCTGCACACCAGACAAAGCACAGACGGTCCCAGACGGACCCCTCCTACTAAGCGCATCAGCAACCACATTCGCCCTACCCGGATGGTAGAGGATCTCTAAATCATAATCGTGCAACAACTCCAGCCATCTCCTCTGCCTCAAGTTCAACTCCTTCTGAGTGAACAGATACTTGAGGCTCTTATGGTCCGTATACACCTTGCACGCTGCCCCATACAAGTAGTGCCTCCAAATCTTCAACGCAAAGACCACCGCAGCCAGCTCCAGATCGTGGGTCGGATAGTTCTTCTCATATGGCTTCAACTGACGAGAGCCATATGCTACTACCTTCCCCTGCTGCATCAGAACACATCCAAGTCCCCTATGGGACGCATCACAGAAAACCTCAAGACCCTCGGTCCCCTCCGGAAGAGTCAAGATCGGCGCAGTAGTCAACCTCTTCTTCAGCTCCAGAAAACACTGCTCACAGGCATCGCTCCACTCGAACTTCACATCCTTCTGCAGCAGACGAGTCAACGGAATCACCAACTTGGAGAAGCCCTCCACAAACTTACGATAGTAGCCCGCTAGTCCAAGAAAGCTACGAATATCTCCGACATTAGTAGGCCTGGCCCACTCAGTAATAGCTCGAATCTTCTCCGGGTCCACGGAGATACCATCCTTGGAGACCACATGTCCCAAGAATACCACCTGATCTAGCCAGAACTCGCACTTCTTCAGCTTCGCATACAACTCGTTCTCCCTCAGAGTCTGGAGAACGGTCCTCAAATGCTCCTCGTGCTCCTCAGCACTCTTGGAATACACCAAGATGTCATCGATGAAAACTACAACGAACTGGTCCAAAAACGGCTTGAAGACTCTGTTCATCATATCCATAAATACTGACGGCGCATTCGTCAACCCGAATGGCATCACTAGGAACTCGTAGTGTCCGTAACGAGTCCTGAAAGCGGACTTAGGCACGTCGTCTGCCTTAATCCTCAGCTGATGATATCCCGACCTCAGATCGATCTTCGAAAACACCTTAGCTCCTGCTAACTGGTCGAACAAGTCGTCTATGCGCGGGAGAGGATACCTATTCTTAATGGTAACCTTGTTGAGCTCCCTGTAGTCAATGCACAACCGCATACTACCGTCCTTCTTCTTTACAAACAGCACTGGCGCTCCCCAAGGCGACACACTCGGGCGAATGAAGCCCTTATCCAGCAGCTCCTGCAACTGGACCTTCAACTCCTTGAGCTCAGCAGGCGCCATCCGGTATGGGGCCTTCGAAATCGGCTGAGTCTCAGGTGCGAGCTCGATCGAGAACTCCACCTCTCTGACAGGGGGAAGCCCAGGCACATCATCCTGGAACACATCTGGGAAGTCTCTGACCACTGGAATCTCCTCCAACTTCGCATCCTTGCGAACCTCAGGGATGTAGCACAGATATCCCTGGCATCCCTTCCTCAGAAAACGGAACGCCTGCATAGCAGATATGACTGGCGGCGAGCACGGGAGTCCATTCCCTGCTACAACTAGACGGGGCTGACCCGGCTCCTCAAAAGTGACTCTCGAAGCAGCACAATCAATATGGGCATGGTGCGCAGCAAGCCAATCCATGCCCAGAATCACATCAAAAGAAGTCATCTCCATCGGGATGAGGTTAGCACACAGAGTCCTATCTCTGACTAACACAGGACTATCTTTGCAAACAGAATTCAAACATAGAAGAGTCCCTAACTAATGGACTATGCACACATAACTCAACACCCAGAGGCACAACAGGCAAACCGAGCTCACCCACTAACTCAGCAGAAATAAAAGAGTGGGTGGCTCCAGAGTCAAACAAACAGAAAACAGAACGAGATGACAGCTGGAGAATACCTGTGACAACTCTGTCAGTCGATCGGTCTCTCTCTCCAGCCATCGCGTACACTCTGGCCTGGCCCTGGGGCTTCTTCTGCTCACCCGGTCTCGATCTCTAGACCCAGATGTAGATCCTCCAGCTCCACCTCCAGAGCTACCTCTGCTCCTCTCAGCCTGAGGGCAATCAGCAATCCTATGCCCCATGGATCCACACTTGAAGCAGGCCCGGACTTCCTGTAGCAGTCCTGGCCTCTATGAAACTTGCCACAGACCTGGCACTTCGGAGCGGGAGCTGATGAAGACGAACCACCTCTGTCTCGCGAACGGTCCCCAGAGCGGTCTCCAGTAGACTGCTTCTTCTGAGAAGCAGACTGATCCCTCCTATCACTGTCATCGGACCTCTGCTTCCTCTTCTGGTCCTTCCCTCCAGACTGGCGACCTCTCAAGTCGGCCTCTACCAGCAGGGCGACATCAGCAACGTCCCTGAAGGTCTTGTGACGCAGCGGCGTCACAGCAGATCGGATGTCCGGCCTCAGGCCACTCTCAAACTTCCTGGCCTTCCTATGCTCGTCAGGCTCAGGTGCAAACTTAGACAGGCTGATAAACTTGCGGACGTACTCCTCCACACTCATGTCCCGGCCCTGGCGTAGCCGGTTATACTCCAGGATGCGCTGATCCTTGTAGACGTCGGGGTAGAACTGTTTGTTGAACTCCCCAGTGAACTGCTCCCACGTCCAAGGCTGTGGGAACTTCCCCATCACTGACCTCCACCACTCCTTGGCTTCGGCCTTGAACAGAAAGGTGGCGAAGTCGACCTTCTGCTCCTCCTCAGAGCCCATCACCCGAAGTAAATCCTCCACCTCTGACAACCAGTGGCTGGCCTCCTGGGGATCTCCTGCCCCATCGAACGATGGCGGCTTCAGCTTCATGAACTCCTGAAGCGCCTTCACATTCCTCCCTCCAGCATCTGCCCCAGCCGGGCCTGCTCCGCCAGCTGGTCCTCCTCCAGCTGGACCGCCCCCTGCAGCCATGGTCTGCATGAGCTGCGTCATGAATTGCTGAACAGCATCAGCAACATTCCCTGGAGGGTTATTCGCTCTCCTTGGCGGCATTCTGAAAGTCCAACAGCAAGCAGTTAGACTCCGACACTAACACTGACATTTCTGACTGACTGGCTAACTTAAAATCCCAGCAGATTAGAACCCAGAGCTCTGATACCACTAAATGTAACACCCCCAAACACTGGCCTAGGAGTTAGGGGTATTACACGCCGCGTATTATTACATAATAACGCAAGGCTCTAATAAACGAACTTAAACAGATAGTCAAATAAGGCCCAAACGGAATACTTAAATAAAGTATAAAACAAGAGATGTTAAAACATCCCCAAAAGTCATTACAGAACCCACCAAACTATCAAAGCGGAAGCTAACAAAATGCCCAAAGGCCAAATCAATACAAAGTCTCAAAAGAAGCTAAAAACAAAGCAGCTAAACTCCAGAAGCTGAGGGGAGACGATCCTCGCTAATCAATCTGCAAAAGCGTTAGAAGTAGGGGAATGAGCACACAACTATGCCCAGTAGATGACAACTTCATCAACCAGCATGCTCAAAACATTTACAGAATGTTATCAAATCAGAAGGAGTCAAGAGAATCCATAAACATATCAGAAATCAGAAACAGAAGTCCAATCATTAAGGACTAAACAGAGCAGAAGCAGACAGAGAAGCAGAAAACAGAGTGGGACACTAGTGATCACAGCATACAGACAGAACGCAACAGCTCGTGAACAGAACGAGGAAACCTCACTCGTAAACAGAACAGGTGTAAACACCCGTGAACAGAACGGGGAACATCACCCGTGAACAGAAGGATCCTACATAGCGCGCTACGAGACAGCGAAACCAGCCATCCAAAGGCTCAGACACAGAGATAACTAGGTCCCAAAACAGAAGCTTAAATACAGATAAGCATATGTGCACCAAAGGCACCAGAAAGCTCATAGATAGCTTGGAAATCAGAAGGGGAATCCAACCCCGCAAACAGAAGTCAAAACGGAGCTCAAACGAGCAAGTTATTGGCCAAAACAGTAGCCTGTCCGAACTTGTGTCCGGACATCAATGTTCGGACACAAGTCGAGACTCAGAAGGCAAAACCAGACAGATGTCCGAACTTGTGTCCGGACTTCAAAGTTCGGACACAAGTCGAACCTTAAAACAGATGGAGAGTCAGAGGTGTCCGAACATCCAAGTTCGGACGGATGTTCGGACGTTCTTCGGAAAACAGGACGTGGAGAGTCCGAACTTGTGTCCGGACATCCAATGTTCGGACACAAGTCGAAGCCAAAATCAGAGAATGCAGAAGGCTGTGTCCGAACTTCAAAGCTCGGACGGAAGTTCGGACACAGCGAAGATTTTCAAAAGATTAAGCGCAGAAGGGCATGTCCGAACTTCAAAGCTCGGACGGAAGTTCGGACATGCCGAAAACCTCAGAAATCAGAAGCGAATTTAGCACGAACAAAGCACCAAAACTTACTCAAATCAACACACACATTTACAAAACAACCTTGGGGGTTTAATCCATTGAAATGGCATTAAACAGACATAAACACCACCAACACAAGATCAAAACATTGAACTAACTGATAGAATCCAAACTCCCCAAGGCTGAACACACGGATCGAATCCGAAAGCACCTACCTCGGATTAACAGCAGAGACAATCCCTCAATTCTGAACAGCAGAATCCAGCCAATAGACCCTCAACGCGAACGACAAACCAATTCACTGAGCAAAACACAATGCAAAACCCAATTCAGAAAACGGAACCCAAACTTGAAACTGAAATTGCAATCAAAACTGCCAAAAACTCACCTGAATACGACGACGAACCCACAGACGAAGCGACAGCAGAAGGAATCAATCGAACGCAAGAACCAACGCTGAACCACAATCAGATTGTCGAGGAAATCAGAACGAGGAAAAATACCGGAACCAGCGGATTAAAGAAAGAGGAATCTGTCACGCCTACCTCGAATGGACCAGCAATTCGCAACGGCGGCGAAACCCACAGTAGAACTTGGATTGCAAAACAACACTTGCAAGGCTGAGCGCTTGATTGAGCGATCTTGAGAGAGAGAAAGAGAGCAAGGGAGGAGGAGCGTACTGACGAGATTCAAAACTGACAGAGTGAGGGGGAGTCGTGAGAACGTGATTAGAATAATGACTAGGGAATTATTAATATAACTCAATTAATAATCTCTTACCAAAAATTCGAAAGAAGAAGACCACCTCGCCCTTGTCTTTAATCTAAAGGACTTCCATGTCCTGAATTAAGATTGAACCGACTTAAAGATGAATTGTGACGAAATAAAATATAACCAAATCTTGGGTTATAACAGAGCGGGTGGGCCCGGTTGCTTACAGGTTGAATTTACCTACTGAGCTGGGTAAAGTGCATGATGTTTTTCATGTTTCACAACTAAAGAAATACATGCACCACCCCTCCCATGTGTTAGAACCTGAGAGGTTGACTTTAGAACCAAATATGAGATCCGTGGAGACTCCTCAGAGAATCTTGGACAGTAAGACTAGGGACACTCGCCATAAGTCAGTGCAACTGGTGAAGGTTCTCTGGTCTAACCAGGATGTCGAAGAGGCCACGTGGGAATTAGAGGATAAGATGAGGGCGAAGTACCCTTCTTTGTTTACTGACTAGATCGTCTGTATAGGGTATGGGGCGTACCCCTTTTTAAGGGGGGTAGAGCTTCCTCGCTTTTGTGTTAGGAAACAAACTTGTTGTCGTTTGTTTGGTTGTTTAAGATGTGAATTTGTGTAAGTTGCTACACTTTGGTGTTAAGTTTGAGTTATGTATAAA
This sequence comes from Limonium bicolor, assembly GCA_023374045.1. Taxonomy (NCBI): domain Eukaryota; kingdom Viridiplantae; phylum Streptophyta; class Magnoliopsida; order Caryophyllales; family Plumbaginaceae; genus Limonium; species Limonium bicolor. The sequence goes on along the minus strand of CM041780.1, from coordinate 289,474,953 downwards.
TTATGTATTGTATTTGAGATTGACCTTTGAGTCTTGAGATGTGTGAATATGAATATAAGATGTGATGTTAAGATTAAGGGAATTGAGTACCGTGAATGGTTAAGCATATATGTGAACTTTGGGGACAAAGTTCTTTTAAGGGGGCTAGATTGAAATACCCCAAACTTATATATGGTGTTTAAAGGATAAACTAAGTTATAAGGAGGCTAAATAATGCCTTAGAAACATTTCTAATCAAAGAAAACATAAGGAAACACCAAAAGAGCAGTTTAGGCAAAAACGTGCTCTAAGCTTGGAGAGACTTGGGTGAGTACCCAAATATTGTTCTAAGACCTTTGTAATATCCTAATGGTCATTTTAAATCAATTAACAAAGAAAACCAAGCTTGAAAACAAGTTAAAACACAAAATGTGCTTTAAGGAGTCTTAAAGCACATTTTTGAAAATTTGTCTTGTAAATGGGTTTTAAGTGGCTAAATGTCCATCATTACTCTTTAATTAACATGTGTACTAATTAATATCACATTAGGAAGTCTAAATCAATGGGAAATCAAAAATTTCACAACAATGTGCCTTGTTTTGTGAATAGTAATTTAATTAAGCTAGTTTATAACATAAGTCAATATAAGTGAGATATTTGGTCAACAAAGACTTAAGTACCCCTTGTTACTTAATGGGGGCCGGTTTTACAAGGTGAGTCACCACCTTTATTAGTATTAAGTAAACAAATATAAAGCAAAACTACTATTTACTTTATAAGAAAATATCTTACCTTTGTATACTCTCTCCTCATCTCTTCATTCTCTCTTGTTCCCACGGTTTCTCTTGCTCTCTCCCTTCTCCATTGACATGAAGAACAACCCCATGCTAGCTCCACCTTCCTTTGTACACTACTTACTCATTTTAGCTCCAAACCAAAACAAATTACATATTCTTCTTAGTTAGCTCAAGCTCTCTTTCTATCTTTTCAAAATTTCAAGAGCTTTGATTTGGTGCCAATCCAAACCACCATTAGAGGATGAAACTCAAGTTTGGAGGATAAAGGAGGTCCTTCTTGCTTCATATCCAAGCTTGTCTTGAGAAACCAAGGTTAAAACAATCACCTTAATACCTTAAAGCACATTTTACCTAGGGTTTGTTCCTTAGGGTTAATGTATTATCTAGTACTCATTGGAGTCATGGATATTGGTTAGAACATTGGCAAGGAGATATATATTGGTGACCGAGATTGCTCAAGGAAAAATCTAAGAGGAAAAGTTTGTGAGCTTGTGAAAGAGCAAGGTAAATTACTTACAAGGTGTTTATTGTTAAGGGAATGGGATTTAGATATGTGATGAGCTAGTGTAGAGTTTACATTAGAAAGGGTTTATATAACCTAGGACAGCAATGACTATACTTGTTGAATTTTTGACTAAGGAGCAAATGAGAAAAAGGAGATAGTTAAGAATATCAAGGTGAATTATAGAAGAAGCATTTTATTTCAATGGGAGCTGTTGTGTGTGTATTCTCAGTTTAAGGCAAATATATGTGGAAATCAGTGGTTAAGATTATTGTCATTTAAGGGCCTAAGTGCCAAGCATTTAAGTTTATACACTATGTAATGATGTGATGTAGTTTTGGTTGTAAATTGTGTGTTAAGGTGTTGTGATGAGAAGTTGAGTGATATGGTTGTTTGATGGAAAAAAACCAAGTGTTAGGATTGTAACTATATACTAGAGAACCCATGGCAAAATTTAGAGGAGAACCTAAGTGTTTGAGATGTTCTAAGGAGATTTCATGACTAAGGAAGTGCTAGGGAGTTTAAAGGTTGTCTTGATGAAAAAGGGTGAGATTAAGGTGTTTTTTAAATGACTTATAAGACTTACGCATCACTATGAAGGATTTAGGAATCAAAATAATGTACTTGAGTATTTAGGACTTAGGTAAATGGATAAAGAAGCTAGGAAATGGGTAAGTTAGATGTAAATGAGTGTAAAACTTTTAGATGATTTAGGTAGAAACTAGAGTTTAGAATTTAAGGAAGCCTTGGAAAGTGTAATAGGGATTCAGTGGTGTATATGGGTGGTCAAGTCTTAAGGAGGGAACTTTGGCTAGTAGAAGTTCTAGGTGAAAGGGTGTTGAAATGTAGGAAGGGATAAGTGTTAAGTGTGGTAGCTGTTGTAAGATTGTGTAAAGGACTGGAATATCTTTGGAGGTTGTGTTAATGAGTTGGAGGATGATTTAAGGTGGGTTAAGGGGTCTAAATGATTTTATAACACATTGGAAGGCTGAGGAAAAGTTTAGTGAAGATTGACAATGTTTGGGCATGTTCTGGTGGCGTCCGACCCAGCGGTCCGACCAAGTTTGGGCGGACGGCCTCTGTTTAGGCGCCCAGTGAATGGTTCTGGAATGGTCGACCAGAGGACTTGGGTCGGACATGGGTCGGAGGGGTGTTGTTTTTGAACACCCCTACTATTAATTCAGTCATTACCGTCCAATCTCCTCGGCTTCCCGAGTCACGCAGCGGATTCATACTTACATACATCGGGGTGATACAATGCCGTAGTCACCACGTGACTAACAAGGCTAACTACTGCTACATACAGCATCGATTGATGGACGAGAATATCCGAGCATACTTAACAATACATACTCTCATTACATACTGGATTACTACGTACTCCATTCGAAATACTCCATTCAATACAACTCCACGATTCCGTACAAGATAATACACTACGCATACCGAGGTTACTAGGTTCCAAAATTCAATTACAATACTTCTCCCAAATTCATACACAATACTAGGAATCAATCTGCCTACCCATTCCTCAAACTAGGTACTTCTAATTACTAGGCGCGCCACGGTCTCTTACCTTGACCGTATTCGCTCCGGGTACCTGCACACTAAAAATGGTCCCCCGAGGGGGGTCAGCTTACGCTGAATATGATAACCGCATACCCCGACGTACAGCGAGGTACGCCGACCATTTGATCGAAACATGCAATTCATTTGCAATACTACATTCATACATACATACAACATGCTTCCATCACGATACTACATACTACACGAGGTATACATACATACGCACAGCAACAAACATGCTTGGAAGACAATACAAGTCAACAATGCTTACTTACCACTTTCCAGAATTACACGTAACATAAATACTCATTACAGATTCAATACCAATACGGAGATACAATTCTCCAATACATACAAGGTCCAGTTAGCTTCATTACGCACCGGGTTTATCGGGTGTTCGATACTTTTACCTCCGGTCGATGACTTACAATAGTCAAGACCAATACACATACAATACTTACTTCATAATACTTATTCCAGTTAAGTCGGTATGACCTCCGGGCAGGGAATACTACTTCCCACCAACGGGCTTTAGGGGGCCCACTAATCCAGGATACTACCCATACAAGGGGAATGTCCAAGGAAAAGATCATAGCCAGGATTCGGTCCAACCTCTTGTGGTTCCTTATCCTCACGCGTGGCGAAAACTAATCGGGCTTCTACTCATTCCATTGTACTCAATACTCATGTTAGGAGTTAGGTTGTTAGGAATTAGTAGAAGTCCATAATCACTTCCATACATACTTACATACACAAGTACTCATACTTACACATACACTTCATTTCCATTCATACATTCATGAATTATACAAACTAAATGTCCAAGAGCATAAACAAGAACAATATAGTTCAAACACATATAAGTGCAATATAATCCGATTCATGCATTTATCTTGTTGGTGATCACATAAGCACACAAATCGGGGTAACCAAGTTAGGATACAGGGCATGAGGAAATCATACCTTTTTACCGGAATTTACTTTACCGGGTGTTCCCTTGTCCCTTTGGTTCACTCTTGTTCCTCGATCCTATTCTTGAACCAATGACTACATGTCAAATGATTCAATTAATACTAAGCATTACAATACATACATAATTACTACTCCCGTACTTACCCCGTTATCCCGTTATTTCGGTATAACTTAATATTCTTTATATTCACAGCTTTCTTACCTTCTTTACTTTAGCATTAACGCCTTACTCATGCACACATATAATGTATGTATATATATGTATATATATATTTAATATATATATATGTATATATATATGTATGTATTTATATATATATAGTGTATATATATATATATATATGTATGTTTATTATATATGTGTATATATATATATATGTATTTATATATATATCTATGTAATTAATTTTAATTTAATTTTTTTTTTTATAAAGGCCGACCGACCCACTCTGGGTAGGTCGCCTGGGTAGGTCGGCTGCAGAGGGCACCCGAGTTACAGAATTCAGCCCGACCGACCCAGTCTGGGGTAGGTCGCCTGGGTAGGTCGGCTGCAGAACCCCTTTTAATTATCTACTTTGGGCTTCAAATTCACCTCAATTCTCACCCAATCTTTTCCTACTCATTTCCACATGTTTACTACATGTTTAAACACTAATTAAATCCTCTAATTCACCTTAGTTCATCCATCAAATTCATTTTTCACTTCAAATCAACTTACACGATTTTTCTCACTTCATCTTCAACACATGCAATAGTTTAGTTTCTCTTTGCTACAGATTTTTAAAACTCAATTCTCCCATCCAATACTTCTACTACCAATACCATTACTAGCATCCCAAATACATTTCCAAGCAATTAAACATCTATACCCAAGTCCAACATTCATTTTACTAAGTCTTGTACTCTCATTCTTCCTAATTCCTCCAATGAAATCCAATACCTCTTGTTACAGATTTTGTTTTCTTCTCTCTGCTACAGATTTTTCCCTCAACTCTTATACTCCAATACTCCCTTACATAGTGCCACTCTTAGCATCTTAAATACCTTACTCATATCCTAGTTCCATCCTCTTAACACCCTCACATCCAAATCTGTTTCAAGATACTAAACACTCCTTTTAAACTCTCCAAATACACCTAGCTACCACCTAGGTTACTTCCTCTTCTTAAACACTTAAGTCCTCTCATTCCTGCACAAAATTTGACATAGTCTCCCCTATAATTCTTACTTTGCTCACACACTACTTCAGCTCACAATGGCTCATTTTCAAACCTGTTTATACCACACATTATACTCACATTTCAAACTCCACTACAACACCATAAAATTCCTGCACATACACATTCTATACCCAATGTTTTCCCAAGTTTTTAAACATCATTTAAAAACTTCAAAACTGTTACAATATCATTCCTCATTATACTACAACATACTTACTACTCATTACTCAATACATTACTCATTTTTTTACTACTCAAAAACTGTTACAATACAATACACAAACCAACCCAAGGTAAGAGTATTTTACCTTGTCTTGTTAGTTTCTCTTTCTTTCCTTTCCTTCTCTTCTTCTTCTTTCTTTCTTCCTGTTCTCGGTTTTTGCTCAAGGAATGGGCAATGCTACAGCACCCCATACCAATACACACAACTACTTAGTACTCAATTTATACTAACCCTAGAATTTAGATGTTTTAGAGTTTAGAAAAGAGTATTACCTTCCCACCAATGAATGAAGTTCTTGACTAGTGGAAGAACAATATTTCTAGCCCAAGAGGGAGCCAGAATCGGCTGAAGCAACAAAGAGCCAAGAGTTCAAAAACATGGAAATTCTTATAATGCTAATGAGGGCTAGAAACGATGGATTTTCGAACTTCTTTTTACCTCAAGATGACAAGGTGGTGAAGGTGCTTCTAATGGTGGCTTCAAATCTCCAAATGGTGAACACCCATAAAAATGAAAGTGGAGGTTTCGGATTTTTGAAAGGAGGGAAATGTTCTCCTTTGCGAGGGGATTCCAATGGTGTTGTTTTTATAATTTTTGGACAAGTATTGAGCTACAACTAGAAGAGAGAAGGAGGGAGTTTTGTGGTTTCTTTCATTTCTCCATGGCGTGTGTGTGAGGTAGAAGAAAATAGAGAAGGAGAGAATAGAGAGGAGGGCTACGTAGTGAAGAGGGAAAAGTGAGGTTTAGGAGAGAGAGTGTGTTAGTTTACTTATTTCTTTGTCTTCTAGCTAATAAGAAAGAAATAAAGAGAGTGGGAGAGAGTGCTGTCCGCCCCCACACCCACACACAATCAGATTTTTACATTTTTATTTGTAAAGTGGACACACTAAGTTTGTTTATTTGCTTCTTACCCCACAACTTACCGGTTGTTACAGTTTTCACTAACCGGTACCCGTTTTTCGGAATTTTCTCGTTTAATTAATTTTTATTGATTATTAAGCTTCCATAAATGCTTAATAATTATTATTTAATGATTCACAATTTTTACGGGTCTGTTTGACCACTTAAGGTCCCGTTCTCGGGTTTTCTCGAAAAACGTGCGCTAAAGTTCTATTAGCGTTTTAATGTATTATTTGGATCCATTTTCTTCGGGAATTGTTCCCATAAATTATTTAGGCCTTATTAAGGCTTTAAAATCCATATAATACGCTAACCGAGGTCTCATACCTCCTATGGTTATTTAACGCTTATTTAGCGTTTTTCGCTTTTTAAGCGTTTCTGTATTTCTTTTGGATTTATTTTTCCTTGCTAATATTACTTAGGCGTCATTAGGCCCTTAAATACGTATTGAATTAATTTTAATCCCTATATTTAAGTTCGGGGTATTTCAGTTTAAAGGGCGGTTAAGTTTCCGGAATGGTCCGACCCAGAGGACTTGGGTCGGACATGGGTCGGACATGTGGAGTTTTTCAAACCCGAAAGTTACTGGAAGGGTCCGGCCCAGATGGTGGGTCGGACGGTGGGTCGAACGACCGTTAACACTTAAAAAAAAACTTAAATTCTAAGAATGTTTAATGGTATTAATGGTACCCCATCTAGAGGGCATTGATGATTAGAAACCTAAGAACTTAAGGGGATTAAGTTAAGTTAAATATAAGTTCAAAAGCTTAAGGTTAAGTTGCAAGATTAAGTTATAAGACTTCAGAAGTGTTAATTGGGGACCACAAAGGGTTAAATAAGATAAATAAGTTAAGCAATGTATAGATACTTAATCATTTAAGTGGGATGGATATTTTAGGACTTGAAAGTTGGAAACCGGAGGAGTATTAAACAACCGGGACGATCGACGGTGAACGGTACAGTCTTTCTTGTGACCTGCTTGCTAACGAGGTGTCCCTCGGCTTGTGTGCTATCATTTATTTGCTATGACTAAGACAAGATAAAGCATGCAACCGGTTATACTTATTCTCGTTGTGATTGTGTTTATTTTACACTAACCCACAGGACTTGAGAATGCTGCTAACTAAGTTTAGTACTCACTGGGTTAAGGATAAGAACTAAGTATTGGTGATTGTTGATTTTTACCCGTCAAGGTTTAACTAACACTTGATAATTAAGGCTTTCACTAACCATAACTTGGGGTGGGAGTGAGGAATCCGGAATGGTACCGGCACATGTGTATTGGGGGAGGTCGGTATCTGAATCAGATCCGACTTCCAAATAAGACTTGTCATTAGACTCGTCGCCTAGGGTCAACAAACCGACCCGACCACCCGGGCTACTGTTTGAGGTGGGAGGCACATTAAGGATGGCGTGGGGGATCAAGCCTACATCCCCAACAAATTAAGAAAGGTAGCTTATCGTCGGATAGTGCACTGCTTCCGGCTAGGGTTAACCAAGCCCTACAAAGATAAGCAACCAATTAAGGGCTAACCAATCTAATAGTGGAGCGGTTGGCAATTATAAGGTTAAGGAGATTGTGGATCTAAGGAGTTAAGAACTAACTCACTTATTAGGGGAACGCCTGAGTCGCTCATTTGCTATGAGCTATTTATGTTCATTGTGGGTTGTTGGTTTATTGCGTTTCATATTATGCTTATTATGCCAATCAACTTCCATGCTATCGAGAATTAGTCGTCGTAGCCCGTTAGCTTGGGGGCCATGGGAGGGTCATACCAGCATTCGTGCTGACCCCCTTTGAGGGCTTGTTTTTACACTTGCAGGTAAGCGGCCGATGAAGTCACACCACGAGAGTAGAGCGGGTAGCCCTAGGTGGGATTTATTTTGGAGTAGGGTAGCGCCTGTGCACCCGTCAGTTAGTAGCTGAACATGAGCTTGTGAAATATTGTATGGTTTTGGAGAATATTTAAACTCGGTTGGTGTATGTATTGTGAATATGTGATTGTAAATATTTTAAGTAACGGTATTCTTGTTGGTTAGACCGTAGCAAGGTCCTGTGATAGTTATTCCTGCTGCGACGTTTAAGTTTAGTATTGTTTGTTAAGTAGCGATAACCACGACTGGCTTAGGACGGGGTGTTACAGTTATTTACCTCTTTTCCTTTCAAACTTCTTTCTTGTTTCCTTGAATAGGAAATGAACAAGGAACTTGATCACTTGTCAATCTTCTATCCACACACAAGTAAAGATAATGAGCATTAAGCTTCATGCTTATACTCATTAATAAACCTTAGGTCATATAATGTCTTAAAACACATAAATGAATGTTTTACCTTAGAATTAAATAGGAATTGGATAAGTAGCAAGAGAGGACTCCTCCTAGTCCTTTGAAGATTGGAATAAGCTAAGAATGAGCAAAAGAAAACACCATGAAGAAGGTGATTTCGGTCACTTATGAAAACAAGAGGAAATGAAGTTTTTCTTTGAGTTTCCTTACCTTGAAGCAAAGGAGAACAACAAGGTGTGAAAGATAAGCTCAAGCTCCTTCCATGGTGATTCTTGGCACCGAAATGGAGGTTTTGGAGTTTTGAAAAGACAAGATTGTAGAGCTGACTAAAACTAAGAGAATGGTGGTCTTGGAATTATTTTTGGAGCATGGAGCTAGGAGATATGGACGATCAAAGATGGAAATGGTATATGGTTGTAGCAAAACCGTGAATGGAGGAAGAGAGAAGAAGGTTGGAGAGGTTGGAGACGGTGGGAAATGAAGAAGGAAGGAAAGAAGAGAATGAAGAAAAGGTAAGTTAAGTTTGTAAGATATTTATGCTAAAGTAAATAGTAACTTGCTTTATCATTACTTATTTATTGTTAACTAGCAAAGGTGGTGACTCACCTTATAAAACCGGCCCCCATTATCTACTTAGGGGTATTTGGTCTTTGTTGACCAATTAAATCACTATATTAACTTATGTTATAAACTAGCTTAATTTAGTTACTATTCATAAAACAAGGCACATAATTGTGAAATTTTTGATTTCCCATGATTAGACTTCCTAATGTGATTACTAAGTAGCACACATGTTAAGACTCCTTAAAGCATTTTGTGTTTTAACTTGTTTTCAAGCTTGGTTTTCTTTGGTAATTGATTTAATATGTTCATTAACATGTAAAAGGGTCTTAGTAGGCTTTAGAGTCTAAACCAAGGTTATCCCCCAAGCTTAGAGCACATTTTTGCTCTAATTGACTTTAAGGTATTTATTTGTGTTTTCTATGGTTTAAAATTGTTCACTAATATTTCTAAGGCACTTTTTAGCCTTATTATACCATATTTTAATGTTTAGAAAACATATAAAGGTTTGGGGTATTAAATCTACCCCCCTTAAAAGAACTTGCCCCAAAGTTCAACTTCCCACATATCTTAGTATAAAGCACGAGGATACTTATAAAACAATACTTCCATAACATAACAACATACTACATAACATCGGACACAAGGTCCAAACAACATAACATAGACGATGTATTCCATGTCGTACACACATAACCGAAACGGCTACCCCCTTTAAAATAGGAGTACGCCCCATACGCTATCATATGAAACCACTAAGAAGTAAACAATGACGGGTACTTCGCCTTCATCTTATCTTCCAGCTCCCAGGTGGCCTCCTCGACGTCCTGGTTAGACCAGAGGACCTTCACCAGTCGTACAGACTTATGGCGAGTGTCTCGAGTCTAGTATCTAGAACCCGTTACGGGAGTCTCCACTGATCGCATGGTTGCTCTAAGGTAGCCATCAGGCTGAAGAGTACATGAGACGGATGAGACATATATTTATTCTTCAAACTGGGACACATGAAATACGTCATGTACCTTGCCCAGCTCAGCAGGTAAATCTAGCCTGTAAGCTACCGGGCCTATCCGTCCGTCACAACATAAGGCCCCACATATTTCGGGCAAACTTGCCTTTCTGGCCAAAACGAAAACTCCCTTCATGGGGGGATACTCTGAGAAATACTTGATCGCCCACGGCGAACTCCATGTCACGTCTGCGCACATCGGCATATGATTTCATGCCTATCCTGAGCTGCTTTCATGTTAGCCCGGGATCGACGTACTTTGCTCGTACTTGCTTCAGATACCCTGGTCTATGATGAACCGCTCAGTGATCATCCCAGCATTAATGGCGTGCGGCATGGTCTACCGTACAAAGCCTGGATGGGAGAATCTTGCCGAAGCATGGTAACTGTTGTTGTAGCTAAAACTCAATCAGATGTAACTTGATAAACCAGCTGGTCTGAAAGTCAAGTGCCCATGCACGTAACATATCCTCAAGCGTCTGGATGGTGCACTCACTCTGACCATCTGTCTGTGGTGGGGGGAACGGCTTTGTTTGTTGTTTTGTATTTAGTGTGTTTTGGTTACTTCTCTCGGTACTAAGAGCTTCCCGTGTAGTTCTTCAGTACCTTGAGAGGAACCTGGTATCCCTATCAGACACGATAGTCTTCGGTACCCCATGGTGCCGTACAATCTCTCGGTCGAAGAGCTCTGCTAGCCTCGCCAATTTCCAGGTGTCCTTCATCGGTATGAATCGGGCCACCTTGGTCAGTCGGTCAACAACGACCCAAATCATATTCAGACCTCCCCTTGTAGGCGGAAGCCCTACTACGAAGCCCCTGGTGATATCATGAAACTTCCACTCAGGCACTGGCATTGGCTGTACCATACCACCAGGCCGTCAGTGCTCAAACTTGACCTTCTGACAAGTGAGACACCTTACCACATAATCATTCACATCCTTTTCATACCAGTCCACCAAAAATATCTTTTCATATCCTTATACATTTTTGAAGCTCCGGGGTGAATCGAAGTAGTAGAATAGTGGGATTCACTCAGTATGCGCTCTTTCAGCTCGACGCTACTGCTCGGAATACATTGTCGGCCATTAAGCCTAATCAGGTCATCATCGTGGAGCCGGAAGTCGTACTTCTGACCCTCGAATGTGCCATCAATAAGCTTCTGTCTGGTCTCCAACATATACTGATCTGTCATCTGAGCACTCCGCACCTCTTCAACCAAGCTAGAATGAGAGACTAGCGAATGGAGAGAGTGTGCTCGGCGACTCAGTGCGTCAGCTACCACATTTGCCTTACCCTCTTTATACTGCAGGTTGATGTCGTAATCGTTTAGAAACTCGACCCACCTTCGTTGTCTCATGTTCAACTCCTTCTGAGTGAACAAGTACTTCAAACTCTTGTGGTCGGAATAAATTGTCACGCTTACCCCATACAAATGATGTCGCCATATCTTCAGTGCGAAGACAATGGACACCTAATTCTAAGTCGTGGGTAGGGTAGTTCTCTTCATGCTTCTTCAGCTGTCGGGAGGCGTATGCAACAACCTTCCCATGTTGCATCAATACACAACCCATACCTCTTCCGGATGCGTCACAGTAGACCTCAAAACCATCTGTACCGTCTGGAATAGTCAGGACTGGTGCAGATGTCAGAGCATCCTTGAGACTCTGAAAAGAACTCTCCCAGTCGACTGTCCACTCGAATGGTGCATCCTTCTTCATCAAGGAAGTCATCGGCTTCGAGACACTGGAGAAGTCCTTTACAAACCTCCTATAATATCCTGCCAGACCGAGGAAGCTCCGGATGTCGGTAACTGTCTTCGGCCTAGGCCAGGTGCGAACTGCATCTATCTTGACCGGATCAACAGCGATCCACTGGTGGAACGCAAGCCATTAATTATGGTCCAAAACCGTGTATAATTACGGTTCTGGACCGTAATCTACGCGGGCGTCATTAAAGATGGCGACGTCTTTAACTACGGTTTTAAACCGTAATCAAAGGCCCTTTTCCGTCCCGCGTGTCATTGACTTTAGATTACGGTTTTACCAGTAACCGTAATGTAAAGTTGACACTTTAGATGACGGTTTTCAAAATAACCGTAATGTAAAGTCTTTTGGCGCGCACACCCAATGGACTTTAGATTACGGTTATTGTTATAACCGTCATCTAAAGTGTAATTTTATTTTATTTATTTTTTACAAATATACACAATTGCAACAGAGACAGAATTGTAACAGATAAGCAACAGAGGGCATCAGACCAACAAATGTGCAGAAACTGCGCAATTGAACCACCTAAATCAAATACCAACAACACAAATTCATTCTCTGCGCACAATTGCAACAGAGATAACATCTAATATACACCAGATCGAAAATCTGTAACAGAAATATTCAATTTCAAATTCATTCTCTACGCACAATTGCATATTCAATCTGTTATAGAAATATTCAACAGAGATAACAATTGCATATTCAATCTGTTACACAATTGCAACAGAAATATTCAATACAGCAGCTAGAATCTGTTACAGCAGCAGCAGCTAGCAATTCATTACAAAAAATATAATCTGTTACAGCAGCAGCAACTAGCAGAATCAGAGGGCTACAATGGTCGCAGTGTAACCTATACATTGTAGATACAGCTAGGATGACTCCCAGCAAGAAATAGCATAAAACAGAAGCGTAAAACAGTACAAAAACGGTGCAGAAAACTGTGAAAAACAAAATCCATCATAGCAGCATCAGAGCTAGCTAGTCTACCACTCCATTCTCATAAGCTGACATGCTCTCTCTGACATGCAACAAGTCATTTGGATAATAAGTCGAGAATTTGGCAAAATCCTCTTTAATCTGCAACAAGAAAAGGAATGGAAAACATAATGAGATTAAGATAAAGACACAAAAAATCTGCCGAAAGAATTAAATACAAGACAGCGTTCGTATTACCTTGTCTTTATCATTCTTAAAACTTGGGAAGTACCCGCAGAACTCGTACATATACCGCATCACGTAGTACCCGCAACTCCTAGAGTCCTTTTGGGCAGGGCACTAAATCACCAAAATTCACAAATGTAAAACAATTGTACAAAGATAACAGCACGAATGAAATACATGAATTACCAAACCTTGATGTAATCGACGGTCAAATCACCAAACTCTCCCTGTGAGGTTTTTTTGTAACAACTGTTACATATATTAACAAAAGCGTTTAGCAAAATGAACAAGTACATTAATTTTGCTTCAAAAAACTTACATACAATTAAATAGTAATAAAACTTACTCTTTGATTAAGTCTTCAGTGTTGAATTCTGTCCACTGCCCTAGTGGATCTAGAACGAGCAGAGTAGCGGTGGCAGCGCAGAATATAAACAAAGCCCAGTGGTGGCTACAATGTCAAATACAAAATGAAATGAGAAATGAAGGTAAAAAAGTTAGCTAATTAGTATGTAATTTTATATCAGAACTCACGTTTGGTGATACGGCATTAGAACGAATAATTTATTCTGTTGATCAACAACATTGAAGTAATGAATCATGTAATCACAAAACCTCCCCGGGTCCCTAGTGACAAAGTCGTACGATAAACGCTCCGGGCACACCGCAGTAATGGAGGTCATGTCCTTCTCAGCACATCTCTCAAGCAGACATCTATTATATCACATGTACTATAAAAAGTTAGCCAATGCAACTTCATAGATACTTATTCTATATGTTTTTACAGTAAGAGGAAAGAACACTTACAATAGATAAGCTTGAATAATGTTAATGTTTAGATAATCTCCACACATCATCTCTCTGATGTCCTCAAAGTTGATTGCCGTGATCATATCTTCTTCGTAGTGAAACATCGACTTTGGAAGCGTCATCATGAAGTTGTTAGTTTGAGATGACTTCAACATGATCTTGTCGTAGAGATTCATCTGCTTGGCCCCCAAAACATTAACAAGTTTTTGTGGCAGTGCGAGCTTATTTTTAGGCACCTCAGAAGTCCTGGTGCGACCCCGGACGGGCGCTGGATTCTTACCTTTCGCACCCCGACTCACTGGATTCTTACCCTTCACACACAAACAGTAAAGCATAAATGTAAAGATAATTACTAATTGATTATTATAGTAACATTAAACATTTATCTAGAACATACCCTTGTACTTCTGACAGGATTCGCCGGTGCGCTGATCTCTTCTTCTCTGGGCCGGGATACGCGGCGAGGAAGCTCAGGGATCTCAGGATTCGCCGGCGCGCTGGTCTCTTCTAGTCTGGGCCAGGTTACGCGGCGAGGAAGCTCAGGGATCTATAATAGATTAGATTAGACACTTAATGCTAAATAATGCATTTTATTAGATACTGAATGGTTGTCAAACAGTCTTACCTCATCGGTGACAACAATATAACATGCTGGCCAGGGCATTATGTCTCCCTTCGCTTCGATCAGCGTGCATTTGTTGTCAAACGCCATTGGAAGGTATGCATGCTCAAATCCATCAATGATCAGGTCCAAGGTCACACGCGCGTAGAATGGGGGTAGACGTATGAAACTGATGAGCGTGAGTGGACCTGATGGCAACACCGTCCCGTAGGCCTTATCTACAGGGTGCCCTTCTAATGGTATTTGGAGACGGCATTTTTGTTGCTCCTTCAATAAACAGAGATAATACGTGAAATAAATAAGTGAGTCCAATCTAATACTATTTAAATGACTTTATTTTAGGAGAAAATAGTTAAACAAAGCTAACCCAGATGTTGGCAAATGGGTACGGGTCAGCGGCCGGAGCACAACTAGACGAGGAAGACAGTCGAGGAGGATCATGCTGCTGCTGCTGTGTAGTCGCATGTGCGATCGAATTCAACGCTTCCTGCAGCCTCTCCTCGAAAGCCCGGCGCTCAGCAGCCAGTTTCTCCTCATTAGCTTGGCGCTCAGCAGCCCACTTACGCTCTACCATCGCCTCGACTTCAGCAGCACTCATCTGACCCTTCCTAGCAGATGGCGAAAATACGTGCTTCTGACGTACTTCTCCCCCAAATCCTCTAACACGCCCCGGGTGATCCTTCTTCCCAAGTATTTGATTGAGAGTGTCATCTTGAGAAGGAGGAGCGTGTATGTCTACTTCTCCTCTCTGTGCCGCTTCATACTGTCCAATTGTCAAAGAAGTTAACACTAAATTTAAGATCGACAAACACTTGAGTATATAAGTAAATTATTTAACAGCCACTTTCAAATACTTACAATTTGGTTAGCCAGTTGTTCCATCGCAGCATTAGGAAATATCCTCTGACCTTCGCTGGTCGTTTTCTGGCATCCCAGCATGTACATCTGCACCCTCCTCGCCTCAGAGACATCCTCGATCGGGCATTCACTTCCATCCTCGTTCCTCTGTGTCAGCAAACCAGCTTCTTTCCATCCCTCGAGGCTGCCCACATATCCCCTTTGTCCCATGGTGTGGGGGTAGAGATTAGCTTCACGGTTTTGCCGTGCTTGTTCTTGTATTTGCTGTTAAGAAAGTACAACAGAAAATTAATTAGAAAATCAGGGATAAAGCATTATGAGCATTAATTAAGAAAAGAGTACACACAAACATACCCTGAACTCGGGGGTGGCGTGCCGCTCAACGAACTCCTTCCATCCTCTTCAGTGATCATGCCATTGTACACAACATACGGCGGAGGCTCACGTGGGGGCACCCTGTTGATCCAATGCTCAACCAAGTAGTGGCGGAATGATTTAGCTTTGCCGGACACCAAAGAAAGAACGGTCTTCTTCACTTCTTCTGGGATCTTGTATCGTTCTTGCACCTTCTTCCAGATGGTCTCCTTAACTTCTTCCGGGTCTTGTTTCCATGTGTGGTTGATGCAGCAATGTGATCTGGCCAGAGTCCCTAGCATACTAGCGAACTCTGACCTGCTGCCCCTACAATACCTCCCATACTTGTCCCACAGAAGACTAATCTGATCCGGTTTCTGCAGTTTCAACCCACGGGTCGGACCTCTACCTCTGGGTCTCTGAGTACCACTCGTAGAAGGTGCACTCATGGAAGGGCCAACAGCAGCAGGCAGATATAGATGGGCCAACAGCAGCAGCGGCAGATGTAGATGGGCCAAAGCAGCAGCAGGTAGAAGGAACCGGTACCATTTGCTGCTCATTGTCGAACTCACGACAACATAAATCGAACTCTTCATCAACCATGTCCTGATCAACCATGTCCTGATCAGCCATGTCCTTATCAGCCATGCCTGCAAGGATTGAAATACAATTTGAATTAAATTAAGCATTTCATAATGGTCATATACAAGCAAGAAATAAAGGAGTGTTAATTTCATATAAATTTTTATAGTAATAACTTACATACACCATTATCTCTCAACCCACATTCCCTCGTTATGGTATGATCGTATATACTCACGATGACCTGTGACCTCAGCCTCTTCCAATGAAATAAGAACAGTTGGAGGTTCATCTTCTGCATCATACTCATCCTCATCAACCACACCATCCACACCAACTATTCCTCTTCTCCCTTTAAGCACAACAGACCATCTAGGATTACAGGGATCAGTTACATAAAATATCTGCTTAACCTTCGTCCCAACAACGAATGGCTCAACCGTGGGAGTAGCTCTAGACAGATCAACCAGTTTCATACCGTGCTCCTCCTCACGGTAGCCATGATTGTTGTTAACCCAGTTACAGCGGAAAACACACATTTCGTAGCTGTTATAGTCCAATGCCCAGATGTCTTGTATAACACCGAAATATGATTGTTGTACTAAGACTGGACTATGACCCACGACACCGATGTCATATAAGTTTTGATAAGCTTCAAGCTCTACACCACTATTTTGATTCGTTGACTTCTGATCCTGACATTCTGTGAAAAAGGTGAATCCGTTGACATCGTACCCCTCATAAGAAATTACATCCAGATTTGGTCCAAATGCAACTACTTTAATTAGTTCAGCCACATTTGTGGACTGATCGGACAACACTCTGTCTTTGAACCATCGGACAAATGTCCTATTCTGCTCATTTTGTAGTCTAACGTCACTCATGTTTGGATATTGTGATCTTAAAACACACAAGTGTTCATCAAAGTATGGTTCAACATCTTCAAGATGACTTAGCACAGCTAAATGAGCTTTGTTAAGAGTGTCTATGTCAATTCTTTTCAATTTCCGTCCAACCGTGCCAACACCCTTCAATCTGCCCTCGTGTCTAGAACGTGGAAGTCCAATGGTATCGACACCTTCTAGGTAATTGGTGCAGAAGTCTACAATTTCCTCTGTGATAGTGCCCTCTATAATACTACCCTCTGGGTGACGACGGTTCTTCATTTTCTTCTTCAGGACACCCATGTACCTTTCGAATGGATACATGTAGCGAAGGTACAAAGGACCACACATCAGAATCTCTCTTACAAGATGCACGAGGAGATGTATCATTATGTTGAAGAACGATGGAGGAAAATACATCTCCAGCTGGCACATTGTCACAATAAGATCCTTTTGTAATTTAGACAGAGTGTCCACATCAAGAACCTTAGACGAAATGGATTTGAGGAAGACACTGACGTTTGTGATTGTGTGTCTGACAGCATCCGGCAAGATCCCACGTAGTGCAATTGGCAAAAATTCTTGAAGTAGGACATGATAATCGTGATATTTCATTCCTACTAATTTGAAATCTGTCATGGACACTAGGTTTCTTATGTTTGAGGAGTAACCTGATGGCACCTTGATGTTGTAAAGGGTACTGCATAGACTATGTTTCTCTTCTTTAGACAGAGTGTGACAGGCAGGAGGCAAGAATGTGCGTTTTCCATGTTCTTGCGGGCCAAGCTCTGTTCGTATGCCCAACTCAATTAAATCTTTTCTTCCTTTCAAATGATCCTTTGTCTTTCCTTTTATGTTCAAAAGGGTGCTAGTGATACTTTCACCCACGTTCTTTTTGACATGTATCCCATCGATACAATGTCTAACCTCCAGATGCTGCCAGTACTGTAGTTCCCAAAATATTGATTTCTTTTTCCAGACACTTTTTTCACAACTTTTGGTTGGCGGCCTGAAGTTGTTCACAATATTATCCAACTTTTTGTAAATCTCTGTACCTGTCAAAGGCTGGCACACCACGCTGTGATCAGTTTCCCCATCGAACTCTTTCGCCATCTTTCGATACTTATGTCCTTTTGGAAGCATTTTTCGGTGGCCCATATACACGGTTTTGCCACTATGTTTCAAGCGAATGCTACAAGTGTTTTCACCACAAATCGGACACGCCAACGCCCCCTTGATTGAATATCCTGAAAGATTACCATAGGCGGGGAAATCATTGATTGTGCAGTACAACATAGCACGTAAATTGAAGTCCTCTTTACTGAATGAGTCGTAAACCGTAGCCCCTTCATTCCACAAGAGTTGTAGATCCTCTATCAAAGGTTGTAGGAATACATCAATTTTGTTGCCCGGTTGCTTTGGACCTGATATTAACAAAGACAACAAGATGTGTCTTGGTTTCATGCATAACCACGGCGGTAGATTGTAAATAACCAAAAGCACAGGCCAAGTACTGTGTATGCTACTCAAAGTACCGTAAGGGTTCATCCCATCCGTGCACAAGCCTAGCCTTAGGTTTCTCGGTTCGTTACCAAACTCAAGAAATTTTACGTCTATGTTTCTCCACTGTGGTGCATCAGCGGGATGTCTCAATCTGCCATCCTTTTTCCTGTGAACTGAATGCCACCGAAGATTCTCTGCGTCTTTCTCAATGGAGAACAAATGTCTGAACCTTGGAATGATGGGCAGGTACCACAGTACCTTAGCTGGTGAACCTTTCTTACTACCGCTGATGTGAGTTTGTTGTTTCTTATACCGTGACGCTCCACATGCTGAACAACTTTCAGCAAATTCATCCGATTTCCAAAACAGCATGCAACCATTTGGACAAGCATGAATTTTCTGGTACCCCATACCCATTGGGCACATCATTTTTTTGGCTGAGTACGTAGTCATTGGTA
Source organism: Limonium bicolor (assembly GCA_023374045.1). NCBI lineage: Eukaryota > Viridiplantae > Streptophyta > Magnoliopsida > Caryophyllales > Plumbaginaceae > Limonium > Limonium bicolor. The sequence goes on along the minus strand of CM041780.1, from coordinate 289,455,931 downwards.
AAACGTTGTCCACCGGAAGAACGTATTTCAATAGTTCCAGGAGGTCAGTGAAACTTACGTCGCTCCAGCCATGTTTCGCTTTCAAGTTGAATAGCTTGAGGACGACACTCAACTTGCTTAACTTTGTAGGGTCACACCCAGGGTACAACGGTGTTTTGGATGAATCAAACAAATTTTCATACTTGTCTGGCATGTTAGAGTAATGTCGTTCCACATCTTCGAGCATAGTCTCAATGTCATCATCCCAGAAATCTGGCTCAACGTTCGCTGTAACGTCTTCTGGATCACCAGCAACTGTATCATCTCCAAGTTCTGTTTCTGTGTTTGCCTGACCATTATCCCCTTCGTCAGGCTTAATAACATCGAACGCACTCTGGCCATGCCATCGGATTATGTCTTGGAAATCTTTTGTAAAACCGCGGCGAATCAGATGTTCCTTAATTGTTTCAACGCCGCGATATCTCAGATTGTTTTGGCAGTCGATACACGGACAAAATATGTATCCCTTGTCTGTAGGTTTCAGATTGTTCGCCAACACCGTGCATAACTTATCAACTCCTTCTAAAAACTTGTCGTCCAAATTTCCGCTGTAAATCCACGAACGTTCCATCTCCTTCTAGCTATTTATATGAAGGCAGCCATTTCATACCGTCACCCATGGCAGAGTCTTTACACTTTTGTATCTTATCAACCTAAATCCATCCATGAGTATTAAATCCCACCGGTGAACGTGTTTTTAATATGTAATTTATTGAAAATTTCGGCAGCATCTCCCTACAGTTCTTCAAATGCACGATATTATGATATTAATCAATAATATGCATTCGAAGAACAATAAAGAGATACTGCTGAAATAATCAATAAAGTACATATTAAAAGCACATTCACACCCTAGGTGTGTGATTTAACAATCGTGGACAGTCCCGACAGGGACTGCCGAAGATATACCTCTATTAGGTATATCTTGGGCGGATAACTATGTTTGGTAGTTTGTCAAATATTATATGTATATATATAAATCTTACCTCTGGTAGAAGATTAGCCGATGCTAAGACGGTTGAGGTCGGAAGCCTAAATAAAGTCGTAGTCCTGATGCATAAATGAAAAACGACAACATTAGAATTCATCAAAAAATCAAGGTTAAATGCTAGCTAAACCGCGGAAAAAAATCGACAACATCTCCCCTATATTTCTAACATCTCCAAATCAGTTTTATCAAAGTCAAATTCGCACGCACCATCTAGAACTGGTAACATACATAAACTTATCTTCACTGATGTATTTAGTTTACAGAAACAGAAGTCTAAGTTTTAAAACTAAACAGCCCTAACATCTTTTTGTTGCCTCTACTGAACAGATTCACACAGCACTCAAACAGAAATAGAAACTGAAAGAAAAGAAACAGACAGACACAGACTGGTGTATGACTCCTCTCTGTTTGTTCACGTGTTTGAATTCTCAAACCTTTCTAAACTGTCGATCCTGTCAATTTGGTGTGTTATAAAGTTTCTAACTCAACTAAACCCAAGGCAACTTTGTTACAGATGCAGAATTAGTCAGAACCTGATCTGATAGGAAACTGAAGCTGAAATCCAAACTGAAATCAAAACAGAAACTGAGTTGTGTTCTTGCTTTCTTCCCTGTCTGTTTTTTTTTCTTTCAATTGATTATACTTCTCCTAACTCCTTACCCAGTTACTTAAATATTCCATTAAGCTTTTAAATCCAGACCAAAACTCAAACAACTTGTTACAGACACGGGATTAGCAGACCTTGAACCTAAAGCTAATGCCCAACATTTATGAAATTGAGATATGCTACAGTTCTGTTCCATTCCTTTTTCAGGGATCGGTAATACACTTGAACTTACTTTCTTTCCTGTGGCAGTTTTAAGTAGTAGCATTTTTAAAACTACACTATTGTGTATTAATTGTAATACTAAATGCTAAGAATAAATAAATACAACAGTTTACAGATTGGTTTGCCAAGTTACCGTAAATAAGCACCGAAGTGGGCAAGTAGTGTAGAAATCAGCCCACGAACTAGGTCGCAATTAACTGTGAATCTGGGCACAAATATATGAAAAGGTTAGAACATTTGCCATTACACTCTCAGGATTCGATACAAACGAGGTTAGAACTTGCAATCGAAATGCATGTATATGAACAAAGTTAGAAAAAAATGACAATCAATCGATCGCATACCCAATACGCGATAGAGACGTCGATGGTGAGACCAGTGGTAGATGGGTGGTGACCGGCGGCGATGGGAGTGACAAAGGTGGTGGGAGTGACGGCGGCGATGGCCGTTAGCAAGGTGACGGGAGAGAGGAGGCGATTTCAGTGAGGAAGATAGCGCGAAAGAGAAGAAGAGTTTCTGTGAGTTGAGTGTGCAGAGTGTAGGCAAATGTTTAAATGGACTTTAGATTACGGTTTACATGTAAACCGTAAACTAAAGTCACACTTTACATGACGGTTCCCACAAAAACCGTAATCTAAAGTGTAACGAAATTAAAAAAAATACCGCGATAATTATTTGGCATAAGTTGGGTTTCAAACATAGGTAACATATTAATATAAAGTTTTTATTAATCTAAAATACACTGGTAAAACGACGTCGTTAAATGCAATCTAAAGTGTAACCAAATTTAAAAAAATAGCGCGATAATTATTTGGCATATGTTGGGTTTCAAACATAGGTAACACATTAATATAAAGTTTTTATTAATCTAAAATACACTGGCAAAACGACGTCGTTGACTATCAGTCGGAGGTAGGCGCGCCTTTTTTAGGACGGACTTTAGATGACGGTTATTACTGAAACCGTAATCTAAAGTCCGTTGACCGTAAAGCGCGCGTCAACACGGGACTTTAGATTATGGTTTCACTAATAACCGTCATCTAAAGTCCCTCCTAAAAAAGGCGCGCCAACCTCCGATCGATTATTGATTACAGGTTAATTCAATCATCGTTGCTAATTAATTCCGACCTTCCTATTAATCACGGTGTCTGTTTAAGTCGTGATTAAACCACCGTCATTAAAGGCTCGCGTTCCACTAGTGATCCCAGCCTCGGAAATAACATGACCAAGGAATGAAACTTGGTTCAACCAGAATTCACACTTAGAGAATTTGGCATACAACTGATTCAGTCTCAATGTCTGCAACACACTTCTCAGGTGGCTTTCATGCTCACCTTTCGATTTCGAATACACTAGGATATCGTCGATGAAGACTACTACCGACTTGTCCAACTGATCTCGGAACAAGCGGTTCATTAAATCCATGAACTTGGCTGGTGCATTGGATAACCCAAACGGCATAACCGTAATCTCATAGTGACTGTATCTGGTTCTGAAAGCGGTATTCTCAATGTCACCCTTTCGAATGGCTATCTGATGGTAACCAGATTGTAAGTCAGTCTTGGAGAACACTGATGCTCCTTTCAACTGGTCAAACAAATCGTCAATACGGGGTAAAGGATAACGGTTCTTCACCGTAACTGCATTCAGCTCTCTGTAGTCGATGCAGAGGCGGAGTGTAACGCCCCGGTTTACCACCACCGTATACTTAACCATTTTTTAAAAAATTCTTTAGAGATATGCTATAACTGAAATAACACCTTTAGCTTGTATTATACATGCGTCAGTCTTTTTACACAAGGTCCCCTAATACTAGCCCCAGGGGTTACCGCCACACTTACTAAAGACTAGTAAGTGTAAGGCTACTTACCACCACCGCCCCTACGTTAGCTATCTTACAACGCTGTTCTACTACCAAAAGAGTGACACAACCAACCCGTCACTTTACACCTTAGTACCAAAAGACCCCTTTCAGCCAACTACTATGTTAGCTCCTACTCCTATTTTACACCAAAAGCAAGGGGTATCAAAGACTATTACATCACTAGCATCTTAGCATGGGACTACTTCCATGTACTCATTAACAGTGGAAACTTCATAGGTGATGGACTGACTACTGCCATTCTCCGGGTGCCTAAAACCCTGTATCTTCTTGTTCCACTCCTCAAGCACTATCTCGGTGACCCCAGGCTGTATACTTCTACGATAGGTGACAAACATGAAAATATAGAAAGTATCGGTGGACTCGTCCTCAGTGCAGAGAAGGTGACCATCCCAGTTACCCTGAACACACAGAGTTCATATACACAGGAAAAACACAACAAATAAAATCAGTAAAAACTTAGTAACACTACCACACCCCGTAAAAACTTATTTTCTCTTTAAAACCTTTGTTTCCAATTGAAATATCCCAAACCTTAATTATTTTAATTAATCTTGAATTAATTAAATAAAAGTAATTAATAAGAGATTAAGGAATTAAATACCTTTATATAAGTACAAGGAATAATATAATATTTAATTAAATCCTAAAAGTCGTTAGGAAACATAAACGAAACCTAAAATGACGTTAAGGAGGTTTAGGAAAAAAAAGAAATATAAACGAAAATAAAACTAATTGTTTTACCTCGAAAAATGTGTCACGAATATTTTAGACGTGAAAATGAGGTCGTTGACACCTTATAATATTATTTGGGTAATTTTAGAGGCATTTGAAAATTGGTTAAGCAGTCAGAATAAAAGACGTCGCGTTTTTGCCTAAAATGGCGAAACACAAACTAATTAGGAATTAAATTATAATTAATTAAATTTATACCTAGCAATAATTTTCATTGTTTTAAAATATAAATTTAGAATAATGAAATGATTTGTCTCGTTAAATGGGACATGATGTCGCAAACGACATGAAAAATGAGTAAGAAACGTGTTAGAAATGACATTATATTCACAACGTTTTTTGTTTTAAAAAAATGGGCCGCCTAGTCAATACACTGGGCCATCCCAGTCTCTCTCACTCACGGTTAGGACTGGCCCAATTCCCTCCTTATTTCTGGTACCAGCCCATCGGTTCAATTAGCCCACTCCCTCACTCTAATTTTCTTTTCAGTAACATTGCAACCTAAACTAGCTAAACAAGAAAACTCCCCTCTCGATTCCTGTCGAACGGCGCCGCTCTTCACTCCTTCTACATCTCAGCCCTGCCTCTCTTCATTTTCTGTCGATTCCGGCACGCAAAGGAGGAGCGGATTGAGCCATTGTCTGGAGCAAAGCCGCAAGGAAGCCGAGGAAGAAATAGGCCGGGAAGGAAAGGGCTGCCTACTTCTAGATTCTCAAAGGTGTACATGAGATCGATTTCACCTAAGTTTTTCTTTGTTTTCTGTCTCCGATTTTTGTTGTTAGGTCCGAAATTAATTAGGTTAGAAATCACCCTTCTATCATCCCCTCTGATTTTCGGTGCTTGAAGGCCGATTTTGCTTGTGAAAACATGTATAAGTTTCTAGCTAATTCATTTGCGTTTCTGGGTGGGGTAATGGTTGTGAAATTTTGTACGAATCAGAACTGCTCCACTGGACTTGCGAATTTGACTTATGTTGTTAGATTTCTGTGTTGCGAAATTAAGACCTTAAAATCGGTTTAGGGTTCCGAAATTTCAAGAGGAGATTTGGTGTTTCTGAAACTGAAATCAAATTAGTGTTTCGGTATAAATTTAGGGTTCATGATTAATTGGTGAAAATATAGAGGATTAGGGTTTCTAAAATTGAAACCGATTTGGGGCTTATTGCTGAATTAGGTTTTCGAAATTTATGCAGCAAAAAAAAAAGAGAGTTTTCTGAAATTTGTGAATTAGGGTTACCGAATACGAAATTGGAAATCTGGTGGGTGAACTGGAAATTTGAATCTAAGGTCGACGAAGTAGAGTTGAATGTACAATTTTGGTGCGATGGTCAATCTGAAATTTTGACCAAGTCTGGATAATTTAAGCGCTCAAAAGAATTGATCCAAATTTCCAAAATTAAGGTTCCAAAGATTAAATTTGGATAAAACGCAATTTAGGAAGATTTAGGGTACATTTGCAAATTCTGGAAAACTGGAGGGACTAAAGTGTAATATAAGGAAAATTTAAGTGGTTTTGCAAATCTGGAAAATTAGTAATCGAATTGGTCAAAATAGGAATCAGTCAAACTATAATTTAGTCAAAATTAAGATGGTCAAATTGGAAATGGGCCAGCTTTGAAAGCTGGTCAAAAGGAAGTTGATTTGGGTTTAGACCAATGTAGGATTAAGATAGAAAATAGGATGATAGATGGGACTGGACTTAGAAGTAGTCCACTAGATTAGCAAACCAGATTTGGTTCAAAATTAGTCTTAATGAAATTCAATCGATTAACCAAATTAGGAGAGATAAAAATTGAAACAAAGAATTGGGTCAACTAAGTATTAAATTGGTAAGTTGTAAATAGATTAATAAATTATTAGTAAGGGTCAATAGATGGATTAAAATAATAAAGGAATTGTTTTTATTAAATTGGTATTAATGTGTAAATATTAAGATTACTGTATATGTATGTATTATGGGTTAATATTAGAGTTTACGAGGCTATATATGTATATATATGTGGGTATAAGTACGTATATGTAGTTAGAGGTTAAAATAAAAGGAACTTAGAAATTTACGAGGATATGAAGGTGTATATTAGTGTAACCTTAGAATAATGGAAAAACACTTATGTATGGACATATATATAGTTGGGATTAAATTATAAGTTTGGAACTATTGGAGGATTAATATAATGTTATAATATCAATAACAATTATAAGAACAAGTGTGCCTATATAGACACACCAAGGTTAAGTAGATAAAGGGCGTAAAGCGTGACATTTAATTCGAATGAAGTATATATATAGAAATACATATATATATGTGGATATAAGTATATAATTGAAGGATTGGAACTCTACAACAATCAATTAGAGGTTGTAATGATACAATTAATACAATTATTAAAGTTGGAACGTATTTATAGAGTTGATATGATGTTGTAAATATATATATATATATATATATATATATAAAAATACTTAGCCTTGTGAGGAGTTATATATAAATATACACATGTGTATATAGTTGGAAGTGTAATTAGGAGTGTTGCATATGGTAACAGAATGTTTATGAGATGATTAAGTTATTAACCTACCCGACTATCACATTATAGGATCTAGATAGTCGAAGGTGTTCGACGGATTGGGCGAGCATCGTTTTAAGAGCTAGCCAATCTCCAGGTGTACGGTACAGTTCTTCTTGTGACCTGCTTGCTAATGAGGTGTCCCTCGGCTTGTGTGCTATTTGTTTTTGTGTGCTCACTAAACAAGATAAAGCATGCAACCGGAACATTATGTTTATTGTATTGTTGAGTGATGTTTGGAAACTAACACAACTTACCGTGAGAACTTACTAACCAACGTTTAGTAAGGAACTGAGTGAGACTAAGGAATGCTCCCTAATATTAGTTTGTTATAAACCGAAAGAGGTTAACCAACAAACATTGTCTTGAGACTTCTACTAACTGGAACTTAAGGGGGGAGTGAGGAACCCGGGACTGACTCCGGTCATGCATGCTAAGGAAAAAGGGGGTCGGTATCTATAGTAGATCCGACTTCCGATTAAGGACTTGTCTTCGGACTTGTTGCCTAGGGTCGGTTGCCGGCCCAGCTACGTTGGACATACAGCCCAAGGTAGATGGCATTAAGATGGTGCGGTAGGATCACCTAAATCCTAAATTATAAGATAAGTTGTTTATTCAACCAATAGAGTTAATAGCTCATTGGCTAGGGTTGCTTTTGACCCGACAAAAATAAACATTGAGGTAAGATACAATCATTTCTATTTAAAGAGTGGTTGTATTCTAAGATTAAGATAAGGTTTGAGATAAGTTGCAACCATTCCTTTTTAAAGGATGGTTTGTATTATAAGACTAAGATAAGCTACAATCATTCCTTTTTAAAGGATGGTTGTTTCTATGGCTAAGATAAGACTAAGATTGAGGTAAGATAAGGATGGACTAAGATTAAGAGGAAACATAACTTAAGGAGTTAAATAATTAACTCTCTAATTAAGGGAACGCATTTAAGTCATTCATCATGTTTGAACTTTGATTGTTCATATTTGGATTGTTGTTTATTGCACTTTCTATTATGTTGTGCATCTAATCAACCTCCATGCTATCGACAATTAGTCGTCGTAGCCACGTTAGCTTGGGGGCCATGAGAGGATAGTACCAGCATTCGTGCTGACCCCCTTTGGGGGCTGTTTTTACTACACAGGTGAACGTCAGGAGGCGGCCGTCGCGAGAGTAAGAAGGGGGTACAAGTGTTACGGGTTAAGTGTGGCCTACGAGTTGTGCATGTACACTCGTATGGTGTTGTGAGTTAGTAAGTTGTATAGGATGTGAGGGGATTGTAAGAAGGATATGTATTTGGTTAAGGTTTGTATGTACTAATGTTCGGTATATTCTGTCAGTCAGACCGTGGCAAGGTCCTGGAGTGCATTGAATTCCGCTGTGACATTTATGTATATGTTGTTAAGTTGTGAAACCACATTTGGATTGAGATGGGGTGTTACAAAAGTGGTATCAGAGCGTAGTTACGCTCTAAAGACAAGAATTACCGAACTTAGGAGAATACGGAGATTGAGTTTGAGTTATGGGCTAAGGGTTGAGTGATAGAGTGAGAGGTGTGTTAGTTAGGACTTCCCGGTATTTACCGGATATCCATAGTACCTAGACCCGCCCTCCACATCCCTAACCCTGAATATGGGGAACAAACGCCAGAGAGAAGTAAGCCTTCTCTTACTCGAAAAAAAAACCCCGATCTGGCAGTTAGTTAACAGTAAGCAATACGAGAACTTGAACGTTTTAACTGGGGCGCAGCGGTGAAACAGGCGCTACCAAGGGAATTCTACCAAGAAGGGAACGGTAATTACCGGCAACATGGGTCGACATGCTACGCAGTCGAGTTACACCGCAACACTAATGATGAGAAAAGCACTACGAGTGCAATGGATAAGAAAAGATAAGCGACGTGAGTACCGGACAGTGGTCCAAATGAGAATAGCAGTGGGATAATACAAAGCATGAGAGTTAAGATTACCGGAAAGTCCAGTTAGAAACGGGAACATCAAACCCCATACAGTGACAAAGGTTACAAACCTGGCTGTCAAAGCGCAGAAGACGACAAATACGCGTAAAACTGTATACCGGAATAGGACTACGATATAGTGCCTAAAGGAGAAACATTACTTAGTAACCACGACAAAATGTGTGGAAACGGGAGTGAGGATTATGACATAAGAGAATAACAAGGGGTTCCCTCAGAAAGAGGAACGCCCTGATAAGTGACAATACTGTCAAACTAACCAGGAAACTACCGGATGGCTAGTTATCCAAAACAAGAGAACATCTAAGGAGTATCGAGGACTACCAAATACATGAAATCAGGTGGAAGTACCATTACCGACACGCACATTACCGGTAGCCCATCTTGCATGGCGCACTTGCCATAGCAAGTGCTACCACGGTTAAGCTACACAGAAAGCCATCATGGCGAGATAAAAGAACACTACAGTCGTAATACATATTAATACCGAATTGTAAATCCATAAGAACGAGAGAATAAGACCTTGGAAAGGCCTAACGGCCTAACCATGATAAGATGAGTCGACACACCAGTCAGTAGGGAGCTGAACTTGGACGCAATGCTAAATGGTATAAAATTTTAGCAACAGTACAACCTACTACAGCAATAACCTACAAGGAATGTATTACGAGATACGATGAAGACGGGTGACACAACAACTTTTAACAAGAACGGGATAGAACTCCCGAGATGACCATTAAGAATACCAATAACAACCATCTTCGTTGAATATGTTAGTAAACCCTAGAAACAGGGACAAAGGGAATAAACTTAAGTTATAACCTACTAAGGATTAAAGACATACAATCCCGACAGAGGGAAGCTCAGAGGACTACCCCCACAGAGCGGGCATAGTCGAGCCGAATAAACTGATTAACGACAGTTAGTATTGTTTGCCTAACTCATCAACACCCAAGTATGATTAATCATTGATGGTGGTGAAGCCAACAAAAGTTGAACATAGCATTGAGATGGAGACACATGTTAGCTAGAATAAACATCCAAAGAAGACACAGTAAGGCCAATGCTTAATACGAATTAAGTCTATGTGAGTGAGAGTATTGTTGCAGACACCGAATAATGTCGGTCTACCTAAGCAAACTTCCATAGTGGGAAGCAGGATACAACAGCTTACCCTAAAACCCGGTGCTACATTTAATGATGTAACCTAACATATAATGGAGTTCAAAGAACTAGTAGTTATGAAGTTAAACTACTAATGAGCTAGAGTACAAACAGTGAACCGACCACCGACTCTCACTCAAGGGAAAACTAAACACTAAGGAGCTAATGACAAATGAGTTAGTAAAACAATCACAAATGAATTATAAGAGCTCTTATGTATTGCCATGGGACTATTCTTATGTGCAGGTGGCTATGTGAAATTCAGTGTTTAAATATGTCATTTAAAGGCCTAAGAGCCATGGGACTATTGTTGTGTGCAGGTGGCTATGTGAAATTCAGTGTTTAAATTATGTCATTTAAGGGCCTAAGTGCCAAGCAATTTAAGGTTTATGCAATTGTATTGTGAGTTGAAGTAGTTGGAGTGTAACTGGTGTGTTGTGAATGCCCACTAAGGACGTGACTAAATTGGGTTGATTGGAGGAGAAAATCTATGCATTTGGGTATGATAATATAGTAGAGAAGTCATGGCGAAATTTGTGTAGAATCCAAGTGTGTTAAGTGTTAAGTGAGTTACTATAACCTAGGACTTACTAGGAATCATTAAAGGATAATGGAGTAAAAATGAGTGAACTAAGGTGTACTTATGAGGTAGAATGACCTATAATGTAATTGAGGAGGAATTGCCAGGAAGGGCACCAATGAGAATAGAGAGATAATACGATTGACGGGGGCGGAGAACAAACCACTCCTTTTAGGGTGGGGATACCTCTCCTTGTTGTGAGGCCCTTGAGTGGGAATAAATCCCTCAAAATGGGCTTTCACTCATTAGAGAGTAAAACTTTGAGATTTCCTTGGAATGTACCAGTTACACGTAAGTAATAAGGAAGGCTGCGTAGACAGTCCTTATATCCAAAGCTGAGGATTGAAAATCAGTAATCGTCAGAGATAAACATTGTAAGTGCACAATATGACACGTCAGGTGACCAACGCTCAGAAGAGCTTATGACTCAATGGATGACTTCATTTGTAACCAGTTAAATTACTTGGTAAATAACATCATAAAGGATGGAAGAATGTGAGAGAGACTAGCCTACTTGTGAACCCGAAATGGAAGCAAAACCTCTTCACATTAAGAGATAACGATCTTATGGCACGGTACGACAACCGCCATACACCCGAACTACCCAGTGTGGTTACACCATGAGGGATAGCATATAAGACGAGATGTTAGAGAAACGATTGAGGAGTTGCACCACCAATGAGTAATGGAATAAAGGCGAGCTACCATGGTAGTAGAAGCCATAGGACATTATTTTTATGAATGAATGAAGTCATGATGCACAGCAAAGCGACCATCATACATAAACCGTCAAATATTGACATTGAGGCAATTAGATTTATGAGCTAAGACCGACATAAGTAAGGGAATGAGATGGTAGACGAACTGTGCATTGACGCCAATAGTCTAGACCGGGTGAGGTAAGAGTTCACAGGAAGCACATTTTCCATTCCTTAAGGAACCGGAAGTGCGTTCCTAGCAGAATAAACATGAGAAATAAGATGAAAGGCTCGATGGAAAGAGACCTCAATTGCTAAAGGATAGAGTTCGTACTAAATACAGAAACAAGCCAGAGCACGCCATATCAAAAAACACGGTAGGTGGATTTTTCTTGATTAAGTTCAAGAATAACAATAAGTGTTATCATGGAATGATGAAAGAGGAGATCAATTAGCAATAGCTAAACGTGTGATGATCACTACGAGTATACTAAAACGGGACGTGGGATGACTGCACTCCAAAGGAGCTTGCGGGCCTGACAGACTCATTCATGAGTTAGTTGGGTAAGTAGTAATGTATCAGTAAGGTACCCCATGCATGTAGACGAGTGGTGTAAGAAACACGAGAAGTAGTCGACTCCGTACCACGGTCAACGACGCAAGATCAGACAAGAGCAGCTACCACCACAACGGTTGAAGAGAAGGAATTCAGTTGAACCAACAACACAAATGAATCAGAGAACAAATAATTAAGGACTATGAAGTGCGAAGAGCACGGATTGTTAAGTACAGACATTGGACATGTCTTTAGATGTAAGAGATTAAACTGTAAAGCACAATAAGCACTAAACAGTAGTTTCAGATTAAGAATCATCCTCTGACCAAAGGTCAGTTGGAAAAGAACGATTTAGACACTTGAGAGAACGCTAAGGGTATGAACGTTAAATCTCCAGAGAGACTGGATAGGCGACTTACAATTCATTAAGGCCGTGTATATGTAAAGATAACACGTGTCCATTGAGGGACCTTTAGTACTAGATCATAAGCATGCAGGAGAAGGATATACAATACTATAAAGGATAAGAAAGGCAGTTAAGCTTAAGACTATCAGAGTCGCACAGCGGAAGCTAGCGGACCGGTAACTTAAAGAGGTTTCACATACCTGATGAACCGGAAAAAGGAATGATGTACCACACATCTTCCAATGGAATAGATATAAGATTTAGCAACTGAATGCTTTAGTATCTTCGAGATTAGACCAAACTAAGTTAAGAATATGGTATAAGTACCGTTAAGAATCCTCGATACAGAGACTAAGCCATTAACATAGTTATGACCCTCTGATCGAATTATAAGTGAGATAGAGGACATGGAAGCTAGAATGCTTAGTGAGAATTAGACATCTTGAACCTATGTTCAAGGATGATATAATATTGATTACGTGGGCGTAATCCATTTGAGGGGGGTAGAGCAAAAACCGCTTGGCGTATGTTTATGTACTGAGTACGTAAACTACGGTGTGCATAGCACAAAAGAATTTGAGAATTTGTTTTACATAAACATTTTGAGATTAATTATGGTTATTACGCACAGAAGATGCGAATGCCATACATATTAAGTACCTATCTTGTTAACTCCGGTGCGAGTACAAGTTAAGAGAATTAGTGAAGATGATTAAGGAGACTTAAGGAATAAGGAATATATGAGATATGAGTCGATATGAAAGTATGTGGAGATAAGAATAAGATAACACTATGAGATGTTATTCGATATGAGTATGAGTTAGGAAATAGTAATGTTATGAGGTATAAGATGGTGATAATTGGTATGACACTGATATAGAACTTAGCAGGAATGAGAGCCTTGAGGTAATTGCTAAGAGATGATTTGGGAATGTTTGATGGACTGAGTCCACACCTTGGAGATGTATTAATTACGACTAGAAAGACTAAAAGATAGAAAATTGGAAATGAGTGAATTATTTGTTGTTTAAAAATGATGTGGGAGGTGGAACTTGATTTTCTAGGGATCAAGGGAAACCAAACACAAATTGGGGTAGAGGGATAGTTCAACACTGATGCTGATCACATCAGGGTTGGATGATTCCTGAAACTCCCTACCAGTGGTCACAATTAAATCACGCTAAGGATAGAGGCTTTAGGATAAAACGAAATTGGAGTTGATTGTATTTTTAATTAGAGGAATTATTCCTCACATGACCTCGTAAAAAGGATTTCCTTTTTACTGAGTCTCGCCCATGATGTCGAGGACGCATGAGCCTTTGTCTTCGGACCGGTGACATGGGGAGAATAGAGTTGTTTTGTATTCTAGCCCATGAAGGCGAGGACGAAGTGCCTTTGTCTACGGACCGTTGACATGGGAGAATATGATGAAAATTATGTGATTGTTTTAATCATCAAAAGGAACAAAGGGAATTTTGAGTGCTATACATGCTTAAGCATGTTGTGTGATATTTGAGTATAAGTGTGTGACAGACAGTCAATAAGATTAAGTACACATAAGAATGAGCCATGGAATGAGGTAAGCCATGTATTCTAATAAAACAAGATGCATGGGAACTTTGGGGACAAAGTTCTTTTGAGGGGGGTAAATTGAAATATCCCAAACCTTAATTATTTTAATTAACCTTGAATTAATTAAATAAAAGTAATTAATGAGAGATTAAGGAATTAAATACCTTTATATAAGTACAAGGAATAATATAATATTTAATTAAATCCTAAAAGTCGTTAGGAAACATAAACGAAACCTAAAATGACGTTAAGGAGGTTTAGGAAAAAAAGAAATATAAACGAAAATAAAACTAATTGTTTTACCTCGAAAAATGTGTCACGAATATTTTAGACGTGAAAACGAGGTCGTTGACACCTTATAATATTATTTGGGTAATTTTAGAGGCATTTGAAAATTGGTTAAGCAGTCAGAATAAAAGACGTCACGTTTTTGCCTAAAATGGCAAAACGTAAACCAATTAGGAATTAAATTATAATTAATTTAATTTATACCTAGCAATAATTTTCATTGTTTTAAAATATAAATTTAGAATCATGAAATGATTCGTCTCGTTAAATGGGACATGATGTCGCAAACGACATGAAAAATGAGTAAGAAACGAGTTAGAAATGACATTATATTCGCGACGTTTTTTGTTTTAAAAAAATGGGCTGACTAGTCAATAGACTGGGCCATCCCAGTCTCTCTCACTCACGGTTAGGACTGGCCCAATTCCCTCCTTATTTCTGGTACCAGCCCATCGGTTCAATTAGCCCACTCCCTCACTCTAATTTTCTTTTCAGTAACATTGCAACCTAAACTAGCTAAACAAGAAAACTCCCCTCTCGATTCCTGTCGAACGGCGCCGCTCTTCATTCTCCTCTTTCTCACTCACGATTTGGTAACCCTAAGAACTACACACTCTTTATTCCTTCTACATCTCAGCCCTGCCTCTCTTCATTTTCTGTCGATTCCGGCACGCAAAGGAGGAGCGGATTGAGCCATGTCTGGAGCAAAGCCGCAAGGAAGCCGAGAAAGAAAGAGGCCGGGAAGGAAAGGGCTGCCTACTTCTAGATTCTCAAAGGTGTACATGAGATCGATTTCACCTAAGTTTTTCTTTGTTTTCTGTCTCCGATTTTTGTAGTTAGGTCCGAAATTAATTAGGTTAGAAATCACCCTTCTATCATCCCCTCTGATTTTCGGTGCTTGAAGGCCGATTTTGCTTGTGAAAACATGTATAAGTTTCTGGCTAATTCATGTGCGTTTCTGGGTGGGGTAATGGTTGTGAAATTTTATACAAATCAGAACTGCTCCACTGGACTTGCGAATTTGACTTATGTTGTTAGATTTCTGTGTTGCGAAATTAAGACCTTAAAATCGGTTCAGGGTTCCGAAATTTCCAGAGGAGATTTGGTGTTTCTGAAACTGAAATCAAATTAGTGTTTCGGTATAAATTTAGGGTTCATGATTAATTGGTGAAAATATAGAGGATTAGGGTTTCTGAAATTGAAACCGATTTGGGGCTTATTGCTGAATTAGGTTTACGAAATTTATGCAGCAAAAAAAAAGAGAGTTTTCTGAAATTTGTGAATTAGGGTTACCGAATACGAAATTGGAAATCTGGTGGATGAACTGGAAATTTGAATCTAAGGTCGACGAAGTAGAGTTGAATGTACAATTTTGGTGCGATGGTCAATCTGAAATTTTGACCAAGTCTGGATAATTTAAGCGCTCAAAAGAATTGATCCAAATTGGGGATTTTCTGGAAATCCAAAATTAAGGTTCCAAAGATTTAATTTGGATAAAACGCAATTTAGGAAGATTTAGGGTACATTTGCAAATTCTGGAAAATTGGAGGGACTAAAGTGTAATATAAGGAAAATTTAAGTGGTTTTGCAAATCTGGAAAATTAGTAATCGAAATGGTGAAAATAGGAATCAGTCAAACTATAATTTAGTCAAAATTAAGATGGTCAAATTGGAAATGGGCCAGCTTTGAAAACTGGTCAAAAGGAAGTTGATTTGGGTTTAGACCAATGTAGGATTAAGATTGAAAATAGGATGATAGATGGGACTGGACTTAGAAGTAGTCCACTAGATTAGCAAACCAGATTTGTTCAAAATTAGTCTTAATGAAATTCAATCGATTAACCAAATTATGAGAGATAAAAATTGAAACAAAGAATTGGGTCAACTAAGTATTAAATTGGTAAGTTGTAAATAGATTAATAAATTATTAGTAAGGGTCAATAGATGGATTAATAATAAAGGAATTGTTTTTATTAAATTGATATTAATGTGTAAATATTAAGATTACTGTATATGTATGTATTATGGGTTAATATTAGAGTTTACGAGGCTATATATGTATATATATGTGGGTATAAGTACGTATATGTAGTTAGAGGTTAAAATAAAAGGAACTTAGAAATTTACGAGGATATGAAGGTGTATATTAGTGTAACCTTAGAATAATGGAAAAACACTTATGTATGGACATATATATAGTTGGGATTAAATTATAAGTTTGGAACTATTGGAGGATTAATATAATGTTATAATATCAATAACAATTATAAGAAACAAGTGTGGCTATATAGACACACCAAGGTTAAGTAGATAAAGGGCGTAAAGCGTGACATTTATTTCGAATGAAGTATATATATAGAAATACATATATATATGTGGATATAAGTATATAATTGAAGGATTGGAACTCTACAACAATCAATTAGAGGTTGTAATGATACAATTAATACATTATTAAAGTTGGAACGTATTTATAGAGTTGATATGATGTATGTATATATATATATATATATATATATATATATATATATATATATATATATATAGATATATATATATATATATCTATAGTATATATACTTAGCCTTGAGGTTTATATATAAATATACACATGTGTATATAGTTGGAAGTGTAATTAGGAGTGTTGCATATGGTAACAGAATGTTTATGAGATGATTAGTTATTAACCTACCCGACTATCACATTATAGGATCTAGATAGTCGAAGGTGTTTGACGGATTGGGCGAGCATCGTTTTAAGAGCTAGCCAATCTCCAGGTGTATGGTACAGTTCTTCTGTGACCTGCTTGCTAACGCGGAGGTGTCCCTCGGCTGTGTGCTATTGTTTTTGTGTGCTACTAAACAAGATAAAGCATGCAACCGGAACATTATGTTTATTGTATTGTTGAGTGATGTTTGGAAACTAACATAACTTACCGTGAGAACTTACTAACCAACGTTTAGTAAGGAACAGAGTGAGACTAAGGAACGCTCCCTAATATTAGTTTGTTATAAACCGAAAGAGGTCAACCAACAAACATTGTCTTGAGACTTCTACTAATGGAACTTAGGGGGGAGTGAGGAACCCGGGACTGACTCCGGTCATGCATGCTAAGGAAAAGGGGGTCGGTATCTATAGTAGATCCGACTTCTGATTAAGGACTTGTCTTCGGACTTGTTGCCTAGGGTCGGTTGCCGGCCCAGCTACGTTGGACATACAGCCCAAGGTAGGTGGCATTAAGATGGTGCGGTAGGATCACCTAAATCCTAAATTATAAGATAAGTTGTTTATTCAACCAATGGAGTTAATAGCTCATGGCTAGGGTTGCTTTTGACCCGACAAAAATAAACATTGAGGTAAGATACAATCATTTCAATTTAAAGAGTGGTTGTATTCAGATTAAGATAAGGTTTGAGATAAGTTGCAACCATTCCTTTTTAAAGGATGGTTTGTATTATAAGACTAAGATAAGCTACAATTGTAAACACCCCATCCAACATTAACACACTTACAATAAACTGCAGCGGAAAAACAACCTCATCACATTACTTAACTCGTTGGTGTTACACGCCGTTAGCCACCCACGTGGCTAACAAGGCTAATACACATACATTGTACCGGTCTGATGGGCTAAATTCCCGAGCGACTACACATTACTATCCCTTTCCATTAACAACAACAACAACGTACACCTTCCAACTATACCGAGTATTAATAAACTGGTGCCGACAACAATTTCGGTCTTACTACACCTACTGTATATATACACTTAAATGTTTACCCATGTACAATGTCTCACCCCGTCCTACTCTCGGACGGCTTCCAGCTCTCTGTACCTGAAATAGGAAAAGAAGAGAAAGGGTGGCCCCCAAGGGGCTCAGCACCTTTGCTGGTATGGTAATCCCGCAGCCCACATGCTACCGGGCCACGCACAACTAATTGTCGTCTTAGCATACGGTTGATTATATTTAAATCATGCATGTAACAGTGAACACACATCACATAAACATTTCGCCTCAATGGGTTCAACAAACAGATAATATATCCTTACTTAATAAGTCACTCATGGTATTCAATATCCCTAGAGTGTTCCTCCTCTAATGGAGCTATTTCCTTAACAGACGACACTTACCCTTAAATCGGGTTAACCTTAAACGCCTCTTTTCTCCAACTGGGATTCATATCCATGATCCACATACTCCACATTTTACAACACATAACATACTCTACATAATAACACTTAACAACACTTTGCACGTTTCCACGTACACAACATAACACCGCAATAGATATTGCATCACAAACAAAGATACATAACACAACGGAATGGTCCTCTTAGGAACCGACCCAAACATTGTCAATACACTGGTGAGCCTAGAGAATGTTGCCAGTCTCATGATAAGCTCGGTACATAACTCGTTACCGTCTCGTAAATGAACGGTTAACTTAACACAAGGTGTCCCGGATATAGTGATCCAAGCACACCGAAACAAACATAACAATAGTATGCCCCTGTGGCCCGACGTGAGTCAGTAATAGCCTTGGTTAAGCTAAAGGGAGGTTGGGAACCAAATTGGAAAACAACCATAACATACAGAGAGGATCGAACCTGCTATGACAACGACCCCCATACTCACACGCGTGGCCGGAACAGACCGGACTCCTCATTCCCCCCATTAGCACTTGTCAGAAGTTCGTCATTGAACTTAGTTAAACAATCACAACATTGGGTCAAGTCTTGTTAGACACACACAAGGAAGGGAGAGAGTTGTACATTCACATATAAACATCACACACAAACATCACATATCCAACTCACGCATAGCCGTGGTTAGAACGTTCCTTAGGTTGGAAACGTTATTACCGGATACCGTTCTCTTACGTTTACCTAATAGTGGTTAACTAGCCCTTCAAGCGCATTAGAGGTTACCGGTATCGGCACGTAAACATACAATAACAATAACGACTGTAAACTCGTTTCATGATTTATATCATAACGTGGCAAACATACAGAAAAAACATTGGCATACAAGCCGGTGTAATCCGGTAGGACACAGGTTGCAAGAAAACCATACCTGTCACCGGAGTCCATTTTTCCACGTCCACTTATGTTCCTCGAGCAATTCTCGAACAACTGTTAACACCACATGTGTTTTATTAACATCGGGGTTTGCTTGATTATTAATGTCTAACGTTAACTTTCCCTGTTAACTTAGTTACATAACTTTACATTTTTAACTTGTTTTACTTTTACATCTTGATACAACTTTTCACCCACTTAATTGCCATTTAAACTCACCTAACATGTCCTTAACAACCTTATAACATCATTACCTATCAATCCCCATCATTACATATCATTCATAACCTTTAACAACATTTTTGGTCCGACCGGACTTGCCGACCGGACTTGTCCATGTCCGGTCGATTCCAGAACACATTTCCGTCAGAATTTTTCTACTCCGACCGGACCTGTAAGTCCGGTCCTATGTCCGGTCCATTCCAGAAACTAATTCCCACAGGGTAAACTGGGCCCGACCGAACTTGCAAGTCCGTTCGCAAGTCCGGTCTGCCCCAGATCTTTGTTTTCCTTTTTACATTCAACTCCAAACTTCACCCATATATCCTAGTATACCCTAACCTCATTTAGGCACTTCAAACACACTTTATCCATGTGCTAAACTCTTTAAATCACTCACCAAAGCCATTTTATCATTCACAAACTTCTTACAAATTCCTAGCACTTGGAATGTTTTCTCCTTAAGATTTCTAGGTGGTATTTCACCTATAATGACCACTACACTAAATGCTTCTTTACCTTCATAACATCATTTCTTCCTTGCACTCAACATTACCCAACTTTAAACAAACTCTCCAAGACTTTATTTCATCCTAAAACACTCATTAAATTCCTAGAACTTCCAAGATAACATCTAAATTCTTGCATCACTCTAAATCACCTTAATGCATGTTTTCTTCTCAAGTAAACATTTATTCACCTTTAACACTCCTAGTTCACCAGACCATTTAAAACACTTAGAACTTCTTACACATTTCCCAAATTTGGCCATAGCTTCCCTTGTATATACTCACATCCAAACACTTAGGTTTTTACCTTATTTCATTCAAGAACTCCTAAAATCCATCAAGAACATTTTTACACACAAACTCACACATCAAGCACTACATCACAATATAGTGCATAACTTAAATTGCTTGGCACTTAGGCCCTTAAATAACATGGCTCTTAGGCCCTTAAATTGCATAAACCTTAAACACTGAATTTCCCACATAAGTAATGCCTTTGACCTGCAAATACACCCAACAATACATATGCCCTTAATAAACTCCTTGAGAGCATTTTACTAGGTCATTCACCATTGCTCTTTAGGTAGTTTTAACAAGCATTATAAGCTTATTTCTCCTAAGGTATTTAAACCACATTAAGATAGCATATTTACCTCTTTTCCTCCCAAATTTCTTTCTTGTTTCCTTACAAAACCGGTGGGTTGTTTGGTTGTTTGTCAACTTCTAAACAATGTACAAATAATAGAATGAGTATCAAGCATTATGCTTCATCTCATTGTAAACCCTAGTTACACATATTGTTTTAACACATTAAGTAATTGTTTTACCTTGGAATTGGAAGAGAACTTGAATAAGTATCAAGAGAGGACTCCTCCTAGCCCTTGGGAGATTCAAATGAAGCTAAAACAAGCAAGGTAAAGACACCATGGTGAGGTGAATTTCGGTCATGTACTAAAAGGAGAGGAAACTTGATTTTTCTTTGAGATTCCTTACCTAGAAGCAAAGGAGAGTAATAATATGTGGAAAGACAAGCTCAAGCTCCATCAATGGTGAACTCCATGGCACCGAAATGGTGATCTTCAAATTTTGAGAAGATAGAAATGAAGAGCTTGATGAGAGGAAGAGAATGGTGGTGTTGTTTTTGATTTGGTTAAGTGAGCTAGGTTTTACATGTGGTCAAAGATGGACTTCCATGGTGGTATTGTGTATTACCGAGAGAGAACAGCAAGAAGGAGAATGAAGAAGTGAAACCGTGTGAATGATGAAAAGAAGAGAAGGAAATGAGAGATGAGTTTGCTTTTGGAGATATTTATGTTATAAAGCAAATAGTACTTTACTTTAAGCTTTACTTTACTTATTTGATTTCTTTTACAACTTGGTGACTCACTCCTTGAAAAACCGGCCCCATTTAGTTAGAAGGGTACTTTAGTCTTTATTTGTCAATTTAATTACTTATAACATTATATGTTACAAACTAGCTTATAAAAATCACTATTCACTAAAACAAGGCACATAGAAGTGAAATTTTTGATTTCCCATTAATATAGCCACCCAAATGTGATACTATATAGTACACATGTTAATTAAAGAGTAATGATGGACATTTAGCCATTCAAAACTCATTTACAAGACAATTTTTCAAAAACGTGCTTTAAGACTTCTTAAAGCACATTTTGTGTTTTAACTTGTTTTCAAGCTTGGTTTTCTTTAGTAATTGATTTAATATGTTCATTAACATATTATAAGGTATAGGTATGACCATTAGGTCTTATACACATTTATCCCAAGCTTAGAGCACATTTTTGCTCATATTGACTTTAAGGTATTTATTTGTGTTTTGTTTGGTTTTCTTGTCTTCCAAAGCTTCCTAAGGACTTATTTAGCCTTATTAAATCATAATTGAATATTATTTAGTCTTGGTAGGCTCTTTGGGTCCTAACCAAGTTCACTCATAGCTTAGAGCATGTTTTTGCTCAAACTGTGTCTTAGTGCTTTATTGCACTTTACTATGTTTCAAATTGTCCACTGATGTTTCTAAGGCACTTTTTAGCCTTTATATAACATAGTTTGCTATTTAAACCACATATCAAGGTTTGGGGTATTTCAATCTACCCCCTTAAAAGAACTTCGTCCTCGAAGTTCACATTTCCCACACATCATTAGATTAGAACACAGGAATCACTTGGAAATAAACTTCCATAACCAAACACACTTTACATCACAACCTCGGACTTAATGGTCCGGGCAACACATTCACATCCACACATAACATAACATATCCACATGATAACCTCGGACTCTATGGTCCGGGTATCTTAACAACACTTACACATACATAACAACCCCTTGGACTCACTGGTCTCGGGTAACATCACAACATTTGGACACATAGGTCCCCATAACATAACAGTCTTCAGACACTTAGGTCTATGTAACACAACACATTTAGACTCATAGGTCTCAATAGCATACACTTTTAGGAGATCAAAGTCAAAATAAACATTTATTACGCATACCACACAACATGTCATAGCATGTATAACAATCAAAAATATCTTTTAGATACACACTGTGATCCCGCAGAACCCGGTCGCGATGGACACCTTCCATCCCCGTGCCTTTGGGAGATTAAAACAATCACTTAAGTTTAAAATTTCCTTGTGAGGTTAAGTAAGAAGACTTTAATTACGTAAAGTATCCATCAACGTTTTATAAATACCTATTTAAAATCCTTTTGAAAAACACACACAACTCCAAGTCCAACTTAAGCTCTTTGCTTCTTTTCTTAGCGTGATTATTTGTAACCACTTATAGGGAGTTTCAAGAGTCATCCAACCCTGATGTGATCAGCATCAGTGTTGAACTATCCTTCCACCCCAATTTTGTGTTCGGCTTCCTTGATCACATGCAAATCAAGTTCCACCTCCCACTTCATTTTCAAGCATCAAGTAAATCACTCATTTCAATTTTCTATCTTTTAATCATTCTAATCATGATCATACATCTCCAAAGGATAGAACTCCGTCTATCAGTTATCTCCATTCACTTTAATGTTGTTGCCTAGGGAATCTTATTCTCACTAGGTTCTATGTCGGTATCATGCCTTTTCTTGAATCGCTATATAGTATATATACACATATATTTTATCAAAATACAACACACAATTTCACATTTATACACTGTCGCATATAGTAGTATATATATACACATATATTTTATCAAAATACAACACACAATTTCACATTTATACGCTGTCGGGGTTTGTTCCCCCTATCACTCACAACTGTTAATAAATCAACACACTTATCCCAATGGTATTCGCGTCTTCTGTGCGCAATTACCACAATTAAACCATGAATGAATGTGTATGTTTACGTAACACACACACCAATCATCCAAACAATAATTTTGTGCTATGCACAATATAAGTCACATACACTACGTACACTTGTACGGTAATATACACTAAGTGGTTTTGCGCTCTACCCCCTTAAAAGGGATTACGCCCACGTAATCAATCACTAAACATTGGCTTAAATGTTCTGCCGTCGTGAAGTGTTTTAACTTCCACGCGGTCTATTACACAATGGATTCTGATTAGAGGATCTTAACCATATTGGCGGTTTAGTTCCTAAACCAAGAATTCTCATTGGAGTTGTTTTTTAAACTCTTAGTTGGTTTCGATTCTGGCCTGCTAGGCTTCTAGGCGTTAATAATTAGCCATTCACTTGTGTTCACCATGTACATTCAACACTTGAATCACTGGCTCACTAGTTTCTGCTGCGAAACTCTAAAAACTGTAGAGCTTAATTGCCCCATTTGTTATTCTTACTGTATTGTACAACTCCAATTGTCACCTTCATCTTGGTAACAATGGTTTCTCAACCGACGCGTGGTATCTCTTACCGTTAGCGAATTCGGTGAGTTACAAACATCCTATCCACTTCCATGATAATTTACTGTGTATACAGCTATATATTTCACAATGATTGACTTGTTCCCTTCCGACTTACTGTCGGTTGAGATTGAGCTACTACCTAGTGTGTAGTGCTCTCTCAGCTATTTACAACATTTGGGGTATATCCCATACCGATATTTGGCAGTTAGTGCTACTGTAGTCACTTACTGTTAATCATGTCACTTACTGTACAAGTACTCTTTTTTTTTATTGGTGCGGCCTTGCATTTCCTATGCATCGGCCATTATAACATTATTGCTCCACAAACATGTTTCCAATCCTAGCTATCCCACTCGATCATTACTGCGCAAGTGCAATACCAAAAACACTCAGTCATACAGAGTGCAGAGGCGTAAACTCTTGACAGTAAATCCCTTATGTGATTGCAGTAGGAATTCACACTGAGTTCCTTATCACATAGTACCGACCATTGGCTTATTGCCCAGTCTGTGTATCATCGCTTGCTTGCAGGTCCATTGAGTTTAACTCATAACTGGTCTTATCAGCCACATCATCGTTTAACAACACTTATACAACGGTCGCTTACTGCGCACCGTACCTATTGTATAACACTAACTCACATCGTATTTACTGTCACATTAATTTCCACGCATATACTTACATCATTCGTGTTATGGTTCATCCTCATTTGGATGACTACTGAATGCTCCTTGAGCATCGATCATTCGAGTCACAAGCCGGAATTATTCAGCTCGGTGTTTCACTTTATACACACATACTATTAAGCTAACTGCTCTTTTTCAGTAATAACGTCGTCCATCCTTAAATATTTCTTGAACTTAATCCACATAACTACCGCTTCTGCGGTTTCAGAATATCGAGAGGTATCCCACTCTTAATGCAGTGGTTTGTTTACCACTCTATTCACTTATATAACATAAACTTCTGCAATCAATCTAATTTCTCATAACACATTCTATTTGTGGCTTATAAGCCTTACTGCCTTGAGCTGCGCTCATTGTAGGCTGTCAAGACCCATGTACTTCTCTGTACAACATTTCATGATTTGGATATTATATTGGGCTCCATGACAAGGTCGTTGCATCATGTTTCCTTTCATGGGATGCCCCTTGAGATTGTTAGTCCGTCTCCTGACAACTTATGTCTAAACTGGGTGTTTCTGTCACGCCATTTCGTGCAACACTTGTTGATGCGAACACCCTTCAAGGATTGCTCCTGGGTGTTGCTAAGTTATGCTTTTACATTTAGTTCACACTTATTGGTACATTCAGTTATCCACACCGTCTGCGTTCTTAACTGACTCATTACCCTCTTCTGTGATGAATCAACATTTCCTGATAGTGTAGGTACTCATTCTGGGAGTTTCATCCCGTTCATTGCACATTAATGTGTCCACATTAGGCATCTGCTTTGCCATGTACAAGCTGGGTCACCATTCCAGCTATAATGTTTATCCCTGAGGATCCTTAAGTCATATACGATGTCTTTACATTCAGTTAGTGCACTTCACACCTCCTGACTCTTAAGCATTTCGTTGAAAGGAATTTACTAATTCCTTTAGTCTCGTTAACTTGACTGGGTTCCTTTACTTCAACCATTCCTTGTAATCTTCAGCTCTTGTTTGATTTATACTGCTGACCGTAGACGGAGTCGTCTACTTCCCGTGTTTCGGACTCTACTCGTATACATATATGGGGTATCATACTGATACATTACCCTTACCCAACTAACCTATAAGTAGGTCTGTTAGGTCCACATGCTCCTATCGGAGTGCGGTCGTCCCACAACACAGTTGGTACACTTGTAGTGTCCGTCACACGCCTAGGTGAAGTATTCTGTTGTCAACTCCCTTATATTGTCCCGTGACAATATTCA
This sequence comes from Limonium bicolor, assembly GCA_023374045.1. Classification (NCBI taxonomy): domain Eukaryota; kingdom Viridiplantae; phylum Streptophyta; class Magnoliopsida; order Caryophyllales; family Plumbaginaceae; genus Limonium; species Limonium bicolor. Next base: position 289,430,033 of record CM041780.1, on the reverse strand, counting down.
TTCCATGCTTCCCGAACTTAATCGAGGGAAAGTTCATCCACTGTTGTATCCTTTCGTCTGCCCTTGGTTTACTGGTTTGGTTTAAAGAAGGTTGGAAATAAGTGTTGGTTTGAAGGAAAATTTGGTTTTGAAAGAAAAGGGTTTGAATAAATCTGGGTTTGAAAGAAAAATTTCATGGTTTCACAACATCTTCTTACCTTAGCCAAGTCTAGCTTCTTGCTGACTGGTGTACTTACAATCACAGAGGTTAGCGGCTATTAAGCCCTTCCACGGTTACAAATGATCTCATTTTAACGTTCTAGTTACTTTACTAAGTACTTTTAGTGGTTATAATTTCCCGAACAGCCTGTTATAGCAGCACTTGTTATGGCAAGTGTGCCATGCTAAAGGCTATCGGTTTAACACATACCGGTTATGGTATTGTTTTTACCAATACTGTCATCAGTGGCTTATTGGCCCTCACTGACCTTACTGTCTTGATAATAACTCTCTAGGTGACTTCTCACTGTTCTTCATATGATAATTATCAACTAGGGTGTTTCCCATTTCTGGGAGACCCCCCTCTTTTTCTTAGTATGTATCCTCTTATAGCCCGTTCCACGCACTTGTCGTGGTTACTGAGACTGTCTCTTGTTTGGGCACTACGTGTAGTTCCTTTGTTGGTTGGTATACCATTGGTGTAATATTTATCAACTGTGATCCCGTACACACTCGTCTCGGGTCTTACTAATCCACTTCTTGCCTGTTGCACGATTGGTGCGTTGCAAACTGGTTATTCTCGACTGCTCTGCATGTCGACCCAGGTTGCCGGAAATTCTATTCTTATACACAAAATCCTTCGTTCTTCGCTATTAAATGCGGTTAACATTGTTCAGATGGAGACCGTCTCCGGGATTCCCAGTTTTCGGGATCTACCGTGTGACAGGTTCTCCGTACCTTAGAGGTACTAATAACAGCCAGATCGGGTATTCCGAGTAAGAGAGGACTTCCATCTCTCTGGCGTTGTTCCCAAGTTATAAAACAGGAATTGTGGAGGGTGGGATGGATATTGTAGGTTCCAGTACACACTGGTAATTCCTAACTGCGTATCTCTCACGCTATCACTCAACCCTTAACCCAAAGTACTTAATCCTAACTCGGTACTCCTAAGCTCGGTAATTCAGTCATCAGAGCGATACTTCGCTCTGATACCACTTTTTGTAACACCCCATCCAACATTAACACACTTACAATAAACTGCAGCGGAAAAACAACCTCATCACATTACTTAACTCGTTGGTGTTACACGCCGTTAGCACCCACGTGGCTAACAAGGCTAATACACATACATTGTACCGGTCTGATGGGTTAAATTCCCGAGCGACTACACATTACTATCCCTTTCCATTAACAACAACAACAACGTACACCTTCCAACTATACCGAGTATTAATAAACTGGTGCCGACAACAATTTCGGTCTTACTACACCTACTGTATATATACACTTAAATGTTTACCCATGTACAATGTCTACCCCGTCCTACTCTCGGACGGCTTCCAGCTCTCTGTACCTGAAATAGGAAAAGAAGAGAAAGGGTGGCCCCCAAGGGGCTCAGCACCTTTGCTGGTATGGTAATCCGCAGCCCACATGCTACCGGGCCACGCACAACTAATTGTCGTCTTAGCATGCGGTTGATTATATTTAAATCATGCATGTAACAGTGAACACACATCACATAACATTTCGCCTCAATGGGTTCAACAAACAGATAATATATCCTTACTTAATAAGTCACTCATGGTATTCAATATCCCTAGAGTGTTCTCCTCTAATGGAGCTATTTCCTTAACAGACGACACTTACCCTTAAATCGGGTAACCTTAAACGCCTCCTTTCTCCAACTGGGATTCATATCATGATCCACATACTCCACATTTTACAAACATAACATACTCTACATAATAACATAACAACACTTTGCACGTTTCCACGTACACAACATAACACCGCAATAGATATTGCATCACAACAAAGATACATAACACAAACGGGAATGGTCCTCTTAGGAACCGACCCAAACATTGTCAATACACTGGTGAGCTAGAGAATGTTGCCAGTCTCATGATAAGCGTTACATAACTCGTTACGTCTCGTTAAATGAACGGTTAACTTAACACAAGGTGTCCCGGATATAGTGATCCAAGCACACCGAAACAAACATAACAATAGTATGCCCCTGTGGCCCGACGTGAGTCAGTAATAGCCTTGGTTAAGCTAAAGGGAAGGTTGGGAAACCAAATTGGAAAATAACCATAACATACAGAGAGGATCGAACCTGCTATGACAACGACCCCCATACTCACACGCGTGGCCGGAACAGACCGGACTCCTCATTCCCCCCATTGCACTTGTCAGAAGTTCGTCATTGAACTTAGTTAAACAATCACAACATTGGGTCAAGTCTTGTTAGACACACACAAGGGAAGGGAGAGTTGTACATTCACATATAAACATCACACACAAACATCACATATCCAACTCACGCATAGCCGTGGTTAGAACGTTCCTTAGGTCGGAAACGTTATTACCGGATACCGTTCTCTTACGTTTACCTAATAGTGGTTAACTAGCCCTTCAAGCGCATTAGAGGTTACCGGTATCGGCACGTAAACATACAATAACAATAACGACTGTAAACTCGTTTCATGATTTATATCATAACGTGGCAAAATACAGAAAAAACACTTGGCATACAAGCCGTGTAATCCGGTAGGACACAGGTTGCAAGAAAACCATACCTGTCACCGGAGTCCATTTTTCCACGTCCACTTATGTTCCTCGAGCAATTCTCGAACAACTGTTAACACCACATGTGTTTTATTAACATCGGGTTTGCTTGATTATTTAATGTCTAACGTTTAACTTTCCCGTTAGTTTACTTAGTTACATAACTTTACATTTTTAACTTGTTTTACTTTTACATCTTGATACAACTTTTCACCCACTTAATTGCCATTTAAACTCACCTAACATGTCCTTAACACCTTATAACATCATTACCTATCAATCCCCATCATTACATATCATTTCATAACCTTTAACAACATTTTTGGTCCGACCGGACTTGCGACCGGACTTGTCCATGTCCGGTCGATTCCCGAACACATTTCCGTCAGAATTTTCTACTCCGACCGGACCTGTAAGTCCGGTCCTATGGTCCGGTCCAGGTTCCATTCAGAAACTAATTCCCACAGGGTAAACTGGGCCCGACCGAACTTGCAAGTCCGTTCGCAAGCCGGTCTGCCCCAGATCTTTGTTTTCCTTTTTACATTCAACTCCAAACTTCACCCATATATCCTAGTATACCCTAACCTCATTTAGGCACTTCAAACACACCTTTATCCATGTGCTAAACTCTTTAAATCACTCACCAAAGCCATTTTATCATTCACAAACTTCTTACAAAATTCCTAGCACTTGGAATGTTTTCTCCTTAAGATTTCTAGGTGGTATTTCACCTATAATGACCACTACACTAAAATGCTTCTTTACCTTCATAACATCATTTCTTCCTTGCACATCAACATTACCCAACTTTAAACAAACTTCTCCATGACTTTATTTCATCCTAAAACACTCATTAAATTCCTAGAACTTCCAAGATAACACCTAAATTCTTGCCATCACTCTAAATCACCTTAATACATGTTTTCTTCTCAAGTAAACATTTATTCACCTTAACACTTCCTAGTTCACCAAGACCATTTAAAACACTTAGAACTTCTTACACATTTTCCCAAATTGGCCATAGCTTCCCTTGTATATACTCACATCCAAACACTTAGGTTTTTACCTTATTCATTCAAGAACTCCTAAAATCCATCAAGAACATTTTTACACACAAACTTCACACATCAAGCACTACATTACAATATAGTGCATAACTTAAATTGCTTGGCACTTAGGCCCTTAAATAACATGGCTCTTAGGCCCTTAAATTGCATAAACCTTAAACACTGAATTTCCCACATAAGTAATGCCTTTGACTGCAAATACACCCCAACAATACATATGCCCTTAATAAACTCCTTGAGAGCATTTTACTGGTCATTCACCATTTGCTCTTTAGGTAGTTTTAACAAGCATTATAAGCTTATTCTCCTAAGGTATTTAAACCACATTAAGATAGCATATTTACCTCTTTTCCTCCCAAATTTCTTCTGTTGTTTCCTTACAAAACCGGTGGGGTGTTTGGTTGTTTGTCAACTTCTAAACAATGTACAAATAATAGAATGAGTATTCAAGCATTATGCTTCATCTCATTGTAACCCTAGTTACACATATTGTTTTAACACATTAAGGTAATGTTTTACCTTGGAATTGGAAGAGAACTTGAATAAGTATCAAGAGAGGACTCCTCCTAGCCCTTGGGAGATTCAAATGAAGCTAAAACAAGCAAGGTAAAGACACCATGGTGAGGTGAATTTTCGGTCATGTACTAAAAGGAGAGGAAACTTGATTTTTCTTTGAGATTCCTTACCTAGAAGCAAAGGAGAGTAATAAATGTGGAAAGACAAGCTCAAGCTCCATCAATGGTGGAACTCCATGGCACCGAAATGGTGATCTTCAAATTTTGAGAAGATAGAAATGAAGAGCTTGATGAGAGGAAGAGAATGGTGGTGTTTGTTTTTGATTTGGTTAAGTGAGCTAGGTTTTACATGTGGTCAAAGATGGACTTCCATGGTGGTATTGTGTATTACCAGAGAGAACAGCAAGAAGGGAGAATGAAGAAGGTGAAACCGTGTGAATGAAGAAAGAAGAGAAGGAAATGAGAAGATGAGTTTGCTTTTGGAGATATTTATGTTATAAAGCAAAATAGTACTTTACTTTAAGCTTTACTTTACTTATTTGATTTCTTTTACAACTTGGTGACTCACTCCTTGAAAAACCGGCCCCCATTTAGTTAGAAGGGTACTTTAGTCTTTATTTGTCAATTTAATTACTTATAACATTATATGTTACAAACTAGCTTATAAAAATCACTATTCACTAAAACAAGGCACATAGAAGTGAAATTTTTGATTTCCCATTAATATAGCCACCCAAATGTGATACTATATAGTACACATGTTAATTAAAGAGTAATGATCGGACATTTAGCCATTCAAAACTCATTACAAGACAATTTTTCAAAAACGTGCTTTAAGACTTCTTAAAGCACATTTTGTGTTTTAACTTGTTTTCAAAGCTTGGTTTTCTTTAGTAATTGATTTAATATGTTCATTAACATATTTATAAGGATAGGTATGACCATTAGGTCTTATACACATTTATCCCAGCCAGCTTAGAGCACATTTTTGTCATATTGACTTAAGGTATTTTATTTGTGTTTTGTTTGGTTTCCTTGTCTTCCAAAGATTCCTAAGGACTTATTAGCCTTATTAAATCATAATTGAATATTATTTAGTCTTGGTAGGCTCTTTGGGTCCTAACCAAGTTAACAGACTCATAGCTTAGAGCATGTTTTGCTCAACTGTGTCTTTATGCTGTTATTGCACTTTACTATGTTTCAAATTGTCCACTGATGTTTCTAAGGCACTTTTTAGCCTTTATATAACATAGTTTGCTATTTAAACCACATATCAAGGTTTGGGGTATTTCAACAATCATTCCTTTTTAAAGGATGGTTGTTTCTATGGCTAAGATAAGACTAAGATTGAGGTAAGATAAGGATGGACTAAGATTAAGAGGAAACATAACTTAAGGAGCTAAATAATTCACTCTCTAATTAAGGGAACACATTTAAGTCGTTCATCATGTTTGAACTTTGATTGTTCATATTTGGATTGTTGTTTATTGCACTTTCTATTATGTTGTGCATCTAATCCACTCCATGCTATCAACAATTAGTTGTCGTAGCCACGTTAGCTTGGGGGCCATGAGAGGATTGTACCAGCATTCGTGCTGACCCCCTTTGGGGGCTGTTTTTACTACACAGGTGAACGTCAGGAGGCGGCCGTCGCGAGAGTAAGAAGGGGGTACAAGTCTTACGGGTTAAGTGTGGCCTACGAGTTGTGCATGTACACTCGTATGACGTTGGTGAGTTAGTAAGTTGTATAGGATGTGAGGGGATTGTAAGAAGGATATGTATTTGGTTAAGGTTTGTATGTACTAATGTTCGATATATTCTGTCAGTCAGACCGTGGAAAGGTCCTGGAGTGCATTGAATTCCGCTGTGACATTTATGTATATGTTGTTAAGTTGTGAAACCACATTTGGATTGAGATGGGGTGTTACAAACAATTATTAACAATATAGCAAATCAGAATAGATCACACACCATTACCTGTACCGAGAATTATCAAGAGATAATTAATATCATATACAAGATATTTCCAAATGAAGTCCACCACCACCACCCACCCACCCTATGTCCTTAAGTGTGCACACCCCCTATTGAAAACTTCTGCCCAATAGGAGTAGATCATAGTGGCAGCTCAAATTCATTAGTAGGAGCTTATATTGTTGTCGGAACGTCGACTTGGCCTTAAAGGCTCTCACAATAGGCATAGCCTTAGGATAACCATGATATCAACATCACACAATACTTTCCACCACCACCACAAGAGATCATCCTTAAACACACTTGCAAACCATGAGTAAGAGATCATAAACAAGATCAAACACAAGCAACACAAGTAGTAATTCACACACCAAGCTCACACACTTGTAAAATCACCTGATAACATCATAAAAACACCATTTAAGCTATACTAAATCAGAGAATCAAACAATTCCAAGAAACCACCTTAGAAAGCTTAAATTCTTATTTTTGACCAAAATCACTATTCACCAACTTAAATAACTTCCTTAATGAGTCTCAGCCTAAAGCTGTAACCATGATCCAATATCAACAACACAAGTATCTCCCCAAAATTTTTGCTCAAGATCAATTCGGAAACCCATTCAACCACTCAGAAAGGCTTAAAGCACATTTTCTCATTTTTAGATTCTTTACCTTGTCTAACCGACTTAAATTTCTCCATTAGAATTGATTTTTCAACATAACCATATATTCACTATTCAAGACTACCCTCACAATTTTAGCTCAAACCCATGTCGGAAACCATACAAACAATTCCTAAGGCTTAAAGCTCATTTTTCATTTTCAAAGTTCTTTAGAGTTTTCCTACTTCCCAACCTTATTTCGACTTGATTTTCTAGGATAATCACTAAATATTCATCCCTAGATTACTGTAAAAATTTTAAGAAAATAGGACATAGGATTCGTAGGTAACAAAATAGAATGACTTAAGAAGGAAAATAAGCTTTAAAGGTGAAAATGATGTGCATAGATGTTACCTGTCCTCTCCTAGCCATTTTGGAGCTTTTATACCTTGATTATAGGTTTCTTGAACTCAAAATCTCCAAACCAAGTCCCCACCTTGGATTTTGGCTTCCACTCCTTAAACTTGCCTTTTTCCTTGATTTTAGCTTAATTACTACCTTAAACTTGTGTTTCTAATGGAGGAGTATTGTTGCCTAAGCTCCAATGGTGTTTTCTTTCTTAGGAGAAGCAAGGTAGATGAATAAGAATGGCCACCTTGCTCACCTACCATGGCCGACCTCCACCCCCCTTTTATACTAAATTTCATCCTTATCCTTTAACTTATAATCATTACTTCTAGAATTGTCCATAGCCATTGATTTGTGCCAAGTGTCAAAAACCAATCCTAAACATCCATACATAACCGCCTTTGAATGGATAAGGAGGGAGCAAGTTGCCTTGATCATCATTACAAATAGTAAGGAGGTGTGAATAGTTATGAATAGTAACCGAGATATTTTTCTCCTCCTTCCTTGATATTTTTGGCCACCACCTTAGGCCTTGTTTGGCTTGAGCTTTTCATGGGTATTAAGACTATATATGTGGGTATGTTAATACTAGTGTGGGTTATCTAGTTTCAGGAATTTCCTCGGGTCACTTCTGAGCTCTTCCGAAGCCTCGTTTGCCCAGAACCACTAAATACTGAAAAATGTAACTGGATTGTCTTATATTAAAAGAAGAAAGATATGATTGTTTCTTCCCTCAAAACACTCTCAAAAGTATCTAACACTCTTCCTAGGGTTGATAACCACTCTCAGTTCCTAAGGAATTTAGTAATTTTCAGAAATTTCAGGAATCATGCGAAACTAAGGTTTACCGGGTGATACTCGGGAACTAAGGTTCCTAATGTTCACCAAGCACCTCCAACTAATTATAACCTTCTCCATCTTTAGAAATTAGGGTTTCCTAAGGTTTACAGTTAAGTAAGGCCCTAATCACAGTTTAGAAATTTGGGGTATTACATCCTCCCCCCGTTAAACAAAGCTTCGTCCTCGAAGCTCAATTCATCACACCAAACAATATATTCACATACTCCAAGAAATTAAAAAATAAATTCACACAATAATTCCCAGGTAACTTTATCAACCACAGATGATTCAGCAACATCACACAAAACCTCAGACACACCAATCCCATCCATCACACAATATAAACCATTCACAAATTCAATGATACCACATATATAAAATCGTAGAAGAAACAACTCCTAAAATAACATTCAAGTATTACCAACCATTTCTGACACCAACAAACATTCACAATCTCCAACAAACATTCACAAACATTCACCACTTACCTTACGAATCTCCCCCCCCCCCCTAAAAAGAAAGTTTCTCCCGAAACTTTAATTGCTAACCTTAATCAAAGAGTTCTGGGTGTTGAGCCCTCATCTTGCTTTCTAGTTCCCATGTAGCTTCTTGATTTCCATGGTGAGTCCATAAAACTTTAACCAAATCCACAGACTTCCCTCGAGTCTCCCTCATCTTACGATCCAAAATTTTAATCGGGTGTTCCTCATAAGTCAAATTAGGTGCAACTTCTACCTCGTTCGGTTGCAACACATGTGATTCGTCTGGAACATACCGTTTCAACTGTGATACATGGAACACATTATGGACCCTATCCAAGTTCATCGGCAAAGCTAATCGGTAAGCCAAATTTCCAACCTTTTCCAATACATCATACGGACCGATATACTTAGGAGCAAGTTTTCCTTCTTGCCAAATCGTACCACGCTCTTAGTGGGTGAAACCTTCAGAAATACCTTGTCCCCCACATTGAATTCAACTGGTCTTCTATGTAAATCAGCATAAGACTTTTGCCTATCTTGTGCGGCTTTCAACTTCTGCCGAATATTCTTAACCTGTTGAGCCATCTCTTCTATTAATTCAGGCCCTACCATAACCACCTCCTGCGTATCATTCCAACATAACGGAGTACGACACTTCCTACCATATAAATCTTCATACGGGGCCATATGGATACTCGAGTGATAACTGTTGTTATATGAAATTCAATCAAATGCAACTTGTCACTCCACGACCCTTGATAATCCATCGCACAAGCCCGCAACATATCCTCTAAAGTTTGAATAGTTCTCTCCGTCTGCCCATCAGTCTGTGGGTGGTAAGTTGTACTAAGGCTCAATTTTGTTCCCATGGCTTTTTGGAATTGCTGCCAAAACCTTGAAATAAACCTAGAATCTCTATCCGAAATAATTTCCATAGGGACTCCGTGATATTTAACCACATTCTTAATATATGCTTCCACCAGCTGTTCCATAGACTAAGTACTTTTCATTGGAATTAATCTAGTAGTCTTGGTCAACCGATCTACAATCACCCAAATCTGATCCATCCCACCTCTGGTCGGTGGTAATCCCACTATGAAATCCATAGATATCGAATCCCATTTCCACATGGGTATATCCAATGGTTGCAACATTCCTCCTGCTTTCGTATGCTCAAACTTAAATTTTTGACATGTTAGACACTTCGACACATGTTCAGATACCTCCTTTTTCATGCCTGGCCACCAAAAACCTTTCTTCAAATCTTTGTACAACTTGTTTCCTCCCGGATGTATGGAATATGCAGAGTTATGAGCTTCTTGCATCAACTTCCTTTTAATATCGCCACATGAATCTGGTACACACCATCTTCCACAAAATCTCAAACTACCATCGTCATAAATCTTAAAATCTGGGGCTTCTCCTTTTTCTACTTTTTCCTTTATTTTCCGTAGCTTCTCATCCTCTTGCTGGTGATGCAAAATTCCCTTGTAAATGTCGAGGAACGCGTTCATACTAGCCAAAATTTCTCTATCCACCTCCCCGTTGTTACTACCTCAAGGCTCAACCTCTTGAAATCTTGTACCAACTCATCATGTAATATCCAATTAGCTTCTCCCTCGTGACTCCTCTTTCGACTTACAGCGTCTGCCACCACGTTGGCTTTGCCTTCATGGTATAAAATCTCCAGATCATAATCCTTAATAAGTTTCAACCATCTCCTTTGCCTCATATTAAGCTCTTTTTGAGTGAAGATATATTTCAAGCTCTTGTGATCCATGTAAATCTTACAAGAAGTTCGATACAAATAGTGCCTCCAAATTTTCAAGGCAAAAACTACAGCTGCAAGTTCCAAATCATGAGTAGGGTACCTCGTCTCATAACTTTTCAACTGTCGAGAAGCATAGGCAATGATCTTGCCATTCTGCATCAATACACACCCTAATCCATATTTAGACGCATCACTATATACCTCAAAACCTTTGTAGCACAGGGCAACGTAAGAACTGGTGTTGTGGTTAACTTCTCCTTCAAAATCTGGAAAGCTTTTTCACAATCCTCATCCCACTTATACCGCACCTTTCTTTTTCATCAGATTTGTAAGCGGTCATGCAATTTTAGCAAAATCTTGAACAAACTTCCTATAATATCCAGCTAACCTGAGAAAACTTCTAACTTCTCGAACGTTCGTTGGCCTGGGCCAATCCTTAACAGCCTGAATTTTAGCCGGGTCAACCGAAATTCCATCTCCGGTTACCACATGACCTAAAAACGATACTTTCTTGAGCCAAAAATCACACTTAGATAATTTAGCATACAGCTTCTTCCCCTTAAAACTTGTAAAACTTGTCGTAGATGATCAGCATGTTGCTCCTCATCCTTCGAATACACCAATATGTCATCAATAAATACCACCACAAACTTATCAAGGAATTGGCTGAATACCCGATTCATTAAATCCATAAATACTGCCGGTGCATTTGTTAGCCCAAATGGCATAACCACATACTCATAATGACCATACCTAGTTCAAAAGGCTGTCTTTGGTATATCCTTTTCTGCTATCCTTAACTGATGATAGCCTGATCTTAGATCAGTCTTAGAAAATACTTTCACTCCTTGTAGCTGGTCGAACAAATCATCAATCCTAGGCAAGGGATATTTATTCTTGATTGTAACGTTATTCAATTCCCTGTAATCAATGCAAAGACGCAAAGTTCCATCCTTCTTTCTAACAAACAATACTGGGGCTCCCCACGGAGAAGCACTCGGTCGAATATAACCTTTTTCTAAAAGTTCCTCCAACTGTTTCTTTAACTCATTCATCTCATTCGGGGCCATCCTATAAGGATGCTTAGAAATTGGAGCTATTCCTGGTACTAAATCAATAGTAAACTCAATCTCACGGCCGGGTGGAAGTCCGGGAATTTCTTCTGGAAAAACATCTGGAAATTCCCTGACTACTGAAAGATCCTCAAGTGTGGATGACTTTGTTCTTGCGCCGATTTTTCCTCTTGAACATAACACATATAAACTGGCTCTCCTTTCCGCAACTCCTTTAAGAATTTTGAGGCAGGTAGAATTTTTACCCTTTGCTTGGCTCCTTCGCATGTGTACGACACTCTCTTCCTTCTCTTCCCACATAAGCAAACCTTTTGCTTTTCACAATCTATGCGTCCCTTGTGCTTACTCAACCAATCCATCCCCTAGATTATATCAAAATCCTTCAAATCAAATTCTACCAGATCCATCTCGAATTCTCTACCCTCTATAGTTTTTTTTACTCCTTCCATTTCTAGTGCATCCTACTACTCTTCCCGTAGGTGTAGAAACAGAAATTTCAACTTCTATATCGGGGACTACTCCTACTTTCTTCAAGAACTCAGAGGATATAAAAGAGCAGGTTGCACCGGAATCAAATAATACTTTAGCACTAGTTCTAAGAACTTGAAAAGTACCTGTAATGACGCCCCCTTCTTGTTGAGATTCAGCCTCCGTCTTGCTGATTACGTTGATATACCCTTGGTTCTTATAGCCTCCTCCCTGTGTGCTTCCACTACCATATTGTATTTGCTTCCCCTGATTATTCCCTTGTCCACCCATATTACCTCTTGGACCATTATAATTATTCCTCTGTCCATTTTGATTATTCTGCTGTACTCCGCCTTGGTTGCCACGATTGTTCTGGTTGTTAAAATTCCCAGTTGTAGCAGGTCTCGCTACCTGATTAGTATCTCCTTCCATCCTTCTTACCCTACACTCATAGGCCTTATGGCCTAGCTTCCCACAGTTAAAACATTTTACCAACCTTCCTTCACAATCTTCACCCGGATGATTCTTTGCACATATCTTGCAATAAAAGTACCTAGTTCCTTTATCATTAAATCGTCATCCTGAGTTATTGGGTCTGGCTCCCCCACTTGGTCTAACTTCTATTTTAGCCCTCTTATCAAAGCTCTCAGCCTTACGAGACTCCATTCTCCTTTTCCGCCCCGTTTGTACCTCCTTCCTCCTCTGTTGTACCCTGAAGAGGCGAAAATATGCCCAGAAGCCCCAAAGAAAGAGCAATAGCCCAGTAGAGCTAAAGAGAAAGGAAGAGGAAGGCCAAGGCAACGATCGGGCGTCCCTGTCTAGGCCCAAACAAGCCACAAGCAGTGACCGGTCGCTTTCGACCGATCGCCAAGAGTCCAAGACCATAATATAGGAGGTGACCGGTCGCCTGTGACCGGTCGCCAAAGGCGTTGCCGCGACCGGTCGTTTATGACCGGACGCAAGGAATACGAAATGCAGTGTAAAAGGCGACCGGTCGCCTGTGACCGGCCATCAAATACGCTAAGTATGGCACGAATAGCGACGGGTTGTCTGTGACCGGTCGATAGGAGAACAAGGCAAGCGCAGGTAGCAATCGAAAGTAGGGGAATTAGGATAAGATATTTATTAGATATTTTGTAGGCCTGTCAAGATATTTATGCGCCAGCCTGGCACAATGTGATAGGCCAGAAGGCCTGAGAAACACTATAAATAGGGGCTCACTCCCTCAATAAAGGGTACGCAATCATTACTTGAGAATTTCCACTGCTATATCACTGTTGCATTAATCTCTCTCTCTCCTCTTGTGTTCCCCTCATTGGTAACAAGGTAACCTGATAGAACTTGAAGAACTTGACAATAGATTAGGATTCCGGTCAGTGAATAACTCGAGAAGATTGTTTGGGAACTTAGGGATCTATTTTGGGAACTTAGGGATCTATCCCATTTCATTTGGTGCCGTCTGTGGGAAACGAACAGCTCAGATCTAGCAACCACGAGTCCACTGATGAGAATAATATTTGGAAAACATACGAAGTCGACACATCTAAGAACAAAACTGTGTTTTTGCATGTAACACCCCTAATCCTAATCCTGTAATAAACGTCGCGAGTCGAAGCAGAATAATTAGCGTCGCAGCGGAAAATAAAACTACCTAACTTGGTGTTACACGCCGTTACTCACCCTTGTGAGCAACAAGGCATCCACTCACTGTCCATCAACTATTCAACGCTGTGATGAAGAGATACTGAGCACCCTGATTATTACAAACTGTATTCTAACTAGATGAGCAACTAAATGAAATACAACAATCTCAAAATACAGTACATAATCAAACGACAGGTGTTTTATGTAAACACAGCTGCCACCCTGCTACCCGCACTCCGCTTGTGTATTCTTCAATAACCTGAAATGTTTGGCCCAATGAAGGGCTCAACAAACTATGCTGGTATGCTAAATGTAGTCCTAAGTCATCTAGATTCCTTAAGTCGTCTAGCCATTTTGACATTAGATTCGTTACAGATAATCCGGTTTACAAGGATAATAGAAATACTGTAAACACTGAGCAATCACATAACATTCCACCTGCAACATAAAGTGTATGATAATACACATCAACAATAATCCACACCAGACAAGATGTAAATATTTAACAATTGAACTTGTTAGGGGGTCACATGACCCTTAACCTTTTAAACCATCCATTTAATAACCTGTGAAAGATTGACAATATGTCCACTGGGTTCCAAGGGAACCGTTACCAGCTGACCTTATGGCCCTGGATAAATATTGACCGATTCGGTCGAAACTGTGCACCAACGGCAGTGCATTCCGCCATCCCCGAATGTGGCTGATGGATTTCCTTTGAGTGACTCCCCATTGAAGTCTCTCGTAGTGATCACAATGCGCAACCAGAAAGTCGAAACGATCCGGATTCCTCTCATAATAAGTTAGTCCTTTTTGTCAGTGACATAGTAACTCAAATTAAGACTATAACGTTAGACCTTTGTTAGGTTCAATAATACCTGAAGGTCAGTTAGTCTTTTTTTTTTTACAGTTTAGATGTACAAACTTTTAGTCACAGGACTTTTGCGTATAAATACAACGAACAACAATTTAAGCAACACCACGTACAATATCATTCACATAAAATCATAGATATCGTTCTTAAACACTTAAACACATAATGTCTGGACCTTAGGATAATCCTTAGGACATTCAGACCACACAATTAACATACCGTTCACCGGGGTAATTGCTAGCTTGACAATTCCTGCCCTAGTAACTCTTTCCCGTACGCTGTTGTTCATACATGAAATAACGTATACTTATTAATATGACTGTCCACTAATTATTACAGTACAGTCACTGTAGAGTTTATTCTCATTGTATACTAAGTCTGTAAGTTATTTGTTTTCCCCCGGTTATTTAAACAGCGGCTCTAGAAACCCTAACAGTTCATCATTTTATGTGAAGTTCACATGTGATAATGAATTATCGTTATACGTTATAACTTTATCTCATTAACTACATACTCATAATTATTTCAGCTTATCTCTATATCATATCATATAGTTATTCACGTTATAACCGCCTTTATTTTATAATCCTTATATTATATTTCATAATGTCCCATAATACATTATATTACATAATTTAACTCTTTTCTTTTATTAAATTACAATACCACCATAATAATTCGGTATTTATTACTTGTACCAAATAGCTTTATAATTTACCAAATAGCCATATAACTTCTATAATTTACTAATTAACCACACAACTTCCGGTAATTACATTTTGTGCCCAATAGTTTTCGCAAATCAATATAATCATTTATATTAGTTTTTTCTTTCGTTTTTTGTAAACATTTTCATATTCACCATTTAACCCTAAAATTTAATATAAGTTACATATTAACTTATAAGCTATAGTTTAAATATTTAATTTTTCTTAATACCCAATTACCCTTATACTTTCGCAAATTACATATCCGCCCCAATTTAAATTCGGTTTTCAACCTATATTTCCATAAATTACAAATTCACCCCAAAACTTTTATAAAATGTTATTTAAACACTTAAACACTTATTTAAATTCACCAAAATTCATGATATTAATTCCTACCTTATATATATATAATTATGCCAAATAACCCCTCAAGTTTTCGGCAATTATAATTTACACACTAAACTTTTCAAAATTCACATTTTAGCCACATAACTTACTAAAATAGCCATTTAAATACTTGTAGCTATTTTTAATATTCCCAAAATTTATAATATAAGTTAATACACTTATATATATGTTAAAATTTCCCAAATCTCATATAATGCTCTCGGCCCTAATTTAATTTCATCATATTGTTTTTAAACCTTGATTAAGCTTCATAATAAGTACATATATTTGTATACAAGTCATATAACACTTCTAAAAATTATGCTAAAGACTTAGAATGATTATAAACTAAAAATAGAACATAAAATCTCTAACCTATTCGGTTTTAATATTTATGTAACATAATTAATTTTTTTGTGACCCAAAAATATACCTTAAGGTAATAACCTTACTTTATATGTTATAAATTATTTTTCTTGATATTTTAGTTACATAATTTCGGCCTTATATTAACTTGGCCTAAACATGATTGTTATACTAAAGTTTGAAGCTTAATTTAAACTTGAACTTAATAACCTTGTTTATACAAACTTACCCTTAAATCAAGACAATTCTTGTACTTGGTTTTTCTTGGATTTCCAAGCTCTCCAAATGCTATTTGTTGAAGAATTTTGGCTCCTAGTAAACATTTAGGAGATCCATTTGTTAGACTTCTAGCAAGAGTTTATAAATAATAATTGTAGTAATTTTTACAAGAGTTTACCTTAGGAATTTATCAAGGTATTTTTGATACACCTTGGGATGGTTATAGAGCTAGATTCCTTCATGAAATGATGAAGAGAAACAAGGTTTAGAAGCTCATAATTTTCGGAGATAGGTTAAGGAACTCGTTTAGGATTTTCACCATAACTTACCAAAATTTCCAGATTGCGCACTCTCTACGGTTTTTGTCACCCAGAGCTGAAATGACCACGAAAATTAATGATCTCTATATCATTGGAAAGCTAATTCAAAGAGGAACAACTTTCGTGAGAAGAGTTCAAGAAGACTTACGGAAAATTCAGAATAACTCCCGAACTGAGACCTATTGAACAGATTCACTGCTGCGAACCACTTTGCCTTCTTTTGTTCACCCAGAACTGAATACACCATGGAAATTAATGATTCTTATATGAATGGAAAGCTAATTCGAAGAGGAACAACTTTGATGTTGGGAAGATTTCTAGATCACTTACTGAAAATTCCAGAATCTCTCCCGAAGTTAGACCTCTTGCACAGATCTGTTACTTGATTCTTGTCTTGTTGAATTAGCTAGGAGTTTTGACATAAAATGAAGGTAGATCTTAAACCTCCATTAATGGAGCTTAAGAGCTCAAGGAATTAACTTAGAATGGAATAAGAAAAGAGAGGAGTTAGGAAAGAAGACTTACCAAATCGTGAATGGGCAATGAGGAAGTGTAGCCTACGTGAGTTAATAAGGTGGGAAAGACAATGAATTACTTTGGAAATAATTGGTATGATTGATGCATTATTTTATGTCTTATTTCTTTGATTAATTGACTTAGAATTTGGCTACTAAAAGTCTCTAAATTGGTACAGATTTCGGTTGATTGAAGAGGAATAATAGAGGTTCATTTGCTGATTGATAACTAGAAGACAAGAGAAGTGGGTAATTGTTTCCTTTTTTGATTTACTAGTTATTTTGTCCTTGTTTTTCCCATGCTTCTACGATTGAATTGGAGCAGATTGGCACCAGATTTTTTGCTTGATTGGAGACAAGAGGTAATGTGTGTTAGGTAAGTTTTTATTGAATTATCAAAGAGCAATCAAAGCTCATTCTCCTTGTCAAAATCGGACAGCACTAGCTTTAGGAACAATTGGTTTTTGTCTTGATTTGAGACATGAATTATACTTGTTAGGTATGTATTATTATTGACCAATAAATGAAGCAATCAGACCCTCATCTCCCTTGTCAAAATCGGCTGCAATGAGCCATGTGACCCACTTGAATTATCTTGTTTAATTGACTAGTCAAATGTATGACTAGTTGGGTATTTAATTTCTTTGTCTTAATATAAACTAATGTTTATTCTTCTTGCAGGAAAATCGATGGTGAGGGTCTATATTGACTGATTTATTTGTTACATAATTATATAATATATGCTAGGTGAGTAACATTAACATAAGGCAATTTTTGAAGCAAAAACTAGCCTAAAAACAAAAAAAAAACGCCCATATAGAGGCAAAATGGGTTTGATTTTTAATTTGATTTGTTTACACTATATTTTACTAAGACCATATTAATATGTATAATAGGTTCCAGCATTTAATTGGTACATTTTTAATATAATCAAGGATGAAGGTTTTAAGGTAAAAATGCTGATTTTTGGTAACTTTTGTCCCAAAAATCGCCCCCATTTATACAATGAATTTAGTACTGACATCAATTGATTTAGATGTTCATTTTATCCACTTTTAAGTCTATTAACTCGTGGCTCCTCAAAACTTCAAGGTAATTGCGTAAAACGCATTTTCGTGACACCCGAAGGTGCGTTTTTGTGCTTTAAGAATTTTTTATAAGAATTAATTAGTCGCTATGTGTTCAAGTGTTTATTGACATTTTTATAGTCAATAATAATATTTTAAGGTGTTACATTGAGTTATATGGGGTCATACCAACTTAGAACACGATTCTCGGGCTAACCGAGCAAAAAGGAGCGTTAAGAAACTCCCCCGGGTATTTTGTCTTTAACTGAGAATTTATCTTGAGAACTTTGCCTTAAATGTTCATTAAGGTATTATTAAGCATTTTAAATGAGGTGTAATACTTTATTTTAATTTATATGGTATTTCCGGGACTTTCGGGCCTTAAGGGGGCCTTTAAGAGAATTCCCGGGTATTTCGTATTTTTACTCAGTTCAAACTATGGACTCGTGTTTCCAAGGTCACATAATGATCCTTGGTTGATTTTATATGTTGTTCATAGCTTATATAATTTATTTACTTAAGGTCAGGCTTTAACGCACGTTTTTGACCTCAAGGAGTTTTAGGTGCGTTCTTAACGCCTGAGTTTTTATATACTCTCTTTAGGGTTTAATAATCCCATAAATAATATATAGTTATTATTATTTAATTATTTAAATATTAGGGGTATTTCAGTCTACCCCCCTTAAAAGGACTTCGTCCCGAAGTCGTAACTTATACATCCTATGGAATCAAGTTCCTCATATCTATCCCTTGTACTGAATTCGAATATACCTGTGTCCAACATATCACAATATAAATAGTTTAATAATTGTAAAGCAACAAGTGTCCATACTTGCTAGCTATCCCACAAGGTCCTCACTGCACAAGTGCAATACCAAATCCTCAGTCCTACAGAGTGCAGAGGCGTAAACCCTTGACAGTAATTCCCTTGTGTGATTGTAGTAAGAATGAACATATCATAAAGTAAATAAGTAATTCCATAAATCATTCAACCAAGTGTCACATAGGACACACCAACACCCATTGTTACATAGAATGCAACCAATATTCATACAAACAATTGCACACATGCGCAACAACCAATCGAACAACCAAGTACAAACCAAAGATAGACTGCAGATATGCAAGTCGCATGTGGTGCTCTACCCCCCTTAAAAAGGGTTACGCCCACGTACCCCCCACAAGTATACACAAAGCTAAGCGAAAAGTGCTGGATACTTGTCTCGTATGGAGTCTTCTAACTCCCATGTCGCCTCTTCAACGTCATGATTTGACCACTGAACTTTGACCATTCTAATGGTCTTGTTCCTGGTCTCCCTAGTCTTGGAGTCTAAGATGCGAACTGGGGTCTCCTCATATCTGAGTGTAGGATCTAGCTCGAGTGTCTCGGGCTCTAAAACATGCGATGGATGAGGCACATACTGCTTAAGCTGTGAAATGTGGAATACATTATGCACTCTCCCAAGCTCAACAGGTAAGTCTAATCTGTAAGCTAATGGGCTCACTCGCTCCGTGATAAGGTACGGTCCTACATACTTCGGGCTAAGCTTGCCCTTCTGCCCAAACCTAAAGATTCCTTTCATAGGTGAAACTCTGAGGAAGACTCGATCGCCTACTGCGAACTCAAGGTCTCTCCTACGAACATCAGCATATGATTTTTGTCTGTCCTGGGCTATCTTCATATTTTTGCGTATCTGTACAATGTCTTCTTTCATCTGGTCTAGATACTCTGGCCCTAAGATGATATTCTCACTGGGCTCATCCCAACATAGTGGTGTCCTACATGGTCTGCCGTACAATGCCTGAAATGGTGGCATCTGAATAGATGCATGATAGCTGTTGTTGTAGGCAAACTCCATCAGATGGAGTCGATCTATCCAGCTTTCCTGGAAGTCTAAGGCACAAGCTCTAAGCATGTCCTCCAATGTTTGAATCGTTCTTTCACTCTGGCCATCTGTCTGGGGATGAAAGGCCGTACTTAGCTTCAGCTTCGTACCCAATGCCTCCTGAACCTGCTGCCAAAATCTGGAAACAAACCTTGAATCTCTATCTGACACGATAGACTTTGGTACACCGTGGTATCTGATGATTTCTCTCTGGAAGAGGTCTGCCAGCTTTGGGACTTTCCAAGTGTCCTTGATCGGAATGAACTTCGCTACTTTTGTCAACCTGTCGACGATGACCCATATCATGTTAGCACCTCCTCTAGTCGGTGGAAGACCTACTACAAAGTCCATGGATATATCCTCGAACTTCCAATATGGAATGGGCATCGGCTGTACTAAACCGCCCGGTCTCCAGTGCTCAAACTTCACCTTCTGACATGTCATACATCTCGCCACGAAATCTGCAACATCCTTTTTCATACCACTCCACCAGAAATGTAATTTCAAATCCTTATACATCTTTGATGACCCTGGGTGTACTGATAGTGATGAGCAATGAGCTTCCTGTAGTATCTTTTCTTTCAAGTCTAGGCTGGACTCTGGAATGCATAAACGGCCATTCAGTCTGATCAACCCATCTTCACTAAGAACAAAGTCATATTTCTGTCTCTCAAAGATACCGTCAGTCAACTGCTGTCTGATAGTTTTCATGTACTGGTCACCAATCTAAGCACAACGTATCTCCTCGATGAGGTCGTTGTCTCCTGTCATGGCAAATAGGGAATGAGCTCTACGGCTCAGGGCATCAGCAACTACATTTGCTTTACCCTCCTTGTACCTGAGGTCGATGTCGTAGTCCTTCAGAAACTCGACCCATCGCCTCTGTCTCATGTTAAGCTCCTTCTGCGTGAACAAATGTTGAAGGCTTTTATGATCTGAATAAACTGTCACTGTCACTCCGTAAAGGTAGTGTCGCCAGATCTTCAGTGCGAAAACAACTGCTCCCAGTTCTAGATCATGAGTCGGATAGTTCTCTTCATGTTTCTTCAACTGTCGTGATGCATAAGCAACAACTTTTCCATTCCGCATAAGTACACACCCAATCCCTGTTCCTGAGGCATAGCAATATATTTCAAATCCGTCGGTTCCCTCTGGAATGGTGAGTATCGGTGCCGACGTCAGTAGGTCCTTCAATTTCTGAAAGGATAGTTCACAATCTGCTGTCCATACAAATGGGGAATCTTTCTTCATCAGGCTAGTCATCGGTTTCGCTAGTTTGGAGAAATCCTGTACAAATCGTCTATAGTAACCAGCTAATCCCAAGAAACTACGGATATCTGTCACTGTCTTTGGTCTTGGCCAGGTCTTAACTGCCTCGATCTTCGCAGGGTCTACAGATATTCCACTGGCTGATATCACAGGCCCTAGAAAAGATACACTGTCCAACCAGAAATCACATTTTGAAAGCTTGGCATACAATTGATTCTCCCTCATGGTCTGCAAAACTTGCCTCAGATGCACCTCGTGCTCATCCTTAGTCCTAGAATAAACCAGAATGTCGTCGATGAATACAACCACTGATGAGTCTAACTGCTCCCTGAATAACCGGTTCATAAGATCCATGAATACGGCTGGGGCGTTCGACAATCCAAACGGCATAACTGTGAATTCGTAGTGGCCGTAGCGCGTTCTGAAGGCTGTCTTCTCAATGTCTTCGTCAGCTATCCTTATTTGATGGTATCCTGATCTGAAATACCCCGACCTTAAATATGGCGATTAAATTATCCTAATAGGTATTTAAGAGCCTAATAATGCTTAAGTAATATTGGTAAGGAAAAATAAATCCAAAAGAAATAAAGAAACGCTTAAAAAGCGGGAAACGCTAAATAAGCGTTAAATAACCATAGGAGGTATGAAACCTCGGTTAGCGTATTGCAAGGGTTCTAAAGGCTTAATTAAGTCTAAATAAATATGAGGGAACAAATCCCGAAGAAAACGGATCCTTAAAATGGATTAAAATCACTAATGAACATTAAAGCGCGTTTTTCGAGATAACCGGGAAAACGTGTCTTTAAGCGGGTCAAATGGACTCGTAACAATTTTGGTCAACTAAATAATCATTAATAAATATTAGTGAAGCCTTAGAACCAATAAAATCAATAAAACGAGAAATTAGTAAAAACTGTCAAAAACGGGAAGTTGTGGGGTAGAAATATAAATAACCCAAACTAGTGTGTCCAATATTGCAAAAAGAATTTCAAAACCCATGTGGGTCTGTGTGTGGTCCGATTTTTAGGCCTCACCCTCACACTCTCTCATTTTTCTTTATTGTGTCTAATACACTAGAGGACAAAACCATAAAGAGAGCAAAAAGCAAATATTTACCTCTCTCTCTCCTACTCCCTCCTAGTCTCACGTGAACACACCCCTCTCACCCTCTCTTTTCTTTCTTCCCCTACCTCATGCGATTTCCATGGCAGCTTGAGAGAACCCCCACAAACTCCTACTTCTCTCCTTTGTAACTCTCCCCAAACTCTTCCAAAAATTATAAAAATACCACCATTGTAATCCTCTCACCAAGAGCTACATTTTTATCTTTCCAAAATTCAAAAACAAACACTTTCGATTTTATGGGTATACCCCATTTGGAGTTTCAACACCACCATTAGAAGGCCCTCCTTCTCCTTGTTCTTCTAAGGTAAAAATATTTCGAAAACTCCATCTTTTTCTAGCCTTTAAGGGCAAAACGAAATTTGAAGCTTAACTCTTGCTTGCTCTTTTATACCCAGCCGATTTTGGCACTTTTGAAAGGTGGGAAACATCATTCTTGAGCTATTCCAAACAGCACTTAAGCTCTTGCAAGGTAAGGAAACTCCTAAACCCTAGAATGTACATTAAAAGCTTAAATGAGAAATTAGTGTTTGTTTTAGTATTGAAGTATGTTGTGAATGGTTGTAGTGTTAGTGGATTGAGTTACTAAGACCGGTAGAGAGAAGGGAGGAGGAAGAAACAAGAAGAGAAAGAAAATCTAGAAGGAAAACAAGGTAAGAATACTCATTGTGTAGCCTTGTATATATTTGTATATGTAACAGATTTTTAGTAATGAAAATATGTATTGTAAAATGGTAGTGCATTAGTAGAGTAATGTATAAGAGAATATAAGTATTTGGAACCTTAAAAGACATTTTAAAACTTGTAAAAACATAGTTGGGATTGGATTGTTGAGTGCAGGAATTTTGATGTTGTTCTAGTGTAGTATTTGTGTATGAGAGATGGGTATATTGATGTCTATTGTAACAGGTGGAATAAGTGTTGGAATGTGAACTAGAATGTGTGGTGAGAGTGTAAAATTATAGGGGAGGCTATGTCAAATTTATCTAGAATTGGAACACTTAAGGAAATTAGAACTAGGTGAATATTATGTGCTGTAACAGATTTTGTAACAGGGAGGAAGAGTGTAGTTGAGTGTAGTTGTAAATGGTGTATTGAGAGTTGTCAAACTAGGTTAGACTAGGGTAAGAGTCATTAAGTTAGTGGGAAGAAGAATAGGAAAATCTGTAGCATTATTAGAAGAAGTAGAAATGCAACAGAGAAGGAAAAAATTTACAGTGAGAGATTAATGTAACAGATTTGTATAGTGTTGGTTTAGGCTAGTTTTAAATGCTTAAACAAAGTTGAAACATGCTAGATTATATGTAGAAATATTAGGGAAGAGATTGGTAGAAGTTTAGAATTTAGACAAACTCAAAAACTTACATAAATCAAAATACTGCAACTAGTCCGGGTTGCAAACCAGAATGCAAACCCGGACTAGCAGGAAAAAACGACAGAAGGTTTTTACACTGGGATGGTCCGGGTTTATAACCCAGCTGCTAACCCGGACCACCCCAAAATCATACCCGTAAGTAGCAAATTACATTGTGGTCCGGGTTTGAAAGTAGGAAGTAAACCCGGACCATGTCAATTTTATACCCGTAGCTTTTCCAAACAACTGGTCCGGGTTTTAAACTAGGGTGTAAACCCGGACCATGCATTTTCTAACCCGTAAGTTGTTCCAGTGGGTTGGTCCGGGTTTGTAAACCCGGACACTAACCCGGACCAACCTAAAAACCTTCCAGAATGTGTTTTAAAGCTTGGGTAATGATGGGTAATGATAGTATAAGGTAATTAAGACATGATTAACGATGTTTAAGGGTCATTAAGGCTATAGCCAAGCCTAGAAAATAATTGTAAGTAAGTAACTTAAGTAAATGTATTTAAGTAACAAAGAGTTAGTAAGTATGAACTAGGAAACCTTTGGAAAGTAATAAGTAAGGTTAGTTATGGATAATTAACCACCCAATTGTATGTATGTCATAGGATTCGACTAGTTGAACACCGAAGGGAGTTGGTGTGTCCAAAGTCAACGGTAAAAGGTATGATTTCTTCATGCCCTGTATCCTAATCTGGTTACCCCGATTTGTGTGCTTATTTGACCACCTAAATAAGATAAATGCATGAATCGGACTATATTGCACTTACCTGTGCTTGACTTATGTTGTGCTTGATATTTATTGTCTTGAGCACTAGTTTGTATAATTCATGAAATATATGAATGATGATGAATGGTAATCGAACCTCGTATTGTACTTATGTAATGTATTGTACCTCATATGTATGTGTATATGTGTATTGTATTATTGTGGCTTGGATGCTGACTTGTGCTAATTCCTAACTATCTAACTCCTAACTTAAGTGAGTAAATTGGAATGAGTACAAGTCCGATATAGCTTCGGCCACGCGTGAGGATGCGGAGTCACAAGAGGTTGGCTGCAATTCCTGACTCTTAAACTGGTCCGCGGCCCAAATCCCTTAAATGGGTAGCATCCCGGATTGGTGAGTCAAGTAAATCCCGGAGGTGGGACGGAGTAGTCCCCAGGGCCGGAGGTCCCGATGACTTAACTTGAGTAAGAGTAAGAGTAAGAGTAAGTAAGTATGGATCCGTAAGTAAGTATGAGTATGAGTATGTATGTGTATGAGTGTATGAAGTAACGAGTAAAGAGTAATCTCCACCCGATTAACCCGGGTGGACCAATGAAGCTAACAAGAATTGTATATTGTGTATGTGATGAGTATGTGTATTTCGGAAGAAGGTAAGTATGTATTGGATGGTTTATTGTATTCCTTGTATGTAATGTAGTGTATGTATGTATGCCTTGCGTAAGTATTGTTGTATTGTGTATAAGAGCATGTATGCATGTATGTTTGAATGAAATCAACCGCATGTATTCGACCAAGTGGTCGGCGTACCCTCACTAGTACGCGGGGTATGCGGTTATCATGCTCGGCGAAAGCTGACCCCTTCGGGGGACATTTTTTAGTGTGCAGGTACCCGAAGCGAATGTGGTCAAGGCACGAGACCGGCGACTACATTGGATAGTAGTAGTAGAATGTAGAGGTGTATCAACTAGCACACCCCTTGTATTTAGAAAGTAATGTAGTAGTGAGGAATGGGTAGACATAGACTCATAATGAGTATCTATGAACTTGGAGGAAACATTGTATTTGTATTGAGAACCTAGTAAACTCGGTTACGTATATGTATGGTATGGTACTGTAAAGGAGTAACGTGTTGAATGGAATATAGTAGTATTGAACTGGAGAATGGAGTATGTATTGTAGATGTATAATACTCGGGATTCCGGTCCATCAGACCGATGCTGTATGTAGAAGTTGTAGCCTTGTTAGTTACGTGGGTGACTAACGGCATTGTATCACCCATTGTATGTAAGTAAATATCCGCTGCGTGTATCTGATATGTAAGGAGATTGGACGGTAAGCACTGTATTAATGGTAGGGGTGTTACATGATCTCAGATCAATCTTCGAGAAAACTGTAGCGCCTCTTAGCTGATCGAACAAATCATCAATCCGTGGTAGCGGGTACTTATTTTTCACTGTTACTGCATTCAGCTCCCTGTAGTCAATGCATAGTCACATGCTACCGTCTTTCTTTTTCACGAACAACACTGGTGCTCCCCAAGGTGATACACTCGGTCTGATATAACCTTTGTCTAGCAGATCTTCTAACTGAATCTTCAGCTCTTTCATTTCTGCTGGTGCCATTCTGTAAGGTGCTTTAGCTATAGGACCTGTGCCTGGTAATAAGTCGATGGAGAACTCAACTTCTCTCTTAGGTGGCATCCCTGGTAGCTCTCTCAGGAAATAGATCAGGGAAGTCTGAAACGACTGGTATGTCTGTCTGAGCCTTCTCTTCTTGCCTCAAGTCCTGGACATAGCATAAATAGACTGGCTGTCCCTTCTTCAACTTCTTCACCAATGCGATAGCAAATACTATCTTGAAGGTAGGCTCTTTTGGAACACTGCGATAAGAAACTGTCTTGCCTCTCGGGCTCTTCAGTAGTAATCTATGCTCTGCGCAATGCAGTCGTCCCTTGTATTTCTGCAGCCAATCCATGCCCATAATGATGTCAAACCCTAAATTATCTAACTCAATTAGGTCTGCATGAAACTCTTCATCCATGATGTTAATCTGTACTCCCTTGTGTAGTTTCGTGCACCTCACTCTTTCCTTCGTCGGTAGTGTGACTAGGAAATCTGAGAGAGGTTCAAGGGTTGTCTCCAACCTCCTTGCTGATGAAGAGGATATAAAGGAGTGAGACGCTCCTGAATCGAACAGTATCGATGCACTTACACCATTTACCTTAAAGGTTCCCATGATAACATTCCCCTTTTCCTTGGCCCCGGTCTTGTCCAATATATTCAGCACTGCTCTTCCATTAGACTCGAGGCCTGGGGTTAACAATTTGTAAGATAGTGCATAACTCAATATAGTAAAATGCCATTCATTAATCCAATGGTTCCCATATACATCAATATTGTCTAAATGTCAAGTTCAGCCGTCCCGGTTTTAAATGGGTAATGTTTACTAAGGTTGACGGGGCTGTGTTCAACTTAATGCTCTTGATCCCATGGTAAACTAATCTCGAATCTCCACCAATTATCAACACGTCACCTGACTTTAAGATAATCTTTTTCGCCTTGTCCATCCTCTTCTGGTCACCATATAAAAACTCAGCATCGTCTCCTATGGAGAATGACACAACTGGTACCCCCTTGGTAATTGACTCTGATGACTCATCTCGGTCCTGGTGTAACCCAAGTCTCCCCCTCTTTCATAGAAGTTTGCTATACAAATGTTGGCCCTCATGTCTGGAATGGGGTTGGTTTCTAATCGTTGTGCAATCTTGACCGCTTCAGTCACTAAGGTTTGGAAAGTATCGGGTATTCTAGGAACAAGTGTCCCATCTACCTCCCTAACCTCACTATACAACCTAGTTTGTGGATCCCAATTCCTACCCATACACATCATTTGTAATTTAAGTTTCGACCCACTACTATATCCTGGATTATAAAATCCCCCATGGCCTACTCCCAAATTTCTACATTCTTTTACAATGTTTATTTGTTCATTTAAATCTAAATATTGCTTGAGTAGGATCATGCCGGGTCGAAGTACTTGGCACTCTCTTTCTGGATATTCCCGACCTTCGCTCATAGGCTCAGGTGCTCCTGGTCTCATAGGTATGGGAAAACAAATGTCGAAACGTCCTATTAAGGGAGAGATTCCTAAATTAGGTCTCTCTAAATTTTATTTCACACAGAAACACACATACAAGTCTTAATGTCTGAATAACAATAAACATACATCCACAGCATCATGCTCTTATTCTAGGTGCTAGGCTTACCGAATTCGCGTTGAGCGCTAGTCTCGGCGCCTGGAGTTCCCACTGTATACAGGGTGTTCCTAACCAGCACTATCTCCTTCCCTTTTTGACCCCCGGATGAGGATGGCTGTCCTCCCGGTCCCCTAGTATAGGTATTAGTCTGAGGTGTCTGACCTCCTCTGGATCCTCCAGTCTCAGCAGCTGGTGGCCCTCCTTCTTGCAGTAACGGCACTCGACCTTCCTGCCTTGGCAGTCCACTCCTGGGTGGTCACCTCCACAACGCTTACAGTAGTAATGGCGCTGGGTTGGCTTATTGCCCGCTGTTCACACAACGTGGTATAGTAAGGTATAGCTAGTAAATGTTTGGTTAAATGAGAGGTGGGTATTCTTACCCTTGGGTGGTGCCGATCTCAGCGGCTGTGCATCTATGGCTGTGCCGGTCGGGCGAGGAACCTGCTCCTTCGCCTTCTGACCTTGAAAATCCTTCTTCCCTTTCTTCTCAAAGAATCTCCTGTAGAGGGTTTAGGTTAGTGATCCGACTAAGTGTAGGCAATATATACGTATTTCTCCTTAGGTAAAGGTTTCTTACTTCCCCTTCTTGTAGGACCCGCCAGATGTGGCTTCCCCACCTTCTTGTCCCTCATTACTCTTCCTCTTCTTACCCTGGGCTTCCTCCCTGGACTGTATCATTAGTTCAGTTGCTGATGCTGCATCATAGCACTCTTGAATGGTGTTGAAACGGATTGCTCCCATTGCACTCTGGATACGGAACTGTAAACCTCCCCTGAATTTCTGAATCTTCACGACATCGGAGTAGTCAACTCCTGGGATGAAATCAAGCAAGCTGGTAAATCGCGCGTAGTATTGGTCGACTGTCTGACTCCCCTGGAGTAGAGTCTCAAACTCTTGCCGCTTCCTCTGCTTCAAGTGCTCGGGGTAATATTTCTCTCGTAGCACATTCACGAACGCCGTCCACCCAAAGTCTGGTGTGGCTCTATGGTGGTCATGGCCTCTGCTAGGCCTGGTATTTCCGGGACATCAGCTGGTGCAGCTCCACCACGTCCACCTCTGCCTCCTCCACCTGATCTTCTTCCTCCAGACATCTATAGTATAATATACTATTATTACTACTTGGTGCTACACCGTATTACACACAATCACAAACAAGTAAGTAAAGTTATCTGCTAGCAGAAAAATATAGATCCCTAGGGTTTTCTTTCTAAGTTACGAATCCTCACAGGCGTTTCCCGTTATCCCATGTTCCTATGCTCATTGTTTTTGACTCAGTATCCTTCATCAGAGCGGTACTCCGCTCTGATACCACTTTTTGTAACACCCCTAATCCTAATCCTGTAATAAACGTCGCGAGTCAAAGCAGAATAATTAGCGTCGCAGCGGAAAATAAAACTACCTAACTTGGTGTTACACGCCGTTACTCACCCTTGTGAGCAACAAGGCATCCACTCACTGTCCATCAACTATTCAACGCTGTGATGAAGAGATACTGAGCACCCTGATTATTACAAACTGTATTCTAACTAGATGAGCAACTAAATGAAATACAACAATCTCAAAATACAGTACATAATCAAACGACAGGTGTTTATGTAAACACAGCTGCCACCCTGCTATCCGCACTCCGGCTTGTGTATTCTTCAATAACCTGAAATGTTTGGCCCAATGAAGGGCTCAGCAAACTATGCTGGTATGCTAAATGTAGTCCTAAGTCATCTAGATTCCTTAAGTCGTCTAGTCATCTTGACATTAGATTCGTTACAGATAATCCGGTTTACAAGGATAATAGAAATACTGTAAACACTGAGCAATCACATAACATTCCACCTGCAACATAAAGTGTATGATAATACACATCAACAATAATCCACACCAGACAAGATGTAAATATTTACAATTGAACTTGTTAGGGGGTCACATGACCCTTAACCTTTTAAACCATCCATGTAATAACCTGTGAAAGATTGACAATATGTCCACTGGGTTCCAAGGGAACCGTTACCAGCTGACCTTATGGCCCTGGATAAATATTGACCGATTCGGTCGAAACTGTGCACCAACGGCAGTGCATTCCGCCATCCCCGAATGTGGCTGATGGATTTCCTTTGAGTGACTCCCCATTGAAGTCTCTCGTAGTGATCACAATGCGCAACCAGAAAGTCGAAACGATCCGGATTCCTCTCATAATAAGTTAGTCCTTTTTGTCAGTGACATAGTAACTCAAATTAAGACTATAACGTTAGACCTTTGTTAGGTTCAATAATACCTGAAGGTCAATTAGTCTTTTTTTTTACAGTTTAGATGTACAAACTTTTAGTCACAGGACTTTTGCGTATAAATACAACGCAACAATTTAAGCAACACCACGTACAATATCATTCACATAAAATCATAGATATCGTTCTTAAACACTTAAACACATAATGTCTGGACCTTAGGATAATCCTTAGGACATTCAGACCACACAATTAACATACCGTTCACCGGGGTAATTGCTAGCTTGACAATTCCTGCTCTAGTAACTCTTTCCCGTACGCTGTTGTTCATACATGAAATAACGTATACTTATTAATATGACTGTCCACTAATTATTACAGTGCAGTCACTGTAGAGTTTATTCTCATTGTATACTAAGTCTGTAAGTTATTTGTTTTCCCCCGGTTATTTAAACAGCGGCTCTAGAAACCCTAACAGTTCATCATTTTATGTGAAGTTCACATGTGATAATGAATTATCGTTATACGTTATAACTTTATCTCATTAACAACATACTCATAATTATTTCAACTTATCTCTTATATCATATCATATAGTTATTCACGTTATAACCGCCTTTTTTATAATCCTTATATATATTTCATAATGTCCCATAATACATTATATTACATAATTTAACTCTTTTCTTTTATTAAATTACAATACCACCATAATAATTCGGTATTTATTACTTGTACCAAATAGCTTTTATAATTTACCAAATAGCCATATAACTTCTATAATTTACTAATTAACCACACAACTTCTGGTAATTACATTTTGTGCCCAATAGTTTTCGCAAATCAATATATATTCATTTATAGTTTCGTTTTTTTGTAAACATTTTTCCTTATTCACCATTTAACCCTAAAATTTAATATAAGTTACATATTAACTTATAAGCTATAGTTTAAATATTTAATTTTTCTTAAATACCCAATATACCCTTATACTTTCGCAAATTACATATCCGCCCCAATTTAAATTCGGTTTTCAACCTATATTTCCATAAATTACAAATTCACCCCAAAACTTTTATAAAATGTTATTTAAACACACTTAAAACTTATTAAATTCACCAAAATTCATGATATTAATTCCTACCTTATATTATATCATAATTATGCCAAATAACCCCTCAAGTTTTCGGCAATTATAATTTACACACTAAACTTTTCAAAATTCACATTTTAGCCACATAACTTACTAAAATAGCCATTTAAATACTTGTAGCTATTTTTAATATTCCCAAAATTTATAATATAAGTTAATACACTTATATATATGTTAAAATTTCCCAAATCTCATATAATGCTCTCGGCCCTAATTTAATTTCATCATATTGTTTTTAAACCTTGATTAAGCTTCATAATAAGTACATATATTTGTATACAAGTCATATAACACTTCTAAAAATTATGCTAAAGACTTAGAATGATTATAAACTAAAAATAGAACATAAAATCTCTAACCTATTCGGTTTTAATATTTATGTAACAATAATTAATTTTTTTGTGACCCCAAAATATACCTTAAGGTAATAACCTTACTTTATATGTTATAAATTATTTTTCTTGATATTTAGTTACATAATTTCGGCCTTAATATTAACTTGGCCTAAACATGATTGTTATACTAAAGTTTGAAGCTTAATTTAAACTTGAACTTAATAAACCTTGTTTATACAAACTTACCCTTAAATCAAGACAATTCTTGTACTTGGTTTTCCTTGGATTTCCAAGCTCTCCAAATGCTATTTGTTGAAGAATTTTCGGCTCCTAGTAAACATTTAGGAGATCCATTTGTTAGACTTCTAACAAGAGTTTATAAATAATAATTGTAGTAATTTTTACAAGAGTTTACCTTAGGAATTTATCAAGGTATTTTTGATACACCTTGGGATGGTTATAGAGCTAGATTCCTTCATGAAATGATGAAGAGAAACAAGGTTTAGAAGCTCATAATTTTCGGAGATAGGTTAAGGAACTCGTTTAGGATTTTCACCATAACTTACCAAAATTTCCAGATTGCGCACTCTCTACGGTTTTTGTCACCCAGAGCTGAAATGACCACGAAAATTAATGATATCTATATCATTGGAAAGCTAATTCAAAGAGGAACAACTTTCGTGTTGAGAAGAGTTCAAGAAGACTTACGGAAAATTCAGAATAACTCCCGAACTGAGACCTATTGAACAGATTCACTGCTGCGAACCACTTTGCCTTCTTTTGTTCACCCAGAACTGAATACACCATGGAAATTAATGATTCTTATATGAATGGAAAGCTAATTCGAAGAGGAACAACTTTGATGTTGGGAAGATTTCGAGATCACTTACTGAAAATTCCAGAATCTCTCCCGAAGTCAGACCTCTTGCACAGATCTGTTACTTGATTCTTGTCTTGTTGAATTAGCTAGGAGTTTTGACATAAAATGAAGGTAGATCTTAAACCTCCATTAATGGAGCTTAAGAGCTCAAGGAATTAACTTAGAATGGAATAAGAAAAGAGAGGAGTTAGGAAAGACGACTTACCAAATCGTGAATGGGCAATGAGGAAGTGTAGCCTACGTGAGTTAATAAGGTGGGAAAGACAATGAATACTTTGGAAATAATTGGTATGATTGATGCATTATTTTATGTCTTATTTCTTTGATTAATTGACTTAGAATTTGGCTACTAAAAGTCTCTAAATTGGTACAGATTTCGGTTGATTGAAGAGGAATAATAGAGGTTCATTTGCTGATTGATAACTAGAAGACAAGAGAAGTGGGTAATTGTTTCCTCTTTTGATTTACTAGTTATTTTGTCCTTGTTTTTCCCATGCTTCTACGATTGAATTGGAGCAGATTGGCACCAGATTTTTTTGCTTGATTGGAGACAAGAGGTAATGTGTGTTAGGTAAGTGTTTTATTGAATTATCAAAGAGCAATCAAAGCTCATTCTCCTTGTCAAAATCGGACAGCACTAGCTTTAGGAACAATTGGTTTTTGTCTTGATTTGAGACATGAATTATACTTGTTAGGTATGTATTATTATTGACCAATAAATGAAGCAATCAGACCCTCATCTCCCTTGTCAAAATCGGCTGCAATGAGCCATGTGACCCACTTGAATTATCTTATTTAATTGACTAGTCAAATGTATGACTAGTTGGGTATTTAATTTCTTTGTCTTAATATAAACTAATGTTCATTATTCTTCTTGCAGGAAAATCGATGGTGAGGGTCTATATTGACTGATTTATTTGTTACATAATTATATAATATATGCTAGGTGAGTCACATTAACATAAGGCAATTTTTGAAGCAAAAACTAGCCTAAAAACACCCAAAAAAAATGCCCCACACTACAACATATTAGATCTATGAGGGCAACTTTTATTGCCCTGATAGACCAAAAACTTGCCACGATAGACTTTAAGGGCGACCTAATAATTGCCTCCAGGATTGCCTCTTAAGATATGCCATGTTAGAATATGGTGACGACTTACTTTGGTCGCCCTGCTTGATAAGATCTACGAGGGCAACTAAAGTCCCCCCTCTTTGAGACGAAACAGAGGAAAGCCAATATTGTTGCTCTCTTGATCGACGATCAAGGAGGGCAACTTAATGCAGTTGCCTCCGTTGTTTGGTGTCAATAGAGGCATGTTCAAAACCCGCCCTCTTGTTGACTGTCAAAGAGGGCAACCTTTTACCTCGCCCTCTTTGATCGTTATTCCCAGGAGAACTTCCATTCATTCTACGGTGACAACCGGATTGGTCGCCCCTTTAATTGCTATCTATGGGGGCGAGTTGTTTTAGTCGTCCCCTTTGATTTCTGTCAATGGTAACAAAGCTTTTTGGTCGCCCCCTTTGATGTTCTATCAGGGCGACTTTTGTTGCCCTCATAGATGTATTTTTTAGAAAAAAAAAAATCAGACTCAAGCACCTAAACATCTAGCCTACCCTCTTTCTAAGCATCCTCATACTCATAGTAGCTCTTTCGCATTAAATGACAATATTCAAACAGTTCAGATCAAGATTCAAATACCAACACACGCCATAAACCTTCGAATAAGATTAATTATGATTACTTGCATAAGACTTTCACATTCTTCCAATCGTTGATTTGCATAGACACAGACAACAAGACAATATTCAACAGATGCGACAATCTACTTCTTTTACCAGTTATAGGAAATGGAATATACAGACCCACACCTCCAAGTCTAGCGTGATTGGAGAGTCACCCCTCTTAACATGAAACTTAACCCTTTGGTTTACACTGTTATCAAGCAGAGTCTCTAGG
The DNA here is from genome assembly GCA_023374045.1 of Limonium bicolor. Lineage (NCBI taxonomy): Eukaryota > Viridiplantae > Streptophyta > Magnoliopsida > Caryophyllales > Plumbaginaceae > Limonium > Limonium bicolor. The sequence goes on along the minus strand of CM041780.1, from coordinate 289,395,788 downwards.
TCTAGGAACTGGGTTAGAACCTAGTAATGACTGTAAGAGTCTCATAACTCATGCTCATTTAGTACCAAACTCCACCTAGTACCATGTCAGAACTATAATTCCTAAATATGAAAAAAGAACCATACAACATCATCTATGTGCTATTAAATGTGCAGTAGTAGAATAGTAAGTTAATGCTCAATTGTTAAGGTTGTATTATCTTCAGCTAACTAGAGATAATTCATCGCATATTAATTTTAAGGAAATCAAACTTGTTTTATTTATGAATATTTCACCTCATCATTAACGTGTACAAGCACATCACCAGTTTCAAATGCAAATATGCTGGGCCGCGTGGCACCTATCACGACCCAAGACGTTTAAAAATCCAGTAAGAAAACAAATTAAAAAAAAACTAGTAGTTTCCTCAAGGCATAAATATTACTGACCACTGAATCAATGATGAGCATGCCGGTTCTTGAAGAGTATCCTATCTGTCCAAGCTGGTGCCTTCGCTACTCAAGTTAATCAACAGAATAAGGAACTCTGATCACAAATAACATCGGAACGACATATTTAGGCAACATAGAGTGACACTTTAGACTCGTGAGCTTTGATGATTTAGGGAAACTTGGGCAGTAACCGAAACTTCAGGGACAGTATTACCTACCGCATCCAAAAGAATGTTTGAAGTCTTGTAATCATGATACATGACAGGTCTTTCAGCTTCCTCGTGCAGAAAAGCAAGACCCCTGGTTGCGTCAACAGCAATTTCATCCTGGTTGACAAAAGGAGATGCAATGACCCTGCAATATAAAGTTTAACCATGATACAACATACAATAGATGTGATTGTTAGCTGGCTAGCTTACATGCATCATAACAGATGCATGTACAGACACTTTCATTGCAAAGTTTGCTCTGAATATCATCCATCTTCATTGTTAATTCCTACTAGGTTATAAACCTAGAGTTAACCCAGTCGGTAAGCATGGAAGCTAAAACATAGATAATGGTGAAGGTAAACCATGATCTTGGTTTACATCACTGAACAAAAAATCTATAAGTATGTAAAGGAGCAGGAAAACTTACAGATCACTAAGCAACAACTTGGAAGAACCATGGAGATAAATCTAGTCTCAGTATCATTAGCTTGAGAACTATTGAGATGGGTAAGTCTTCTTTACATCAGCTGCCATGGGAACCCAACCCAGTGCTCTTGCAATCTGAAATATCTATACAAATAATTAAAGAAACATATCAGGTAAATCAGAAGTGCACCGTTCTTATCAAACTGAAACAAAAATAGATAATGATGAGAGATCCCTTGCTCCGGGAAGAAATACTGCAACCTTTTGGAGGGCTGGTGGTAACGACAAGTATGAACTGAGATGTGAGAACTTTCCAAAATGGGGAAAAAGACTAAGAAAGATTGAAGCATGTTTATTAAGAACAGATTGACTAAAAGCACAACACTAAAGCAAACAAAATGTAAAAAATCCTATTTGGTGAGAAGTCTGATTCAGTTAATACCTTGTTGGAGCATCAAAGTTGGTCGCAACATTTACTCCAGGTTCAATAGTTATAACCTGTATGTATAGTCCAAAAAATAACAATATTAGAAAATCTGACCATGAACTGAAAAATAATACAGAGATAAGAACTTGTAATAACACGTCAAAAGAAGGGAAAGTTCAGCTAACCCCGAATCCAAATACAAGCGATTGAAAGTACCCAAAGATACATTTGAAACCAGATTAGTCTAGAATCTGCAGCATGATTAAATGTTGACCAAAGATATTTTAGCAGCAGCGGACAAATTTATGAAAACAATTCCTCCAGAAGGTTCTATCAGCAAAAGACATGAGTTACTCTATGCTGCTACTTATAATTCTGGTAGTTTGAGAGCAAAATGTGCTATCAGCCTACTTTTTGGATTTGAAACAGTAATTACATTGTTGCTTATAATGCTTAACTTTATAATCAATAATAGCGTAAAATAACTATGTCATATGTATAACCAGCCTAAGGCTATAGAGATTAAGGGCATTGCACAAACCCAGAACTGCAACGTTGAGTATGTTTTCACATCACACTACCAAGCTAGGATGCAAGTATGAAACTAGACAGACAGTCTAGCAAACAATTACCCATTATACGAAGACAGGTTAGTGATAATCATATGAAATATACCTTTACTTGATCCTGATTCAAATGTTAGCTAACAGTTGCCTGTTGAATGAGCCTTTCCAACCTACAACACCAACAAGACCATACATTTGTTAATTGTTATCACAGAACTATCAGAATTTGGCGGTTTGTTCATTATATGCTTCTTTTTTTATAATTGTGGCCACAACCTTGTACTAATGGAATATAGGGTTTTACTTGTTCTTTTCAATGTAAATGGAAAATATTTGTCTGAATTAAAAAGCGACTAAATCCACAAAGATAACAAAGAAAAAATTTTCTGAAGGAAAAAAATCTGATAGTGAAATAATACAAGACTTACTTATACTCACCTGGAATTTAGCACACCTACAACAGTCAACAACAACGGCTCTCCAAATAGAATTCAAATGTTTGATCTCTGTTTGCTCACCCTGTGGAAGACGCGCCCAAATTAAAAAAAAAAAAGTTAACTGGAGGTTGATATGAAAAGAGAGTTCAGACTCAACTCAGAAAATATAGAAATGCTAGTAATGAAAGGATAAATTACCTCAGTATCACCAACACAAGTAGTGACAGAGTGTACAGTTCTCAATTCCCATTTAAATATCATTCCAAAAATACAACAGAGATTCATCTTATGTTATGTGAATAAAGATTTCTATATACTTTCATAATACAAGTGTGTTTTTTATTATTAAGTCTACAGTTACTTGATTCAGTCTATAGTATAATTAGTAGCATTCAGAGAGTTTGTGAGCCGTACATGACGCTGTCATTTCTGGCCGTATTCATTCATGCTATATAGATGTAAGTACATACACGACAACCTCATATATTAATTTATGTTAACTGACCAAATTATTTTGGAAATAAGGCTTTGAAACTACAAGTTAGTGGCAGGTGGAGTCAAAGCTGGTGTATTGGATGAGGATAAAGGAGTTGCTTATAATAATATTTAAACTACAAGACTAAAGAAATTAACTCAACTCCTGTGCATGAAGCATTCTTAATTTGCAGAAGAACATCATGATGTTGGAAAGGAATTACACTAGGTTGACGTTAAAAAGAAGTTTAAAAGGGGCACTTTTTCAGGATCAAATAATTGAAATATAAGAAACCAGGAGCATCCTTGTATCAATACCTATGAAAGAAGCGAGAAAGGTATGAGAAAAAAAGATACAAGATCTCACAATTTTGCAGGAGCCCAACTGAAGGAGGCCATGACCGGCTTGAATTACAACTATGGTCTGCATTAATTGAAACATGCCAAGCAAAGTGACAGAGCTTCAAATTTTCAGTATGATTTTGTGCAAGAACTAAAGAAAGACATGTAGACTTATCGTAGGACGCCATGGCAATAAAAGACTACCTACCTGGATTCCAGTTTCAAACTGTTCATTCCACTTAATTAGAATCTGCAACAACACCAGACAAGAAAATTCATCAACAACAAAACCCCAAAGTCAGCAGCTTCATTCAAAGCTGCTTGCTTTCATTAGCAAAAAAGATAAACAAAGGGTTAAGTAAGTTTACCAGCAGATAAATAAACTGATCAATCAAGCAAGGAATAAAACCCCTGAATAAGATAATTGAAACAGGATGTGAGGTTTAGGAATGATCATTATCATCTTTAGGATCACAACTCCATGAATAATATACATGGATACAAGTCAATCGGTGAGTCAGCCGGTCAAGCAGTCAAATAATATAACAAAAGACACTACCTAGTACCCACCCTTCTTCATAATTATAAAGTAGAATGGACATCTTGCTGAATGCCTTGAGAATTGGGTTCGTTGTCAATATCCTCAAGACACTACTCTCCAACTTTGCCTTTGCAGAACCCATCTTCCCGCATCAACATCCTTCATCAAAAGATAAACATTGGGAACAACAACCATATGTATACATATACACCATCATATCATAGCCGATACTATAGTACTACCACATTCAACATTGCCACCCACCCAACCCAACTGCATTCGAAAGGATGATTGGCCAAGATGTATTGAACGTTAAAAGTGCCAGCAAAAAAGCAGCAATAGGGGCTTTTAATTCATTTTTTATCTCACAGATTGCTTTCTTAGCTGTAGTTTAACTTGAAATTAATGAAGCATACTACTACTATTTTTCTAATATTTAATGTTAATTATCTATAACAGCAATCTGCAGAGAGCAGTGCCACTAAACACAAGGATCCTCATATCAAACTTCAAGCTAGCATACAATCTGTAGAGAGTGGACCGAAAAGTTCCATCAAACACCATCCTAGTTGACGGTGTGTTTTTCCTTTGATATAATCAACAAAACCACAAACTTACTCATCCGTATCTACCGTTCAGTAACTTCAACAACCACTACATCACCATTCATCAATCTTGAGACTCCACTCAGCACATCACCATTCAGAAACTTAAGAGGCAAAAGCTACAGAGGAGGAGAGATGAACTTACCCAAACATGCGGTGGATGTCCATGGTTAGTGTGGCAGAATTGAGGCGGCCATTTGGTTTGATATTTAGCTGGGGATTGATTGAGTGGGGCGGATAGTAGTAGATCTCACCGGTGAGAAGAATTATTACCGATCTTCAATAGCAAGTAGAAGACAAAACCCTAGTTTCACTAATTTGTCTCAAAATTAACGAGAGTAGATAGAGATGGATGGGAGATGAGAGATGGAGACGAAGACCAACCAATATGGAGTTGGAGATGGAGAAGACCAGCCGATATGGAGGGGAGATGGAGATGGGAGTTTTGCCCGATGAGCAAGTAGTGAATTGCTTAAGCGAAGAAACCAGCATTCTTAATTTACTTATGAAACAACAAAGGCGACTAAAACTTGCTTCCGTAAATAAATAAGTCAAGGGTGGCGACTGAACCAAACAACGAGGCGACCTAAAACTACCCGCCTCCAATAATCGTTTAGGATGACATAGAACAGCATATCAACGAAGGCAAAAGATCTGTGTCGCCTTCATTGATCGCTTCAACCGTGGCAACTAATTGACTCGCCTCCATTGATTAAACAATCAGAGGCAACTAAGTGCTCGCCCTCTTTGATCTCTCTTTGAAGGCAAATTTTATATCGCCTCCCTTGATGTTATACAAGTTGCCCTATTTGATAGATATTGTTGTAGTGATATAGAGGCCAAATGGGTTTGATTTTCAATTTGATTTTTTTACACTATATTTTAATAAGACCATATTAATATGTATAATAGGTTCCAGCATTTAATTGGTACATTTTTAATATAATCAAGGATGAAGGTTTTAAGGTAAAAATGCAGATTTTCGGTAACTTTTTGTCCCAAAAATCGCCCCCATTTATACATTCAATTTAGTACTGACATCAATTGATTTAGATGGTCATTTTATCCACTTTTAAGTCTATTGACTCGTGGCTCCTCAAAAACTTCAAGGTAATTGCGTAAAACGCATTTTCGTGACACCCGAAGGTGCGTTTTTGTGCTTTAAGAATTTTTATAAGAATTAATTAGTCGCTATGTGTTCCAAGTGTTTATTGACATTGTTTATAGTCAATAATAATATTTGAGGTGTTACATTGAGTTATATGGGGTCATACCAACTTAGAACACGATTCTCGGGCTAACCGAGCAAAAGGAGCGTTAAGAAACTCCCCCGAGTATTTTGTCTTTAACTGAGAATTATCTTGAGAACTTTGTCTTAAATGTTCATTAAGGTATTATTAAGCATTTTAAATGAGGTGTAATACTTTATTTTATTTATATGGTATTTCCGGGACTTTCGGGCCTTAAGGGGGCCTTTAAGAGAATTCCGGGTATTTCGTATTTTTACTCAGTTCAAACTGTGGACTCGTGTTTCCAAGGTCACATAATGATCCTTGGTTGATTTTATATGTTGTTCATAGCTTATATAATTTATTTACTTAAGGTCAGGCTTTAACGCACGTTTTTGACCTTAAGGAGTTTTAGGTGCGTTCTTAACGCCTGAGTTTTATATACTCTCTTTAGGGTTTAATAATCCATAAATAATATATAGTTATTATTATTTAATTATTTAAATATTAGGGGTATTTCATTGCAGGTTAGGTACGAAGATGGCACCCAGAAAAAGGAAAAATCTGCAAACCAACGACGGACCCGAGGTGACCCACGACTCCATTTCCAAAAAAGACTTGGAAAACATGCTAACAAGCCTCACCAGATCCATCGAAGAAAAGATCGTGGAAGGAAACGAGCTCCTGCAACAGGAATTGATGCAGAGAGACGAGGAATTCCAGCAAAAATGGGAGGAAATGTCGGAGGCGATAGATCTCCTGAAAGGTCGAGATGTGGCCGGAAGCAATGACGGAAAAAGAGGCACCCGAGGGGAGGCCTTAATCACTATCGAGGAGGAAGAAGATGACGCCATCAACATGAGCTTATACCCCTTCTCCGAAAAGATCCGTAGAGCCAAACTCCCGCCCCACTTCGTCGCCCCGGCGGTGGAGAAGTACGACGGTACTGGGGACCCTGCTCAGCACATTAAGAAGTTCATGTTCGCCATGAACACCCAGGGGATTAGCTCACTCGCCTTGTGCAACTTATTCCCCGGAACACTCTCCAAGAGAGCCTTGAGCTGGATCTCATCTAGACCAGCCCAATCGATCTCCAGCTTCAAACAACTGACCGAGGAATTCCAGCAATACTTCACGGCTAGTAAAAAGGTAAAAAAGGAAACGATAGAGCTCATGGATGTAAAACAGGCGAAGGGGAGACTGTAAAAGAGTACAGCGAGCGGTTCCACAAACAGGTGGCTGAAATCGACGACATCGATGAAAAGATACTGATCAAAGCCTTTGGTAATGCTTGGCCCACCCCCGCCTCGCTGGAAAGATAGCCACCAAGGCGCCAAAATCGCATGGTGAGTTAGCCGAGATGATCCACGACTTCCTCAAATCAAAAGTTGCGGAGAATAAGGCCAAGGAGCTCCTCAATAGCTTTAGAGCCCCGTCGCGGGTGAGAAGAAAGGAAGCCAGACAGGAGGGGTCGTTACAACCGGAGGATCGCACCAGGGGGGAAGCCGATACAAGCCTTATTCCAAGACCCCGGCCCCCCGGGACAGCAGGCCTCGAGCTCTGGAGCCTTTCCAACGGTGCAAATAGACCCAGGGAAGTATGCTGCTGCCGTAAGGGAGGGACTCTTGCCCCCACCAAGAAAGCCCAACCCAGGAGAGGTGTCGGTGGCCTTCTGTGAGTATCATGGACACCGCAGCCACAGGACAATCAATTGTGCAAACCTCGCCAGCGAGCTAAGGATGATTGAGGAGAAAAAGAAGAAAGGAAGGGAGCCCAGCATAGGCAGCACTATGGTAGCCAGACCTCCCGGCCTAAACCAGAAGAAGAAGTCCACCCAGAGTTAGATCATAGCAAGTCCTTCGGGGTAATCACAGGTCTGTAGATTACCCAGGGTAATTCTCTAGAGAAGGGGGCAAAGTCCCCCATTAGAAAGAAAGAATCACCTCTGTACCCCGCGGGGGAAGCTGTAGCGCGTTACTGCTTTATTAAAGCTTTTTGTTTATATATATATATATGCTTGCATCCCGATGAAGTTTCACGTATCCCAAAACTTACAAATAAACAATGCTAACAAAACAAGATAAAGGGACTAATAAAACTCTCTTGAGAATGTTCACAGGACTATTCTCAGAAGTGGGCCCCCTAACCCCCAATGAAAGAAAAAGACATGTCCACGAGGTTCACCGAGAACTCCCAGACAGAAAGGACGCGAAACACAAAAGCTTCCTCCAATCTACTTCACTAAGGATGTTGAAGATGGAGTCCTGTACCCGCATAACGACCCGCTAGTCATAAGGGCTCAGGTGAATGACCGCATGATGGAAGGAATCCTGGTCGACAGCGGAGCAGGTGCTAATGTCATTTCTGCCGAGGCGGTAAAGAAACTCGAGATACCGGAAGATAGGATCAAACCCTATTCAGCTGTACTAGGTGCTTTCGTAGGAGGGATCTCGGCTAAGTCACAAGGAGCATCGACTTCGCCATCACCCTAGGACAAGGGGATGAGAGGCGCACGGAGGAATTGACAGCCTTCATCCTTCCCGGGCTCTCTAGGTACAATATGTACCTCGGGCGACCAGGAATAAACGCCTTCAGAGCCATTTGTAGCACCCACCACCTGAAAATGAAGTACCTGACCAGGTCAGGGAAGCTCGTTACGGTGGGAGGAAGCCAGAAAGTCACGCGGGTATGCGAGGTGCGGATCATGGAGAACCTACCAGGAAACGAGACCGTCAAAACCGTGGGGTCCGAGAAGGAATTCAAGGGAAAGCTCCCCCTCCCTGACGAAACAGCGGAGCGGTACGAGGCTCCCGCTGATCTCCCAAAAGAGGTACCTCCACGAACTGACCCCAACAAATTCTTTAAAATTGGAAATGCCTTTGACAGCGAAGAACAAGTCCATCTAACAAGATTCCTAGAAAAAGAAGGGCCACATTCGCCTGGAGCACAGAGGAGATGCCCGGAATAGACCCAAACGTTATCCAGCATAATCTGAACGTAGACCCGGCACACCCAGCAATCCGCCAAAGAAGAAGGGTGATCGGAGCAGAGAAGGACCAGGTTGCGCGAGAAGAAGTCCAAAAACTCCTGCAAGCAGGTTTTATCAGAGAGGTGTCATACCCCAAGTGGCTGGCGAACGTAGTTATGGTAAATAAATCCAATGGGAAATGGAGAATGTGTGTGGATTTCACCGACCTAAACAAGGTATGCCCCAAAGATTTTTACCTGTTGTCATCAATAGACCGACTGGTCGTCTTGTCGGCCCAAAGCTCCGTCTTGAGCTTCCTGTGAGCCTCGATTTTAAACCCTATCCTATGTTGATTAAAGTTGATTAGGATCTAAACGGGTTTTAGGTCCACTTATAACCTAAGATTAATAACTATGTCGTATAACAATAATTATTAAAACCTAAGCTAGCTCACTGGAACCTATTATGAGTCGCCACCTAATTTTGACCTAGATTAAATTAGGAAAGGAGAGTTCGGGTTCGGGGGCTTGGTATTCGACTTAATTAGGGTTCAATTACTTTCATTACCCTTCCTAGGTCGTTTTTCCTCTACTTGGTTTATTTACGGCTTATTACGAGTCGTTTTAACCTAAGTGCGCGAGCTTCTGTTTTTTTGTGTTTTTTAGCCTTTTTTGACAGAAAATTAAAGTGGAAATTAAAATTACCTAAACTAGGGTTTCGGAGGCAGAATTAGGTCAAATTTTGTTTCCGTCCGTAGCCACGGACCTAATGTCCGAAGCCACGGACCCCAGTTAGCCTATATGAAGATAAAAGTCGAATTGAAGGAAAACAAAAGTTTGCAAAGTCCGGGGCCACGGACAGGCTGTCCGTGGGCCCGGACATCGTTAGAAAACCTAAGTTTGAATTTTTAAAATCCCGCCGCCGTCCGTGGGTGTCCGTGGTCTCGGACAACGCGTCCGAGGTCCCGGACCATAGGTCCGAGGTCACGGACCACCCACGGACAGGGGTTTTCAGAAGGTTCCCGAGGGTGTTTTGAGCTCAAATTTTATGGGTGTGTAGCCTGAAGGATGTACAAGATGTTAGTGATTTAAAGTTTTCAATTTGAATTCGAATTAAGCACGAAACTTGGCAAACAAGTTATTGGACAGAAGCTTAATCAAACAGCAGTACAGAAGCGTAAAAAGGTTAGTTTGAACCCAAAATTAGAGAGAGAGTTAATAAGGTCGTGGGGAATCAGAAAAGTTGGATTGTAACCTGTTTTACCTTCGAATTCAAGATGATTCTTCACGTTGGGATTCTTCGGAGGCTCCGATGATGCCGGTTCCGGATTGAGTTCGACCCGGGCTTCTGGTTGTTGATTGTTGATGATGTTCTTCACGTTTTGGAGGTGGTTTGGTTGATGTTTGATGATTGTTGATGTGTTAGGAGTTGAAAAGTGTGTTTAGGTGGTGATTTCGAGAGATTTTTGATGTGATTTTGGTGCTTGGATGTGTAAAAACGTGAGGAGAATGAGACGGCTAGGTTTCTGGTTGCTTAGGGTTCTTGAGGTTCTGATTTGATCATGGGATAAGGTTCCTTATATAGACTTCCTTAAAGATAGAAAAATCCGGTAAAAACCGAGATTTACCGACGTTTTAGCTCAAGGGCTTCCAAAAGGAATTTGATTATGAAATTTCACACATGGGTAAAGGATGATAATTCTGATTTTTCTAAAGTGAGATCGAATTTTTTTTGGGTATTGGATATTTTTAAATTCAATTTCTCGTCAGATTCAATCAGAAATTGCTAGAAAATTATTGGAAATTCGAAAAATCAAAATTCCAACGCCATTATGCTTAAAATGTCATCCTCTATCATGGGTTAAAATATCAAAGCATTTCAAGTTGATTTGACCCTTATTTGGAGGAGAGAGAAAGCCTATAGGGGGCTTAGGAGCCTTGAAAAATTACGAAAATGCCCCTGGAGATGACTAAGCTGTCCCTAGTACTCTGAAATGTGCCGATCGAACTGGGAACCCTTGCTACTAGCCTATTAGTAGAGACTCTCCTCCGGGGGGTTGAAATTTTGGGTATAACAGATTGCCCCCGTCAACTAGACTTTGTAGTGGAAATGAAAAGGCTAGTTGATGCTTGAGTGATACCCCAAAATTTTGGATCTTAAAAGGCCCCTCGTGTAACTGAAATCCGACAAGTTGTGTCGAGCTATTCTAAGGCGCTGACTACCTATGAGTAAAGTGGAAGGGTGTCGAGTGGTTCTAAGGCGTCGACCACCTAAAGGTAATGATGAAGTAATGTCAGACTATTCTAAGGCGTCGACTACCTATAAGGATGATATGATGTCAAGCTATTCTAAGGCGTTGACTACCTATAAGGATGATATGATGTCAAGCTATTCTAAGGCGTTGACTACCTAAAATGATGATATGTTGTCGAGCTATTGCTGACTACCTAAAGTGATGATATGCTGTCGAGCTATTCTAAGGCGCTGACTACCTAAAGTGATGAAAATGATGTCAAGCTATTCTAAGGCGTTGACTACCTAAAATGATGATATGTTGTCGAGCTATTCTAAGGCGCTGACTACCCATAAGGATGATATGATGTCAAGCTTAAGGCGTTGACTACCTAAAGTGATGAAAATGATGTCAAGCTATTCTAAGGCGTTGACTACCTAAAATGATGATAATGGAGTAATGTCAAGCGATTCTAAGGCGTCGACTACCTGAAAGATGAATGGAATACACCGAGCATTATAAGGTGTCGGGAACCTGAGATTAAACGGGACACGCCGAGCATTATAAGGTGTCGGGAACCTGGAGTACGCCGAGCATTATAAGGTGTCGGGAACCTGGAATACGCCGAGCATTATAAGGTGTCGGGAACCTGGAGTACGCCGAGCATTATAAGGTGTCGGGAACCTGGAATACGCCGAGCATTATAAGGTGTCGGGAACCTGGAATACGCCGAGCATTATAAGGTGTCGGGAACCTGGAATACGCCGAGCATTATAAGGTGTCGGGAACCTGGAATACGCCGAGCATTATAAGGTGTCGGGAACCTGAATTCGAATGGGATACACCGAGCATTATAAGGTGTCGGGAACCTGAGATTGAATGGGGTACGCCGAGCATTATAAGGTGTCGGGAACCTGAAGTATAAAAGGTGATGATGCTATGGGGATGATATGCTAATTTTGTCGAAAGCAAGAAATTGCTAGGAACATGCCAAACATGGCGATGATGTAGGTTGGTTGAAAGCAAGAAATTGCTAGGAATATGCCAAACATGGCGATGATGTAGGTTTGTTGAAAGCAAGAAATATGCCAAACATGGCGATGATGCAGATTTGTTGAAAGCAAGAAATTGCTAGGAATATGCCAAACATGGCGATGTTTGAAGAAGAATTGTTCAAGACAAGAAATTGCTGATGAAGGTGCCAAACATGGCAGTGTTTGAGGAAAATTCTATTTATTGAAAAAGAAAGTGAAGTTATCATTTCCTGACTAAAGATTTCAGACTTGTAATTTATCTCCTAGGAGATGAACATGCTACCGGTGGGGTGTGGTGTTTGATGCAGAGATCTTTTGAGTGGTGATCAGGGCATATGTGTGCCTGTGGGTGTATGATGTGAAGGTAAGGGCTTACGTGAGCCTGTGTGGTGAAGTAGAATTTGTGTGGGGGTAAGGGCTTGTGTGGGCCCGAGGTGTTGGTGTGGAGGTAAGGGCTTATGTGTGCCTGTGGTGGGGATGGAGGTGCTCAAGCTTTGGGTTTCAATTGGTGTTATCATGGCAATTGTTGGAGCCAACAATTGCCCCCAGTATTTTCCCTTAAGACAATATGAGCTAGAGTTCATGGCAATTGATCGTTCCGATCGATTGCCCCCAGTATTTTCTTTGATCAAACGTGCGAATGAGTCTTGTCCTCACAGGGTCAAGGCTTATGTTCTGATTTGGTGCTTCCTAACCTACACTCGACGTGTTTGGCGTTTACACTCGTTTCTCACTTACGGTCACAACTTCTAGACCATTGAATTTGATATTTGATGAATTTACGCATTCGATCTGTTACTTTCACGTGATTGGATACACAACTACCAAGTCGGAAGTCTTCGAGGCTTATAACGTGGCCACAGGGTGTGATGAAAGACGACGGGATCATGGAGGGATATTTGAGGTATGTGGAGCTTGAATGGGTGACCAAAGCTGCAACTTGCGTCTTCTCTCGGATTCATCTTCCTTGTCTTGAAGCCGTCTGGCTGCTTCATGTTGACGTTGTTTTCGAGCTTCTGGACCTGGACGTTTGAAGTTGTCCTTTACACTATTTCTCTTTTCGTCATTTGGATTTCTTCGAGGCACTTCGGGTTTGCCTTTTGTTTTATCCTTTCTTGGTTTTGCCTTCGGGGTTCTTGTGTTTCCCGGTTTTGGGCTTCGAGAGCTATTTTGATGTGAGCTCTTTTGATCCTGTGTCACTCTGGGACCATTTGCGGATCGCTTTGTCATGCTGTGATAGCGGCATTGCTTCTTTGGACTGATGAGAATGTTATCTGAGAGTCGGGCTCCTTGCGTCCTTTGGTCACCGGGTCGGACATTCATCATTGGCTGGGTTATTTTGTGGAGTTCATAATGTCGAAAAGGGATATATGGAAGGCTCAGCGGGGGTGCCTAGGGTTTAATGTCAGGGTTTAAAAGCTTTTGGCTATGTGGTGCTGTACCTAGGTGCTTCGTCATTCCTGATAGTTGTATATCCGTTCTTTGTTACTTTTCACAGGTCTAAGCGTAAATTTACAAATTATCTCCTTCGGTCGGAGTTATACCGTTTACCTCACCTTTGAATGTGGACTCACCGGAGTCGTGTAAAAATGACACGCTCGTTCACTCATGGTTTTCCGCTCAAGACACTCTCGCGAATTTCACTCAAAGACTAGTTCACACGTTTAAACAAAAGATTCGAAGACAATGATTCTAAACTCAGATTGCCCCCAGTATTGATTTGGGGTTTGTGACAACAGTTGATAGATGTGGGCCTTGAACCTCATTGTGGGGTTGTTTGGATATTATGTGGTGAGTTGTGGTGTTGGTTAGGCATGTTCAAATTTTTAGAAACAAGAGACAAGCCGTTCCATCGCATAGTCTGAAAACGATTACTTCGTGAGTGCTCTTTTTTTAAGTTTTTTCGAAAAAACGAATGATGCTTTGTATAAAAATTATGAAAACGGAACTATGTTTTATTCAACAAAAAGAATAATGTTGGAAATTACAAACTCAGGAAAACTACCGAAAATGATAAAGGAAACTAACTACTACAAACATAGGAAAAACATAAAAATAACTAGTAAAGAGAAGAAATCGGAGAAAAACACTTGAAGATAGCACTCTCTGATGGTGCTTGACCTGGGATTCCTACTCGGGGAGTTGAAAACCTGATTGATAAGATCTTGGATGTGCTGCTTCAAAATTTTGCAGTTGTCGGTGTCATGACCGGGAAGCTGGTGATACTGACAATACTGGTTCAGATTCCTTCCTTTTGGGGGTCCTTTGTCGAGGGGTGAGAGGTTGCAGCATGTTCGTTCCTGGAGTCTTCCAAAAACCTGGCTCACGGCTGACCGATGTTTGTGAACTCTCTTCGACGGGAGCTCTTTCGGGATGATTCCACTGCCCCACGATTTGCCCTGGTCCTTTTACCTGTCGAACGGTGTTTACCTCATGCTGCCTAGTTCTCTTTCGGGTGCCACTCTGGATACAGGCTGCTGTCCCCGAGCCATTCCCGGTGTTTTTTGAGTTCCCAAGTTTTAACTCCCCTTGGTGAATCATTTCTTCTAGGACATTAACTTGTCCCATCAGCATGTTGAAGCTAGGAAAGTATGTGAATTTCAGCTCGTCACTGTATTGCTCCGCATATTTTGATTACCATTCGGATTGTTCCTGTTCGTCCATATTTGTGAGCATAGCGGCTGCCTTCATCCTCCAACGCTTGACGAAGTCGGTCATTGATTCACCTTCTGTTTGTCGTGTGCCTGCAAGATCAGCCCTGGTGACTCCAAAACTTCTAGCGTACTCAAAATGATGCAGAAAGGCTTCACAGACCTCCCGTATGTCTTGGTATTTATCCTTTGAGTTATGTACCAATGCTGAGGGGTCTCATCAAGATAGTGAGCAAAATACCTTGGCCTTCTGCATGTCGTTTAGCGAAAGGATGGACATTTCCCTATTGAACATTGCCAAATGAAGTTGTGGGTCGGAGGAACCTTGTATAGAGGAAGTGTTGGCAATTTCAACCTTGGAGGGAGATCAACTTGGGATATATCCAGTGGAAAGTGGTCAAAACAGCTGGCTTGTTGGCCCTCTCCATGCGCTCAATCTTTTTCAGCATCCCATTGATTTCTTCGGCTAACTGGGCATCATGTTGATTGGATTTCCTCCCTCTCCCATTCTTTGAGATTGGGCTTATCTGTTGGAAAAAAAGTGACCGAGCTAAAAATTCTGGGCCGCAAAGAAGTTTAGGCTAAGACTTGTTTGGGCTGCACATGAGCTGGAATGTTTGAAAATTGTGGGTTGCACTGAGGCCCGAAATGAGTTGGAAGAGAGGCAACATGGGCCGGAATGATCATGAGCTGGTGAACTGGTGCCTAGGCTGAAATGTTCTGAGATTGGGCGCTTGGGCCAGAATGTGTTGGGGTTAAAAGTAAAGCGCAATGGGCCGAAGTGATTTCTAAACCATGTTCTGGATGTGAATTGGAATTTGGGCCGAGTAATTATGACTGGGCCTGAAGATGATACCCGTGTCTAGGATCGTGGGTCAAAACCCGAGTAAGAAGTCTTCCTGGACTAGAATGGGCCTTGAAATGGAAAAGCCTGATGGATTTTTATGGATTGCTTTAGGTGGATGGGCGTAGAACAAAATGGATAATTCAAATTGGACCAGATGAGAAATCACCTAAGTCTAAGCTTTTGGGCCGAAGCCCGAATGACTCACACATTAAACCAAACAGGACCTCTAGGCCGCAAACAATAAAACTGCCAATTCAGGTTGGGCTGAGTTGATGTAGGAGAGGTTCCTATCAATTTCTAGGCTGGGTAGTGGGCCGATCATACAAGCAAGCAAGGCCCACACAAATTCAACATGTCCTCACTAGACGCTTTAATCAAAACGGGTATGGATCGATCCGGAGAGGTGCTCGGGGCATGGGCCCAGGTTACCACAAAGGAATAGGGCTTGCACGCTATTCTCTTTGGGCTTCCCCACTTTTTTCACATCACCTGAAGGTGTGCGTCTACGGCCGGGTCTTTGACTGACCAAACAATGGGCTAGGTAAGGACACTGCCAGAAAACGCTTGGGGCTAAAGCCCAGGTATTAAGGGGATGTGGTTAGACGACATCCTCCTCTTTTCCCCCGCTTATTCACATCACCTAAAAGGTGTGAGTCCCTGACAGGGGACCCTCAAACGGGTCCCGGGGTGAAATCGGTTTGCGTGGACCCTCGCTCTCATATGATGCAAAGGTACAAATTAAAGTGCGCACAAAGTAAACAAACAAAGTAATAAAGCCATAAATAAACATTTTCGAGTTAAGCCCTCTTTCTTAAAATTAAACAAGTTAAAATTAAGAAGTTTCCCCCAGCAGAGTCGCCAGTCTGTGAGCCTCGATTTTAAACCCTATCCTATGTTGATTAAAGTTGATTAGGATCTAACGGGTTTTAGGTCCACTTATAGCCTAAGATTAATAACTATGTCATATAACAATAATTATTAAAACCTAAGCTAGCTCACTGGAACCTATTATGAGTCGCCACCTAATTTTAACCTAGATCAAATTAGGAAAGGAGAGTTCGGGTTCGGGGGCTTGATATTCGACTTAATTAGGGTTCAATTACTTTCATTACCCTTCCTAGGTCGTTTTTCCTCTACTTGGTTTATTACGGCTTATTACGAGTCGTTTTAACCTAAGTGCGCGAGCTTCTGTTTTTTGTGTTTTTTAGCGTTTTTTGACAGAAAATTAAAGTGAAATTAAATACCTAAACTAGGGTTTCGGAGGCAGAATTAGGTCAAATTTTGTTACGTCCGTAGCCACGGACCAAAAGTCCGAGACCACGGACCCCAGTTAACCTAAATATACAGAAAAGTCGAAATTGAAGAAAACAAAAATTTGCAAAGTCCGGGGCCACGGACAGGCTGTCCGTGGGCCCGGACATCGTTAGAAAAACCTAAGTTTTGAATTTTTAAAATCCCGCCGCCGTCCGTGGGTGTCCGTGGTCTCGGACAACGCGTCCGAGGTCCCGGACCATAGGTCCGAGGTCACGGACCACCCACGGACAGGGGTTTTCAGAAGGTTCCCGAGGGTGTTTTGAGCTCAAATTTTATGGGTGTGTAGCCTGAAAGATTACAAGTCGTTAGTGATTGAAAGTTTTCAATTTGAACTCGAATTAAGCACGAAAAACTTGGTAAACAAGTTATTGGACAGAAGCTTAAACAAACGTCAGTACAGAAGCGTAAACAGGTTGGTTTGAACCCAAACTTTGACAGAGAGTTAACAAGGTCGTGGGGAATCAGAAAAGTGGGATTGTAACCTGTTTTACCTTTGAATTCAAGATGATTCTTCACGTTGGGATTCTTCGGAGGCTCCGATGATGCCGGTTCCGGATTGAGTTCGACCCGGGCTTCTGGTTGTTGATTGTTGATGATGTTCTTCACGTTTTGGAGGTGGTTTGGTTGATGTTTGATGATTGTTGATGTGTTAGGAGTTGAAAAGTGTGTTTAGGTGGTGATTTCGAGAGATTTTTGATGTGATTTTGGTGCTTGGATGTGTAAAAACGTGAGGAGAATGAGACGGCTAGGTTTTCTGATTGCTTAGGGTTCTTGAGGTTCTGATTTGATCATGGGATAAGGTTCCTTATATAGACTTCCTTAAAGATAGAAAAATCCGGTAAAAACCGAGATTTACCGACGTTTTAGCTCAAGGGCTTCCAAAAGGAATTTGATTATGAAATTTCACACATGGGTAAAGGATGATAATTCTGATTTTTCTAAAGTGAGATCGAATTTTTTGGGTATTGGAATATTTTTAAATTCAATTTCTCGTCAGATTCAATCAGAAATTGCTAGAAAATTATTGGAAATTCGAAAAATCAAAATTCCAACGCCATTATGCTTAAAATGTCATCCTCTATCATGGGTTAAAATATCAAAGCATTTCAAGTTGATTTGACCCTTATTTGGAGGAGAGAGAAAGCCTATAGGGGGCTTAGGAGCCTTGAAAAATTACGAAAATGCCCCTGGAGATGACTAAGCTGTCCCTAGTACTCTGAAATGTGCCGATCGAACTGGGAACCCTTGCTACTAGCCTATTAGTAGAGACTCTCCTCCGGGGGGTTGAAATTTTGGGTATAACACTTCCTGGATGCGTTCTCCGGGTATAACCAAATAAAGATGAATGAGAAGGACTCTGAGAAAACTTCTTTCGTCACCTCAGCAGGAATCTTCTGCTACAAAGTGATGCCATTCGGATTAAAAAATGTCGGCGCGACTTTCCAACGAATGATAGACAAAGTGTTCCGAGAGCAACTCTCGAGAAATGTGGAAGCTTATGTGGATGACATAGTCGTGAGAAGCCCATCCAAATAACAGCACATGAAAGACTTGGAAGAGACATTCATCACCCTCGACAAATTCCAGATCAAGCTAAACCCGAGGAAATGCGTATTCAGGGTCACCAAAGGAAAATTCCTTGGCTTCATTGTAACGAGGGATAGAGGTGGATCCGGAAAAGACCCAGGCGATTCTCGACCTCAGCCCTCCCAGAAGCATCAAAGACGTCCAAGCCCTCAACAGGAGACTCATGGCCTTAAGCAGGTTCTGCTCAAAGTTACAGGAAAAGGCAATCCCGTTTTTCAACATATTAAGGAAGAACAACAAGTTCCAGTGGGGCCAGGAATGTAGAGAAGCCTTCGAGAAGATCAAAGAAATGCTTCGAGAGTTACCCAAGCTGGGAGTCCCAATGCCCGGTCAAGACCTCTACCTGTACCTGTCCGCATCGGCATGGGCGGTGGCAGCGGTCCTAATCATGGAGGACGAGAAGAAGGAGATTCTTGCCTACTACACAGGAAAGATCCTGACCCCCGTAGAAAGACGCTACACCAATATTGAAAAAGTTTTTCTTGCTCTAGTGGTGGCATCCTGGAAGCTACGACCATACTTCCAATCACACCGAATCCTTGTAAGGACTAACTGGCCGCTGAAGCAAATAACGAATAATCCAAATGCGTCGGGACGCATGGTAAGCTAGGCAGTCGAACTCACCCAATACGAAATCCACTTCCTACCGCGCATGGCGATCAAAGCTCAGGCCCTAGCAGACTTCATAACGGAGACCAGCTTCGACCAAGAAGAAGGAAAGCCACCCACCCCCTTCATCATTCAGGTAGACGGCGCTCGGTGCAAGACAGGAGTGGGAGCAGGGATTGTAGTCCAAACTCCCGATGGACGAGACATCAACTACGCCTTCCGGTTGGAGTTCGAAGTAACCAACAACGAGGCTGAATACAAGGCTCTCATTCAAGGCCTGGAGGTGGCCATCGCCCTAGGCGCAACAGACCTGGAAATATACTCAGACTCCTTACTGGTCACCCGGCAGCATGACAACATATATGAGGTAAAGGAAGAGAAGCTCTGGAAGTATTTACTCAGGGTCCAAGAGTTAAAAACAAGCTTCTCGAGATGCGAGCTGAAGCACCTTCCCCAGACAAAAAACACCGAAGCAGACGCATTGGCGAAATTAGCAAGTATGGCCGAAAGGATACCAAGTAGGGTGTGGTTGGAAGCCAAGACCAACCCAAGCGTAGACGAGCCCAGGTCCTGGCGACTGAGCCCCTCGCATATGAAGAATCTTGGATGACTCCGATCATGGAGTACATCCTTGAAGAAAAGTTGCCACCGGAGGATAAGGAGGCTAAAAATGTGAAGCGGCGAGCGGCATCATTTTTCCTCGAAGGGGGACGCCTCTACAAAAGATCATTCGCAAGACCCGCCCTCAGATGCGTCACGAACTAAGAGGGAAGTGAACTCACAAAGGAGGTGCACGAAGGGGTATGCGGAAACCACCAAGGGGAAAGAGCCACGGCCCACAAAATCATGAGGCTCGGTTACTACTGGCCAAGAATGCAGGACCACTGCAAGGAGTACATTCGGAAGTGCACCAGATGCCAGGAACACGGCAGCAAGATACACAACCCCCCGGCCATGCAAAAAGCCATACTGTCCCCAGTACCGTTCGCAATGTGGGGGCTGGATATCATTGGCCCCTTCCCAGAAGCATCTCCCGTAAGGTTCAAGTTCGTGTACGTAGCCATCGACTACTTTACGAAATGGGTCGAGGCGATGCCTACCGTGTCCATCACAGCCAAAAGGTCACAAGAGTTCGTATGGAGGCACATCGTGTGTAGATTTGGATTGCCAAGGACCATAATAACTGACAATGGGACACAGTTCAATTGCGACAGTTTCCGGGAGTTTTGCGAGCAATGGAAGATAGAGGTAAGATTCGCATCGGTGGCGCACCCCCAGGCCAACGGGCAGGTCGAGAACGCAAACGGGCAGATCATAAAAGCTCTAAAAAGAAGGTTAGGAAACAAAAAGGGAGGTTGGGCCGAACTACTACACCAAGTCCTATGGTCCTACCGAACAACGGAAAAAGGACCAACCGGAGAAACACCCTTCAGATTGACCTATGGCTTAGAGGCAGTTGTCCCAGCTGAAATCATGATCCCATCAATTCGCTGGGAGTCCTATGATGAACAGCTCAACGATGAAGGAATAAGAGACTGCCTGGACCTACTCGAAGAAGAGAGAGCCGCAGCGGCCACCCGGATGGCAGAAGACAAAAGGAAGGTAGAAAAGTACTTCAATCGCAAGGTCAGGGAACGAAGCTTTGTCCTTGGTGAGCTGGTCCTAAGAGAAGTCAAGCAGCCCAAAAAACTCGACCCCCAGTGGGAAGGTCCTTACATTATCCATCAGAAGGTCGGGCGAGCTTCATATCACCTAAAGAATGTCGAGGGATACGAATTGCCCCATTCCTGGCACGCAGAATGCCTCAAGAAATTTTATGTGTAAAAAATCGGTGTAATGCTTTGACAACATCAATAAAGGGAATTATTTTTGGAAAATCCGCGCATTAAAAGAAACACTCGGGCCAAGGCCAACAGGATGTAATGCCCTGAAAAAGAAACACCCGGGCCAAGGCCAACAGGATGTAATGCCCTGAAAAAGAAACACCCGGGCCAAGGCCAACAGGATGTAATGCCCTGAAAAAGAAACACCCGGGCCAAGGCCAGCAGGATGTAATGCCCTGAAAAAGAAACACCCAGGCCACGCCCTACAGGATGCAATGCCCTGAAAACCTTGCTATGAGTCATCGCACTCAAGCAAGAACAAAAATGAAAAACCCATCTCCGAAAACCCCGGGAGCTCTGGTCGCCTGTAATGGGTGAATCATTAGGTGTGGGACGCCACACCGTACCCTGGTCAGATCCCCTCACAACTCTTCCTCCCTTACACGATGAAAAGGAAAAGGAAAGGGGAACGACCGCGAGTACCGTCACTTGGCTTCTAAAAGCAAGGAAGGGAAAGAACAAACGAGAAACGCCCAGTCACTCATTGCGACTGGGCGAGAGCAGGAACGACCAGTCACCAAAAACGACCAAGTCGCATCCTTAAGATACAAAGGGAACGACCGGTCGACTGAGTGCGACCGGTCGTACCCACAAAATAAAGACAATCGACTAAGGGAGCACAATCGATGGCAAAAAGGGTATTAATTAACGAAACAACTGACAAATAATTCCATTAATTGTTAAAAGTATACACACATCAAAAAAAAGGGAAGGAGAACTAAGGCTAATCTAAATTTCCTCTGGCCTGTCTAAGTCTCCTTTATAGTGTCGAGATTCGCGGCAACAGCCCCTTGAACACTCTCCGAATACCCGGACCTCCCGGCAGAGGACCGGGGGCCTACACCACCTTGATGCGCGGTGCTCCCGGGAGGAAGAAAAGACGCCTGGCCAGGAACAAAGCATGTCTCCCCAGGAAGACGCCCGAACTTCTCAAGCACCTCGTAAAAGGAGGTCTTCTGTGCAACCTCCTTAAAAGACAACTCCCGGTAAAGGCCGTCGTCCATGACTTCTCCCTTTCCCGTAAAAAACCTCGAAA
This sequence comes from Limonium bicolor, assembly GCA_023374045.1. Taxonomy (NCBI): domain Eukaryota; kingdom Viridiplantae; phylum Streptophyta; class Magnoliopsida; order Caryophyllales; family Plumbaginaceae; genus Limonium; species Limonium bicolor. Next base: position 289,373,936 of record CM041780.1, on the reverse strand, counting down.
CAATCTGGTGGCACGACTTAACCATCCTCCCGCATTGAGAGGTGAAGGATTCCTTCAGATGAGCAAACTTCGTGCTCTGCTGCTGCAGGTCCTCTCGCACCTTCCGAGAATAAGCCTTGAGACCGGCCACCTGCTGCTCCAGGGTATGAGCATAAGCCCGGTACCGATCGCGGTTAGCGTTCGCGGCAATCAGCTCTTCCTCGAGGTCATCGATCCGTAGGTTCAATCTCTCTAGCCCCTCGACGGGATTCCCAGACCTCGAGCCTAAATAAAGAGAAAGGAAGGAGAAAAACTTTTATTAAAAAGGCGGGAAAAGCAACGAAGGATGATTGGGAAAGTGGAGAATCACCTCTCGCGGCCAGCTCGGAGTTTTCTAGCCGCAGCCTAGCAGACTCCTCCTCCAACATTCTCACTTTCTCTTCGGAGGAAAGCCGTTGCTCTATGGAAGCCGCAAGCTCACCAGACAGCTTGTGGAGCTCGGCAGATAGCTTCTCCTTTTCGGAGGCCAGGACCTCGCCCGCCCGGGCCACCTCCGCCGTCTTCGCCTCGGAGGACGACAGCTCCCTTTTAAGAAGAGCATTCGCCTCAGAGGCAGAATGAAGCTCTTGAGAAAGCTTGGCCCTATCCTCAGCAAGCAACGCCTTCTCCTACGCTAAAGTGTTCTTCTCGGCACGAAGACTCTCGACCTCTTGATTGTGGGAAGCTCGGGCCTGCCCCACCAAGGACTCCAAATCAGAAAAGGCATGCAACCGGGCATCAGCAAACTCACTTTGTACCTTTTTAAAAGACGCGGCTTCCGTCTCCAGTGACCGGACCTGACACTTGAGGGAAAAATTCTCCTCACGTAGCCTCTTCAACTGCTCCTTGTACTCGTCGCTCTGACTGGTGCACGCCCGGCGAGCATCACCCAGCTCCTTCTTTATAGTCGCGGTCTGCTCATGCACCCGCCTGGAGATCTCCTCTTGGACGGTGTCAACAAAGATGCTGTTGGAAGACCGCTCTATCCTTAACTCCTCTTGGGCATTGCGGGCCCGGTATTCCTCGAGGTAGAGCTTCGAGCGGAGAGTTCGCGTGTGCACCTCCACACTTTGGGCAAAAGCCACCGTCTGTATAGAATAAAACAGTGAACATAAGAAAATTCGGAAGAGGCACGCAACACCGGCACCAAGGCGAATCACTCACCCGGGAGATCCCCTGCCACAAATAGTTGAGCGAGTCGTCTAGAGGGAAAGAGTGACGCATGATAGCATCCGTTCTGCCCCCTCCAATCCTCAACCTCTCCTTAGCCGCAGTCACAGTCTTCATAGGAGCAAAGAGACCGTCAGGAGAGTCAGACCGGAGAATTGCCTCCTTTCACAGGTCGAAGTAGGAAGACGAGTCAGTCACGGGCAATAGAGGGAGGGGCTGGCCGCGGTGGTAGAACCATCCATCCTTTCCAGACGGCCCACAGAAAGAATCACTGGTGGGCGGAGGAGGTGAAGACGATGTGGCGGTATCAGCATCCTTCGTCGTCTCCGGGCCCGTGGGCACCCCCTCAGCTGTGCCCGGCGTAGCGCCCGCTCCGCTGACGCCTCCCCCGCGTTATGACAGCCCGGCCTAGAAGGGCAGCTCCTCCAAAGGCTCCCGTTGTGGAGCTTGTATCTGAAGCACCTGACCATCAAGTGCACTATGTTAGAGGCCTTCGTCATTTTGGCCATATGCTTCACTTTACCCTTCGAAGCAAGGGTCTTCTGGCGATGCTGGGTAAGAGATGGCTGACCGGGCGCCTCGCCCGCGCCAGATTATCCTACTCTCTCCCCGGCTCCGGCCTTGCCGGCCTCGGGAGCTGCAAACAGAGAAACACGCTGCAGACTATATATTGTGAGTGGTTGGAACTGGTGTAATTAAAACAATGGAGAAAGAAATTAATACTCAAAATATCCGTCGGGCTGCAAATAAAACCCGGTCACAGTAGTATAGTAAGACAGAAGCGGCCGGGGTCAAACCGTGGGACTTATAGCGAAATAAAATAGTACCTAAGCTTGTCATAAGAGGGGAGAATTAATTAACTTGTTTTTGTAAAATAAAAAACAGATAAGATTATCTGAGTTGAAGATAAATTAAACAGAACTCCGGGTTCAGGTTTATATAATCTGATTAATTATGCTATCTCTACCGGTTTATTATAATAGTTTGACAAAATTCTTGTTATTATCCTAAGGACTAATCATAGACTCATAAGAACTCGATTACCAGAAAATGCAAGGTCCGATGAAAACTCAAGCAAGCACTAGTAAACGGAAATTAAGTGCGAGGAATTAATTCTTGCAAATGAGTACTAACTTATCAGATGAAAATAAGTTTCCTACAGATTTATGGCTTAATTAACCTATTTGTTTATCACCGATCAGATTAAAACAGATTTAGTAAAGCTTTTTAATAAATCGATGAAATTTATTAAAAAGGTGAGAGATAAACTTTAATCGTAACAAACTGTATTTATTTTAACCGGTAGAAATATAGATTACATAATTAAACAAATTACGGCTAAACCTTCGCCCGGAGTAAATCCTCTTAGCCCAACATAATTAAAAAGACAGAATGAGAAGTAAAAGAAATCATCTGGGAAAGATAATTAATTCAGCTCCACTATCTTGACTGCTAATATTCGGGCAGAGGTTGGACAGAACAATGGTATGGAAATGGAATGTTTTTATGAAATGAGGTGTTGTATGGAATTTATGTGGATAATATGTGGATGAGATGTATGATTTTTGGAGAGTTTTATGGTATTTTTATGGAGGAAAAATGGCATAAGTTTGGGGTGGAATGAGATATGATTTAATGGAGGTTTGGAGGTGTATTTATAGAGAAATATAGGTAAAATGGGGAGTTTAGGCGGTGGCATTTCCGTGTGAAGAGATAAGGTAATTATCTCTTCACACGGCTCCTTTCTCGCTGGCAAGTCGACATGTCCGGACCATGTCGATTTTCTTATCTGGTGCGCCGGCGTGTGTTGGTCCGGACCAGGTGATCCGGACACTGGTCCGGACCAAGGGTCTTTTGCCTCTAAAATGTTCGTTTTAGCTCCGATTTGATCCCCGTTTTCGCCTACGCGTTCGTCTCTTCGTGTAATTTACTCCTAGCTTGGTTTTCCTCATGTTTAACCAATAAATTTGTGAGATAATCAATAAAAAATAACTAGAGGAAAACTAACCAAAGTGGAGAAATGAGCAAGAAAAGTGCTAATATAATATATGAAATACACCTATAAAACATGCTCATTTGGAAACTTATCACACACACAAGTAAATAACCTCAAAAGAGAAAAGAGCAGGTTGCAGCCAAAGCAAAGAAGAAAATAATGAAAGTCGGAACAGATAAGACACGAAGAGCGAGACCGCACATGCACACCCTATCTCGTCCCATGGACTAAGATTGAGATCTGACCCAGGCGTAAGAGGAAGAAATACCCGACGGCCGGAACCTGGACTAGTGTACCAAGTACCTGGTTGGTTTGAAGTATCGGGCGACCGGGCCTCCGGTGTCCGAGGAGACCCCTCTTCTCTACCCCTCGCCGGTCTCTGCTTCTTTGCCGGATGTTCAGCTTCACCCCCGGACCTCTTTCGACCAGCAACAACCGCCTCTTCCTCGCGAAGAGCCGACTTTTCCACAGCGTCCAGGGTGGCGTAGTAATCCACCTTCCCTTCCCCAGTCTTGAAGGACACCAGCTGCCAACTATGGAAGGGACCCACCTTTTCCCCAAGCTGAGGAAAATCTGCGACAAGAGGCAAGTAGATAAATAAGAGCCGAGGCAAGGCAAAAGCGAGAAAGAAAGCAGGAGCAGAAAGGGGGAAAGAGAAAACTCTTACCCTCGGAATGCGCAAGCGAAGCTAGGCACGGGCCGGTGAAAAAGTCCTCCACGCTCGGATGAAGATCACTCACCGCCTTCAGGTCCCGGGACATACGGAGCTCGGACTTGGGTGGCGTAGGGCAGTGTAGGGAGCCCTTGATAATCGAAGGATAGTAGGCAACCCCGAGATACCGCCCGGTAGGTGGGACGATGACGAACCACCGCGCATTCCAGCATTGAGCAAGCTTCTTGTACTCGAAAAGCGAGTATCCAGACCGGCCAGATATGGTCAAATTGCCGGAGTCAACCCTGCTGGTGAAGAACTGGACGAACTCCGTAGCAGAAAGTGAAACCCCCTCCTCGGCGCAAAGAGCAATGTAAGCGTGGAGTTGGCACACCGCCTTCGGGTGAAGCTGAGCAAGCGTGCAGCGGCGGCGGATCAGAAACCCCATTACGAATAGGTGGGGAGGAACCGTCATCCCACGCAGAAAGAAATCAAAGTACACGGCATACCCACGACTGAAATCGTCGAGGGGATGTGAATTGTCGGAAGGAAGAAAAATCTGAGTCCCAGTGGGAACCTCCACCTTCCCAAGAAGAGAATCGAGAGCCTTAATATCTAGGATGCTAGGTAACAGCTCTCGATTTTGGGAAAATGCAGACTTAGGTTTCAGGAAGGTCGGGCAGAATTCCCCCCCCCGATTTGGAACATACGATGGCACTTACAGCAGAGGCGCGAGACGATTTAGAACTAGAAGACGCCATTGAAGTAGGGAGTGAGGTAAACAGGGGAATATGAAGCAGAGCGAAGAGAGAGAGAAAGCGGAGATAGCAAAGCGAAAGGGAAAGCTCGAAAACCTGTGAAATGCAAAATTGAAGGAAAGAGAAAACGTCGCCCTCCCGAAACCTTTTAAAGGCGGTAAAATAATTTTGGAAATATTTAAAATGTGAAAACAAACAAAAAAGCACTTTTGCAGGAAAAGTACAGAGACTCTGCACATTCTGCAGTGACGGCTGGCGTGCGCAAGACGATAAAAATTCTGCAACGGTTACTCCGTACAAGCACAGACGCGAGTGTGGCACAAGCGCGGCACGCGCATCGCACGGACCGAAAGAAGTCCCATCCTTTGTCCGAGAGAAAAAGGGTGGAACTTGTGGGACTGGGAGATAGGGAACGAGAAGGCAAGGCCCAAGGCCCAACGCAAAAGCAAAATTTTTTCATTCTCCAAACCGGACCAGAAGAGTCAAATTCTAAGTTCTACTTTCTTCGCTAAGACGCCAAAAGTAGAACTTGTGGGACTGATGAAGAGGGGAAAATATGCCCAGAAGCCCCAAAGAAAGAGCAATAGCCCAGTAGAGCTAAAGAGAAAGGAAGAGGAAGGCCAAGGCAACGACCGGGCGTCCCTGTCTAGGCCCAAACAAGCCACAAGCAGTGACCGGTCGCTTTCGACCGATCGCCAAGAGTCCAAGAGCATAATATAGGAGGTGACCGGTCGCTTGTGACCGGTCGCCAAAGGCGTTGCCGCGACCGGTTTTATGACCGGACGCAAGGAATACGAAATGCAGTGTAAAAGGCGACCGGTCGCCTGTGACCGGCCATCAAATACGCTAAGTATGGCACGAATAGCGACCGGTCGTTTGTGACCGGCCGATAGGAGAACAAGGCAAGCGCAGGTAGCAATCGAAAGTAGGGGAATTAGGATAAGATATTTATTAGATATTTTGTAGGCCTGTCAAGATATTTATGCGCCAGCCTGGCATAATGTGATAGGCCAGAAGGCCTGTGAGAAACACTATAAATAGGGGCTCACTCCCTCAATAAAGGGTACGCGATCATTACTTGAGAATTTCCACTGCTATATCACTGTTGCATTAATCTCTCTCTCTCCCTCTTGTGTTCCCCTCATTCGGTAACAAGGTAACCTGATAGAACTTGACGATAGATTAGGATTCCGATCAGTGAATAACTCGAGAAGATTGTTTGGGAACTTAGGGATCTATTTTGGGAACTTAGGGATCTATCCCATTTCATACCCTATAAAGATTAGCAGCTTTATCGTATGCCTCTTGTAAAGTACTTATAGGTATTACACCCAGAGCTTCTTGTAAATCCCAATTTAACCCTTCCAAGAAACGTTGAACCTTAGCAGTCTCATCAGGTACCACATACGGAGCAAATCTAGCAAGCTCCACGAACTTAGCATGATAAGTTTTAACATCATCCATCCGCTGCTTCAATCCAGTAAATTCCTGATATTTTTGCAACCTTACATGCTCCGGATAGAATCTTTTCCTTATTGCATCCTTCAACATATTCCATCCAAAACCTGGATTTCCTTTGAGTCTCTCTCCCCCTCCACCACCACAGATCAGCTTCTCCTTTAAAGTAAAATACAGCCCCACTTACCTTCTTTTCTTCAGGGCAATCAAGAATATCAAATATTTTGTCAAACTCTCTGATCCACTCCTCCAGAATCACTAGATCCTCTTCTCCCGAATAGGTACTTGGTTTCATAGTTGCTATCCTTCGAGAGAAATCCTTGGGTGCTTCAGCTCTAGCCTCATGCTGCTCCAAGATTCTTCCCATGCTCAGTGTCAACTCTCTCAGTTCATCCATCTATCCTCTCCCCTCTCCAGTACTCTGTCCTCTCCCCTCTCCATTATTCTACACACAGATATGTTAGTTGCAATATAAATAGTTAACTATAATCAATCAAGCACACAACACACAAATATCACAGCAAATCATATTTTCAGAACCACATAGTCCTGCCTAGACTCCTAAACCTAAGCCTGGGTCACCGTGCTTCCTAAACAAACCCGACTCTTAGAGCTCTGATACCACTTGTAACGCCCCGGTTTACCACCACCGTATACTTAACCATTTTTTTAAATTCTTTAGAGATATGCTATAACTGAAATAACACCTTTAGCTTGTATTATACATGCGTCAGTCTTTTACATAAGGTCCCCTAATACTAGCCCGGGGGTTACCGCCACACTTACTAAAGACTAGTAAGTGTAAGGCTTTACCACCACCACCCCTACGTTAGCTATCTTACAACGCGTTTTACTACCAAAAGAGTGACACAACCAACCCGTCACTTTACACCTTAGTACCAAAAGACCCCTTTCAGCCAACTACTATGTTAGCTCCTACTCCTATTTTACACCAAAAGAAAGGGGTATCAAAGACTATTACATCACTAGCATCTTAGCATGGGACTACTTCCATGTACTCATAAACAGTGGAAACTTCATAGGTGATGGACTGACTACTGCCATTCTCCGGGTGCCTAAAACCCTGTATCTTCTTGTTCCACTCCTCAAGCACTATCTCGGTGACCCTAGGCTGTATACTTCTACGATAGGTGACAAACATGAAAATATAGAAAGTATCGGTGGACTCGTCCTCAGTGCAGAGAAGGTGACCATCCCTGTAACACCCCTACCGCTAAAACCGTCATTACTGTACAATACTTACCTTCGCAGCGGATACTCCATACACAATGGCGGGTGTACAATGCCATTAGTCACCCACGTGACTAACAAGGCGAGTTACAATACTACATACTATCGGTCTGATGAATTGAACGTACCGAGTACTCTACACAATACATTGCTTTCCCTTGCATACTCAACCATAATTCAAATACAACTCCAATACAATACTATACCGAGTCTACTACAATCCTTAAATTACCGATACAGTTTGGAACTTCCCATTTCACAATACATTACAAATACAAACCCTATTATACAACTACCCATGCTTACATAGCAGTCCCCGTCCTACTCTCTCGAACGGTGGTCAGCTTCGAGTACCTGCACACTAAAAACGTTCCCCCTAGGGGGTCAGCTTACGCTGAATATGAATTTCGCATATACCGCGTGCTAACCGCGGTACGCCGACTACTTTGGGTCGGATATACATGGAGTTCATTTTACATGCATACATACATACTCATGCTACAACAATACAATAAACAATGCCTACATACACATACAAGGTTCAATACTTACCAAGGAATACAATTCGATAGTCAACCGTTCGTATTAGTTATTTATTCATTACTCTTTTGTTGCGTTACTCACTACTCTGTTCGTACTGTGTTCAATATTCGCTACTCTACTCATACTCACTCCTTACTCTTGCAAACTCATCACTCCATGTTCAATACCTTACTCGCACACGATCCTTACTCTGTACTCGTTACTATACTTGTGCATACTCACTACTCAATACTCCATACTTACTCATACGTACTCAATACTTACTCATACATACTCAATACTCGGTACTCATTACATACTCATACTCACTTCTTACTCAGTACTCATTACTTTACTCATACATACGCAATACTCATTACTCATTACTTTGGCCTCTGGGCAGAGTCATACACAAGACTCGCCACCGGACCTACAATACGAGGGCTATACGCTTAGCTCCTCAAATACTCAAATGTCCGCTTTTACCGGACTGCTCAAATTCCCAACACTCTTCTCTCAGAGTATATTACAATCTCATGGATCAGCCAAGAAGCATCTCTCTTGATAACCTCTACTAGCTTAGGGAATTACCACCTTCTAGTATCCTCAGATTTAAGGGTTTCCCCAACGTATCGAATACTCTCATGTTCGAGACATTACTTACATCAGTCGGGTCCTCTCATAATAGGTTGACTAATTGCTAAGGGGTTTGGAGATCCCTCATCATTCTTTACTACTCTCATGGTTCATGTCTTGCACCAAGTTTAGTTCCTCTAATAGAGGTTACTTATATACTTCCACTACTTATTATTTGTGGAATGTTCATTTCGATTCTCCTACCGTTATCGGAAGGTTATTACTCCCGTACACTCTCTCACATTCTAGTGAGTTCATTGGTTTGCGTTGTCGTTTATTGATTCGTTAGTTTAGTGCGTTGCTACGGTTCCATTAGTTCACAACATGACTCTTACTACGAGTCAATACACAACTGGACTCATCTATGAGTCGATCTACGCACTAAATGAAGCCACACAATCAACAAGAAGGTTAGCTCATACAGCATACAGCAAGACATACAGTGATAGGCAATAAACCGTTTTCATGCTTTAGTCTTGATTAGGCGGCATACAGCACACAAATCAACGTAACTCGGTTAGCATACGGGGCATGAGAAAATCATACCTTTTTCTGGAATTTACTTCACCGGGTGTTCCCTTGTTCCTTTGGTTCACTCTCGTTCCTCGAGTCTTATTCTTGAACCTCCGGCTACATGCCAAATGGTTCCATTAATACTAAGCTTTGCAATACATACATAACCACTACTCCCGTACTTACCCCGTTATCCCGCTGTTTCGGTTTAACTTAATGTTCTTAAACTTACAACTTTCTTAATTACTTCTCATACTTGTTTACACTTCTTGAGGCCTTTAAAGGTCACCAAACAAGGCCTTAACAACTTCTAAAACCATTACCAATCAATCCCCCATGTTTAGAACCCTTAAAAACACTCTCTGTTGAATTCTGGGGGTGGTCCGGGACTTGGTCCGGACCCTAAGTCCCGGACCAATGCTTCTGTGTACTTTCGGCTGATTTTTAGACCTGGTCCTGGACTTGGTCCCGGACCAATTCCTGCATTCACTCTCGGGCCTTTTTTTGAAGCAGTCCGGGACTTGGTACATATCCTAAGTCCCGGACCCTGCTAAAAACTACTATTAAGGTCATTTTTCAACCCCAAATCAACCTATAATCCACCCCTAATCATTCCATAAACTTTCCATAAGTTTCCTACATAATTATACACCTCAAAACACTCCTTAAACCACCTCAAATCCATGGTCCAATCCATACTCAACTTCTTGCCCAATTTCTACCAATTTCCATTCTCATTTCTACAGCTTGCACACTTGTGCATTTCTACACTTCTCTTTGCATTTTGCATCTTGTCCTAACTTCATTTTCCCATTCCAATTCATTTCCAATTGACTACACTACCTATACCCAAGTCCAACTCTCTTTTTACCAAATCTTGCACACTAATTTTTCCTAGTTTCTACAATGCATTTTCTACACTTCTTGCTACAGATTTTACACTCTTTTATTCGCATACCACTACTACTATTCCATGGTTACTAAACATCTCTAATAAACCCAATACACATCTTGGTTCTCCCATTCACCAAGTCATTCTTAATTCATAATTCCTACTAAAATTTCACCATAGTTCACCTACTTTCCTTACTTATCCACACATGTCCTTTCTCATCAAATTCATCCCTATCCTAGCCAAACCACAAGGGTTCTACCAGCACACATACAAAATCCCAATACACCAATACTTCTCAATTACAATACCAACACATCATTACTTCCTCAAATAGCTATACTAATACACATACACCATTCATTAGGCTCTAAGGCCTACAAATCCACATTTTTGCTCATAAATACTCAAACATCCACAACTACAATACTAGTACAATAGTTTGGGTTCTTTTATTTGTTTACCCATTCCCATTACACTAATGCATTAAATTAAGCATTAAGAAGGAGCTCTTACCTTGAGCTTTTGATTCCTTCATTTCTTTTCCATTTCTCATCTTCCTCTCTTTCTTGTCCAAATTGGTTTTGTGGGGAATGGAGTTGCCAAACTCCATTCCCATCACCCAAGCACAAAAAGAAAAGTATAATTAATACACTAACTCTTAGATTTATACTAACTCATTGAGGTGCTCAAAACAAGATTTCTAGGGTTTACCTTTGGAGTGTTTTAGGAGGGGTTTTGGCCCTTGGTTCAAGAAGGAGAATCCACCACCATTGCTAGGTGAAATTGAAGCTCAAAAGAGAGAGAAAAATAAGGCATTACAAAGGGCCAAAAATCGACTACCAAAGGAAGGTGGAGAAAACTTGAATCTTTAATAGAGATTTTTACCTTGTTGGAAAGAGGAAACTCCAAGCTCCATAATGGTGTGCTTTTCTCTTCAAATGGGGAAAACCCATGCAGATGAAGTTGCTCATTTTTGGATTTTGAAAAGATAGAAATGTAGAGCTTGAAGAGAGGAGCAAGAATATGTACTTTTTTCTCATTTGGAGCTTTAATATGGCTTGAGTATGAGGTAGAAGGTGGAGTTGCCATGGGAGCTGGTTGGAGAGCTTAAAAATCGGTAGCCACCAGAGGAGGAAGAAGAGAGGGTTCAGGAGGGGGAGTGCTCACGTAGGAAAGAAAGGAATGGGAGGAGAGAGAGAAGGAAAGGTAGTATAAGTTGCTTTTTGCTTTATTACTTTATTGCTTTTTTGATTTATTTATTAGTTAACTAGTGTGTGTGTGTGAGAGAGAGGCTGAATTAATTGTTAAAACCGGCCCCCTATTGTACTACTAGTTGGATCGTTTCTCGTCTTTTACAGAAAATGCTCGTTATTTTACCCGGTTTCGGTACTGTTCACTAACCGGGCCCGTTTTCCGGAATTTTCTCGTTTCTTTATTTTTATTGGTTATTAAGCTTCCATTAATGCTTAATTATAGTTATTTAATGAACTATAATTTTTACAGGTTCGTTTGACCACTTACAATCACGTTTTCGAGTTTTCTCGAAAAACGTGCGCTAAAGCTCTATTAGCGTTTTAATACATTATTTGGACCCATTTTCTTCGGGAATCATTCCCGTATACTAATTAGGCATGAATAATCCCTATGAATCCTTATAATACTCTAACCGAGGTCTCGTACCTCCTATGGTTATTTAACGCTTATTTTAGCGTTTTTCGCTTTCTAAGCGTTTTCTCATTTCTTTTGGATTTAAGGAAAAGTTACCCTGAACACACAGAGTTCATATACACAGGAAAAACACAACAAATAAAATCCGTAAAAACTGAGTAACACTACCACACCCCGTAAAAACATATATTCTCTTTAAAACCTTTGTTTCCAACAATTATTAACAATATAGCAAATCAGAATAGATCACACACCATTTACATGTACCAAGAATTATCAAGAGATAATTAATATCATATACAAGATATTTCCAAATTAAGTCCACCACCACCACCACCCACCCTATGTTTAAGTGTGCACACCCCCCTATTGAAAACTTCTGCCCAATAAGAGTAGATCATAGTGGCAGCTCCAATTCATTAGTAGGAGCTTATATTGTTGCCGGAACGTCGGCTTGGCCTTAAAGGCTCTCACAAGAGGCATATCCTTAGGATAACCATGATATCAACATCACACAATACTTTCCACAACCACCACAAGAGATCATCCTTAAACACACTTGCAAACCATGAGTAAGATATCATAAACAAGATCAAACACAAGCAACACAAGTAGTAATTCACACACCAAGCTCACACACTTGTAAACTAACCTTGATAACATCATAAAAACACCATTTAAGCTTCACTAAATCATAGAATCAAACAATTTCCAAGAAACCACCTTAGAAAGCTTAAATTCTTATTTTTGACCAAAATCACTATTCACCAACTTAAATAACTTTCCAAAAGAGTATCGGCCTAAATTTTTAACCATGATCCAATATCAACAACACAAGTATCTCCCCAAAATTTCAGCTCAGGATCAATTCGGAAACCCATTCAACCACTCAGAAAGGCTTAAAGCGCATTTTCTCATTTTTAGCTTCTTTACCTTGTCTAACCGACTTAAATTTCTCCATTCGACTTTATTTTTCACCCATAACAATATATTCACTATTCAAGACTACCCTAAAAATTTTAGCTCAAACCCATGTCGGAAACCCATCCAAACAATTCCTAAAGCTTAAAGCTCGTTTTTCTCCATTTCAACGTTCTTTAGAGTTTTCCTACTTCCCAACCTTATTTAGACTTAATTTGCTAGGATAATCACTAAATATTCATCCTTAGATTACTGTAAAAATTTTAAGAAAATAGGACATAGGATTCGTAGGTAAACAAATAGAATGACTTAAGAAGGAAAATAAGCTTTAAAGGTGAAAATGATGTGCATAGATGTTACCTGTCCTCTCCTAGCCATTTTGGAGCTTTTATACCTTGATTATAGGTTGCTTGAACTCAAAATCTCCACCAACCAAGTCACCCACCTTGGAGTTTGGCTTCCACTCCTTAAACTTGCCTTTTTCCTTGATTTTAGCTTAATTACTACCTTAAACTTGTGTTTCTAATGGAGGAGTATTGTTGCCTAAGCTCCAATGGTGTTTTCTAGCTTAGGAGAAGCAAGGTAGATGAAGAAGAATGGCCACCTTGCTCACCTACCATGGCCGACCTCCACCCCCCCCCCTTTTATACTAAATTTCATCCTTATCCTTTAACTTATAATCATTACTTCTAGAATTGTCCATAGCCATTGATTTGTGCCAAGTGTCAAAAACCAATCCTAACCATCCATACATAACCGCCTTTGAATGGATAAGGAGGGAGCAAGTTGCCTTGATCATCAGTACAAATAGTAAGGAGGTGTGAATAGTTGTGAATAGTAACCAAGATATTTTTCTCCTCCTTCCTAGATATTTTCGGCCACCACTTTAGGCCATGTTTGGATTGAGCTTTTCATGGGTATTAAGACTATATATGTGGGTATGTTAATACTAGTGTGGGTTATCTAGTTTCAGGAATTTCCTCGGGTCACTTCTGAGCTCTTCCGAAGCCTCGTTTGCCCAGAACCACTAAATACTGAAAAATGTAACTGGATTGTCTTATATTAAAAGAAGAAAGATATGATTGTTTCTTCCCTCAAAAAACTCTCAAAAGTATCTAACACTCTTCCTAGGGTTGATAACCACTCTCAGTTCCTAAGGAATTTAGTAATTTTTGGGAATTTCAGGAATCCTGCGAAACTAAGGTTTACCGGGTGATACTCCGGGAACTAAGGTTCCTAATGTTCACCAAGCACCTCCAACTAATTATAACCTTCTCCATCTTTAGAAATTAGGGTTTCCTAAGGTTTACAGTTAAGTAAGGCCCTAATCACAGTTTAGAAATTTGGGGTATTACACGGAGACTACCGTCCTTCTTCTTCACGAAGAGGACCGGCGCTCCCCATGGTTAAACGCTCGGGCGAATAAATCCCTTGTCGAGTAGGTCTCTCAGCTGCTCCTTGAGCTCTGTCATTTCAGCTGGAGCCATACGGTAGGGCCCCTTCGCTATTGGTCCGGTTCCCGGCACCAATTCAATTTCAAACTCAACTTCCCGTGCGGGCGGCATGCCCGGCAGTTCCTTATGAAATACATCAGGAAACTCCGACACTTCCGGCACATCTGGGCTAGACTCTGGATCTCTCTCTATGTCCTGGACATGGCAGAGGTATACATCATTCCCCTTTCGCAACTCCCTGTACATACACATAGTGGAGATAAGCTGAGTCAAAGGCTCCCTGGGCCTCTGGCGGTGTGAGATAGTAACCCCAGTCGGACTCCGAAGAAGCAGTCGATGCTCGGCACATAGGATTCGACCCTTGTACCGCTCCAACCAGTTCATCCCTACAATAACATCAAACCCAAGTCCGTCGAACTCTATCATGTCGATCGGAAACTCTTCACCTCTGATTCGTACAATAGCACCTCGGTAATAGCGGGTACACATGATCCGTTCTCTCGACGGGAGAGTGACTAGAAAGTCAGGCATCTCTTCACCGTCTAACTCCAGCCTCTTCGCAAATGAAAGCGAAACAAAAGTATGTGAGGCTCCAGAGTTGAACAAGATCGATGCGTCCACGCCATTGACTGGAAAGGTACCGGTGAGGATGGTGCCGCTCTTGCCGGCCTCAGCCTCATTACACACTCCCAGTATACCTCCCTTCCCGAGTGCACAGCCTAATACAGTTCACAAACTCATAAGTACACAGTAACAACACGGTTGATATACTCCAAAACAACGTCTCTTTATTCATTAACACACTTTTTACACCTTAGTCAGTTTACACTGTCAACATAACTAACACATACATAACATCCTTAACATACAACTGGCTTCATCCATTACAAGGTTACACAAGGCTTAAAACTGCCGAAATGTCAAATTTAAACGTCCGGGTTTCATGTGTGTGGCATTGATTATTGTCGAATGTGCGGTATTCAGTTTGATCTTCTTGATACCGTGGTATAACATCCTTGACTGCCCACCCATGATTAACACATCGCCTGACTTCAACACCAACTTCTTTGCGAGATCAGCATGCTTCTGCTCGCCATATACAAATACTGCGGTATCACCAATGGACCAAGACACCACGGGTACTCCCTTACTCAGAGACTTGGGTGTTTCGTCCTTATCTTGGTGTAGACCTAACCGTCCACCTTTCTGGTAGAAGTTCACAATACATAAATCTGCTTTAACACTCGGAATTGGATCCGATTCAACTTGCTGAGCAACTCCCACGGCGTGATTAACGACCGCAAGGAACTCCTCAGGTATCTTTGGTACAGTTGCTCCGTCTTCAGCTCGTACATCCTGATATGTCTTGGTGTAAGGGTTTCATTCCTTACCCATGCACATCATCTTCAGCTTCATCTTTGATCCGCTCGGGTATTCAGGTGTGTAGAAACCTCCAGGTGCTGCTCCCAGTTCGTCGCATCGTTGGACAATGTGGATTTGTGCTTCGGGTGTCAGGTATCCATTTAATAATATCATACCTGGCTGGATAACCTGACATTGCTGCAACGGGAATTCGGTGATGCTGATGGTGGTCTCTTCAGGGTTTGGTGTGGGTGGGATTGGATAGCAAATATTGAAGGTTCCTAAGTTTAGAATTATCTGACTTAGGTAAATTATACTTTATACTTTAACTTTTCACTTACATGGTTGTTCATTTAGACTTGCTAACACTCATGCATGAAATGCGGTAAGCAGTCAACTATTTCACTCATCAATTAAGGTAGTACCTGGTCTAGAAGAGGGTCCTGCAGCCTCAGACCGGTCTACCACATTCAGGGCAGCCTTGCTGGTTCCCGGCCCCTTCCCCTTCTGGGAGTTCATGTTCCCCTTGTCAGAGGATTGCTGGTTAGTCGCTTTTGGGCCTTCGGTGGTCGCGGCGGCCTTACCCTTCCACTGCCCCTTTGGCCTGTAGTTCCTGCCATTGGGGTTCTGCCAGCACTCGTAGTCGCGGTGCCCCATCTTCTGGCAGTAACGACACTGCACATCGTTTCCCTTGCAGTCCTTGCCGGGGTGGTCTCTGTTACACCACTTACAGTAGTAGTGGCGCTCCGGTCCAGAGCCCGTGCTGGCTGCTATAACATTACACAATCAGTACACACTTCGCAACACATTAACACACATTTAAACTTGGTACACAGATTCGGTAATTACCCTTAGGCGGGTGAGAGCGTAGAGGCTTTGCCGCATAGGCATATGTGAGCTACAGTGGCTCCTCAGCAGTGGTGGTCTGGGCTTGGCCTTTGCCACCCTGTTGCTGGCCCTTCTGGGACTGGGGATAAGGTTTCTTCTTTTTTCCTCCCCCGTACCCTTGGGTTACCTGACCCTCGCTCGAAGCCTTGCGCTTATGTGCATTCTTCTCGTCCCTCAGACGGACGGTGATCTCTACTATTGCAGCGGCATGATAGCACTCCTATACTTAGGGTGTTAGTTATGCCTGCCAATCAAACTCATAGTCACATTCACACATTATACATACTAATTCACATCACACTGTTGTTCCATTACCTGCAAGGTAGTATATCCAGTTGGCCCCATTTGGTAGCGTAGGCGGTAGCTGAGGCCATTGTAAAAACGGTTTACCAGAATCTGGTCTGAGTAACCCAGATCTGGTAGCAGGTGGATAAGGCCGATGAAGGCGGGGTAGTACTCGTCTACCGACATCTTATCCCCCTGCCTCAGGCTGTCCAGCTCCAGGCGCTTCGCCTCTTGCACATGTATCGGGTAGTACTTGGCACGCAGCAGTGCCGTGTACTCCCTCCACTGAAAGGTAGGGTCAGCAACTCTGCCCTCCCGTACCAGCTTCCACCAACTCTGAGCCGAACCCTTCAAGTATTAAGCGGCAAGACGGACCTTGACCTCCTCGGGCACATTCAAGGTCTCATAAGCGGTCTCCATCTTGGAGATGAATGCCTCAACTTACTCGGGTCGGTCTCCCCACTAAACGACGGTGGTCTCAAGTCTGCCAACGCCCTGACCCAGTTGGTCTCTCGTGGTTGTGGTGGCGGTGGTGGCCCTTGTTGGTCTGCACCGCCTTGCTGCTGCTGCTGATGCATCGCAGCCACTAACTGGGGAACCATCTGGGCTACGGCGGCTGCTACTGCCTCAGCCATAACATGTGCCATAGTGTTCTCGCCCTGGTCACCCGTATCACCAACACCGCGTCCGCGGCCTCTACCTCTTGGTTGACCTGACATCTGTATTCACATGGACATTCATTAGTATTATGCTTGCACACTTATAGGTTCCCTCGGTTATAGCGTCTCCCGACAATAAGGTATTTCCACACTTAGTTAGTGGTTAACCTTTCCAAAACTGCTCACTTAGGTAACTATGCTAGATTTCCTAACTCGGTATGTCCCTGAGCTCAGTATTCTAGTCATCAGAGCGATACTTCGCTCTAATACCACTTTTTGTAACACCCCTACTACGCACTTAACAATAACTGAAATCGCAGCGGAAATAAACAACTAAAACAATCACTACACGGTTTGGTGTTACACGCCGTTAGCCACCCACGTGGCTAACAAGGCAGAATACATACAATTTGTACCGGTCTGATGATCAGACTCCCGAGCATAGAGCTAACACCATAAATACATAATATACAATACCGAGTATTTAATTACAATCCATCACTGTAAACCATCATTATACCTCCATTGTAACAACAACGGATCCAAAATATCATGCCACGGGAGCACAGGCGCATCCCGGGCCCAACATTCAAAATAACCAAAAGTATTCCATTAACCTAGAATCTAGAGCCACTCCGCCTCTTCGATCCTCATCCTGCAACATAGGTAAACAATATGGTGCCCCAAAGGGGCTCAGCAACTCATGGCTGGCATGGCTAACGTGCAGCCCATCGACTACCGGGATACACGCAACCAATTGTCATGATAACATGGCATTGATTTTAAACAAACATCTTAGTTAACATAGCAACAAGATTTGCATCACAACATAATCACATAACATAACAAGTACGGTTCTCTTAGGAACCGTACCAAAACATAGTCAATTACCCGGTGAGCCTAGAGATTGCTGCCAAACTCATGCTAAGCTCGTTACATAACTTGTTACCGTCCGGTTAAATGAACAGTTAACTTAACCCATAGGTGTGTTGGATATAGTAATCCAAGCACACCGAACAAAAATAGTATGCCCCTGAGCCCGACGTGAGTCAGTAAAATAGCCTTGGATAAGCTAAAAGGAAGGTTGAAAACCAAAATGGAAACAACCATAACATACAAAGAGAATCGAACCGGTTATGACATCGACTCCCATACTCACACGCGTGGCCGGAACAGACCGGACTCCTTACTTCCCCCGTTAGCAGTTGTTAGAAAACCCATCATTGGAACATAATAAGTCAATTCACAAACAAGTGTTTAGGTCTAGTTAGACACACACAAGGGTAATGAGGCATAACTCACCATCACAATAAAATTAACAATTGTAAACTCATTTCATGACTTAAGTCTTACAAGGTCTTAAACACACTGAAAAACAAACAACACACAAGCCAGTGTAAACCGGTAGGCAACAGACTGCAAGAAAACCATACCTTGGTCCGTGCTTCGATTGGTTTCCACCGTAGGCAACTCCTATACATAATTAATAATGCCGGTTAATTAACTTATTCAACTTATAATTTACTAAGTGTTTACATGTTTTCATGACATGTTTTATCCTTAATCTTACATTCATTTATCTTTATTATTCATACTAGGGTCCACTACATAACTCTCATTCTCTTTCTTAGATTTAAAGAATTTTTTTTTTATGTTCTGGTCCGGACCGCCCCACTGGGGAGGTCCCAGGGGCGGTCCACAACAGAAGCTCCCACGCCTGCAACAAACAACCGGACCTCCCCACAGGGGCGGTCCCTAGGGGCGGTCCACTGCAGAACCAATTTTCTAAAGTGTTTTTCTCCTCTTTTTGAACTCCAAATTCATCCCAATTTTTTTCCTATGCTTTACACATGTTCTCCCACATGTTTTAACATCTTTTGGGCACACTAAAACCCTCTCTAATCATCCCAAAAATTCCTTAACACTTGGAACATTTTTTCCTTACACTTGTAACTTGTATTCTTGCCTAGAACTTCACCTAACCAAAGTATTCCCCCATTACCTTATAACCACCCTTTTAAACATCATTTGCACTACAACCATCCCCTTCACACAAACTTCCTAGGTCCTTCCCACATGATCTTATTTTAAACATTCACAAGGCATTACTCTTCCATTGCTCACCAAACTTTGCACAAGACTAAAGCATACACTCACCACTACTTTGGTATGCTTACAATCACCCATTTGATTCTCTAAACTTCCTTGAACAATGCCCAAGTCATTCTCATACTTATGAACACCTAAATTCCCTTTCTTTCACCAAATCAACCCTTAACAATTCCTAGTAAAACCTAGGTCACCAAACTTCATTAAAACACCTAAACTTCTTATTTTCTACTCAAATTTTGACATAGCTCCCTTAGTATTTCCTTACACACCAAACACAAGGTTTCTCACCTTTGAACACTCAAGAACACTTATTCACACAAAAATGTTCTTTACACACAACTAAGCCTTAAACTACACTACATAACAATATAGTGCAGAATTTAAATTGCTTGGCACTTAGGCCCTTAAATTGCATGGCTCTTAGGCCCTTAAATCGCATAAACCTTAAACACTGAATTTCCCACATAATATATGCCTTTGACCTGCGAATACATACAACAACACATATACCTTTTAATAAACCCTTGAGAGTATTTGACTAGCTCATTTACCATTGGCTTCTTAAGTAGTTTATTAAGCATTTTAAAGCTCAATCTCCCTAAGGCACTTTAGGTTAGGTTATTTACCTCTTTTCGTTTCAAACTTCTTTCTTGTTTCCTTGAATAGGAAAGGAGCAAGGAACTTGATCACTTGTCAATCTTCTATCCACACACAAGTAAAGATAATGAGCATTAAGCTTCATGCTTATACTCATTAATAAACCTTAGGTCATATAATGTCTTAAAACACATAAATGAATGTTTTACCTTAGAATTGAATAGGAATTGGATTAAGTAGCAAGAGAGGACTCCACCTAGTCCTTTGAAGATTGGAATGAGCTAAGAATGAGCAAAAGAAAACACCATGAAGAAGGTGATTTCGGTCACTTATGAAAACAAGAGGAAATGAAGTTTTTCTTTGAGTTTCCTTACCTTGAAGCAAAGGAGAACAACAAGGTGTGAAAAGATAAGCTCAAGCTCCTTCCATGGTGATTTTTCTTGGCACCGAAATGGAGGTTTTGGAGTTTTGAAAAGACAAGATTGTAGAGCTTGACTAAACTAAGAGAATGGTGGTCTTGGAATTATTTTTGGAGCATGGAGCTACGAGATATGGACAATCAAAGATGGAAATGGTATATGGCTGTAGCAAAACCATGAATGGAGGAATAAGAGAGGTTGGAGACGGTGGGAAATGAAGAAGGAAAGAAGAGAATGAAGAAAAGGTAAGTTTGTAAGATATTTATGCTTAAAGTAAATAGTAACTTGCTTTATCATTACTTATTTACTTGTTAACTAGCAAAGGTGGTGACTCACCTTATAAAACCGGCCCCCATTATCTACTTAGGGGTATTTTGGTCTTTGTTGACCAATTAAATCACTTATATTGACTTATGTTATAAACTAGCTTAATTTAGTTACTATTCACAAAACAAGGCACATAATTGTGAAATTTTTCATTTCCCATTGCTTTACACTTCCTAATGTGATACTAAGTAGCACAAATGTTAATTAAATAGTAATGATGGACATTTAGCCACTCAAAACCCATTTACAAGACAATTTTTCAAAAATGTGCTTTAAGACTCCTTAAAGCACATTTTATGTTTTAACTTGTTTTCAAGCTTGGTTTTCTTTGGTAATTGATTTAATATGTTCATTAACATGTAAATAGGGTCTTGGTAGGCTCTTAGAGTCTAAACCAAGGTTATCCCAAGCTTAGAGCACATTTTTGCTCTAATTGACTTTAAGGTATTTATTTGTGTTTTCTATTGTTTAAATTGTTCACTAATATTTCTAAGGCACTATTTAGCCTTATTATACCATATTTTAATGTTTAGACAACATATAAAGGTTTGGGGTATTTCACTTCTAGATTAAGGGTATTCAGGCCCGTAAATCTGTTCTATCCTAGGAGTCACTCTAGCTCATGCACTTCACTCTCAGCTTGGAAAAGATTCGGACCCGGGTTCCTCCTACATAACCCATAGGCATTCCTAGTTCAGACATTTTACGGAGCCTATTCAAAGTTCAGAAGGAAGACAATCACGGTCATCTCAATGGCGTCCTGACGGCCCAGAGCTCGAGTCTTCAGTACGTTGGCATCAGACAGCCCAACATCACTATTTTAGAATTTTTCTCGATTTGGTAGTTTTCTTTTCCCAGTCGTTCTTCCAACTTTTATGGTAGCTAGCTTCCTTTATCATTTTAGGTAGTTTTCTTAAGATTACAATTTTTGATGTTGTCTTTCCATTCATGAATTAGAGCATAGTTCCATTTTCATAAATTCTGTGCATTTATTCACAAAACCAGAACACCAAAAAAATAAATAAGTCATCACGTCATTTCACCCACATCCACTGCCTTGATCACATGCATCCCATGTGTCTCACCACACCCCCCTCTCCACATGAAACTCATTCTTGGGCAGGGAATATCTCACCACCTTGTTGGCTTCCACCACTTATCACCTCTCAATAGAAAATTTCACCGTACACTGAAAGCATCCCACTACCATGTTTTACTTTCATCACTACATCACTCCACCAAAACAGCAAGACTTCATCGCCACGTACCACCACACAAACAGCCACCTCCAACAAATAACCTGGGTATTCAAAAGGCTTGTCAAAAGACCCCAAAACAATGATGGGGGCATCTGAGTTAAGGGTCGATAACATTTATTTCATTGGTTTAAAGCGCGCGAACAAGTCTCTGAGTGAACATTTCGCTAGAGCGCCTTGAGTGGTAAAACCATGAGTGAAAGAGCATGTCATTTTTACATGACTCCGGAGAGATTACATTCAAAGGTGAGGTAAATGGCATAGCTCCAACCGAAGGAGACACTTTGTAAATTTACGCTTAAACCTATGAAAAGTAACAAAGAAAGGATACACAACTATTAGGGATGACGAAGCACCTAGGTACAGCACCACACAACCAAAAGCTTGTGAACCCTGACATTACACCATAGGCACCCCCGCTGAGGTTTTCATATACGACCTCTTTTACAACACTACAAACTCCACAAAATAAGCCTGCCAATGATGAATAATCGACCCAGTGACCAAAGGAAGCAAGGAGCCCGACTTCTGAACAGCAACGTCACAAGTCCAAAGAAGCGAAACTGCTACCAGCCTGACGAAACGATCTGTAAATGGTCCCAAAGTGACATAGGATCCCAATGAGCTAACATCAAAAACAGCTCTCAAAGTTCAAAACCGGGAAACACAAGAACCCCAAAGGAAAAGAGATTCAAAGAGGCAAATCTGAAAAGCCTCGAAGAAATCCAAAATTGGAAGAAAGAGAGAAGGTGCAAGGAACACCCAAAAGGTCCCAAGCGAAGTCATCATGAAGTAGCCAAACGACTCCAAAACAAAGAAGGCAAGTCTGAAAGAAGGTACAAGTTGCAGCTTTGGTCACCCTTATAGCTCCACATATCCCAAACATTCCTACATCGTCCCGTTGTCTTTCATCACACCCCATAGCCACGTTATAAGCTCAAAAGACTTCCGACTTAGTAGTTGTGCATCCAATCACGTGAAAGTAACAGGTTGAACGTGTAAATCCAACAAAATGTCAAATTCAATGGTTGAGATGTTTTGTCCAAAAGGAGGACATGAGTGCAAACATTAAACACTTTGAGTGTAGGATAGAAAGCACCACATCAACATAAACCCTGACCTTGTGAGAGTAAGACTTGTTTTTGCGCAATTAATCAAAGAAAATACTGGGGACAGTCAGTCGTTCTGATCAATTGCCATAAAATCCTAAAAACATCAGATTGCCTTAAGGAAAAATACTGGGGGCAATTGTTGGTCCCAACAATTGCAACAACGACACCAATTGAGGCCCAAAAACCTGAAACTTAAAGGATCAAACCCTCCCTATATCACACAGGCCCGTCCTAAGCCCTACATCCACATCAAATTTCCTCAGGCCCGTCCTAAGCCCTACCTCCACATCAAATTTCCTCAGGCCCGTCCTAAGCCCTACCTCCACGTCAAATTTCCTCAGGCCCGTCCTAAGCCCTACCTCCACATCAAATTTCCTCAGGCCCGTCTTAAGCCCTACCTCCACATTCAAACATCCACAGGCCCGTCTTAAGCTCTATCTCCACATTCAAAGCCCTACCTTCACATTAAACATCCACAGGCCCGTCTTGAGCCCTACCATCTCCAGGTTTGACATAAACCCTAACCCTTCTACATTCATTTAGACCCATCATACATTTTACTCACTTTCACTTAGAATTAACTTTAGGCTCGTCATAAGACCTGGATACTACCTTTAGGCTAGTCATAAGACCTAGATCCAACCTTTAGGCTCGTCATAAGACCTAGAACCATCTTTAGGCTCGTCATAAGACCTAGATACTACCTTTAGGCTCATCATAAGACCTAGATCCTACCTTTAGGCTCGTCATAAGACCTAGAACCATCCTTAGGCTCGTCATAAGACCTAGATCCTACCTTTAGGCTCGTCATAAGACCTAGATCCCACCTTTAGGCTCATCATAAGACCTAGATCTCACCTTTAGGCTCATCATAAGACCTAGATACCGTCTTTAGGCTAGTTATAAGACCTAGTTGCATACCTTTAGGCTTGTCATAAAACCTAGAACCATCCTTTAGGCTCGTCATAAGACCTAGTTACATTCCTTTAGGCTAGTAGTAAGACCCTCTAGCTTACCCACTCTCATCAAATACATTGCATTCATCTCATTCATATAGGCTTGTCATAAGACCTAGTTGCATTATTCAGGCGCGTCACAAGACCTGGCGACAGAAAAGTTGGCGAGGTGATGGCAATAAATCCTCCTATGTTATGTCAGCTTACTTTGGGATCAACGAATGGTGGGCGAAGGCATTAAGTCCCCAGGGTTTTTACCAGGAGTTATCCCTGGACACCGGCTTGGGGGCGATGGCAATAAGTCCACATTGGGTCCATCCAGGAGCATTGGCACGGGTTTTGGTCCCCAGAAGCATCCGAGCATCATCAGCATCATCATTATCATCAGCATCATCGGCATCATCAACATCATCATCAACATCATCAGCATCATCAGCATCATTAACGTCGCTAGCATATCAGCATTCCTACATCTACACATTATTTAGCTTTCATCATTTTCAGGTAGTCAATGCCTTAGAATAGCTTGACATCAACTTATTTTAGGTTGTCAACGCCTTAGAATCGCTTGACATTACTCCATTTCACTTTACTTATAGGTAGTCAGCACCTTAGAATAGCTCGACGCGGCTTGTTAGTCTCTAACGACAAGCAGGGTCTGTTCATGATCCAAAATTTTGGGGCATCACTCAAGCATCACCCAGACTTTTCATATTCATTACAAAGTCTAGTTGACGGGGGGCAATCTGTTATACCCAAAATTTTGACCCCTCTGGTTTGGGTCTGTAAGGTTTTGGTTTTGTGAGAGGCACTTCAATCAAGTAATGAAGGATTCCGGCTTGATCGGCGCATTCCAAGACATGAGAAGCAGTTTCGTCATCGTTAGGGGCGTTTTCGTAATTTTTAAGGCTCCCAAGACCTCCTATAGGCTTTCTCTCTCTCCAAAAGATGCTCAAATCAGCTTGAAATGTTTTGAAATTTTAACCCATGATATAGGATGACATTTTAAGCATAATGGCGTTGGAATTATGATTTTTCAAATTTCCAATAATTTTCTAGCAATTTTCAATTGAATCTGACGAGAAATAGAATTTAAAAATATTCCAACATTTAACAAATTTGATTCCACTTCAGAAAAATCATAATTTCCATCCTTGACATGTGGCTAAAATTTCACAGCAAAATTCCTTTAGGAAGTCACTTAATTAAAATGCCAAAAAAATCTTACTTTTACTAGATTTTCTTTATCTTTAAGAAAGTCTATATAAAGGGATAGATCTTTTGATAAAATGACAATCTCTCAAGCACTCAGAACCCTAGGCAGTCAAAACTCTTCTTCATAGCCGGCCTCCCATGTTTTGCACCTTAAGGCACCAAAACAATACCGAAATCTCACCAAAATCAACACTGAAACACATTTTTCAATTCCCATCACATCCACAATCATCAAAACACCTTCAAACCACCACCAAAACGTGAAGAACATCACCAATTCTCATAGGTCAGAAGCTCAGTTTGAATCCAATTCGGAAACGGCTTCAACGGAGCACCGAAAGATTCCCGACGTGAAGAATCTCATTGACACAGAAGGTAAAACAGGTTGAGACCTCCTTCTTTTGATTCACTACGACTACATTGGTCTTCTGTTAAATTTTTAGTGCAAACTAACTTTTCATAGCTTCTGAATTGCTATTTGTTTAAGCTTCTGTCCAATTACTTGTTCGTTAAGTTTCATATTAAATTCGGTTTCAAATCGAAGAATTTTAAGCACTAACGTCTTGCACATATTTCAGGCTACAAGCACATAAATTTTGTGCTAAAAACACCGTCGGGAACCATCAAAACACAAGAAAACGCCATAAGGGCAATTTAAGCAAAAATGTGCTCTAAGCTTCAAGTAACTTTGATTAGCACCCAAACATCATTCTAAGACCTTATCAACATGCTAATGTACATGTTAAATCAATTACCAAAGAAAACCAAGCTCAAAAACAAGCTTAAACACAAATTGTGCTTTAAGGACTCTTAAAGCACATTTTTGAAAAATTATCTTAGAAGAAGGTTTTGAGTGGCTAGATGCCCATGATTACACCTTAATCAACATGTGTACTAATTAGTATCACTTTAGGAAGCATAAATAAATGAGAAATCAAAAATTTCACAAATTTGTGCACTAATTATGAATAGTACCCAAATAGTGCCCAAAATAAGTCAAATGACTTTCTTAAGTGGTCAATGGTCAAACAACACCTAAATATCTAAGTGTATGAGAGGGGGGATGGTTTTTAAGGTGATGAGTCACCATAGGCTTCATCAAAATAAGAAAAGAAGAGAAAGTAAGTGGAAAAAGACTATTTACCTTTATTAAGCAAATATCTCCTTTAAGCCTCTTCTCTCTCCTCTCTTCTTCATTTCACTTCTTCCCCACCAATTTTTCTTCTTATTCCCTGCTCCAAAACCTTGAGAGCTCCATCCATGGCACCTCCACCTTGTTTTGCGCACCAAATACTCATTTTTAGCTCCAAATCAAAAAGTAAGCATAGATTTCTCTTAGTTAGATCAAGGTCTTTCTTTCCATCTTTTCAAAACTTGAAAAGCTTCATTTCGGTGCCAAGATAAAACTCCATTGAAGGAGGAAAATCAAGTTTGAAGAGCCCATTTGGTTCTCCATTCATTCAAGGTAAGGAAACTTAAATAAAAATCAACTTTCCTTTATTTTTCACCCATGTCCGAAAATTAACTTCTCATGGGGTCTTGTATATGCCTTGAACTAGCTTGTTTCCAATATCTAAAGGGCTATAAGAGGTCCTCATTGATTCATTACCAAGCCCACCTTGAAACTCCAAGGTAAATATCCATCTTTAAATACCTTAACTCACATTTTAACCTAAGAATGAATTCTATAAGTTTAGGCATATTTCTTAGTGCTCATTAGATTATTTGAATGTGGATTAGAACATTGGCAAGAGGATTGAAGTCCTTGGCTGAGAATCCTCCAGAAAACCTAAGGAGGAAGTTGAGAGAAAAGTTTGGAAAATAAGGTAAATAACTTACCTTAAGGGGTTTATTGTTTAAGGGGTGGTATTTAGATAAGTACTAAATGTAGCATAAAGCTTACATTATGTAATGGTCTGTATAACCTAGGAGAAGAATATGAACAAGCTTGTGAACTTGTGATTAAGGAGCCAATGGGAAATAATTTAGTAAGATAAGCTTAAGGTTACTTATGAGAACACTTATATTGCTATGGGGCATTGTTGTGTGTATTTGCACGTTGAAAGCTTTTATATGTGGGAAATTTAGTGTTTAAGTTTAAGTCATTTAAGGGCCTAAGAGCCATGTCATTTAAGAGCCTTAGTGCTATGCAATTTAAGATTATTGTACTATATTGAGTTTATTATGAATGGGTTGATTTGGGTAAGAAATATGGTGAGAAAAGATTTGATGTGTGTGAGATGATTGAATGAGAAAAGCCATGAATATGGGCATGAAAACATACTAGTGGAGCTATAGCAAAATTTGAGTAGAAATTAAAGTGTTTTAGTGGTTGTTGTGAATTAATATGACCTAGGATTTACTAGGAGTCATTAAAGGAAATTGGAGAGGAAATGAGTTAACAAAGGTGTTCTTGAGGATTAGAATGACCTACAGTTATCTAGGATGAACTAAAGGTTAGGTGGGTGTATTGAACACACCAAAATCATGGTATGGGGAATGTTGAGACTTGTGCAAAAATCTGTAGGAAATGATGCACAATACCTTGTGATGATTTAGGTATGATCTAGTTTGTGTATCCTTTATGGTATTGATGGATTTGAGTGATGGAGATGAAATTTGTCTAAGAAGGATTTAGCATGGTGAAGATGAATGAGAAGAGGTGTAAGGTGTTAAGAGGATGGCTAGAAAAGCTTAGGTATGTGCAAGCTTGAAAAGGATGAGTAGAAAGTATAAGGGAAAGGAAATTGTGTGAGGAGGTGTAATAAGGCTAAGTTAGTATAACTAGGTTAGTAAACAATGAGATATGGAGTTAGAATGAAGATAGGAGGTTAACACACTCTAAGAAGAGTTGTGAAAAGAATTGGTAAGTAGTACCACTTGAGATGAGGTTAGAAATGTGTTATAAGGAAAACAAATGCAAGAATGTTCAAGGTTCTAAGTGTAAACAAATTACAATATTTGGGTGGATGTGTAATGGAGTTGTAAGCAATGAAGAGAGGGTTTAAGGTGTTTAAATGGTGTTAGAACATGTTGCGATGCATGTGGAGAAATTAGAAGAAGATTGGATAAAATTACAAGTTGGAAGTGTAAGGAATCAAGTGTTAAGTGTTAAGAATTTGAGTAAATGTTTAAGGAGGTTGTTGGATGATTTAAGCGTGGATTAAGGTGCCAAAAGGATGTTATAACATGTGGGGAAACATGTGGAATGATTAGGAAATGACTGGGGTGAATTTGGAGTGAAATAAACACTAAAAAACAAGTTTCTGGTTTCGACCTACCTTAGGACCGACCTTGGCAAGGTTGGTCGGGCCCAGAATACCCATCCAGGAAGCTTTCTGACTTCGACCTACCTTGCAACCTACCTTGCAAGGTCGGTCGGACCTTAAAAAAAATTTAAAATTTTAAGGATGCTAAGTGGTATTAGTGGTATGCCATTAGGAGAGTAATGATGATTAGAAAGATAAGAATACAAGGACTTAAGGTATTAAGTTAAGTAAAGGATTTAAGTGCTTAAGGTTAAGTTTATAAGAACTTAAGTGGTTTTAGATGGGGATCATTAGTGGCTAAGTAAGTTAAGTAAATTGAAATTAATTAACAACCTTAATTGGATGAATGTTTTAGGGTTTGAGTATTTGGACTCCGGAGGAGAGTAAGCAACCGAACAACCGATGGTGTACGGTATGGTTTTCTTGTAGCCTGCTTGCTAACGAGGTGTCCCTCGGCTTGTGTGCTATTTGTTTATGTGCATACTAAACAAGATAAAGCATGCAACCGGAATATTATGTTTGTTGTGTGATTGTGATGCACTAACACAACTTACCGTGAGAACTTACTAACAATGTTTAGTAAAGAATTGTGTGAGAATAAGGAATACTCCCAAATATTGTTTTCTTAGTAACCGAAAGAGGCTAACTAACAAACATTGACTTGAGACTTCTACTAATTAGAACTTGGGGGGAGTGAGGAATCCGGAATGGTACCGGCACATGTGTATTGGGGAGGTCAGTATTCTTATCAGATCCCGACTTCCAAATATGACTTGTTTCGGACTCGTCGCCTAGAGTCGACATATAGACTCGACCTCCTCAGACTTCTTGTTTTATGAGGGAGGCATACTGAGATGGTGTGGTGGGATCTACCTAAATCCCAACTAATTCTAACAAATATTGTTTATGTAAACCACTGGAGCTCATAACTCATTGGTTAGGGTTTCTTTGACCCGTCAAGATCAACAATGAATTAAGGAACAAGCATTCTAATTAAAGAACGGTTGCCTTAATTGAGATAAGATTTGAGATAAAGTACAACCAATTCTAATTAAAGAACGGTTGGTACATTGAGACTGAGATAAGAATTAAGATTGAGGTAAGATAAGAATGGACTGAGATTAAGAGATATCATAATCTTAAGAGTTAAAAGGCTAACTCACTTACTAAGGGAACGCTTTTAAGCCGTTCATTGTGTTTGAACTTTGATTGTTCATGTGTGGCTTGTTGTTTATTGCACTTCTCATTTATGTTGTGTATCTAATCAATCTCCATGCTATCAACAATTAGTCGTCGTAGCCCCGTTAGCTTGGGGGCTATAAGAGAATCGTACCAGCAAAGGTGCTGACCCCCTCGGGGGCTGTTGTTTACATTTTGCAGGTAAGCGCCCTATGAAGACTTATCACGAGAGTAGGGGTGGTTAGACTTAGGATGAGTTTTATATTTTGAGCACTTGATGCGCATGTGCACCCGTCTGTTAATAGTTGAACTTGTGGATGTTGATACTTGGGATACTAGCAAACTCGGTTGGTGTGTATTTTGGATTTATGGTGTTAAATATTTAAGTTCGGTATATTCTGTTAGTTCAGACTGTGGCAAGGTCCTGGTGTTAGATAAATTCCGCTACGACGTTTACATTCATGTTGTTAAGTTTGCGATAACCACAATTGGATTGAGACGGGGTGTTACAAAAAGTGGTATCAGAGCGTAGTTACGCTTTGAAGACAGGAATTACCGAACTTAGGAGGATACCGAGTTAGAACTTGAGTTATGGGTTAAGGG
Source organism: Limonium bicolor (assembly GCA_023374045.1). Classification (NCBI taxonomy): domain Eukaryota; kingdom Viridiplantae; phylum Streptophyta; class Magnoliopsida; order Caryophyllales; family Plumbaginaceae; genus Limonium; species Limonium bicolor. The sequence goes on along the minus strand of CM041780.1, from coordinate 289,343,785 downwards.
TTGAGTGATAGAGCGAGATGTGCGTTAGTTAGGACTTCCCAGTGTTTACCGGATATCTATAGTACCTAAACCCTCCCTCCACTTCCCTTGCTTGAATTACGGGGAACAAACGCCAGAGAGAAGAAAGCCTTCTCTTACTCGGGGAAAACCCGATCTGGTAGTTAGTTAACAGTAAGCAATACGAGAAACATCTTGTTGTACAACATTTTACTAGAACTTGGAGGTTTTAATTGGAGCGCAACGTGGAAATAGGCGCTGCCAACGGAATTCTACCAGTAAGGGAACAGTAATTACCGGCAACATGGGTCGACATGCTACGCAGTCGAGTTACCTCGCCATACCAAATGATAAGAAGAGCACTACGAGTGCAATGGATAGGAAAAGATAAGTGACATGAGTACCGGACAGTGGTCCGAATGAGCATAGCAATCGGGTAATGCATGAGAATTAAGACTACCGGAAGGTCCAGTTGGAAACGGGAACTCCAGACCCCATACAATGAGAAAGGTTACCAAACCTGACCGACATGGTATAAAGGACTAGGAAAACGCATGTAAGTTATACACTGGTATAAGACTACGACGTAGTTCCTAAAGGAGAATTAGTACTTAGTAACCCCGACAAAATGCGTGGGAACAGGAGCGATGATTAAGGCATAAGTAAATAACAAGGGGTTCTCTCAAAAGGAGGAACGCCCTGATAAGTGACAGTACTGTAAAACAACCAGGTAACTGCCGGATGGCTAGTTATCCAAAATAAGAGAACATTGAAGGAGTCCCGAGGACTACCAAAGATATAGAAATTAGGTGGAAGTACCACTATCGACGCGCACAGTACCGGTAGCCCATCTTGCATGGCGCACTTGCCATAGCAAGTGCTACCACGGTTAAGCTACACGAAAAGCCATCATGGCAAGATAGTAGAATGCTACAGTCGTAATACATATTAATACCGGATTGTAAATCCATAAGAATGAGAGAATGAGACCTTGGAAGGGCCTGACGGCCTCACCATGATGAGATGAGTCGACACACCAGTCAACAGGGAGCTGAACTTGGACAGAACACTAAATGATATAAATTTTCGAAATGGTACAACCTACTGCAGACTGTATATTGTGAGTGGTTAGAACTGGTGTAATTTAAACAAATGAAAAAGAAATTAATAACTCAAATATCCGTCGGGCTGCAAATAAAACCCGGTCGCAGTAGTATAGTAAGACAGAAGCGGCCGGGGTCAAACCGTGGGACTTATAGTGAAATATATAGTACCTAAGCTTGTCACAAAAGGGGGAAGATAATTGACTCGTTTTTGTAAAGTAAAACAACAGATAAAATTAACTGAGTGGAAGACAAATTAAATGGGACTCCGGGTTCAGGTTTATATAATCTGATTAATTATGCTATCTCTACCGGTTTATTATAATAGTTTGGCAAAATTCCTGTTTTTATCTTAAGGACTAAATCATAGACTCAAAAGGACTCGTTTACCAGAAAATGCTCGGTCTAATCTAGACTCGAGCAAAACACATGTAAACGGAATTAAGTGCGAGGAATTATATTTGCATCTGAAAATACTAACTTATTAAATCATAATAAGCTTTCTCCAGATTTACGGCTTAATTAACCTGTCTATTTATCACTGGTCTGATCAAAATAGACTTTGTAAAGCATTTTAGTAAATTCATGAAATTTATTAAAAAGGCAAGAGATAAACTTTATTCGTAACAAACTGTATTTATTTTAACCGGTAGAGATATAGATTACATAACTAAACAAACTATAATTAAACCTTCCCCCGGAGTAAATCCTTCTTAGCCTGACATATTAACTGGTAATATATCAGTCAGAGGTTGGACGTAATATAATGCGGTGTTGCAGAGGTGTGGATGATGAATGGAGAAATGAAGAGAACGAAGAGTGGAAAGTGTACGTAGGAATTTGTATGTGGAATGAGTGTTTTGGAGTGTTAAGTTCTGGGGATCGACGTGTGTTTTTGGTTGAAGGTGCAGTGTATTTATATAGAAGAAAGGAAGAGGAAGAAGACAGGTTGGAGAGGAGACAAAGCTGGAGACAGACGCGTGAGGGATTTAAGGTAGGCGCCTGATATGGTTTATGGAGTAGATGGATATGTCTGCAGCTGGCGCAAAGGAAGAAGCAAGTCGGCGAAGAAAACCAGTCGACAAAGGAAACTAGTCGCGTTAAATTCGGGATCTGCGTTGCATTTAGACGCGTCCTTGTTTGTGTCCGTCCATTTATCCATGGACACATTTCTTCCATACACACGTCCGCCCCTTGTCCGCCCTAATCTCCGCGACGTGTTTGTCCTGTCCGGCTCTGTTTGAGCGGACACAACACGGACATAATTTGCATTGTCCAGCCTTGGTTCCGCGGACGCAATTGCCCACGTCCGGCCTTTGTAATGCGGACGCAACCCGGACGCTCCAAGCTCTGTCCGGCCTTGGTTCCGTGGACATACATGGCTTGTCCGGCTTTATTTGAGCGGACAAGACACGGACACAAGTCTTTGACTTGTTTTCTTTTGCGAACTTTGACCGGCTCTAGCTTCTTCGTTTGGACTCCGTTTTTCGAGCCGTTTGCACCTATACGTTCGTATCTTTGTCTACTTTGCTCCTAGCTTAGTTTTCCTCACGTTTAACCAATAAATTTGTGAGATAATCAATAAAACATAAACTAGAGGAAAAACATACGATAAGTGAGAAATGAGCAAGAAAAGTGCTAATATAATATATGAAATACACCTATAAAACATGCTCATTTAGACACTTATCACACCCCCACACTTACCTTTTGCTTGTCCTCAAGCAAATCCATGTACCCAAGCAAGTAGGAAATGCTCAATATTAACAAATATTATTATGAAGGGTAGGATAAGGAGGTGAACAGTACATGATCTTTAAACTTTTCGAGGAGTGTGATCCATCAACTACTGGTGGCATAGGTGTACTCAAGGTAAAAATAAAAGTTAGAGTTTCGGGGTATGATCCGGAGTACTTCAATGCTTCTTAGTTAAGGTGACTTTGAGAACTTTTACCAAGGCCAACTTCTCTCAAGAATGGGCATTGAGGAGAAAACAAAAGGAAAAATAGATTTATGCATTTGTTTCACTTTTGCATAAGAGATGAGAAGATAATATGTAGGCATCAAGCCTTTGTATTTAAGAACACTCAACTCTCTTTGTTGGTTACCAATGGTGTCTCGCAAGTCCCTTATTTATTTTTTTATATTTATTTTTTTTAACAGAGAAGTACCCCTTAGCAATCCCTAAGAAAGAAGACAGAAGGAACCCTTGAGCAATAAAAATCCAACCATTTCAGATCATTTGGTCACACCACATAAAAATGCTCCACAAAAGTAATCAAAATTTTAAAATTTTGTACCATTTATCCCATTTATCCCATAATTCATAACAGTATTTATTCAGAAAGAGAACAACCCATATCAGCAGGGTCCATAATTTAAATTTTTGGACTAACGCAAGATAAGCAGAGAGATTAAACATTTTAGCACAAAATTTCACCGAAAAGGGCTCTCCCCCACACTTAAGCTCAAGCAATGCCCTCATTGCGTAGAAAGAATTAAATTAACAGGGCATAGCAAAAGGGAATATGAAGTATCAGTAGGGAAAGAGTGTACTCCCCAAAGTTTGCAGAGTGTGTCGCGCTCCCCCACACTTGAGTGTAGCTGTAGAATTACATGAGATATACCTGTAAAGAATATTCTACACAGCCAGAAGAACTCAAGTAAAACCCGCATTTTATTATAACATATAAAAGGGAAATATAGTACAAAAGAGAAAACAAAATAAAATAAAATGAAAGGCAAAGTGTAGATAGTGGGTTGCCTCCCACCAAGCTGCCCAGGTTTAACGTCTCTAGCTAGACGCATGTTCTTTATTATGCATGTGAGGAGTTGTGAGTCGGGTTACCACAATTTGGTATAGTAAAGCTGCGTAGCTGCTTGAGTTTGTATTGAACTCTCCACGGGAGAGATTTCTTCTTCGACAGAGCCGGTTTCGAAACTGAAGTAGAAGTGTCATGCTGTTCCTGGACAAGATGAATTCTAAACAAGTCAGTTGAAATATCAGTAGGACAAGTATACCTCTTAAGACGGGCTCCATTAACATTGAAAGTTTCGCCCTTTTCGTTTTGTAGCTCAAAGGCACCATACGAGGTCATACTAACAATCCGGAAAGGATCAGCCCAATGAGATTTGAGTTTCCCAGGGAAAAGCCTCAATCTTGAGTTATAGAGGAGAACCAAATCACCAATTTTGAAGTCTCTCTTGAGTATCAGCTTGTCATGGAACTTCTTGGTTCGTTCCTTATAAAATTTAGCATTTTGGTAAGCCTGATCTCTTAGCTCTTCTAACTCAGAGAGTTGCAATTTCCTTTTCTCTCCCGCAGTAGTCATATCAAAATTTAAGGCCTTGATCGCCCAATAAGCCTTGTGCTCAAGTTCCACAGGGAGATGACATGCTTTTCCATAGACCAATTTAAAAGGCGACATACTGATGGGGGTTTTATATGTTGTGCGATAAGCCCAAAGAGCATCATCCAGTTTTAACGCCCAATCTTTTCTGGAGGAGTGCACCGTCTTTTGGAGTATCCATTTTAACTCCCTGTTTGACACTTCTGTTGCCCATTTGTCTGGGGATGATAAGCAAGAGCAACTTTGTGGTGTACCCCATACTTAGTCATCAATGCATCAATGCTTCGATTGCAGAAGTGTGTGCCTCCGTCACTTATAATGGCTATAGGGACTCCAAAGCGGGTAAAGACTTGTTTCTTTAAGAATTTTACCACTGTCTTTGAATCAGCATGTAAGCAAGGAATTGCTTCAACCCATTTGGATACGTAGTCTACTGCCACCAGAATATATTGGAATCCTTGCGAAGAGGGGAATGGTCCCATGAAATCTATTCCCCAGTAGTCAAAAAGTTCAACCTCTAAAATGCCTTGCTGAGGCATCTCATGTCGCCTTGAAGCATTTCCCATGCGTTGACAATTATCACAACTGGCCACAAAGGCTTGGCAATCTTTATGTAGAGTTGGCCAATAAAATCCGGACTCCAAAACTTTGGCTGCCGTCCTATGAGATCCATGATGGCCTCCAGCTTCCTTGGAATGGCAAAACTATAGAACACTGGATACTTCATCATCTGGGAGACACCTGCGGATTAAACCATCTGCACAAACTCGAAAGAGATAAGGGTCTTCCCAGATATAATGCTTAGCGTCAGATAAAAACTTCTTCTTTTGAGAATAGGTTAAATCTCGGGATACCACCCCAGAAACAAGAAAATTGGCTAGGTCAGCATACCAAGGCTCGTGCACCGTACGTAAAACAAAAACAGTCTCATCCGGAAAATAATCATGAATCGGTACACCATCGCCAGGAACTACCAACCGAGACAGATGGTCAGCCACAACATTTAACTTACCACTCTTATCCCTAACTTCAATGTCAAATTCCTGTAACAAAAGAATCCAATGAAGCAGACGTGGTTTGGCCTCTTTCTTAGTGAACAAATATTTAAGAGCAGAGTGGTCAGTGTGAATAATCACTTTACTTCCCCATAAATATGATCTGAATTTATCTAAGGAGAATACCACTACCAGGAGCTCTTTCTCGGTGGTTGTGTAATTCCTTTGGGCATTATCCAGAGTTTTGCTCGCATAAGCAATAACTCGTAGAATCTTTTCTTTTCTTTGGCACAAAGCCGCCCCTACTGCAAAATCACTGGCATCACACATAATCTCAAAGGGTAATGACCAGTCAGGTGAAACAACAATGGGAGCAGCTACCAATTTTTGTTTAATTAAGTTAAAAGCATGTACGCAATCATCAGAAATAACAAACGGGGTTTCTTTCAGAAGCAAATCAGTTAATGGTTTTGCAATTTTAGAAAAATCCTGAATAAACCGTCTATAAAATCCTGCATGCCCTAAGAATGCTCTCACTTCTTTCACGCAAGTAGGTTTAGGCAATTTCTCAATTACCTCCACCTTGGCTTGATCTACCTCAATCCCCTTAGCAGATATTATGTGACCGAGCACAATTCCATCCTTGACCATAAAGTGGCACTTCTCCAGTTGAGGACTAGATTTGTCTCCTCACATCGGCCAAGAATTTGATCAAGCTGCGCCAAATAAATATCAAAACTAGATCCATAGACAAAAAAAATCATCCATGAATACCTCAATGCTTTGCTCGATGAAGTTTGCGAAGATTGCTTGCATACAACGCTGAAAGGTGGCAGGAGCATTGCACAGACCAAAGGGCATTCTTCTGTACGCAAAGGTACCATAAGGACAAGTGAAAGTTATCTTGTCTTGGTCCTCTGGCGCAATAGGAATCTGGAAGTACCCTGAAAAACCATCTAAGAAACAATAATACTCCTGCCCTGCCAATCTTTCAAGCATCTGATCGATAAAAGGTAGAGGGAAGTGATCCTTCCTGGTTGCAGAGTTCAAGCGCCTATAATCTATGCACATGCGCCAACCAGTAATTTTTCTTTGAGGAACCGCCTCTCCTTTGTCATTTATCACAGCTTCAATTCCTCCCTTTTTCGGAACAACTTGAACAGGACTTACCCATGGACTGTCAGAGATAGGATAAATGATGTTCGCGTCTAGGAGTTTCATAACCTCCTTCTTTACTACCTCCTTCAGGTTTGGGTTTAGCCGACGTTGGGGTTGCCTGATAGACCTGTAGTTTTCCTCCATATAGATGTGGTGTGTGCAATAGGAGGGGTCAATTCCTTTTATATCAGAAATAGTCCACCCAATCGTTGTTTTATGTTTCTTCAATACCTCAAGTAACCTTGTTTCCTCCCCTGAATTCAGAGAAGAGGAAATAATGACAGGCAAATGGTCATTTTCAGCTAAAAAGGCATACTTGAGTTTAGAAGGTAGCTCCTTAAGCTCGAGCTCTGATGGCTGTTCTATTAAGGGAATTGATTTTTGTGGTTGTCTGTCAAGTCTTTCGATTAGTGGCCGGTAGGCTTGATAACCTGCCATCCTTTCTCCACAGACGCCAGCATGGCGTTAACTTCTGGGTCCTTGATAAGTGTCCAAATGAGCATGTTTTATAGGTGTATTTCATATATTATATTAGCACTTTTTCTGCTCATTTCTCCACTTTGGTTAGTTTTTCCTCTAGTTATGTTTTATTGATTATCTCACAAATTTATTGGTTAAACATGAGGAAAACCAAGCTAGGAGCAAATTACATGAAGAGACGCACGCGTAGGCGAAAACGGGGATCAAATCGGAGCTCAAACGAAGATTTTAGAGGCAAAACAATTTTCGTCCGAACCACCGTCGGACGTACTGGTTCGGACGCGCGCATCGACCTCGTCCGGACCACCTGGTCCGGACACTGGTCCGGACACTGCTATTTTGACAGCTAGAAAGGAGCCGTGTGAAGAGATAAAAGCCTTATCTCTCACACGCAAATACCACCGCCTTACCACCCCATTACCCTATATTCCTATAAATACACCTTCAAACCTCCATTAAATCATATCTCATTTTCCACCCCAAACTTATGCTATTTTCCTTCCATAAAAATACCATAAAACTCTCCACAAAATCATCTTTCATCCACATAAATTCCATACTACATCTCATCCCATAAATCATTCCACTTCATACCGTTATCCTGTCCAACCTCTGTCAAAAATATTAGCAGATAAGATAGCGGAGCGGAAATAAACATCTTTTCAGTTTCCTTACTTCATTCTGTCTTAATATGTCAGGCTAAGGAGGATTTGCTCCGGGCAAAGGTTTTAATTATGGTTTGTTTAATTATGTAATCAATATTTCTACGGTTAAAATAAATACAGTTTGTTACGCTTAAAGGTTTTCTCTCACCATTTTAAAAATTACATGAATTTATTAAAATGCTTTCCTAAGTCTATTTTGATCAGACCAGGTGATAAATAGACAGGTTAATTAAGCCGTAAATCTGGAGAAAGCTTATTATGATTTAATAGGTTAGTATTTTTAGATGCAATTATAATTCCTCGAATTTAACGTCCGTTTACATAGTATTGCTCGAACCTTGATTAGACCGAGTATTTTCTGGTGAACGAGTTCTTAAGGGTCTATGACTTAGTCCTTATGATAATAACAGGAATTTTGCCAAACTAATATATTAAACCGGTAGAGATAGCATAATTAATCAGATTATATAAAACCTAAACCCGGAGTTCCATTTAATTCATCTGCAATCAGTAATTTTAATCTGCTTAATATTTCTCTAAACAAGTCATTAACTTCCCCCTTTTTGTGACAAGCTTAGGAACTATTTTATCTCGCTATAAGTCCCACGGTTTGACCCCAGCCGCTTCTGTCTTCTATACTACTGCGACCGGGTTTTTATTTGCAGCCGACGGATATTTGAGTATTAATTTCTTTCTTTATCAATTTCACCAGCACAATCACTCTCGATAAATCCACTCTGCAAAATGGCGCCGCTGCCGGGGACTTGATTTATTCTAGTCCCTAAGCCCCGGTTAATTCACCTGTATATTATAATAATCTGTCAATATTAACTCATAATAATCTAATTTCGGACATCGGTTTCTGATCTGACTTGGACATCTAACTTTGGACATCGGACTTCTGACATTTTAATATTATTGTCATTTATTTCTGTCATTTCTTCCATTGTCATTTCAATCCATTGCCTTTAATATTCCATTGTCTCTAACTACTAACTTAAAATTTCCAGTCATTTCGTTCCATTGTCATTTCGTTCCATTGTCATTTCGTTCCATTGTCATTTCTTTCCATTGTCATTTCAACTTTCTGTTATTTCTTTCCATTGTCCCTAACTACTAACTTTTTCTGTCTACTAATTCCTAACATTTTATTATTCTAACCCATAACAAGTTTCTTTCTCTGTTTTGAGTGGTGAATGCCTTTTACCAGGTCACACAGCTACCCAGAAAATATTAATAATCACACGGTTGGTTATAATCCAGAGATCGAGAGAACCTTCCTGCGTACCCTAAGGCAGAGACGAACTCAACGAAATACCACCACAGTGATAGATTCTGACCCGGAAGCTAACATGGCATCTACACCAGCGACAGTTCGAAATATTAACAGGCGTCAACAAGGACAACAGCCTGCTATCATCCTTCTCCTAGCCCATCCGAATACGATGAGTGGCAGAAGAAGCTGAAGCATATCATCAGATCAGATGTGTGAAGGGTTAGGCATGTTTGATGGCTAGTCCAGACGAAGCCCTGTACATGTTACAAAATTCTTGCAACATGCCAATAGCTTACTGCAACCGACGCTGTACTTCAATATGCAAGATTTCATTATTCCCTCACAGTCTGACGGAAGTGCGAGCAAGTGGTATCATGCTTAACACCAAGTACCATTGGTACCTGGGACGACTGGCCACCAAGTTCTACGACAAATTCCTACCCCCGAGCCGAACTTTGGAGATGATTGCTGAAATTTATAATTTCAAGCAACCAGGGTCGGAGAATATTTGTGAAACTTGGGATCGTTTCAAAGGTCTACTACTTACTTGTCCTCACCATGGTCTGACGAAAGACGCGAGTATACAATTGTTTTACAAGGGCTTGATCGGTCCATGCAGAACAATGGTGCTGTCTTCGCTAGGGGCTGACATTCTGAAAAAGCCAGGAGCACAATTTCTGAGCAGCATGGAATCTCTCTGTGAGGAAATCAGAGACTGGGCCTCCGGTGGATCAAGGAGCGGTACTCCAGGGATATCATGTTGGGGAGAGTGATAACAAGTTCGACCAATTGATGAAAAGCCATGAGCAACTCATGGAGAGCAATGCTCAGCAGCAACAAAAGTCAGTACTCTGCAAAAAGGGTTGAGCAGATGGCTATGAATTCATACCCCTAGCAGGCTAAGTCAATGATTTCCCAAATATCTGCAACTATTTCTTGTATGCAATGTGGCGGGCCTCATGATTATGAACAATGCCCCCAATTACAGAATTAAAAGCAGCGAGGAAGCAAACTATCTCACCAACAGTTCGGATACAGAAACCTTGGCAACGTAACATGCATCCGACCTTCGCTACTCAAACACAGAAATAGCCAAAACCCACATACCCTACAAACATCCCAAACTACAGACCAGTCCAATTTCCAAGGAGGCAAAGCAATATCAACAACAGCCTTATGGCAATGAAGCTTCATCGATCGATCAACTCAGCCTCCTTCGAATCCTGGTCTGAAATGTCATAATGCAAGAGATGTAAGGCAATGGGTAAGTCCAGAGATACGAAGAGGAGGTCGCAGCTTGCGCAAAGACCAAACAGCCTTGCAGTCTCAGATTCAACAAACTCCTAATCAACAAAGACCTCCTGGCCAACTCCCCTCACAAACCAATCCAAATCCAAAGGAGTATGCAAAAGCAATCTACGTAGTGGACCAGCCCATCACATTAGCTCAAAGGGAGCAACAACCCGAGAGTGAAATGGTCCCTGAAGTGGAGCAGCAGGCCGAGGAAGAGTACCTCGACACGAACCAACTGAAGCTCTATGCCAAATTAGTTGCGATAAACGAAATGATGGAAGGTCCACTAAACCTTACATCACGGCAACCTGAGAGCAAACTGGTTCATATAGTGGATGACTTACCTGAGGATTTGAGTTCCTCTATACCACCACCCCCGTTCGAACCTGAGCAAACGGTATCAAACCTTCTGTTTGAGCTTGAAGACAAGCCATCAGAGGGCAACTTTTACCTCAACTTCATGGAGTCTCCTCCCTCTGAAGTCAATTACCGTTATTTTCCCTCCTTCTCTGTGCTATATCCAGAAAATGAGGATAGTTACATCCTCAAAAATGAAAAGGAGGAAATGCTCGCTCCCGTCAGAACATCCAAACAAAACACCAATATCACCTTCAAGGAGCCATCTCCTTCTGAAGTTGAAATCAATCAGGGCTCTTCCTATGAGCCTCTTCAAAAAGATGAGGATATTTACATCCTCAAATTCGAGGAGGAGGAGCCATCCAACTTTGATCCTCGCACTGAGGGTCATTTATTGAAAAATCTGGGCCCTTCGACAAAGAAAAATAATGCCCACCCAACCCACCCGTTGAAGCCCACTTCCACCTTCATTTACATTCCAGAGGAGAAAATTTACATCCTCGACTATGAGCAAACACCACCACTACCATCTTCCATGCATACGGCTAAACAACAGAGGGAGAATGTTTACATTCTCCAATTTGAGGAAGCACTACAACCATCACCCGGTTTTCAATACAATATTAATGGCAGCAAACACCTCTTCAAAACCAGGTTTTGTGGAGTTTGTCTTTTCCTACTTTAATTGTTGCAGTAATACTTTGTTTTGATCCAGGTGGTTCGGTCCTACTTATTGCCAATTTCCTATTCCCGGTACTACCATTGTCAACTTTCATTTATGATCTGGGATAATGACGAACATGCGTCTAGCTAGAGACATTAAACCCGGGCAGCTTGGTGGGAGGCAACCCACTATCTATCTTTTGTCTTTCCTTTAATTTAGTATTGTTTTCTTTTTTGTACTATATTTCCCTTTTATATGTTATAATAAAATGCAAGTTTTACTTGAGTTCTTCTGGCTGTGTAGAATATTCCTTACAGGTACATTTCATGACATTCCACAGCTGCACTCAAGTGTGGGGGAGCTCTACACACTCTACGGAATTTTGGGAGTACACTCTTTCCTTTATTTATTGCATGCCCTGTTAATTTAATTCCATCTACGCAATGAGGGCATTGCTTGAGCTTAAGTGTGGGGGGAAGAGCCCTTTTCGGGGCATTTTGTGCTTAAAATGTTTAAATCTCTCTGCTTATCTCGCATGTGTTCAAAAAATTAAAATTATGGACCCTGCTAATATAGGTTGTCTCTTTATGAATAAAAATATTATGAATTGTGGGATAAATGGTACAAATTTTAAAATTTTCATTTGATTACTTTTGAGGAGCATTTTCTTATGCGGTGTGACCAAATAATCTGCAAATGGTTGGATTTTATTGCTCAGGGTTTCTTTCTGTCTTCTCTCTTAGGGATTGCTAAGGGGTGCTTCTCTATTAAAAAAGAAGAATACAAAAAAATAAGGGACTTGTGAGACACCATTGGTAACCAACAAAAGAGAGTTGAGTGTTCTTAAATACAAAGGTGTTATGCCTACATCTTCTCATCCCTTATGCAAAAGTGAAACAAATACATAAATCCATTTTTCCTTTTGTTTTCTCCTCAATGCCCGTTCTTGAGAGAAGTTGGCCATGGTAAAAGCTCTCGGAGTCGCCTAAACAAAAGAAACATTGAAGTACCTTGGATCATACCCCGAAACTCTATATTTTATTTTTACCCTGAGCACACCTATGCCACCAGCAGTTGATGGATCACACTCCTCAATAAGTTAAAAAGATCATGAACTGTTCACTTCTTTATCCTACCCTTCATAATAATATTTGTTAATATTGAGCATTCCCTACTTACTTGGGTACATGGTTTTGCTTGAGGACAAGCAAAATGATAAGTGTGGGGGTGTGATAAGTGTCCAAATGAGCATGTTTTATAGGTGTATTTCATATATTATATTAGCACTTTTTCTGCTCATTTCTCCACTTTGGTTAGTTTTTCCTCTAGTTATGTTTTATTGATTATCTCACAAATTTATTGGTTAAACATGAGGAAAACCAAGCTAGGAGCAAAGTACACGAAGAGACGAACGCGTAGGCGAAAACGGGGATCAAATCGGAGCTCAAACGAAGATTTTAGAGGCAAAACAATTTTCGTCCAAACCACCGTCCGGACGTACTGGTTCGGACGCTCGCATCGACCTCGTCCGGACCACCTGGTCCGGACACTGGTCCGGACACTGCTATTTTGACAGCTAGAAAGGAGCCGTGTGAAGAGATAAAAGCCTTATCTCTTCACACGCAAATACCACCGCCTTACCACCCCATTTACCCTTATTTCTCTAAATACACCTCCAAACCTCCATTAAATCATATCTTTCCACCCCAAACTTATGCCATTTTCCTTCCATAAAAATACCATAAAACTCTCCACAAAATCACTCATTTCATCCACATAAATTCCATACTACATCTCATCCCATAAATCATTCCACTTCATACCGTTATCCTGTCCAACCTCTGTCAAAAATATTAGCAGATAAGATAGCGGAGCGGAAATAAACATCTTTTCAGATGTATTCCTCTACTTCTTATTCTGTCTTTAATATGTCAGGCTAAGGAGGATTTGCTCCGGGCAAAGGTTTTAATTATGGTTTGTTTAATTATGTAATCAATATTTCTACCGGTTAAAATAAATACAGTTTGTTACGCTTAAAGGTTTTCTCTCACCATTTTAATAAATTACATGAATTTATTAAAATGCTTTCCTAAGTCTATTTTGATCAGACCAGGTGATAAATAGACAGGTTAATTAAGCCGTAAATCTGGAGAAAGCTTATTATGATTTAATAGGTTAGTATTTTCAGATGCAATTATAATTCCTCGAATTTAACGTCTGTTTACATAGTATTGCTCGAACCTTGATTAGACCGAACATTTTCTGGTGAACGAGTTCTTAAGGGTCTATGACTTAGTCCTTAGGATAATAACAGGAATTTTGCCAAACTAATATATTAAACCGGTAGAGATAGCATAATTAATCAGATTATATAAAACCTAAACCCGGAGTTCCATTTAATTCATCTGCACTCAGTAATTTTAATCTGCTTAATATTTTCTCTAAAACAAGTCAATTAACTTCCCCCCTTTTGTGACAAGCTTAGGAACTATTTTATCTCGCTATAAGTCCCACGGTTTGACCCCGGCCGCTTCTGTCTTCTATACTACTGTGACCGGGTTTTTATTTGCAGCCCGACGGATATTTTGAGTATTAATTTCTTTCTTTTATCAATTTCACCAGCACTAATCACTCTCGATAAATCCACTCTGCAGTCCTCCACTTTTTCTTCTAGAGAAGTAACTAATACTTGCTCTAGTGGTCCAGTTTCAGCTTTCAGGACGGAAGATAGGGAATACATGTCTTCATCTGTAGGAAAATCGTCTTCCTCCTCATCATCATCTGTTAATCCTACTGTCTTAGCGTGAGGAGAAAAGTTAGAGCTTTTCTTCATCATTTTATGCACATCGAATTCGATCTTTTCATCCTCATATCTCAAAGTGATTTTTCCATCATGGACATCAATAACGGCTTTGGCAGTACTTAGAAATGGTCGTCCTAAAATCAGGGGAACCTCAACATCGTCGTCCATTTCTAAAATGACGAAGTCAGCTGGAAAGATAAAGCGGGCCACTCCAACTACCAGATCTCTAACTATTCCCATTGGCTTGATTTCTGATCTGTCAACTAGTTGTAGTTTGAATGGAACTGGTTGCATCTCCCCTCCTCTTACTTTCAAGAAGGTGGTGTAGGGCATGATATTAATACTGGCTCCCAGGTCGCATAAACCGCTTCAACAGTCCACTCCACCTATAAAACACGGAATAACGGGATTTCCCGGATCTGTTTGTTTGGGAGGGAGTGCTCGAAGAAGGGCAGCAGAGCATTCCTCCGTGAGGTGAACTGTTTCTTTTCCAGGTTTCTTCTTTTTCTTTGTTAAGAGATCCTTTAGAAATTTGGCGTAGTTGGGCATCTCTTGCAAAGCATCGATTAGAGGTATGTCGAGAGTCAGTTTCTTGAAAATGCTCAAGAATTTGGAAAACTGCTCATCTAGGTGCTTCTTTTTCATCCTGTTGGGAAATGGGAGTTCACTGTTTTTAGGAGAGGAAGATGGAATGTCGATGGTTATTTGAGATGGAGATGGAGTAGCAGGAGTAGGAACTTGGATTTTTGAGGGAGGTGAGGCTGGATTGGTTGTGTCTTCATCATTGGTGCTGGCCTCTTCTTGATTTTCTTTTCCTTTTCTGGTAGCAAGTTCCCTTCCACTCCTTAGGGAGACTGCACTCAAGTTTCCTGATTGGAATGTGCTATCTTCTACAAGGATTAAATTTGCTTGCTCTCTTGGATTAGGGTTAGTCTGTGAAGGGAATTGACCAGGTGGCCTTTGTTGGGTGAGTAACTGTTGAATCTGAGATTGAAAGGCTTTTTGGTCTTTGCGCAGGGCTGCGACCTCCTCTTGCGTGTCTCGGGACTTACCCATCATTGCCTTAAACATCTCTTGCATTTGAGACATTTCAGATTCAGGATTCGAAGGAGGTTGAGTCTGTCGGCTCGAAGAAGCCTCATTGCCATAAGGCTGTTGCTAATACTGCCTCTGGCCTCCTTGAAAATTGGACTGAGGTCTGTAATTTTGAGATGGTTGTAGTGTGTGTGGGTTTTGGATATTGTCGGTGTTTGAGTAGCGAAGATTGGGTTGCATGTTACGTTGCCACGGTTGCCTGTACCCTGAATTGTTGGTGAGATAGTTTGCTTCCTCCGCTGCTTTTAATTCTTGTAGTTGGGGGCATTGTTCATAATCATGAGGCCCACCACATTGCGTACAAGAAATATCAGGAGATGATCGGGATAGAGGAGCATAGCCTGGAGGGGTTGTTGATGATCGGGAAGTCATCGACTTTGCTTGTTGGGGGTAGGAGTTCATGGCCATCTGCTCAACCACTTTCTGCAGAGTACTTACTTTTGTCGCCTGCTACGCATTGCTCTCCATGAGTTGCTCATGGCTTTTCATCAGCTGGTCAAATTTATTGCCACTTTCCCCGACATGGTATAAACCTGGAGTGCCGCTCCTTGATCCACCGAAGGACCAGTCTTTGATTTCTTCACAGAGAGACTCCATGCTATTCAGAAACTGTTCTCCTGGCTTTTTCAGAATGTCAGCCCCTAACGAGGACAGTACCATTGTTCTACACGGACCGATCAAGCCTTTGTAGAACAATTGTGATACTTGTTCTTTCGTCAGACCATGGTGAGGACAAGTAAGTAGTAATCCTTTGAAACGGTCCCAAGTTTCACAAATGTTTTCCGACCCTGGCTGCTTGAAATTGTAGATTTCAGCAATCATTTCCAATGTTCGGCTTGGGGGCAGGAATTTGTCGTAGAACTTGGTGGCTATTTCATCCCAAGTACCAATGGTACTTGGTGTCAGGCTGTGATACCATTTGCTCGCATTTCCCGTCAGGCTGTGAGGGAATAATGACAGTCTTGCGTACTTGAGTACTGCGTCAGTCACAGTTAGACTGTTGGCATGCTGCAAGAACTTCGTAACATGTAGCAGAGCTTCGTCTGGACTGGAGCCATCGAACATCCCTAACTCCTTAACGCATCGGATCTGATGATATGGCTTTAGCTTTTGCCACTCATCGTATTCGGATGGGGTAAGGTGGGGAAGGATGATGGCAGGCCGTTGTCCTTGATTAGACGGCCTATTGATGTTTCGAACTGTAGCTGGTGGAGATGCCATGTCAGCTTCCGGGTTAGATTCTATCACTGTGGTGGTAATGTTTTGTTGAGTTCGTCTCTGCCTTAGAGTGCGCAGAAAGGTTCTCTCGATCTCTGGGATGTAACCAACTGTGTGATTATTAATATTTTCCGGGAGGCTGTGTGACCTGGTAAAAGGCATTCACCACTCAAAACAGAAAAAAGAAATTCGTGATGTGATAAAATAAATAAAAATGGAAAGAAATAGGGAGGGGGGAAATAAAAGATAAACAAAAATAAATAGCAGAAATTTAAATGACAAGGGAATTTAAATGACAGAAATGTAAAGAACTGAATTTAAAATGACATAATTTAAATGTTAGTAATTAGTAGACAGAATTTAAATGACAGAATTTAAAGTACTTAATTTAAATGTTAGGAGTTAGTTTGCTGAATTGAAATGACAGAAAAATAAATGACAGAATTTTTAAGGTTAGTAGTTAGAGACAGAAAATTAAAATGTTAGAAGTTAATTTACTAAAATTTAAAGGACAATGGAATTTAAATGACTGAAAAATAAATGACAATAAAATAAAGAGCTGAAATTAAATGTCAGAAATTAGATGTCCGAAGTTAGATGTCCGAAGTTAGATGTCCGAAGTTAGACAAACAACAAAATAATATAAACAGAATATTATAATATAACAGGTGAATTATCCGGGGCTTAGGGACTAGAATAAATCAAGTCCCCGGCAACGGCGCCATTTTGCAGACTGTATATTGTGAGTGGTTAGAACTGGTGTAATTTAAACAAATGAAAAAGAAATTAATAACTCAAATATTTGTCGGGCTGCAAATAAAACCCGGTCGCAGTAGTATAGTAAGACAGAAGCGGCCGGGGTCAAACCGTGGGACTTATAGTGAAATAATATAGTACCTAAGCTTGTCACAAAAGGGGGAAGATAATTGACTCGTTTTTGTAAAGTAAAATAACAGATAAAATTAACTGAGTGGAAGACAAATTAAATGGGACTCCGGGTTCAGGTTTATATAATCTGATTAATTATGCTATCTCTACCGGTTTATTATAATAGTTTGGCAAAATTCCTGTTTTTATCTTAAGGACTAAATCATAGACTCAAAAGGACTCGTTTACCAGAAAATGCTCGGTCTAATCTAGACTCGAGCAAAACACATGTAAACGGAATTAAGTGCGAGGAATTATATTTGCATCTGAAAATACTAACTTATTAAATCATAATAAGCTTTCTCCAGATTTACGACTTAATTAACCTGTCTATTTATCACTGGTCTGATCAAAATAGATTTTGTAAAGCATTTTAGTAAATTCATGAAATTTATTAAAAAGGCAAGAGATAAACTTTAATCATAACAAACTGTATTTATTTTAACCGGTAGAAATATAGATTACATAACTAAACAAACTATAATTAAACCTTCCCCCGGAGTAAATCCTTCTTAGCCTGACATATTAACTGGTAATATATCAGTCAGAGGTTGGACGTAATATTAATGCGGTGTTGCAGAGGTGTGGATGATGAATGGAGAAATGAAGAGAACGAAGAGTGGAAAGTGTACGTAGGAATTTGTATGTGGAATGAGTGTTTTGGAGTGTTAAGTTCTGGGGATCGACGTGTGTTTTTGGTTGAAGGTGCAGTGTGTTTATATAGAAGAAAGGAAGAGAAAGAAGACAGGTTGGAGAGGAGACAAAGCTGGAGACAGATGCGTGAGGGATTTAAGGTAGGCGCCTGATATGGTTTATGGAATAGATGGATATGTCTGCAGCTGGCGCAAAGGAAGAAGCAAGTCGGCGAAGAAAACCAGTCGACCAAGGAAACTAGTCGCGTTAAATTCTGGATCTGCGTTGCATTTAGACGCGTCCTTGTTTGTGTCCGTCCATTTATCCACGGACACATTTCTTCCATACGCACGTCCGCCCCTTGTCCGCCCTAATCTCCGCGGACGTGTTTGCCCTGTCCGGCTCTGTTTGAGCGGACACAACACGGACATAATTTGCATTGTCCAGCCTTGGTTCCGCGGACGCAATTGCCCACGTCCGGCCTTTGTAATGCGGACGCAACCCGGACGCTCCAAGCTCTGTCCGGCCTTGGTTCCGCGGACATACATGGCCTGTCCGGCTTTGTTTGAGCGGACAAGACACGGACACAAGTCTTTGACTTGTTTTCTTTTGCGAACTTTGACCGGCTCTAGCTTCTTCGTTTGGACTCCGTTTTTCGAGCTGTTTGCGCCTATGCGTTCGTCTCTTTGTCTACTTTGCTCCTAGCTTAGTTTTCCTCATGTTTAACCAATAAATTTGTGAGATAATCAATAAAACATAAACTAGAGGAAAAACATACGATAAGTGAGAAATGAGCAAGAAAAGTGCTAATATAATATATGAAATACACCTATAAAACATGCTCATTTAGACACTTATCACCTACGAAAACAACTACCCACAGTACGGTAAGGACATGCAATCCCGACAGAGGGAAGCTTAGAGGACTACACCATAGAGTTGGCATAGTCGAGCAGAACAAAACTCATAAATGATGGTTAGTATTGTTTACCTACCTCGTTAACACCCAAGTATGACTAACCATTGTCGGGTGGCGTAATCTACAAATGTTGGACGAAGCATTGAGATGGAAGCGAGTGATAACCAGGATAATTATCCAACTTAAACACTGTAAGGCAGAAGCCTAATACGAACCAATCCATAATCGTTTAAAAGACGCAAGTCTACCGAAACAACGGTATTGTCATAGACATTGGTTAATACCAGATCACCTGAACGAACTTCCGTAACGGGAAACATGTTGCAGCGACTTACCATGAAACCCGGTACTACATCCAGGATGTAACCTAATGGTTGAGAAAATTTAGGGAACCCGATGCTTATGAGGAAGGACTATTATGAGTAAGAGTACGGTATGCTAAACGAGAAATTGTTAGAAAAAACTATATACAAAAGAACAAAATAATAAACTAATCCTACAACTCTACTACGGGTAGCAAAATAAAACCCGGTCGGAGTATAGTGTAAATATATTACGACCGAGAGTATCGTACCCAAGGGACTTATAGAAAATTAGTCCTAATCCGGTAATAACCTATTCTAAGACAAGGGGGGAAATTGAAATGTTTTCTAATCTAAATAAAACTAACTAAACTATGTGGTAATTACAATGAAATTATTCTTGATTAATGGAGTAAAACCATCTAAGCATCAATATGAACTCGAAACATAAACACAGGCCTTCGAATTAACCAACAACTGAACACGCCGGGTGTCCTGCCGGATACCACTTGCACGGCATATTCAAAGACATTGAATAGGCCAGACATTGGCCACCCGGCAGTGCATCCGGCATAGTCATAATGCTTATTCTTTCTCCAGTTTCCGAGTAGAAAACAGAAGACTCATCCCTATTAACAAATCGAGCATATATCATGCCGCGAAATGAACAAGGAAATGGGGGAAAATGGATTAATTCTCACTCTTACCACTAACCCTTAATTCATAAGAAGAGAGTAGGAAGACCATTAAGAGAGTCTAACCTATCTTACTTGGGACTTGTCTTCCACAAGTAAGAATTGCATGAAGAGAAAAAGAGATCAACCTATTCTCTTTCAATAAGAACCTTACTCTTAATAAACTTGAAAATTATATTAAAGAAATCATATTGTTTACAAGAAGGAATTCATCCCTAACCAAGAACTAACAAGGAGTTCAACATCTCCATCCACACAACTACAAGAAGAGAATACAAAGGGGAGAAGGGAATGGTCATAGCCTTAACCCGACAGGATCTTCTTCTTCTTCTTCGCGTGGATGGAACTGTAGAAACTTCCTTGACACCAACAATGGAGTGGGGCGAAATTGGAGTTGTGAGTGGAGTGTATATGGGTGTTGAAGTGTGTTGAATTGTAGCCTTCCTCGGCCTATTTATAGGCCTTAATTGTGTCGATGCCGGGCGTCGTGCCGGGTCACCAGTAGCCGGCACACGTGTTAAATGCGCCCAACTATTAACGGTCGAAACCGTCAATTCCGCGCGAAACAGTGCCAATGCCGGGTAGGATATACCCGGCATCACACCCGGCAGCGGTTAGAAATCACGTGGAACACATGTGCTGTCGTTTGGTCAACCGAAGCGACTTTACACTCATGCCGGATAGAATTTACCCGGCATCGCATCCGGCAAGGCCTCTTTTCTGTTCTGTGTTCATGCCGTGCAGGATCCACCCGGCATTGAGTCCGGCTTCAATTAACTTTTGCCTAGAAAATTATTCCTTGCACAGAAAACTCATAAAAACATAAATCTGTACAAATATTATACTTTAACACATAATAAGCATAAATAACACATATATAACTTTATTTAGATAAATATAATACTAAATCTAATGCATAAAATATGATAAGTCTGCGGCTTATCAAGGCCCTACACTTACCTTTTGCTAGTCCTCGAGCAAAACAGGATTAGAACGGACTAATTACTTATGCACAAAACAGATAAACTCTAGAATGAAAATGTAGATAAATATTTCCAACTATATGACTCTAATTCATAAGTATCACTTAATCTACCTTATTCTATCAAAACGTACTAATGGGTATAAAACAAGGAATTTCAAAATCGATCGAAAACTTTTGGGCTATTTTGCATAAGGGATTTGTAATCTCTCCTTTTTCCGGTTTCCATCATTCAGCTCTATTTTTCAAGAGTTTCTGAATGTGGCCAAGACTCTCATCAATGGTTTTATGAATCAGCCCTATTTTGCAAGGGTTTCTGAATCAACCATGATTTTTTTTGCATTGAAGAACGGGGAATTTAGGAGAAAAATAAAAGGAAAAACTCTCGTTTCTTGCTTTTATTCAGAGGCACTTTTTGCAACCTCAAGGAATATAATGCTTTTCCTTTGGAAGAAGATTTTTTTTTGTTTCTTTTTCTTCTTCTTTCTTTTGCACAAAAACCCTTTTTAAGATTTTCACCCAAAAGATTTTTTCACAATTTGGAAAGAAAAGTATAACACCCATAAGTACATAAAGGAAAGAATTAGGAGCAAGATCATGTACTCATGTTAATAAAGAGAATCAAAAAGTTAAAAACAGGAATCTACAAGTCATCAGAAAGCTTACCTCTTGAGAGAACAAGCATTTATTCATTCCTAATCTTATCTCGATCAATAACATGCAAAAAGTTTTAGTAAAACATTGATAAAACGCAAAACTTATGCATATTGCTAAAAAACTTATTTTTTAAAGGGGGGTCCCTGCCCTACACTTGGCAGGAACACTGTCCCCAGTGTTCGAAAGAAAACGAATAAGTAAAATTTTTTTTTTTTTGAAAACTAAAATAACTAAGTTGAAAGTATTGACGAAAGCAAAATAAAAAAAAAAGAGTAAAATTAAATGGTAAGAAAGGCTCCCCTGTTTGACATTGAAGGTGTGAGGAGGACCCGCCCTACACTTAGCCTTTTAGGCTATTTGGCATCCTTGGAGATCCTAGGTAGAATGGTGACCGAATTCGCATGCTCCCTTGGATTTGTTTGCGTTTGGGACGGGAGTTGACCTTGCTGTCTTGGTTGAGTCAGAAGTTGCTGTAACTGCAACTGCAACGATTTGTGCTCCTTGCGAATGGTCGAGATCTCATTTTGAGTATCCTGGGTCTTGTTCATCAGGGCTGACATCATGTCACGAAGTTCAGCCATTTCAGTCTCTGATGATGATGCAGGATGGGATGGTCTGAATTGTCTTGGACCTCCCTGGTAGCCGGCTTGACTCTGAAAGTGTTGAGGGGGTTGGTTCCCCTGTTGCCATGGCTACCGATACCCTTGGTTACTCACATAGCTGACTTCCTCAACATTCTGAAAGTCTGGAATGTCAGGGCTTGACGCGTGTGGTCGTGCACTAACCACGTTCGCTTGTTGAGGAAGTTTGTTCATTGCTATTTGCTCCACCACTTTCTGTAGAGCGCTAACCTTCGTGGACGTTTGAGCATTGCTCTCCAACAACTGCTCATGACTTTGCAATAATTTGGCCAATTTGGAGTCACCCACATCCACCTGATATAGACCAGCGGTACTGCCCCTTGTTCCACCGGTGGCCCATTCCCTAATCTCTTCGCAAAGAGATTCAACCCCACTAAGGAATTGATCTCCAGGCTTCTTTAATATATCTGCACCAAGGGAGGATAAGATCATCGTCTTGCTTTGATTGACCAATCCTTTGTAAAACAACTGAGATAGTTGCTCCTTGGTGAGGCCGTGGTGTGGACATGTGCGAAGCAACCCTTTGAATCTGTCCCAAGTCTCACAGATGTTCTCCGAGCTAGGTTGTCTGAAGTTGTAAATGTCGGCGATCATCTCCAGGGTGCAACTAGGGGGCATGAATTTGTCATAAAATTTGGTTGCCATGTCCTCCCATGTAGTGATGGTACTGGGGGTTAGACTGTGGTACCACTTGCTGGCGTTCCCCGTAAGGCTATGGGGGAAGAGAGCAAGTCTGGCGTATTGGAGGACATTATTTGTGGAGGTTAGGCTGTTTGTGTGTTGCAAGAATTTGGTTGTGGAGCAAGGCATCGTCCGGGTTTGTACCATCGAACATACCCAATTCCTTTATGCATCGTATTTGATGATATGGCTTAAGTTTTTGCCATTCATCGTATTCGTTTTGTGGAAGGAGAGGGAGGTCGATTGCGGGCTTTTGGCCTTGGTTAGAAGGCCGGTTTATGTTACGGACGGTAGGTGCTACCATTGTTGTAGGATCTGTTTCTTGTAGGGTTTGTTGTTGCCTTAAAGTTTGAAGCAGGGTTCTCTCGATCTCCGGATCAAAGTTGGCTAAATTTTCAGGAGAATTCGTTGACCGAAGAAGCATTCACTTGGATAACTTCAGGAGGAGCAAAAGAAAATATTATAATATTTAGTAAAAATAAAAGAAATAATATAATGACATAATTAGACTTATGAAAATACAAGAAGAAATAAATTTTTGGTTATGCCGGACGGCGTGCCGGGTGCGTTTTACCCGGCAGTGGACTTCCTCCGAAATGCCGGGCGTATACAAAAATCGAACATAACTTAATCAAAAGACATTGAAAGGTAAAGGATAATCAAAAATAAATGTAAGAGTAAATAAGAGATTGTAGGAGATTACTCCTAATTGTCCCTACAATTTATGACAAAAATATTGAGAGAAATTGAGCATGCCGGGTGACATGCCGGATCAAACCCGTCCGGCATAGGACTTCCTCCATTAATCGTGTGTAGCAAACCCGGCACAATACACGGCATGCAAAAATCAAAATTCAAAATAAAGAAACATAGTATAGGGACTCATATAAGAGGAAAATAATGAAAGGAGTAGACAAGAATACATTAAGATTTGTTAAACTCAACAGCGTATGAAATTTTGAAAACAATTTGAACATGCCGGACATGATGCCGGGCAAATCCTGTCCGGCATCAGACTTCCTCCGAGTTAGCCGGGTGACAGACGCCCGGCACCAAGCACGGCACATTCAAGTCTGCAAAACTAAGGGCGAAAATAAATTAGAGAATCAAAGAAATCAAAGAATCAAAGAATCAAAAAAATAAAGAATAAGGGCGTTTTACCGAATTTAGGACTTGGACTAATTCCAAGTCCCCGGCAACGGCGCCAATTTGCTAAACGAGAAATTGTTAGGAAAAACTATATACAAAAGAACAAAATAATAAACTAATCCTACAACTCTACTACGGGTAGCAAAATAAAACCCGGTCGGAGTATAGTGTAAATATATTACGACCGAGAGTATCGT
Source organism: Limonium bicolor (assembly GCA_023374045.1). NCBI lineage: Eukaryota > Viridiplantae > Streptophyta > Magnoliopsida > Caryophyllales > Plumbaginaceae > Limonium > Limonium bicolor. Next base: position 289,319,548 of record CM041780.1, on the reverse strand, counting down.
ACCCAAGGGACTTATAGAAAATTAGTCCTAATCCGGTAATAACCTATTCTAAGACAAGGGGGGAAATTGAAATGTTTTCTAATCTAAATAAAACTAACTAAACTATGTGGTAATTACAATGAAATTATTCTTGATTAATGGAGTAAAACCATCTAAGCATCAATATGAACTCGAAACATAAACACAGGCCTTCGAATTAACCAACAACTGAACACGTCGGGTGTCCTGCCGGATACCACTTGCACGGCATATTCAAACACATTGAATAGGCCGGACATTGGCCACCCGGCAGTGCATCCGGCATAGTCATAATGCTTATTCTTTCTCCAGTTTCCGAGTAGAAAACAGAAGACTCATCCCTATTAACAAATCGAGCATATATCATGCCGCGAAATGAACAAGGAAATGGGGGGGGGAAAATGGATTAATTCTCACTCTTACCACTAACCCTTAATTCATAAGAAGAGAGTAGGAAGACCATTAAGAGAGTCTAACCTATCTTACTTGGGACTTGTCTTCCACAAGTAAGAATTGCATGAAGAGAAAAAGAGATCAACCTATTCTCTTTCAATAAGAACCTTACTCTTAATAAACTTGAAATTATATTAAAGAAATCATATTGTTTACAAGAAGGAATTCATCCCTAACCAAGAACTAACAAGGAGTTCAACATCTCCATCCACACAACTACAAGAAGAGAATACAAAGGGGAAAGGGAATGGTCATAGCCTTAACCCGACAGGATCTTCTTCTTCTTCTTCGCGTGGATGGAACTGTAGAAACTTCCTTGGACACCAACAATGGAGTGGGGCGAAATTGGAGTTGTGAGTGGAGTGTATATGGGTGTTGAAGTGTGTTGAATTGTAGCCTTCCTCGGCCTATTTATAGGCCTTAATTGTGTCGATGCCGGGCGTCGTGCCGGGTCACCAGTAGCCGGCACACGTGTTAAATGCGCCCAACTATTAACGGTCGAAACTGTCAATTCCGCGCGAAACAGTGCCAATGTCGGGTAGGATATACCCGGCATCACACCCGGCAGCGGTTAGAAATCACGTGGAACACATGTGCTGTCGTTTGGTCAACCGAAGCGACTTTACACTCATGCCGGATAGAATTTACCCGGCATCGCATCCGGCAAGGCCTCTTTTCTGTTCTGTGTTCATGCCGTGCAGGATCCACCCGGCATTGAGTCCGGCTTCAATTAACTTTTGCCTAAAAAATTATTCCTTGCACAGAAAACTCATAAAAACATAAATCTGTACAAATATTATACTTTAACACATAATAAGCATAAATAACACATATATAACTTTATTTAGATAAATATAATACTAAATCTAATGCATAAAATATGATAAGTCTACGGCTTATCACGGTAGTGAACCGAGTGTCAGCTCGCGCCCAGGAAAAACTAGATGCTAAGAGCCTACGAGCCAAGGATGTTAGCCACAACAGAGACTGAGGCGCAGTAAGTTGTAAGAGAGCCTATTTTAGCCATGAATGAACCATAATTCGTAGATGTGAATGGTTACAAAACCTGTAAGTTAATTGTGGAAGATATTGCCGAATGGGCACCAATGAGAATATTGAGATAATGCTATTGATAGGGGCGGAGAACGAACCATTCCTTTTAGGGTGGGGATACCTCTCCTTGTTGTGAGGCCATGAGTGAGAATAAACCCCTTAAAACGGGCTTTCACTTATTAGAGATAGAATACTTTTGTTAGAGAATGGAAACCGTAAACCTTGAGATTGCCTTAGAACGTACCAGATACACTTGAGTAATAAGGGAGGCTGCATAGACAGACCTCATATCCAACACCCGGGATTAAGAATCAGTAATCGTCAAAGATAAACGTTGTGAGTGCACAACATGGCACATCAGGTGACCAACGCTCAGAAGAGCTTGTGACTCAATGAATGAATTTTTCAGGAACCAGTAAATTACTTGGTAAATAACATCGTAAAGGATGGAAGAATGTGAGAGAATTTAGCCTACTTACGAACCCGAGATTGAAGCAAACACCTTCATATTAAGAGATAGCAATTTTATGACATGGTACGGTAATCGCCATACACCCGGAATTGGGGAACTCCTAGTGTGTTTACAACAGGAAGGGATTGAATATAAGATAAGAAATTAAAATAAATGATTAAGTAGTTGCGCCACCAGTGGGCGACAGAGTAAAGGCTAACTACCACGGTAGCAGAGGTCATAAGGACAATACCTATATAAATGGATTAAGTCATGGTGCGCAAAAAGAGCAACCATTATGTATAAACTGTCACGTATTAACACGGAGACTGTTAGATCTATGAGCTAAGACCGATATAAGTAAGGAAATACGATGGTAGATGAACTGTGCATTGACGCCAGTAGTCTAGACCATGCGAGGTAAGATTTCACAGGAAGCACGCTCTTCATTCCTTAAGGAACTGGAAGTGCATTCCTAGTAGATCAAAATATAAGAAACAAAATAAGAGGCTCTATGGAAAGAGACCTCAGTTACTAAGAGATCGAGTCAGTACGGAATACAGGAAGGAACTAGAGCATACCATACCCAAAAACATAGTAAATGGATTTCCCTTGATTAAGTTCAAGAAGAACAATAAGTGTTATTATGGAATGATGAAAGAGGAGACCGACAACAGAATACTTCATGATTAGCAATAGCTAAACGTGTGATGGACATTACGAGTTTACTAAAACGAGTTGTGGGATGACTGCACTCCACAGGAGCTTGCAGGCCTGACAGACTCATTTATGAGTTAGTCGAGTAAGTAGTAATGTATCAGTAAGGTACCCTATGCATGTTGACGAGTAGTGTAAGGAACACGGGAAGTAGTCGACTCCGTACCATGGTCAACGACGCAAGAGCAGACAAGAGCAGCTACTACCACAAATAGTTGAAAAGAAAGAACTTAGTTGAATCAACGACACAAAGGAATCAGAGAACCCATTTCAGATAGAAAATAATTAAGAACTATGAAGTGCGAAGAGCATGGATTGTTAAGTGCAGACACAGAACATGTATTAAGACGTTAGACGAAACTGTAAAGGGCAATAAGCACTAAACTGTAATTTTAGATCAAGTCCCATCCTTAGACCAAAGGTCAGTTGGAAAGAATGATTTAGACACTTAAGAGAACACTAAGAATATGAACGTTAGATCTCCAGAGAGACTGGATAGATGAGTTATAACTCATTAAGGCCATGTATATATAAAGGTAACACGTGTCCATTGAGAGACCTTTATTCCTCGATTATAAGGAGACAGGAGAATGTAAAACACAGTGAAAGGATAAGAAAGATAAACTAAGCCCTAAGGTTATCAGAGTCGCGCAGCGGAAGCTAGCAGACCGGTACCTTAAAAGGTTGGATGTACCTGATGAACGGGAAAAGGAAGGATGTACCGCACATCTTCTAGTTGGGTAAATATACGACTTATCGACCGAATGCTTTGGAAACTTTGAGGCTAATCCCGAGCACATTAGAGAGACTAGTATATATACCAATTAGAATCCATGATACAGAGACTAAGCCATTAATACTGTTAAGACCCTCTGATCGGATCATAATGTGAGATAGATGACATGGAAGCACGAATGCCTAGTGAGAATTAGACATCTTGTACCTATGTTCAAGGATGATATAATGTTGATTACGTGGGTGTAATCCATTTTAAGGGGGGTAGAGAAAAAACCGCTTAGCGTATGTTTATGTACTGAGTACGTAAACTACGGTGTGCATAGAACAAAAGAATTTGAGAATTTGTTTTACTTAAACATGTTAAGATTAATTATGGTTATTGCGCACAAAAGATGTGAATACCATACATATTAAAGTACCTATCTTGTTAACTCCGGTGTGAGTACAAGTTAAGTGAATTAGTGAAGAGGATTAAAGAGACTTAAGGAATATATGAGATATGAGTCGATATGAAACTATGTGTGAGATAAGAATAAGATAACACTATGAGACATTATTCGATATGAGTATGAGGTAGGAAATAGTAATGCTATGTGGTATAAGATGGTGAGAATTGGTATGAAACTGATATAGAACTTAGTAGGAATTTAAGTCCTGAGGCAAGTACTAAGAGGGGAACTGAGAATGATCGATGGACTGAGTCCACACCTTGGAGATGCATTGATTACAACTAGAGTGACTAAAAGATTGAAAATTGGAAATGAGTGAATCATTTGATGTTTGAAAATGACGTGGGAGGTGGAACTAGATTTTCTAGGGATCAAGGGAAACCAAACACAAATTGGAGTGGAAGGATAGTTCAACATTGATGCTGATCACATCTGCGTCGGATGATTCCTGAAACTCCCTACAAGTGGTCACCATTAAATCATGCTAAAGATAGAGGCATTAGGATAAAATAAAATTGGAGTTGATTGTATTTTCAATTAGAGGAATTATTCCTCACTTGACCTCGTAAAAAGGATTTCCTATTTACTGAGTCTCGCCAATGAAGCCGAGGACGCATGAGCCTTTGTCTTCGGACCGGTGACATGGGGAGAACAGAGTAGATTTGTATTCTTGCTCATGAAGTCGAGGATGAATGTGCCTTTGTCTTCGGACCGGTGACATGAGAGAGTACGACAAAAGTTATATGACTGTTTTAATCTTCCAAAGGACCGCGGACCAGAGAGCGTAAGTGTCCAATAGTCGGTACCTTCGGGCTATATCATGTACATATTTCAGGCTACAAGGACATAAATTTTGAGCAAAAAACACCGTTGGGAACCATCAAAACACAAGAAAACGGCATAAGGGCAATTTAAGCAAAAATGTGCTCTAAGCTTGGAGTAACTTTGATTAGCACCAAAACATCATTCTAAGACCTTATTAACATGATAATGGACATGTTAAATCAATTACCAAAGAAAACTAAGCTCAAAAACAAGCTTAAACACAAATTGTGTTTTAAGGACTCTTAAAGCACATTTTTGAAAAATTGTCTTAGAAGAAGGTTTTGAGTGGCTAGATGCCCATGATTACACCTTAATCAACATTTTTACTAATTAATATCACATTAGGAAGCCTAAATCAATGAGAAATCAAAAATTTCACAAATTTGTGCACTAATTATGAATAGTACCCAAATAGTGCCCAAAATAAGTCAAATGACTTTCTTAAGTGGTCAATGGTCAAACAACACCTAAATATCTAAGTGGATGAGAGGGGGACGGTTTTTAAGGTGATGAGTCACCATAGGCTTCATCAAAATAAGAAAAGAAGAGAAAGTAAGTGGAAAATAACTATTTACCTTTATTAAGCAAATATCTCCTATAAGCCTCTCCTCTCTCCTCTCTTCTTCATTTCACTTCTTCCCTACCGATTTTTCTTCATCTTCCCTGCTCCAAAACCGTGAGAGCTCCAGCCATGGCACCTTCACCTTGTTTTGCTCACCAAATACTCATTTTAGCTCCAAATCAAAAAGTAAGCATAGATTTTTCTTAGTTAGATCAAGGCCTTTCTTTCCATCTTTTCAAAACTGGAAAAGATTCATTTCGATGCCAAGAGAAAACTCCATTGAAGGAGGAAAATCAAGTTTGAAGAGCCCATTTGGTTCTCCATTCATTCAAGGTAAGGAAACTTAAAGAAAAATCAACTTTCCTTCATTTTTCACCCATGTCCGATAATTAACTTCTCATGGGGTATTGTTTATGCCTTGAACTAGCTTGTTTCCAATATCTAAAGGGCTAGAGGAGGTCCTCATTGATTCATTACCAAGCCCACCTTGAAACTCCAAGGTAAATATCCATCTTTAAATACCTTAACACACATTTTAACCTAAGAATGAATTCTATCAATTTAGGCATATTTCTTAGTGCTCATTAGATTATTTGAATGTGGATTAGAACATTGGCAAGAGGATTGAAGTCCTAGGCCAAGAATCATCCAAGAAAACCTAAGGAGGAAGTTGAGAGAAAAGTTTGGAAAACAAGGTAAATAACTTACCTTAAGGTGGTTTATTGCTTTAGGGGTGGTATTTAGATAAGTACTAAATGTAGCTTAAAGCTTACATTATGTAATGGGCTGTACAACCTAGGAGAAGAATATGAAGAAGCTTGTGAACTTGTGATTAAGGAGCCAATGGGAAATAATTTAGTAAGATAAGCTTAAGGTGAATTATGAGAACACTTATATTGCTATGGGAGCATTGTTTGTGTGTATTTGCACGTTGAAAGCTTTTATATGGGAAATTCAGTGTTTAAGTTTAAGTCATTTAAGGGCCTAAGAGCCATGTCATTTAAGAGCCTTAGTGCTATGCAATTTAAGATTATTGTACTGTATTGAGTTTGTTATGAATGGGTTGATTTGGGTGAGAAATATGGTGAGAAAAGATTTGATGTGTGTGAGATGATTGAATGAGAAAAACCATGCATATGGGCATGATAACATACTAGAGGAGCTATGACAAAATTTGAGTAGAAAATAAAGTGTTTTAGTGGTTGTTTTGAATTAATATGACCTAGGATTTACTAGGAGTCATTAAAGGAAATTAGAGAGGAAATGAGTTAACAAAGGTGTTCTTGAGGATTAGAATGACCTAGAGTTATCTAGGAGGAATTAGAGGTTAGGTGGGTGTATTGAATACACCAAAATCATGGTATGGGGAATGTTGAGACTTGTGCAAAAATCTGTAGGAAATAATGCACAATACCTTGTGATGATTTAGGTATGATCTAGTTTGTGTAACCTTTATGGTATTGAGTGGATTTGAGTGATGGAGATGAAATTTGTCTAAGAAGGATTTAGCATGGTCAAGATGAATGAGAAGAGGTGTAAGGTGTTAAGAGGATGGCTAGAAAAGCTTAGGTATGTGCAAGCTTGAAAAGGATGAGTAGAAAGTGTAAGGGAAAGGAAATTGTGTGAGGAGGTGTAATAAGGCTAAGTTAGTATAACTAGGTTGGTAAACAATGAGATATGGAGTTAGAATTGAAGAGATGAGGTTAACACACTCTAAGAAGAGTTGTAAAAAGAATCGGTAAGTAGTACCACTTGAGATGAGGTTAGAAATGTGTTATAAGGAAAACAAATGCAAGAATGTTCAAGGTTCTAAGTGTAAACAAATTACAATATTTGGGTGGATGTGTAATGGAGTTGTAAGCAATGAATAGAGGGTTTAAGGTGTTTAAATGGTGTTAGAACATGTTGGGATGCATGTGGAGAAATTAGAAGAAGATTGGATAAAATTACAAGTTGGAAGTGTAAGGAATCAAGTGTTAAGTGTTAAGAATTTGAGTAAATGTTTAACAAGGTTTTTGGATGATTTAAGCGTGGATTAAGGTGCCAAAAGGATGTTAAAACATGTGGGGAAACATGTGGAATGATTAGGAAAAGATTGAGGTGAATTTGGAGTGAAATAAACACTAAAAAACAAGTTTCTGGTTTCGACCTACCTTAGGACAACCTTGGCAAGGTTGGTCGGGCCCAGAATACCCATCCAGGAAGCTTTCTGACTTTGACCTAGCTTGCGACCTACCTTGCAAGGTCGGTCGGACCTTAAAAAAAAATTTAAAATTTTAAGGATGTTAAGTGGTATTAGTGGTATGCCATTAGGAGAGTAATGATGATTAGAAAGATAAGAATACAAGGACTTAAGGTATTGAGTTAAGTAAAGGATTTAAGTGCTTAAGGTTAAGTTTATAAGAACTTAAGTGGTTTTAGATGGGGATCATTAGTGGCTAAGTAAGTTAAGTAAATTGAAAGTAATTAACAACCTTAATTGGATGAATGTTTTAGGGTTTGAGTATTTGGACTCCGGAGGAGAGTAAGCAACCGAACAACCGATGGTGTACGGTATGGTTTTCTTGTACCTGCTTGCTAACGAGGTGTCCCTCGGCTTGTGTGCTATTTGTTTATGTGCTGACTAAACAAGATAAAACATGCAACCGGAATATTATGTTTGTTGTGTGATTGTGATGCACTAACACAACTTACCGTGAGAACTTACTAACAATGTTTAGTAAAGAATTGTGTGAGAATAAGGAATACTCCCAAATATTGTTTTCTTAGTAACCGAAAGAGGCTAACTAACAAACATTGACTTGAGACTTCTACTAATTAGAACTTGGGGGGAGTGAGGAATCCGGAATGGTACCGGCACATGTATTGGGGGAGGTCAGTATTCTTATCAGATCCTGACTTCCAAATATGACTTGTCTTCGGACTCGTCGCCTAGAGTCGACATATAGACTCGACCTCCTCGGACTTCTTGTTTTATGAGGGAGGCATACTGAGATGGTGTGGTGGGATCTACCTAAATACCAACTAATTCTAACAAATATTGTTTATGTAAACCACTGGAGCTGATAACTCATTAGTTAGGGTTTCTTTGACCCGACAAGATAAACAATGAATTAAGGAACAACCATTCTAATTAAAGAACGGTTGCCTTAATTGAGATAAGATTTGAGATAAAGTACAACCAATTCTAATTAAAGAACGGTTTGTACATTGAGACTGAGATAAGAATTGAGATTGAGGTAAGATAAGAATGGACTGAGATTAAGAGATATCATAATCTTAAGAGTTAAAAGACTAACTCACTTACTAAGGGAACGCTTTTAAGCCGTTCATTGTGTTTGAACTTTGATTGTTCATGTGTGGCTTGTTGTTTATTGCACTTCTCATTTATGTTGTGTATCTAATCAATCTCCATGCTATCGATATCAGTCGTCGTAGCTCCGTTAGCTTGGGGGCTATAAGAGAATCGTACCAGCAAAGGTGCTGACCCCCTCGGGGTCTGTTGTTTACATTTTGCAGGTAAGCGCCCTATGAAGACTTATCATGAGAGTAGGGGTGGTTAGACTTAGGATGGGTTTTATATTTTGAGCACGGGATGCGCATGTGCACCCGTCTGTTAATAGTTGAACTTGTGGAGATTATGTTGATACTTGAGATACTAGCAAACTCGGTTGGTGTGTATTTTGGATTTATGGTGTTAAGTGTTTAAGTTCGGTATATTCTGTTAGTTCAGACCGTGGCAAGGTCCTGGTGTTAGATAAATTCCGCTGCGATGTTTACGTTCATGTTGTTAAGTTTGCGATAACCACAATTGGATTGAGTCGGGGTGTTACAAAAACCCACTGTCCGTGGGTGGTCCGTGACCTCGGACGCATGGTCCGGGACCACTGTAACACCCCATCCAACATTAACACACTTACAATAAACTGCAGCGGAAAAACAACCTCATCACATTACTTAACTCGTTGGTGTTACACGCCGTTAGCCACCCACGTGACTAACAAGGCTAATACATACACATTGTACCGGTCTGATGGGCTAAATTCCCGAGCGACTACACATTACTATCCCTTTCCATTAACACAACAACAACATACACCTTCCAACTATACCGAGTATTTATAACTAATGCCGATAACAATTTCGGTCTTACTACACCTACTGTATATATACAACATAAACGATTACCCATGTACAATGACTACCCCGTCCTACTCTCGAACGGCTTCCAGCTCCTTGTACCTGAAATAGGAAAAGAAGAGAAAGGGTGGCCCCCAAGGGGCTCAGCACCTTTGCTGATATGGTAATCCCGCAGCCCACATGCTACCGGGCCACGCACAACTAATTGTCGTCTTAGCATGCGGTTGATTATTTTTAAATCATGCATGCAACTGTAAACACACAACACATAATCATTTCGCCTCAACGGGCTCAACAAACGGATAATATATCCTTACTTAATAAGTCACTCATGGTATTCATTATCCCTAGAGTGTTCCTCCTCTAATGGAGCTACTTCCTTAATAGACGACACTTACCCTTAAATCGGGTTATCCTTAAACGCCTCTTTTCTCAAACTGGGATTCATATCCATGATCCACATACTCCACATTATACAACATATAACATACACTACATAACAACACATAACAACACTTTGCACGTTTCCACGTGCACAACATAACACCGCAATAGATATTGCATCACAACAAAATACATAACATAACGGGAATGGTTCTCTTAGGAACCGACCCAAACATGGTTAATTCACTGGTGAGCCTAGAGAATGGTATCACTCTCATGGTAAGCTCGTTATACAATAACAACAACACTCATTACCGTCCTAATAGTCGGACGAGTAACTTAAGTTAAGATGGTTCGGGTTTGGAGGCCCGAACACATCACACAAACACATGTTCCCCCTAAACCGATCATAAATCAGAATAGCTAAGCTTTGGAGTGAGCTATGGGAGATCATAACCCGTGAGGGAAACAACCATAACAAAGAGAAGGGTAAGGCTAAGAAGGATACCCTCTCCCAAACAACGCGCGACCGGCCAAACCGGATTCCTCACTACTGTTAGTACATACTTACTTTTAGATATTAGTTAGAACCCCACTATGGAGTCTATCATAACTACACTCATACAGTATTAGAACTGGGTTAAACATACAAGGGAGATCCCTACATTCACTTACACAACATCACATAATCAACTCACGCATAGTCGTGGTTAGAACGCCCCATGGTTCGGGTCGTTTAATCCGAATACCGAACTCTCATGTGATCCTAGACTCAGTTAACTAAGGTTAACACTGCCGAGGTTAAATGGTATCGGAGTTGAACACGCCACATATATGAATTACTGTAAACTCATTACATGTTTTATCTTACAACGTGGCAAACATACAGAAAACACATTGGCATACAAGCCGGTGTAATCCGGTAGGACACAGGTTGCAAGAAAACCATACCTGTCACCGGAGTCCACTTTACCACGTCCACTTATGTTCCTCGAGCAATTCTCGAACAACTGGCAACATTACATGTACTTCTATTAACATCGGGGTAACATGATTGTTTAAAGTCTAATGCTTATAACTTTTCCCCGTTAACTTAGTTACATAACTTCACTTTTTAACTTGTTTTACTTTCACATTGTATTACAACTTTTCACCCACTTAATTGTCATTAAAACTCACCTAACATGTCCTTAACAACCTCATAACATCATTAACCATCAATCCCCATCATTACACATCATTTCCATACCTTAAACATCGCTTTTTGGTCCATACAGCGCCTTGTCCGAACTTGTGTCCGGACTTCCCAAGTTCGGACACCGTTCGAGACTCTATGGGTGCAAACTGGTGAATGTCCGAACTTGCGTCCGGACTTCCCAAGTTCGGACGCTGTTCGAGGCCAAACCGGAGAAATAAATAGGTGTGTCCGAACTTCCCATGTTCGGACGGTAGTTCGGATGCCGTTCGAAGATCAGAATATTCACGCGCACACAGGCACGTCCGAACGTCCACATTCAGACGGTAGTTCGGACAGCCAAGAACTTCACTTTCCAAGTTTTGTTTCATCTATTCTCTTCATCCATTGACTACCCAAGCTTCATACATGAACTTAGGCATATTCTAATACTAGAATATCACTTTGATTCACCTTAAAACATTGTCCAACTTGTTACTCAATCTTCTTATCAAATCTCTTAACACTTGTAACATTTCCTTTTGGTTTTCCAAGTGGTGTTTCACCTTAAATGACCACTACACTAAAATGCTTCCTCACCTTCATAACATCATCTCCCAAGCATCTCCTCTTAGTAACTAAATCTCCTTTTCACAACTTCTTAAAATTCCTTACTCAAAACCCTTGCCTAAACATCATTCTCTCCATACTCATCAATATTACCTAAACCTTAAACAATTTCTCCAAGACTTTAATACATCCTAAAACACTCATTGAATTCCTAGAACTTCCAAGACAATACCAAAGTCCTTGTAGCACTTTAGAACACCTTAAAAACATGTTTTCTTCCTTAGTAAAACATTTATCCTTTCCTAACATATCCTAGTTCACCAAAGTTCATTTAAGCACTTACAACTCCTTATACATTATACAAATTTTGACATGGGTTCTCTTAGCACATCATCATTCCAAAACTCATGGTTTTTCACCACTTAAATTCACGAACACCTAAATCCATCAAAACACCATCACACACATAACTTCACCAAGTTTACACTACATCACAATATAGTGCATAAACTTAATTGCTTGGCACTTAGGCCCTTAAATAACATGGCTCTTAGGCCCTTAAATTGCATAAACCTTAAACACTGAATTTCCCACATAAATAATGCCTATGACCTGCAAATACACCCAACAATACATATGTTTTTTTACTAGTCTCCTTGAGAACACTTTACTAAGTCATTCACCATTTGCTCTTTAGGTAGTTTTAACAAGCATTATAAGCTCATTTCTCCTAAGGCATTAAACCACATTAGGTTAGTATATTTACCTCTTTTCCTCACAAACTTCTTTCTTGTTTCCTTGTATAAAAATCGGCTAAGATTAGTTGCTTGTCAACTTCTAAACATTACACAAACAATGTGATGAGTATTCAAGCTCCAAGCTTAATCTCATTGTAAACCCTAGGTTTTACATTGTTCAAAGAGCATTAAGATAGTTGTTTTACCTTGGTCTTTGAAGGGAATTGAAATATCTACCAAGAGAGGACTCCACCAAGTCCTTGAAAGATTCAAATGGAGCTAGAACAAAGCAACACAATGAGCACCATTAATGGTGATTTTCGGTCAAGGTAAAAACATGGAGGAAACTTCATTTTTCTTTGAGTTTCCTTACCTTGAAGCAAAGGAGAGTAATAATATGTAGAAACACAAGCTCAAGCTCCATCAATGGTGATTCTCCATGGCACCAAAATTGAGTTCTTGAAGATTTGAAAAGGTAGAAGTGTAGAGCTTGACCTAACTAAGACAAATATGGTCTTAGAATTTGATTTGGAGCATGGAGTTGGATTTGGCAAGGAAATGAAGATGGAGAAGAGAGGTTGATATAGAAAATCGTAAATGGAGGGGAGGAAGGGAGCTTGAAGACGTGTGAAATGAGAAGGGAATGAAAGAATGAAGATGAGTTCTACTTTTGGAAGATATTTAAGTTAAAGCAAAATAGTACTTACTTTATAGGCTTTACTTTACTTATTTGATTTCTTTTACATGTTGGTGACTCACACCATGAAAAACCGGCCCCCATATACTTAGAAGGGTATAATAGTCTTTGTTGACCAACTTAATTACTTATAACAACATATGTTACAAACTAGCTTATAAAAGTTACTATTCATAAAAACAAGGCACATAGAAGTGAAATTTTTGATTTCCCATTGATATAGACTTCCAAATGTGATACTATATAGTACACATGTTAATTAAAGAGTAATGATGGACATCTAGCCATATAAAATTTACAAGACAATTTTTCAAAAACGTGCTTTAAGACTCCTTAAAGCACATTTTGTGTTTTAACTTGTTTTCAAGCTTGGTTTTCTTTGGTAATTGATTTAATATGTTCATTAACATATTTATAAGGTATAGATATGACCTTTAGGTCTTATACAAATTTATCCCAAGCTTAGAGCACATTTTTGCTCATATTGCCTTTAAGGTATTTTCTTGTGTTTTATTTGGTGTTTAACTGTCTACCAAAGTTTCCTAAGGACTTAATAGCCTTATTAAATCACAATGAATATTATTTAGTTTGGTCTTGGTAGGCTCTTTGGGTCCTAACCAAGTTCACTCATAGCTTAGAGCATGTTTTTGCTCAAGCCGTATCTTAGTGCTTTATTGCATTTACTATAGTTTAAATTGTTCACTGATGTCTCTAAGGCACTTTTAGCCTTTACATACCATAGTTTAGTATTTTAAACCACATATCAAGGTTTGGGGTATTTCAATCTACCCCCCTTAAAAGAACTTCGTCCTCGAAGTTTACACTTCCCTCACATCTTGGATTAGAATACGGGGATTACTTATAGAGATAAAACTTCCATAACCAAATACACTTTACATCACAACCCGTACTTAACGGTCCGGGCAACACATTCACTTCCATACATAACATAACATATTCACATGATAACCTCGGGCTCAATGGTCCGGGTATCTTAACAACACTACACATACATAACAACCCCTTTGACTCACTGGTCTTGGGTAACATAAACAACATTTAGACACATAGGTCTATGTAACACAAACAATTTAGACTCATAGGTCTTGATAGCATACACTTTAGGAGATCAAAGTCAAAATAACATTTACACATACCAACAACATGTCATAGCATGTATTGCAATAAAAATATCTTTGGTATACACTGTGATCCCGCAGAACCCGGTCGCGATGGACACCTTCCGTCCCCGTGTCCTTGGGAGATCAAAACAATCACTTAACTTTAAAATTTCCTTGTGAGGTTAAGTAAGAGAACTTTAATTATGTAAAGTATCTATCAACGTCTTATAAATACCAACTGAAAATCCTTTTGAAAACACACACAACTCCAAGTCCAACTTAAGCTCTTTGCTTCTTTTATTAGCGTGGTTATTTGTGACCACTTATAGGGAGTTTCAAGACTCATCCAACCCTGATGTGATCAGCATCAGTGTTGAACTATCCCTCCACTCCAATTTGTGTTCGGCTTCCCTTGATCACATGCAAATCAAGTTCCACTTCTCACTTCATTTTCAAGCATCAAATAAATCACTCATTTCCAATTTTCTATCTTTTAAATCATTCTAATCATGATCATAACATCTCCAAAGGATAGAACTCCGTCTATCAGTTACCTCCATTCACTTTAATCCTGTTGCCTAGGGAATCTTATTCTCACTAGGTTCTATGTCGGTATATGCAGCCCTTTCTTGAATCACTATATAGTATATAATACACATATATTTTATCAAAATACAACACACAATTTCACATTTATACACTGTCGGGGTTTGTTCCCCCGGGAGTTCTCTACTCCCACACTTGTACTATCACTCACAACTGTTAATAAATCAACACATATCACATGGTATTCGCATCTTCTGTGCGCAATTACCACAATTAAACATGATGAATGTGTATGTTACGTAACACACACACCAATCATCAAAACAATAATTTTGTGCTATGCACAATATAAGTCACATACACTACGTACACTTGTACGGTAATATACACTAAGTGGTTTTGCGCTCTACCCCCCTTAAAAGGGATTACGCCCACGTAATCAATCACTAAACATTGGCTTAAATGTTCTGCCGTCGTGAAGTGTTTTAACTTCCAGGCCTATTACACAATGGATTCTGATTAGAGGATCTTAACCAATTGGCGGTTTAGTTCCTAAACCAAGAATTCTCATTGGAGTTTTGTTTAAACTCTTAGTTGGTTTCGATTCTGGCCTGTTAGGCTTCTAGGCGTTAATAATTAGCCATTCAATCATGTTCACCATGTACATTCAACACTTGAATCACTGGCTCACTAGTTTCTGCTGCGAAACTCTAATAACTGTAGAGTTTAATTGCTCCATTTGTTATTCTTACTGTATTGTACATCCCCAATTGTGACCTTCATCTTGGTAAATGGTTTCTCAACCGACGCGTGGTATCTCTTACCGTTAGCGAATTCGGTGAGTTATAAACTTTCTATCCACTTCCATAACAATTTACTGTGTATACAGCTATGTATCTCACAATGATTGACTTGTTTCCTTCCGACTTACTGTCGGTTGAGATTGAGCTACTACCTAGTGTGTAGTGCTCTCTCAGCTATTTACAACATTTGGGGTATATTCCATACCAATATGGCAGTTAGTGCTACTGTAGTCACTTACTGTTAATCATGTCACATTGGTTTTGTACAAGTACTTTTATTGTGCGGCCTTATATTTCCTATGCATCGGCCATTATAACATTATTGCTCCCATTAACATGTTTCCAATTCCTAGCTATCCCACTCGATCATTACTGCGCAAGTGCAATACCAAAACACTCAGTCATACAGAGTGCAGAGGCGTAACTCTTGACAGTAAATCCCTTATGTGATTCACCATGGAATTCACACTGAGTTTCCTTATCACATAGTACCGACCATTGGCTTATTGCCCAGTCTGTGTATCATCACTTGCTTGTCCATTGAGTTTACCCCCTAACTGGTCTTATCCGCCACACCTTATACAACGGTCGCTATTGTGCACCGTGCTTATTGTATATCACTAACTTACATGGTATTTACTGTCACATTAACTTCCACACATTTCTTAATCATTCGTATTATGGTTCATCATCATTTGGATGATGACTACTGAATGCTCTTTGAGCATCGATCATTCGAGTCACAAGCCGACATTATTCAGCTCGGTGTTCACTTTATACACACGTACTACTAAGCTAACTCTCTTTCAATAACAATCATGGTCAATCCTTAACATATTTCTTGGGCTGTGATACACATAACTACCGCTCTTGCGGTCCACAATATCGAGAGGTATCCCCACTCTTAATGCAGTGGTTCGTTTACCACTCTATTTACTCATATAACATAAACTTTTGCAGTCAATCTAACTTCATAACACTTTTATTTGGGCTTATAAGCCTTACTGTTTTAGCTGCGCTCATTGTAGGCTGTCCACACATATGTTCTCTGTACAACATTACATGGTTGGGATATTACATTGGGCTCCATGACAAGTCGTTGCCATCACGTTTCCTTTTAACGGGATGCCCTTAGGATTGCTAGTCCGTCTCCTGACAACTTATGTCTAACACTGGTGTTAGTTTCAACCCTCGTGTTTCTGTCACGTCATTTCGTGCAATAATTATTGATGCGAACACCCTTTAAGGATTGCTCCTGGGTGTTGCTAAGTTATGCCATTACATTTGGCTCACACTTATTGGTATATTTAGTTAGCCACGCCGTTTTGCGTTCTTAGCTGGCTTATCATCTCCTTCTGTGAAGATTAGCATTTCCTAGTAGTGTAGGTACTCATTCTGGGAGTTTCATCCCGTTCATTGCACATTAATGTGTCCACATCAGGCATCTGCCTTGCCATGCACAGGCTGGGTCACCGTTCCAGCTAACACGCTTATCCTTGAGGATCCTTAAGACGTATAAGATGTCTTTACATTACAGTTAGTGCACTTTGCACCTCCTGACTCTTAAACATTTCCTTGAAATGAATTCACTAATCCTTTTAATCTCGTTAACTTGATTAGGTTCTCTTGTTTCAACCATTCCTGGTAATCCTTAGTTCTTGTTTGACTTATACTGCTGACCGTAGTACGGAGTCGACTACTTCCCGTGTTTCGGACTCTACTCGTATACATATGTGGGGTACCATACTGATACATTGCTACTTACCCAACTAACCCATAAGTAGGTCTGTCAGGCCCACAAGCTCCTATCGGAGTGCGGTCGTCCCACAATTTAGTTGGTACACTCGTAGTGTCCGTCACACGCCTAGGTGAAGTATTCTGTTGTCAACTCCCTTATATTGTCCCGTGACAATACTTATTCCTTGCTTCCCGAACTTAATCGAGGGAAAGTTTACCCATGGTTGTATCCTCGTCAACTGTCCTTGTTTTACTGGCTTGGTTTAAAAGAGGTTAAAGAGAGTGTTGGTTTGAAAGAAAATCTGGTTTTGAAGGAAAAAGGGTTTGGAATACATTTGAGTTTAAAAGAAATTTCATGGTTTCACAACATCTTCTTACCTTAACCATGTCTAGCTCCTGCTGACTGGTGTACTTACAATTACAGAGGTTAGGCTAACAGGCCTTCCACTGTTATGACGATCACACTTAACTTCATGGTACTTTACCAAGACTTGTAGTGGTTATAAATTTCCACGAACAACAGCCCTGTTATAGCCGCATTGCCATGGCAAGTGCGCCTGCTAACTGGTTAGGTTCAATACATACCGGTTGTGGTATTGGTTCTTACCCGCCACTATCATCGTGGCCTTGTTGGCCCTCACGACCTTATGTCTTGATAATAACTCCCCTAGGTGACTTCTTACTGTCTTCACATGATGATCATCAACTAGGGTGTTTCCCATTCTGGGAGACCCCCTTTTCTTTTGTATTGTTTCCTCTTCGTAGCCCGTTCCACGTATTTGTCGTGGTTACTGAGACTTGGCTCTTGTTTGGGCACTACGTTGTAGTTCCCTTGTCGGTTGGTATACCGTTGGTGTATTATTTATCAACTGTGGTCCCGTAGACACTCGTCTCGGGTTTCACTAATCCACTTCTTGCCTGTTGCACGGTCGGTGCGTTGCAAGCTGGTTATCCTCGACTGCTCGGCATGTCGACCCAGGTTGCCGGAAATTCTAATCTTCTATACACTGATTCTTCATTCTTTGTTATGAAATGCGGTTAGCATTGTTCAGATGCGCACCGTCTCCGGGATTCCCAGTTCTCGGGATCTACCGTATGACAGGTTCTCCGTACCTTTAGAGGTGTTTAATAACAGCCAGATCGGGCATTCCCGAGTAAGAGTGGACTTCCATCTCTCTGGCGTTGTTTCCCAAGTTATATAACAGGGATTGTGGAGGGCGGGAAGGATATAGTAGGTTTCCAGTATTCACTGGTAGTTCCTTACTAGCGTATCTCTCACGCTATCACTCACCCTTACCCAAAGTACTAAAATTCTAACTCGGTACTTCCTAAGCTCGGTAATTCAGTCATCAGAGCGATACTTCGCTCTGATACCACTTTTTGTAACACCCCATCCAACATTAACACACTTACAATAAACTGCAGCGGAAAAAACAACCTCATCACATTACTAACGTTGGTGTTACACGCCGTTAGCCACCCACGTGACTAACAAGGCTAATACATACACATTGTACCGGTCTGATGGGCTAAATTCCGAGCGACTACACATTACTATACCTTTCCATTAACACAACAACAACATACACCTTCCAACTATACCGAGTATTTATAACTAATGCCGATAACAATTTCGGTCTTCTACACCTACTGTATATATACAACATAAACGATTACCCATGTACAATGACTACCCCGTCCTACTCTCGAACGGCTTCCAGCTCCCTTGTACCTGAAATAGGAAAAGAAGGAAAGGGTGGCCCCCCAAGGGGCTCAGCACCTTTGCTGGTATGGTAATCCCGCAGCCCACATGCTACCGGGCCACGCACAACTAATTGTCGTCTTAGCATGCGGTTGATTATTTTAAATCATGCATGCAACTGTAAACACAACAACATAATCATTTCGCCTCTCAACGGGCTCAACAAACGGAAATAATCCTTACTTAATAAGTCACTCATGGTATTCATTATCCCTAGAGTGTTCCTCCTCTAATGGAGCTACTTCCTTAATAGACGACACTTACCTTAAATCGGGTTATCCTTAAACGCCTCTTTTCTCAACTGGGATTCATATCCATGATCCACATACTCCACATTAACAACATATAACATACACTACATAACAACACATAACAACACTTGCACGTTTCCACGTGCACAACATAACACCGCAATAGATATTGCATCACAACTACATAACATAACGGGAATGGTTCTCTTAGGAACCGACCCAAACATGGTTAATTCACTGGTGAGCCTAGAATGGTATCACTCTCATGGTAAGCTCGTTATACAATACAACAACACTCATTACCGTCCAATAGTCGGACGAGTAACTTAAGTAAGATGGTTCGGGTTTGGAGGCCCGAACACATCACACAAACACATGTTCCCCCTAAACCGATCATAAGTCAGAATAGCTAAGCTTTGGTGAGTGAGCTATGGGAGATCATAACCGTGAGGGAAACAACCATAACAAAGAGAAGGGTAAGGCTAAGAAGATACCCTCTCCCAAACAACGCGCGACCGGCCAAACCGGATTCCTCACTATTGTTAGTACATACTTACTTTTAGATATTAGTTAGAACCCCACTATGGAGTCTATCATAACTACACTCATACAGTATTAGAACTAGGTTAAACATACAAGGGAGATCCCTACATTCACTTACACAACATCACATAATCAACTCACGCATAGCCGTGGTTAGAACGCCCCATGGTTCAGGTCGTTTAATCCGAATACCGAACTCTCATGTGATCCTAGACTCAGTTAACTAAGGTTAACACTGCCGAGGTTAAATGGTATCGGAGTTGAACACGCCACATATATGAATTACTGTAAACTCATTACATGTTTTATCTTACAACGTGGCAAACATACAGAAAACACATTGGCATACAAGCCGGTGTAATCCGGTAGGACACAGGTTGCAAGAAAACCATACCTGTCACCGGAGTCCACTTTACCACGTCCACTTATGTTCCTCGAGCAATTCTCGAACAACTGGCAACATTACATGTACTTCTATTAACATCGGGGTAACATGATTGTTTAAAGTCTAATGCTTATAACTTTTCCCCGTTAACTTAGTTACATAACTTCACTTTTTAACTTGTTTTACTTTCACATTGTATTACAACTTTTCACCCACTTAATTGTCATTAAAACTCACCTAACATGTCCTTAACAACCTCATAACATCATTAACCATCAATCCCCATCATTACACATCATTTCCATACCTTAAACATCGCTTTTTGGTCCATACAGCGCCTTGTCCGAACTTGTGTCCGGACTTCCCAAGTTCGGACACCGTTCGAGACTCTATGGGTGCAAACTGGTGAATGTCCGAACTTGCGTCCGGACTTCCCAAGTTCGGACGCTGTTCGAGGCCAAACCGGAGAAATAAATAGGTGTGTCCGAACTTCCCATGTTCGGACGGTAGTTCGGATGCCGTTCGAAGATCAGAATATTCACGCGCACACAGGCACGTCCGAACGTCCACATTCGGACGGTAGTTCGGACAGCCAAGAACTTCACTTTCCAAGTTTTGTTTCATCTATTCTCTTCATCCATTGACTACCCAAGCTTCATACATGAACTTAGGCATATTCTAATACTAGAATATCACTTTGATTCACCTTAAAACATTGTCCAACTTGTTACTCAATCTTCTTATCAAATCTCTTAACACTTGTAACATTTCCTTTTGGTTTTCCAAGTGGTGTTTCACCTTAAATGACCACTACACTAAAATGCTTCCTCACCTTCATAACATCATCTCCAAGCATCTCCTCTTAGTAACTAAATCTCCTTTTCACAACTTCTTAAAATTCCTTACTCAAAACCCTTGCCTAAACATCATTCTCTCCATACTCATCAATATTACCTAAACCTTAAACAATTTCTCCAAGACTTTAATACATCCTAAAACACTCATTGAATTCCTAGAACTTCCAAGACAATACCAAAGTCCTTGTAGCACTTTAGAACACCTTAAAAACATGTTTTCTTCCTTAGTAAAACATTTATCCTTTCCTAACATATCCTAGTTCACCAAAGTTCATTTAAGCACTTACAACTCCTTATACATTATACAAATTTTGACATGGGTTCTCTTAGCACATCATCATTCCAAAACTCATGGTTTTCACCACTAACATTCAAGAACACCTAAATCCATCAAAACACCATCACACACATAACTTCACCAAGTTTACACTACATCACAATATAGTGCATAAACTTAATTGCTTGGCACTTAGGCCCTTAAATAACATGGCTCTTAGGCCCTTAAATTGCATAAACCTTAAACACTGAATTTCCCACATAAATAATGCCTTTGACCTGCAAATACACCCAACAATACATATGTTTTTTTACTAGTCTCCTTGAGAACACTTTACTAAGTCATTCACCATTTGCTCTTTAGGTAGTTTTAACAAGCATTATAAGCTCATTTCTCCTAAGGCATTAAACCACATTAGGTTAGTATATTTACCTCTTTTCCTCACAAACTTCTTTCTTGTTTCCTTGTATAAAAATCGGCTAAGCTTAGTTGCTTGTCAACTTCTAAACATTACACAAACAATGTGATGAGTATTCAAGCTCCAAGCTTAATCTCATTGTAAACCCTAGGTTTTACATTGTTCAAAGAGCATTAAGATAGTTGTTTTACCTTGGTCTTTGAAGGGAATTGGAATATCTACCAAGAGAGTACTCCACCAAGTCCTTGAAAGATTCAAATGGAGCTAGAACAAAGCAACACAATGAGCACCATTAATGGTGATTTTCGGTCAAGGTAAAAACATGGAGGAAACTTCATTTTTCTTTGAGTTTCCTTACCTTGAAGCAAAGGAGAGTAATAATATGTAGAAACACAAGCTCAAGCTCCATCAATGGTGATTCTCCATGGCACCAAAATTGAGTTCTTGAAGATTTGAAAAGGTAGAAGTGTAGAGCTTGACCTAACTAAGACAAATATGGTCTTAGAATTTGATTTGGAGCATGGAGTTGGATTTGGCAAGGTAATGAAGATGGAGAAGAGAGGTTGATATAGAAAATCGTAAATGGAGGGGAGGAAGGGAGCTTGAAGACGTGTGAAATGAGAAGGGAATGAAAGAATGAAGATGAGTTCTACTTTTGGAAGATATTTAAGTTAAAGCAAAATAGTACTTTACTTTATAGGCGAACAGAGGTGAGAGCAACCCTAACTTTCCTTTTCGATTGTGTTTATTTAATTGTTAATTTGTTGTTAAAATTGATAGATTGTTGTCACATTGTGATTGTGGATGATGATATTTATTGTGTGTGTGAAATCATTGCAAGATTTGGTTGTTAAACTATTAAATTTATGTATGCACACAAGGTGTTCGATGAAATGTCCAAGTGAATTTTTGTGCTGTTTTTGGCCCTTCTTTTAAATGGGTGCGAAAAGAAAGTAGCAAACGCAGAGTAAAGTAGTGTAGTTTCTAAACGTATGAATGAGTGTTGTAATATGTGCAATAAATATAAGTATAGTGATTGCGAGTAAAAGATATGTTGTTAATTAAGATGAGCATTAAGTATGAGTAGTTTGTTTCTTATATATTTAAAAGTATTGCGTGTGTGGAGAATTAAAGAAAGTGTTATGAAATGTATATGTACAGTGCAATGACGATATGTGGAGAATTAAAGAAACTTTTTATCTGGTTGTGTCATAGTATAAAATATTATTGTGTTATTTGTGTATATGACGATAAGTGAAATACAAAGATAAAAAGTTAGTTATTAGTTGTCTGTAATAGTAGGTGAAGTGAAGAATGCGTGTGTGTATGTGTTGAAAGTAGTAGCTTGTGTGAGCAAGTGAATATGAAAGTTGTAAACGCAAAGTAAAAATAATCAAATTTTGTAGTGAGTTTAGAAGAAAGAAATAGTAAAGAAGAAAGAGTGTATAAAGTAATGAGTGAGCAGAATGATGATTATAGTAGATAAAAGTAGTAAAAAAGTGTAGAAATGATAAGTAGAAAAAGTGCTAGTAAAAAAGAGTGGAAGACCCTGAAGTAGTGTAAGAAGTTAAATGCGTAGTAAAAGTGTTAGCGTAGTAATAGACAAGTGTGTAGGGGGTGAAAATTTCGTATGTATGCGTTAAGTTGATTTCTGTGAAGTGTTAAGTGGTAAACAATTATATGTGCAGCACTTGAAAGATGTAATGTAAGTGTAGAACGTTTCGTAGTGTATAATTGAATAAGAGCGTGAACAAGCAGTCATAGTATAGAAAAATATTGTAGTAGGTGAGGTATTAGCCGTTTTAGTAGCGGTTTGAAGTAGAGGTGTGAGAATGTATTTATATATATATGAGTATTGTATAGTCGTTAAGTTCAATATAAAATTATTCTAATTGATCTGAATGTTGTTCAATCTTTATGCGTTGCCTCTGTAGAGATTGGCGTTGCTACACAAGTCTCGCACGCCCGATTGAGAAGAGGGGCTGAAAACAATTCATTTATGAACCGGTATTTTTTTTTTAATTTAACTCTTCATTCTCTTCACTCACTGTAATATAATCTAACTTATCATTTTTCTCTTTTGTGTCTCTACATATAAATACTTAAGGAGCTTCTTTACCATTTGATGGTAGATTGAAAGCGGAGCGGAGAGCAATTCATTTTCGAACCGGTAATATAATCTAACTTATCATTTTTCTCTTTTGTACTTTGTATTTGATTTCCACAAATTATTGGAATTTCGTTTGATGAATGAATTTGGTATATATTAGTTTGGTTTATGATTGAAATTTGTGTTGTTGAATAATTGGTGAATGCTTAATAATAGGCATAGTTGTGTCTTTATTTTACTTTGTATTTGATTTCCACAAATTATTAAAATTTGGTTTGATGGACAAAGTTGGTATTAGTTTGATTTGTGATGGAAATTTGTGTTGATGAATGGTTGGTGAATGCTTAATAATAAGCATGGGATAGGTAAAATTATGCAAAAGTCATGCCGTTTTTTTTTAAATCTCTTCGTAATTAATATTGTTTGATGTATGTGTATATGTCTAACAATATCTAATTTTTTTTATCAGGTCCGTGAATCACCTCTCTTGTTTCCCGCCTTCTTCCATTACTGTTCCTCTTTCCTCCTCTGTGCACAAGTAAGTAACTAAACCTTATTTTTTGTTTAATAAATGCAATTATGTATTTAAATATAAGTGCTAGTACATAATTTAGCTTCATTCCCTATTTGTTGATGCATTTCTTTTTTTTAATTTTTTGTTGCTCCCTTGCAGAGACATATCAGAAGTGGTATTGCTGCATCTCTCGCACAGAAGCCTACCTCTCAGGCACCAGTCTCCCCTGTCCATAAATCCTTAAAAAACAAGTACGTATTCTAACTCTCGATTCTTTGTTAATCTGTAAACCGGTTTGAACTTATACAGTGGAGAATTGAAAGCGTTGATTTGATGATCTGAATTTGCAATTGGTTTCAGTTAGCTAGTAAAGAATTGATTTATTTTAATTGTTGGTTGCTGCCATTGTTGGAATGTTTGTGGTTGTGATGACTTTGGTGAGTGCTGAATAATAAGCACGGAATGTGTACAATTATGCAAAGGTCATGCCAAATTTTTGTAGAAAAAGTATTCGTAATATTGTTTTAAACACCGGTTTCTGTTGTAGAAGTGCAACAATTTCTTAAATTTAAAATGGTAGTTTATTTTGTGTTTGCAACCTTAGAGTTAGGCTAGACTAATTGACAATCATCCCAGTCATGCTCCATTAGGAAAAAACATGTGCAACTTAATACATGCCATATTCTACAAAGGATCTAACTCACACCTGTGGTCTGTTGCACATGTAGTATGGAGCGTGACTGGATGTATGGTGATAGAGGCGAACATTTTGACAAAATGCTGAAAGAGTTTTGTAAAGCTGCAGTGCAACACAAGGACAGGACAAAGGCGGAGAAAATTCCATGTCCTTGTGTTGATTGTGGTGTGGTTAGACATTATTCAAGCATCAACCTCGTACAACTCCATGTGAAGACCCGTGGTTTCATGCCACATTATACAAAATGGATTTTTCATGGAGAACGTGTTGAAGATAATGCTTCATCTTCCTACAGTCATGATCGGTGTAACTCAAGAACCGAGCAGACATTCGATACTACTAACGAGTCAGAACTCCCAAGCGCTTCCGGAGTCAATGTTGACAGTGAGTCGACTTATCATGATGAACAAATTGACGAGATGCTTGGTAACGTTGAGGATAACTTTGTCGACCGGCCGGATGAGTATCAAAGGTTGTTGGACACATCCAAAACGGCGTTGTATCCTACTTGCACTAAGTACACGAAATTGACAGCTATATTGAATTTGTTCAACCTGAAGGGAAGATATGGATTGAGTGACAAAGGTTTCACGGCATTCCTCGAGCTGATTCATGATATGCTACCGGATGAGAACGGTCTCCCTACGACCACGTATGAGGCAAAGAAATGGGTGTGTCCAATGGGAGTAGAGTACAAAAAAATTCACGCGTGTCCAAACAACTGTGTGTTGTACAGGGGTGAATACGAACATCTGGACAATTGCCCGAAATGTTCGTTGTCCCGGTATAAGCATAAAGATGGTGAGTACTCCTCCGTTCAGAAAAAAAGCCCTCCAGCAAAACTTGTTTGGTATTTGCCGATTATACCCAGATTCAAACGGTTGTTTGCGAATCCGAAAGATGCAAAGAACTTACGATGGCATGCGGAGGGTAGAAAGAGTGATGAGAAACTAAGACATCCAGCAGATGGGCCTCAGTGGAGAAACATCAATAGACGGTTCAAAGAACATTTCGGACATGAAGATAGGAATCTGAGGCTTGGGTTATGTACTGATGGAATGAACCCGTACGGCACATTGAGTAGTCAACACAGTACATGGCCTGTTCTGCTAGTGATCTACAATTTGCCCTCATGGTTGTGTATGAAACGAAAGTACATCATGTTATCGCTCCTGATATCTGGTCCCAAGCAGCCCGGTAATAGCATTGATGTGTACCTTGCCCCTCTGATCGACGATCTGAAGCTATTGTGGAATGAGGGGACCGTGGTATATGATGCTTATGCAAGAGAGAATTTCACGCTCAAGGCTTTGTTGTTCTGTACCGTCAATGACTTCCCTGCGTATGGGAACTTGTCCGGTTACACGGTTAAAGGAACATTTGCATGTCCCATATGCGAGGAAGACACTTGTTCGGACCGTTTAAAACATTGTGGGAAGAATGTTTATATGTGTCATCGACGTCTTCTCCCCGAAGATCACCCTTATCGAGTAACGAAGAGAAAGTTGTTCAATGGTCAAGCCGAAACTCGTGTGGCCCGTCTACCTCTGACCTCTGAGGAAGTGTACGAAAAGGTTAAGGACATTGTAAATGTATTTGGAAACACATCAAAACCGGCGAAAAACATTTGGAAAAAGTGTTCTATCTTTTGGGAACTACCTTATTGGCGTCATCTTTCTGTGAGGCACTGCTTAGACATCATGCACATTGTGAAGAACGTTGGTGAGGCAGTGAGTGGGACTTTACTCAATATACCCGGCAAAACAAAAGACGGATTGAAAATCAGAAAGGACATGCAAACCATGGGTATACGAAAGGAGTTACACCCACAAGAGAATGGGAAACGAATCTACCTACCTCCTGCATGCTACACGCTCTCAAAGGCTGAAAAGATTAGTTTCTGCAAATGTCTGTACTCGGTAAAAGTACCGTCTGGATACTCTTCAAACTGGAAGAACATTGTATCGATGAAGGATTTAAAACTTTTAGGCATGAAATCTCACGATTATCATGTACTGATGTTACATCTTCTTCCGGTCGCAATTCGAGGGATATTGCCATCTGATGTCAGAAATGCTTTAACTCGGTTATGTTTCTTTTTCAACGCTGTGTGCTCCAAGGCAATTGACGTAACCTCTCTAGATGATCTACAACGTGAAATTGTTATCACATTATGTCAACTTGAGATGTATTTCCCACCATCTTTCTTTGATATAATGGTACATCTAATTGTGCACATCGTTCGAGAGATACAGTTCTGTGGTCCGGTATACTTACGGTACATGTACCCTTTTGAACGGTACATGGGTATTCTGAAAAGTAGAATGAAGAATAGGTATCGACCAGAGGGGAGCATTGTTGAAGCAACAGTGACTGAGGAAGTCACGGAGTTTGTGACCGATTATTTGAGTGAGGCAGAGTCTATTGGTATCCCAAAACCACGACACTATGGCAGGTTTAAGGGTAAAGGTGTTATTGGTAGAAAGATCGTGCAAGTTTCGCGTCTACTTATTCATCAAGCACATTTGTTTGTCTTACAACATCTTGAGGTTGTTGAACCTTATTTGGAAACCCATATGGTTGAGTTAAGGCATCAAAATCCTTTGAAAAACCACATTTGGCTGACAAAAGAACAAAACCGAGTTTTTATCCAATGGTTCAAAGATCATGTGTTGACATTAGCATCATCAGATCCAGAAGCTGTAAGCGAAGAGATCAGATGTTTGGCAATCGGACCTGAAACTAATATTACATCTTTTGAGGGGTATGATATTAGTGGGTATACATACTACACTGCACGCCAAGATGCCAAATCGATAAACCAGAATAGTGGGGTAAAAATTGAAGCTGCTGCCACTGAGTACCACAGCGGTAACCGATCTCAACCAGTTAGTAATTGGTATTATGGTGTCATCGAGGACATCTGGGAACTAGACTATGACATTGATTCCTTTCTGTTGTTCCGGTGCAAGTGGGTGGACAACCGACGCGGGTACCAAAATGATGGAGGGCTTACCATGGTTGATCTTTCACGGTTACACGGTTATAATGATGATCAATTTGTTCTGGGAAAGGATTGCGAGCAAGTGTGGTATGTTGAGGATCCGAAAGACTGCAGATGGTCTGTTGTTCTTCCAGGAAGAAGGCCGGTTGTAATGGAAAATGAAAATGAGGATAACGATGAAAATGGGACTGTAGAGGAAACATCCTTGTTTCCTACTGGATTACCGGATTCGATTGATGATACCGAAAACGATTTGCTCTACGCACGATCAGACCATGATGAGGGTGTTTGGGTAGAAAATATGAAATGATTTATGTTTTTGTACGTGTCAGGTAATGTTGTTAGTAGAATGTAGACTGTAATATCATCTTAACTGTTATTGTTATGCATCATAGTATTTATGTTATGAGTTTAACTGATGAAAATGCTTTATGATTTTTTTTTGCAGTGGATGATCACCCTATGGATGACCCCATTGGATGGCTTATCTCGACTGGAGAACCTGAGCCACAGCCGAATAGACCAAGTATGTAACACCCCTCTCCATAATCACGATATAATCCCTCTCGTAGCAATAAATAAAACGTCTCGCAGCGGAAAAATAAATAACACTTACAAAACTCACACGGGTGTCACCGGCCATTACTCGCCCATGCGAGCAACGTAGCCAAACCACATCCAACTTCCAAAATAAACAAACTGCTAACCGCAGTGATAACGAGAAACTCCTATACATCATACTAAGTCCATAAACCATAAACGTCGACAAGTGAGCGTCTACCCAATCCTGAAAAATACATAACCTTACCATAAGACCATACATCATCTTCATTACTATACAACATCTCCAATTACCCTGTTCCTGCTCTTCAGCTCCGACAATGATCAACAACCTGAAATGGTGTAGTATCAGCGATAGACGCTGAGTATGCCGGGCCTGGACCCTAATGGTCACTTGTCATTTCAACCATCTTATTATTAGGTTGGTTTCATGCTTTTCCTTTTTACAGTTATAATCAAAACTGAAGCATAAATGTATAATATACATAATCAACCATCCAAATATTCATAAACATTAATCATCCATCCAAACCAAACATTCATAGAATATTTCAAACAATATTTGTATATCGAACGCATCGAGCAATAACAACAATATTTTGTACAATGTACAATCGCCGTAGTGTTCACCATCCACTGTCAATTTATTTTAGTTTGGCTTTCTAGCCCCATCCATATGTACAATGTACATTCGCCGTAGCGTACAGTTCCCATAGTTAATTTACCTTAGCCTTATAGGCTCCATCCAACCATGTTTAATTAATGTCAGTAGGGCGTCATGTTAGGACAACCCGATAACCTCACCATGGACAGTAGTCCCCCGTACACACAAAGGTGCTCATTTCGCCAGAGGTCCGGAGGCCCCTGACTCACTTATGTCTCGTAAGACGTCCATAAAAAGGCCGTAGCCACCTGATCCACGAACCTATTTGGGCTCGTTGGATATAACCTGGAGCGGAATCCAATTAGGAAACCCCTCAGTGATCACAAATGCGCAACCAAGTGGTTCGTAAACCACCGGGATTCCTCACCTCAATCTCATACCATCACTCTCTCATGTTGTTCAAGATATGCTCTTAGTCTTATGGAGAATTTTTATTAACCAGCGGCCCAATGGGTCACGCATACCTAGAAGTCATCTAGGTGATATTTATGTTAGAGATCCATGCTCTAGAGACCGACAATGTCGTGACTCGTTCCTAAGTGTTTTACTTAGGTTACCATATACTTAATATTAATATCATGGTATTATATCAAGTAACCGTCATGTCATCACAACGCATATGTATGTTTATATAAGTCGATCTATAGTCGACGTAGTGTTAGTCTCGTAGGACGCCCGTGCATAAATAATTAATGCATCAACACTTAAACACATACATGTAACCACACACATATAACACACAAGTTATATCAACCAAATCCGAGCCCAAGGAGCAACCTTAGGTCAACTCGGCAAACCCCTTTACATACCGTTCACCCTGATTGTATTACGGTGGAGTATGAATCTTCAAGATCCTATGCTCCGTGTAGTCCGCTAGCTTGTCAAGCGTCCTTGTCAGAAGTATAATCTAAACGGTATTAAAACTATACGTCAGTCTCCATGACTAACTACATCCGGTATTTCCGAATAATAAGCAACCCCGACAGTTCACCTCTGTTTTCTACAGTTGTTGTTACGGGTTTCTCTAAAACAGTCGGTTTTGTTACTTAAAACGCGTACGTCAAAACTATTCCAACTGTTAAGTTTAGTTCCTTATATTTCTTTTAATCTTATCCACCTCTAGTTTAGGTACGTAACCTATAGTTGCATGTATGCATGCATTCTTGTATTATATTGCATTCTAAAATTCATAACTTATAGTTCGTTACTATATTTATTATTATTTGTTTTAAATAACCACCACCATTAAATCATATGGTTTTCAACCAAAGTATATATATCCACCTTATATACATTATTCTTGTGTATGTATATATTTACCACGTAGGTAATTCCCATGAGTTTAATAAACTCTTATATTTTATGTTACTTTTTATCATCTTTTATTAGATGATTATTCCCATTAGTTGTATCATATTGTACGACTTATAATAAGATTATTATCCTAACATGAGTAACATTTTATGTTGTATAATTACAACTTCTAAGGTTTATTCAATAAATACCTTATAACTCCCATTTATTTATAGTTTGTCACACTATTTTATGTGAGTACCCTTCCTTATATTAATTCCATCTAAACCACCTTAATACCATTTAATTATCATAACATTTATAACATAGTAGACCGTAGTCTAAAATTCATTTTCCAACCTTTATATTTTCGGTATAGCCCTTGAATTTATTTAAATTCCCTTTTGACCACATAACACTATGTAATGTTATACCAAAATACTAATATCATTTGCTATGATATTTTTATTTCCCTTAACTTATAACCTATAGTTTTTATACAAAACCATTTATTATTGCCTCTTAGGCACCATAAGAAAATCTTATTCTTTTCTATAAACCATAGTTTCCTTTATTTACAAAATCACCCCTTTCTTTGTACCATGTTATATATACCATTTAATATAACATTTCTAACTTATAAAAGAGTATAACCTATGGTTATTTTTTGTAAATTCCGAACAGACCTCAATATACATTTTATATTGTCATTAGGCCCAATTTATAACATATAGTTTGATAATATCATTAAAACTATATATTATACATATATCTCAATAAATACTCTTATATAATTCTAAAAATCTCCAAATTTTACCAAAGGGTTATAAATATCCTTATTAACCCATATACTCTTGGTATTTTACCATTCCACCATCTATATTTCTCCAAAGTGTCATAATGACATAATAACAATATATTATACTTATATAGTTCATTTTAATTCCAAAATCCACCAAATAAATTCCTAAAAATTCCTAATAGCCCATGGGTGTTTAAAATACCATTGTACACCCTTTATTTTTGGTAATAACATATTTACCACATATGTTATAAAAATATTACCATTAAATACATAACTTATTATAAAACCTTAAATAAGTTATCAAACTTACTTCTTTTGGTCAAAACCTAGCATATGGTCAAGGTTGACCACCTTAATATTTCCTTGACCATTAATTCTTAATAATTACGGTTTGCACCCAAACTTTCTAGAAATCACCATTTAACCCCAAAACTTTATAAAATCTTATAAACTTTATTTTAACTCCTTTTTAACTCTAATTTTCGGCCTTATTATTCTAAAGCCCCCAAATTTAATTTAATTACACCTAATACCCCATCTATTGTCGGTAATGCATTTATACTACTTAAACTTAATTAAAAGCTTGTAAATGCATAAATAAAATGGCCTAAAATACATGGACTTATTACAACATTTGCTCACAAAATAAATTACACATAAATGTCCCAAAATACATATAAATTTTCGGCCTCACCATAGATTCTTTGTTTAATTACCAAACTTCCACATAATGTCTTAAATTTGACACTTATGCTTGTTTAATTAGTTATAAAATTTATTAAACCATTCCTTAAACATTTTAAGGTCAAACAAGACCTTGTTTTTCTCCTTCACTCACGGCAATTAATATACACACACTTAAACTTGTGTTAATGTATCAAGTTAAGGTTTTAAGGGATTTATACCTTGATTTAGCTTAGGTAAAGCCTTGTTTGGGTTCGCCACCTTAAGGAGAAATTCACCACAGCATGTTTTACATTTTTAAAACAGAGAACAAGGCCTAGTTAGTCTCCAAGCAAGATCTAACCATAAGAAGTAATTTAATGTAAGATTTAAGGCAAAAATCACCTTAAAAATGCAAGGGAAGTTCTAAGTGGTTTCGACCTGAACCAAACACACCACAAGGTGTTAGATCCACCATATTGACATAGGAAATAGTTAGATCTCGAAATGCTACCTTGTTGCTAGGTTTTACCTTGGAAAAATGCCTTAAAAGAGGGTATTTCCTTTGGATCTCGGCCATCCTTGCTCCAAATGGCTAACCAACAGATTCCACATGAAAAGGAGAAGAATATGAGGCTATGACCAAAGTTTCACAGCCGAAATTGAAGGGAATCAAAAGTTATGAGCTTAAAGCACATTTTTACCTTAAAATGTAGATTTGGACAACCTTGGTCCCTCTACTGGTATCAACCGAGTTTAGCTCTTGTTCTAACCTTAGAACACTGAGAATAAGCCATAGGAATTGATGAGCCACGAAATCTAGGTGTTGGTAGTGAAGAGATGAAGAAAAAGAGCTAAAAATGACATTAAAACACTTACATTAAGAACTTAGGAGCTAGATTTGCCTTCCATAGCTTCAAAGGAAGGGAGGAACTCGGCTGGGAAGAAGGAAATCGGACAAGGAAGGAAGGTGAAGGTGAGAAAGGTGGGAAATAATGTAAAAAGTAAAGGTTACTATTCTAAATTGGAGATTAGGTAGTAATTTGTCCCCAAAATCATTGTATGCTGTCTCCTCTTATTGCAGCCGATCTCCATGGTCCAAATGGGTCAATTAATTGACCATTGACCATGCTTGGTCAATATTGACTCATGCGGGCCCCATTTTAGGGTTTTATTAATATTTTAATATTAAATTTGTAAAAATTCGTAAATTTCTGGAATTAAATTCCTAATATCATATAATATGATATTTTATCATATTTAAAGGTATTTATAACCTTTTAGCTCATTTAAAACCAATTTAGAAGGCAATTACACAAAAACGTGCTTTGAGGAGTTTTAGTGCACATTTTGTGTCGCCAGGTGTTTCTGAGCTCTGTTTTCTTTGACAACGGTTTTGTTGTGTTCCTTACATGATATTTGATCATCATATTCAATTTTATATCATTTAGAGGTCATTAGATTTTTAAGGTTTCTTAGAGCACCTTTTTGCTCTATTTGACCTTGAAGCATGAAAGTGCTTGTTCTTTGTGTTGGAGTGTTGTCCAACAATTATAATATATTTAATATATGTTAATAGACTTAGGACAAATTTTTAGGTCCTAAGAAGTTCGTTTGGGTATTTATTTACCCTTAACAGTCAAAGGGTGCAACATCTTGTTTTATGTTGACCACTGTTGTTCTCAGTTGACTTATAAGGCATGTTCAGGCCTTAATTAATGTGATTAAATATTTAATCCATATTTAATAAGTTTGGGGTATTTCAGTCTACCCCCCTTAAAAAGACTTCGTCCCGAAGTCTCTCAATTAAATAGGTAAATATAAATGTATAACTACCCATTATTCCCATAATGTATATCTATGTGATATATCATTCACACACATCGTGTTGTGCCTATACAGCACATAGCCATCACTTTGTGGCGTTAGTTCATTCATATATGGATATAGGTGATCCATCAGCACCATCATTTCCTATCAGTTCTACCAACCCTGACAACCTCCCTGAGGTGTCCATGACATTCCATTGTTCCACATTCCATATCTAATGATTCATTTCGTATCTAGGC
This sequence comes from Limonium bicolor, assembly GCA_023374045.1. NCBI lineage: Eukaryota > Viridiplantae > Streptophyta > Magnoliopsida > Caryophyllales > Plumbaginaceae > Limonium > Limonium bicolor. Next base: position 289,285,500 of record CM041780.1, on the reverse strand, counting down.
GATACCATATGTAATCATTCTATAAAGCAATATGAATACATATCACAAATAGCATAAGAAAAGTATTACACACATGGTGTACATACAACATTCAAACAAGTATCTCGTGAGATACATACATACCAATGCACATCACACAAGAACAGACCAAACAACGCACGCCCCGCGTATCAAACATAACCAACAAAACCAATTCACTGTATGCCATGCATACTAAACAAACAAACCTCGTGTGCCCCGCACACCAATTCTTTGTATGCAATGCATACGAAAACAACAAAATTTAGTGCACACATGTGCACAGTCAAGAGGCTCTACCCCCCTTAAAAAGGGTTACGCCCCCGTACCCCACAAGTATACAACAGCCGCTCAACAAGGAGTGCTGGATACTTGGCTCTCAAAGAGTTCTCCAACTCGTGGATTATCCTCATATCAGAGAGACGGGTATAATTCTAGCCCTTCAGGGCTCCACAATATATAAAAGGTGAGGCACTGATCTTTTTGTGCTCTCTCCCAAGTTCATTTTGGGCCCACTCGCTCCGTATGAGGTGTGGACCCATGAACAAGGGCTCAATTTGCCTCTTTCTTTTTTTTATTGCTGTGAATCCACTGGTTTGGATCACTAGCATATATGCGTGTGTCTTCTCTCACTGATATTCAGTTTGAGATGTAATATGACATTGGCTACTGTTAGTACTTAGTGCTTTTTTGCACTTGTCTTTGCAATACTAAGACGTACCAGCCTAAATGTCCACAAAGGTGATGTTTGTCATCCATGTCTCCTGGTGGTTTTGCTCCGGAGTAACACACTGTTATAGTTCCTTTTTTTTCCTTTACACTCTCGTGTTGATATCCACTTTATCTTTCTGCATTCCTATTAGATTAATAACTGCACACGTGCAATACCGAAACACTCAGTCATACAGAGTGCAGAGGCGTAAACGCTCAACAGCTAATATCCAATGAGGCAAATAGAAAAGATGTGCGAATTATCCTGTGAGTGGTACATTCCAAATCCACTATTCCTTGAGCAAGGTTTCTGCTATCATATAGCTTTATCTTTTCTCCTTGCGTAGTCACGCGTTTATATCCATATCATCTGGTAGATTTCCTCTGGATTGTAAGAACTTACTCGATCCTTATGAGGATTCTACATATTATCCGTCCCTAACGGGTTTTCCTGATTTTTTTTTTGGGTTCCTGTCCTTGAACTGTTTCCCTGTCTTCACTGTATACTGTCTACTGTTCTCTGTTGAAGGTTCTTGATTTCTCTAGCTTGTTGGTTTAACTGCGGCTCTTCTCGTCCATCTTCGAGGTAATCCGTCTTATTGTCCGTAGAATGGAGTTGACTACTTCTCGTGTTCCTAACACTACTTGTCTACTTGCATGGGGTACCGTACTGATACATTACTACTTACCCGACTAACTCATAAATAAGTCTGTCAGGCCCACATGCTCCTAACGGAGTGCGGTCGTCCCATGTCTCGGTTAGTAAACTGGTAATGTCTGTCACACGGTTATAGTGAAGTATTCTGTTGTCAATCTCCCTCTGATGGATATCCCCTTTTTTTTCTTCTTCTTCTGCTTTCTTCTTCTTTTTTTTGTTGTTGTTTTTTTTTGTTTGCTTCATTTTTTTTTGTGTAATAGTTCATGTTATCAGTTATCCTGTAATAAGTGATATTGCCTTTGTGGCAACCGTGGTAACTTGTATCATAGACTGGTATTATTCAACTCGGTGTAAGTAAAATCCGTGCTATATTAGCAAACTTGTTTCTCCTCTTTTTTTTTTCTCATTGAGTACAACACATTTTCCTTTTTCTCCCTGTTTTTTTTTTATCAAATCTCATCCATAGTTCACATATGTCCTCTCATCCATGTAATTGGATGTATTGCAGATTGCACAACAGCTTGAGCAACTTGGCTCTTTACTTCCCAACCATCCTTACTGACGGTGGTGCATCTACAAAGGGTATGCTTGTCCATGAGGACTAAACATTTATCACTGGTAGTGATTAGCATTAAATGCCGGTATACACTGTTGGTATTTGGCTATAAGCCCTGTCTAAAAATTCCCAACAATTTAAACTGGTGTGGTTTACAATCATAGTGGCTGTATAGTTTCCCCAGTTGCAGTGGTTGGACTAACGTCCTTCCATAGTTGCATAAGTTTCTAATCTCAAGGTTTGTATGAAAAAGTTTGAAAAACATTTTTTTTTATAAAAGGTTAAAAGAGTAGTAGTTGTTGTAGTTGCATTTGCAGTAGCTGTTACTGTTGCTGTCGCTGCACTTGCTGTAGCAAGTGCGCAAGGCAGATGGAAATTTCAGTAGTTTATTGTCATAGCGCTTGCAATAGCAAGTGCGCCATGCAGGCGGAAATTCTGGTTCAGTAATTCCCGGACTCATTGACTCTACGTCATTTGAGTATTGCTACATGATAATGTAAGCATAAACATCTTGTTCATATATATATCCGTCAAGGTTTAAAGCTTATAGGTACTGAGTACACACAACTAATCCCAAAGTCTTACACAAGAGGCGAGTGGTCAATGACACACTCCCACTGAAATACCCCAAACTTATTAAACATGGATTAAATATTTAATCACATTAATTAAGGCCTGAACATGCCTTATAAGTCAACTGAGAACAACAGTGGTCAACATAAAACAAGATGTTGCACCCTTTGACTGTTAAGGGTAAATAAATACCCAAACGAACTTCTTAGGACCTAAAAATTTGTCCTAAGTCTATTAACATAATATTAAATATATTATAATTGTTGGACAACACTCCAACACAAAGAACAAGCAATTTCATGCTTCAAGGTCAAATAGAGCAAAAAGGTGCTTAAGAAACCTTAAAAATTAATGACCTAAAATTGGATACCATGATTAAAAATATCATGTAAGGGACACAACAAAACTGTTGTCAAAGAAAACCAAGCTCGAAACACCTGGCGACACAAAATGTGCACTAAAACTCCTTAAAGCAGTTTTTGTGTAATCGCCTTCTAAATTGGTTTTAAATGAGCTAAAAGGTTATAAATACCTTTAAATATGATAAAATATCATATTATATGATATTAGGAATTTAATTCCAGAAATTTACGAATTTTTACAAAATTAATATTAAAATATTAATAAAACCCTAAAGTGGGGCCCGTTTGGGTCAACATTGACTAAGTTGGTCAATGTTGACCATTGACCACGAAATGGACTACATGAAATCAGATAATTAAGTCTCCTACCAGACCAAGAGACAAGTCCCATGTGACAATTATTTATTCCACCTTACTTTTGCATAAATAAGAAAAAGAATACTTTACCTAATAAAACAAAAACAAATTGTCTACACTCGCCTTACCCATGTGAGCCAGCGATTTTTGGAGCCTTTCCCCCCTTGTATTTCGTGGCCCCCAAGCAGTACAAGACAAGGCAAGATGAGTCACCTTTCACTTTTGCTAAAAGTCACATTATTATCTCATTTTTGATTCAAATTTGAATCAATCATGCCCTACCTCTCTCAATCAAGGACGGCTGCCCCCTCTTCTTGTCTCCACCGATTCTTCTTCAATTATTCAACACCAATCAATTGGTGATGAGTCACCAAGTCACTTAAAACATAAAAAAATGCAAAAAATGTGTTTTAAGGAAAAACTAGGTCATTTCTCTCATTAGCTCCATTCCAAACGTGGAGCTCACTGCCAAACTCTCCCTTTGGCTCCTCTTCCACCGTAAATAAGTTTCCAAACTCCATTGGAGAGAGCTCAAGCTCTAGGTAAGCTCTTAAGGCATAGAAATGCCCATTTTCTTCATCTTTCTTTCCTTTTTCGATTGATCTACACTCCAAACTTTTTTATACATCTATGTAGAGTGTTTTGGAGGTTAAAGGAAGGTTCAATCTCGTTCATAACAAGATCTAAGGAGGAAAGTTCAAGTCTTGACCATTTAAGTAAAAATGTGCTTAAGCTCATAACTTTTGATTCCCTTCAAGTTCGGCTGTGAAACTTGGTCATAGCCTCATCTCTTCTCCTTTTCATGTGGAATCTGTTGGTTAGCCATTTGGAGCAAGGATGGCCGAGATCCAAGGAAATACCCTCTTTTAAGGCATTTTCCAAGGTAAAACCTAATAACAAGGTAGCTTGTTGAGATATAGCGATTTCCTATGTCAATATGGTAGATCTAACACCTTGTGGTGTGCTTGATTCAGGTCGAAACCATCTTGAACTCTCCTTGCATTTTAAGGTGATTTTTGCCTTAAATCTTACATTAAATACTTCTTATGGTTAGATCTTTCTTGGAGACTAACTAGGCCTTGTTTGCTGTTTGAAACATGCAAGAGAAGCTTTGGAAATTTTATCTAAGGCTGGCCGAATTCAAACAAGAATGTTCAAGCTAAATCAAGGTATAAACACCTTAAATCTATGATTTTTATAATTTCTAAGCTTATATATAAACATGGCCGAGAGTGAAATGATAAATATGGGTTATATTGACCTAGAATGGAAAAAATGACTAAGATAAATTAAGCTAGTCATTTAAGAGATTTAATTAACATAATTGTCAAATTTAAGACATTATGTGGAAGTTTGGTAATTAAATAAAAATTATATGTGTGGAGGGTGATTTTTCGGTATGAGGGGGGTCTATCTAAATATGGTCTGACTGAGAAGTCTAGATCCTAAAAAAGGCCATTCTGTGGAGGGTGAAAACCCGTCACCTCGGCATCCCTCAAATACCTACTAAATCGTCCGTCTTTCCCAAAAAGCATAAAGGGGAGTGCAAGTGTGCACTACACCCGCTCTCAATGGGCTCCACGCGGACTTATGCCTCTATAAGGCGGAATTGACTAGAGTCGCCACCTAGTTTGACCTAAAAACTAGGAAAGGAAGAGAAGGGGGGGTTCTAAGAACCGATAATTGACTCTGAGATTGTTCCCTATGGATAGGACTTATCTGGTCTTTGCAGAGATTCTATTGTGGGTTCGTACTGGGTTACACCCCTTAGTAGTGGCAACGACCACGACTTCGGATTGGTGCCCGAGGAAACCTCGGTCTCCAATTGTCGGGATTGCCTTCTTTCAAAACCTTATTAGAGAGATTCAATTTAAAGCCAAAGGATAGGATTGAGTGTGGATTGAGGAGTAGATGATTCCGAAGAGTTCAAAGAAAAGGCTGGTCTTGAGATATTTTGGTTGAAGGGTTGAGAGTTTCGAGAGGTATGAAGAACACCTTAGAGGAGGAAAGGGGTTTTTTGTTTGGAATGGGGTCGCACCCTAGATGGGTTGCCTACGTACTCAACTCTCCGCTGAGATCAGACCTTACGTAGTTCAGCATTTTTGGGGTTTTAGAAGCTTTTGAGGTGTTTGAGAGGTTAGTCTGTGAGACGCTCGGGTCTATGAGACATTTGGGATGTTCATGTAGCGGGAGAAATGAGATCTCGAAGTCTGTGAGACGCTCGGGTCTATGAGACGTTTGAAACTTTGAGATGTCGAAGTCTGTGAGACGCTTGGGTCTGTGAGACACTCGGGTCTGTGAGACGCTCAGGTCTATGAGACATTCGAATCATTGGAATGACAAAGTCTGTGAGACGCTCGGGTCTATGAGACATTTAAAGTGTAGGGGAAATTGGAATAGAATTGAGATTGAATTGGAGTTGAACCAGAGTTGAATGAATTTTGATTTGAATTTGAATTGGAATTGAGACTGAATTGGAGTTGAATTGAAATTGGATTGATTTTTGATTGAAAGTGGAATTGAAATTGGATTGGAATTGAATTTGAAATTGAATTGGAATTGAATTTAGAATGGAATTGAATTGGTTCTAGATTAAAATTGAATTGAATGAATTTTTTCTTGAATTAGGATTGCATGAATTTGAATGTGTTTGGAATTGAATGAAGTTTTGAATTGAATTGGAATTTACAAGTTGAGTTGGAATTGAATTAAAGTTGGATTTGGAAATTGGATTTTATGAAATTGAAAATGAATTGAATTTGGATTGGAATTGAATTGGAAATTGAAGTGAAATTGAATTAGAGTTGAATTGAAATGGGCTGAATGAATTGGGTTTGAATTGAATTTGGGTTGGGGTTGGAAAACGAGCCAGGTCAAAATTAGACCGAGTCAAAGTTGGGTTGGTCAAAGGAGGGTCAATCAAGGTTGGACCGAGTCAAAGTCAAAGTTCAGGTTGGTTAAAGTTAGACCAAGTCAAAGTTGAGTCAAGGTCAAAGTTCAGGTTGGTCAAGGTTGGATTGGTCAAAGTTTGGACTTGAGTCAAAGTTGGGCTAAATAGGCTTTCATTTGACTTTGGGCTTAATTGAGCCTTGGCTGGGCTTTTGGGCCTTGATTTGGAATTTGGGCCTCATTGGACCTTATTTGAGGTTTTGGACCAAATTAGGCCTTGGGATCAGATTTGAAACGGTTTGGGCTTTTGAATTGAGGTGGTTTGAATGGGCATTTTAGAAATGGGTCAATGATGGGCCTCATTTGATTTGGGCCAAATTTGAGTTCTAATTTAGGTCCAAATGGGCCTTTTTATTTTTGCTTCAAATTGGGCCTTGAAATGGGCCTTGAATTGGGTTTGGATTTATTCTTTTTTTTTTGGGTAAAGTCTTTTTAGTGAAATTAAGGGGTGGTTTGGGATAAGCTTTAAAAGTGTGGAAGATATTGTTCCCCACAAAGCAAATCAGAAATAAGCTAGCTGTGGGGTACCTTCAAAGGCTTACAAAAGATCTTCAAAGTTTTGGAAGATATTATTCCCCACAAAGCAAATCATAAATAAGCTAGCTGTGAGGTACCTTCCAAAACTTTGATCATAAATGGGTGACCTAGAAGGCTGTCTAGGGTTTAAACAGATATTAGAAATAACAAATCGAGATTAAACAATTTGCAATGAAAGACGGTAAAACAATGTATGTACAATGAAGAAATAAGACAAGCAAATCACCAAGGTAAATAACAAGTCAAATCGATGGAGATTGCCAAATGAACTAATGAGATTCTCTTATGTTCGGTTGTCTTTTAAGGGACAAAGTGAGGATTGTATCCTAAAGGGGATGAGTTACAAGGATTATCACTCGATGTTAATGATGTCAAAAATGTATCACAACCAACCGAGTTGCTAATTTGTTCTTTTTCACTTCTATGCTTTTGATATTTCACTTTGAACCAAAGATGGAATTTAAACTGAAAAGATTAAGCCAAAAGAGTAACAAAATGCCAACAGTTTCCTACGCAAGTAATTGAGGAAGTTTGGCCTAAAATTATCAGTCGGTACAGTGAGATTGCTAGCTCAAATTATTCCCTTCTTAATCTCTTAATCTTCCTTAAACAGACCACAATAAAACTGGACCTCAGGCTAAACAGAGAGAACGCTAGACATATTCTGATTAAACCCACCTTTTCTTCTTCTCTATAGCAGAAGGCATAAATCAGCGTGTAAGTAGTTAGCATTTTCATCACTTTCGTTTGCTTACCAACATGTCATGACTTAACATAAAATACAACCTGACCAATGGACACAGGCTTATGTAATTTCGATCAGAAAACACTTATAGTACAGAAAGAATCGACGGCATGGCAGACAAGGGCATGGCAGATAATATGAAAGCATACATAATCTACACATTACATTTGATGTCTACTAACTTAACTAGGTTTAGACAAATACCAGAATGAAGATGATTCTCTCCTGCAAAGAGCCATAATAAAAGAAAGAAAATATGTAAAACCACCGGATGTGTTAATCAGTATGTAATAAACGAATGGAAAACTTGAAAAAAGATAGTAGCAGGCTCTGAACATGCTCGCGCCAACTATAGGGACTTCCTGCAGAGAATTTAAAGAGACCATACACAATACCACCACCAGCATTAATCTGTAAATGAAAGGGCGAGAAAAGGAAAAGATGAAGTGTGACAGTAAACTGATACATGCTTGCGATTATGCTCCACCAAGGCAGGGATGTCCGATCCAATCGTGAAAATAGTATACAGATGGAGTCGAATGTGCAATCCCATACACAAATTACAACACAGATTCAGGTTTGTTTCAACAAGTACCCAAAAAAGAATTCCAAATCCCACTGGGACATACCAGACAGAGCATAAAAGAAATAGAAACGTGGAGAATAACCTCAAATTAAACACGCCGGAAGGATTACACTATAGTTCAAGTCTCAATCGAAGTATAGAAACTGTGTTAGGCAAAACGAAGATGTGCATATTATACTGAAAAGACAGGTGTATTCTCTCACGGCAATCGTCAGTATTAGGATGATCCTACACAGGATGATCACTACAAGATGAACTAAAATTACATTGGAGGCAACAGAAACCACAGAGGGAGGTTGAGCCTACCCGAATCTGATCGAGATGCCAAGTGTGAAATTATCAAAGCGAAAAAAATAGTAATAATAACATGACCAAATACACGCGTGATGGAAAAGAATCAGGAAGAAAGCAGATGGTTCATTGGTCCAAGATTTTCAGACGAACTCTCCCCTCTATTGGGCTTCTCTGGTGACAAAACACAGAACCGAAAAGAGCAGTCCGAATCAAAACAAAAGAAATACAAGAGAGGCGTGTGTAAAACGACTCTAACATCAACTATTCTGATGCAGTCGAAATTTACCACTGATTCCTCTTTGGGTTCACTTGGTGAACATGGTGTGTATATTTAACACAATGCGACGGAAATTAAATTGATATCTCAACTTTCCACGCGAACCAGAGACACACGAAACAGGAATTCGATGTTCAGGTTCGGGGCTTCGATGAAATTTGAACGGGGCAGAAAGGATAAAATAACAAACAGAGGGGAGTCGGCTCTTCCTCAGACTAAAATCTGATAGCGATTTGCTTATTTACCAACCTCACAGTCATGATACCTCCGATGAAACGAGTGAGTGAAGACGCAGAGTCGATAATGAAGAATGAGAACTCGGGCGTGTGAGATACTGGCTGGTAAGAGAAGTTTTTGTGGTGTCGGGTGGTGGATTTTGGTGGAAGAAAATTTCTGATGTGCAGTGTTCGTTGATGGTGGATTTTCAGTGAGGAAAGGTTTAGAATCAGGATTTTTCAGTTGCTTTGAGATGAAGACGAAGGCGACGATGAAAGCGATGGAGAGAATTTTGTTTTCATGTTTCAGTCGATGAACAGAGGAAAGTTTTCCTTCTATTTTTTTGAACATCTTGAAGAGGAGAATAGAACAATCTGAAGCCGATCAAAAAGGTCGTGTTGTCGGCTCGCGTGTTTTAGAGAAATGTGCCTACAGTAGGGTTTTTGGATGTCATTTTATAACAGAAATACAAGGGTTTTGAAAGAAAAACGTCAGCTGATTTTTCAATGGGTTTACCACACTGGATGGGCTTTATTTAGACTAGAGTCGGACTGGGCTTGCATCTGGTCGAAGTAGAATAAAATAATCATGACTTGCATCATCTTAACACTAATCAGCAGAACTCAATATATAAGTGCATGACATAATGCTAAAGTTCTATTTCCAACTAAATAATCCTTAAAAAGTTAGCGTTTACAATATAAATATACAATAATGAAAGAATTTATCTAACAAAATGAATTGTTTTCTTCCTAGGAATCGTGAAATTATGGAACGTAAAATAAAAATACAAGCGTAAAAATGAGCGAAACAAATACATTAAATAATGAAATAGTATAGTACTAGTATGATGGAAATAAAATAAAGTTGAATGCCTAAAAAATGGAAATTGGATAAGATATGTACGAATAACGGTAAATAAGGTAAAATAAAATAAAAAATAAAGTAACGCAATAAAATGAGATGAGAGGGAATTTAATCGAATTAGCGACAAAACGAAATATGTACATAAAATGATGAAAGTAATTCTAAAACAATAATGATAAAGACAAAATAAAAACAAGTGCCGATAAAGAAAATACAGGTAAAGGTATCAATGAAATTAAGTGATATATAATAAACTAGTAACCAAATGGCATGAACAAAAATAAAAATGAAAAGGCAAATAAATAAGTGAATAATACAAAACTGACCAACGGGAAATAAATCAAAAATAAAATGGTAAACTAGACAAACACCAAAAAGGGACGGGTTTGAAAACGAATGCTTTGAAAATTGATAAAAAGCTTGTCGTAAAATGACAGTTTCATTATGGTATGCACATAAATATGTTTCAAAAAGAAAGGCAACGACCCTCTTATTTTATTTATTTTTATGAATTTTTTCTATGGGGTGAGAATTTTTGGTGTCTACAATATGGTGAGGCCGAAAATTTATATGTATTTTGGGACATTTATGTGTAATTTATTTTGTGAGCAAATGTTTGTAATAAGGCCATGTATTTTAGGCCATTTTATTTATGCATTTACAAGCTTTTAATTATTAAGTTAAGTGGTGAAAAATAATTACCGAAAAGAATGAGGGGTTATGGTGTAATTAAATTAAATTTTGGGGCTTTAGAATAATAAGGCCAAAATGAGAGGTAAAATGGAGTTAAAATAAAGTTTATAAGATTTTGTAAAGTTTTGGGGTTAAATGGTGATTTCTAGAAAGTTTGGGTGCAAACCGTAATTATAAGGAATTGGTGGTCAAGGAAATATTAAGGTGGTCAACCTTGACTATATGATAGGTTTTGACCAAATTAGATAAGTTAAATAACTTATTTAAGGTGTTATAATAAGATAAGTATCTTAAGGTAATATTTTTATAACATATGTGGTGAATATGTTATTACCGAAAATTAAGGGTGTAAAATGGTATTTTAAACACCCATGGGCTATTAGGAATTTAGTTGGTGGGTTTTGGAATTAAAATGAACTATATATGTATAATATATAGTTATTATGTCATTATGACACTTTGGAGAAAAATAGATGGTGGAATGGTAAATACCAAGAGTATATGGGTTAATAAGGATATTTATAACCCTTTGGTAAAATTTGGAGATTTTTAGAATTATATAAGAGTATTTGTTAAGATATGTGTATAAGATATGGTTTTAATGATATGGTAAGACTATAGGTTATAAATAGGGCCAAATGGCAATTATAGAATAGCACAAGGGCTGTTCGGAATTTACAAAAAATAACCATAGGTTATACTCTTTTATAAGTTAGAAATGTTATATTGAATGGTATATATAACATGGTAAAAAGAAAGGGGTGATTTGGTAAATAAAGGAAATTATGGTTTAAGGAAAAGTATAAGGATTAATATATGCCTATGAGGCAATATACAATAGTTTTGTATAAAAACTATAGGAATAAATTAAAGGAAAAAAATATCATATCAAATGGTATTAGTATTTTGGTATAACATTACAAATGTTACGTGGTCAAAAACGGAATTTAAATTAAGTTAAGGGCTATACCGAGTTAATAAGAGTTGAAAGATGAATTTTAGACTAAGGTCTATAATATTATAAATGTTATGACAATGATATGGTTTAGATGGAATTAAAATAAGGAAGGATACTCACATAAAATAATGTGACAAACTATAAATAAATGGGATTTATAAACTAAGGTATTTATTGAATAAACATTAGAAGTTGTAATTATACAACATAAAATGTTACTCATGTTAGGATAATAATCTTAATATAAGTTGTACAATATGATACAACTAATGAGAATAATCATCTAACAAAAGATGATAAAAAGTAACATGAAATATAAGAGTTTATTAAACTCATGAAACTTACCTACGTGGTAAATATATACATACACAAGGATAATGTGTATAAGGTGGACATATATTTTGGAAACCATATGATTTAATGGTGGTGGTTATTTAAAAAAAAAATATAGTTACAAACTATATGTTATGAGTTTTTGGGATGCAAATACTAATTGCTAAAGATAATGAATTATATAATACATGGTATGATAAGGAATGGTGGAAAAATAATACAATATAAAATAATCATGCATGCATACATGCAACTATAGGTTATATACCTAAACTAGATGGTGGATAAGATTTAAAAGAAATACGACGAACTAAACTTAACAGTTGAAAAGTATGACGTATGAGTTTTACGTAACAAAACCGACTGTTTTAGAGAAACCCGTAACGAACAACTGTAGAAAACAGGGGTGAACTGTCGGGGTTACTTATTATTCGGAAATACCGGATGTAGTTAGTCATGGAGACTGACTTATAGTTTTATTACCGTTTAGAGTATACTTCTGACAAGGACGCTTGACGAGCTAACGGACTACACGGAGCGTAGGATCTTGCTGATTCATACTCCACCGTAATACAGTCAGGGTGAACGGTATGTAAAGGGGTTTGCCGAGTTGACCTAAGGTTGCTCCTTGGGCTCGGATTTGGTTGATATAACTTGTATGTTGTTATGTGTCTCTGGCTGTCTCTGAGGGCTTCCTCAGTTCAGGCTTCTGTGTGATCTGTGATAAGATCGTTTGTCTGAATGTGTTAATTAATATGCAGGAATTGTATATTTATAGCTGCTTATTATTTACTGTTGTTGAGTTAACAGTACCGGTTCGTATATATGAACCGATATATATAAAACGAACTAGCGGCTATGGTGCTATCTTATATGAAGTATAAGGAACGTCAGAAAAACGTTGTGGCACTAAAATAATAAGATATACATATTATCTGAGACTTTTATACGGTGCATTGGCCTTTCTATACGCCGCTCTCGTATCTAACACTGGATCCCGAGTTTACAGACTCCGGATTGGACTAATGACCTTAGTCTGCTGTGTTAGAAAATTTGGTAATACGATGCGATGGTATAATTAATTAATTAATGGAATGGAAGTAAAGCCAAGAGGATGTGGCTCTTGGTGCGCGCTGTGTGATCACAAAAACGATACCAGGATGTCCGTGTACGGGTCCGTAAGTATCAAGAAAATTTCCCGTGAGCTAGAATGACTCGTTGGTCAGAGACTCTACCGTTGGAGTGGCTACTGCCGTGGGTGACCCGCCATAATATATGGGTAACTAGAGACATGTCGTTTTAACGAGACATTGTCACTAGGTATAACTGAACAACTAAAACAATTGAGACTTATACAGTGGCGAACAATACTATGGACGAGACTTAATACTTGTTTATTATTCTCGTTGTTTCGCTTTGTTGTTCATTGGTTATACTTGTGGTTATTTTATTGTGTGTGATGGTTGGATGGAGCCTACAAGGCTAAGGTAAATTAAATATGAAAACTGTACGCTACGGCGAATGTACATGGTACATTAAATTGTTATTGCTCGATACGTTCGATATACAAATGTTATTTGAAATATTCTATGAATGTTTGGTTTGGATGGATGACTAATGTTTATGGATATTTGGATGGTTGATTATGTATATACATTTATGCTTCAGTTTTGATTATAACTGTAAAAAGGAAAAGCATGAAACCAATCTAATAATAAGATGGTTAAAATGACAAGTGACCATTAGGGTCCAGGCCCGGCATACTCAGCGTCTATCGCTGATACTACACCATTACAGGTTGTTGATCATTGTCGGAGCTGAAGAGCAGGAACAGGGTAATTGGAGATGTTGTATAGCAATGAAGATGGTGTATGGTCTTATGGTAAGGTTATGTATTTTTCAGGATTGGGTAGTCGCTCACTTGTCGATGTTTATGGTTATGGACTTAGTATGATGTATAGGAGTTTCTCGTTATCACTGCGGTTAGCAGTTATTTGTATTGGAAGTTGGATGTAGTTTGGCTGCGTTGCTCGCATGGGCGAGCAACGGCCGGTGACACCCGAGTGAGTTTTGTAATGGTTATTTGTTTTTCCGCTGCGAGACGTTTTATTTATTGCTACGTGAGAGATTATATCGTGATTATTGAGAGGGGTGTTACACCCACATTCTTATAACATAGCTCCTTCTAACATTCAAAGTAAGCACACAACATAGTAAGTAAAAGTCTTCCACTAGCGGTCTCATGGAGTATGGGTACTCATGCCCTATCTACTCCCTTGCCCTTCTGGGCTCCAGCATCAGCAGATGTCTAGCCATCCTGACCGCCTCGTGGTACTCCAGATCCTCCAGCTGAGGTCTTCTGAGTATTCTTTGGTGGCCTGTAATTACGGCTCTCTGGGTTCATCCAACATTCAAATTCCCTATGGCCCTCTTTGTGACAGTACCGACACTCGACTTTGCGGCCTTCGCAGTCGACCCCTGGATGGTCCTTCCCACAACGCTTACAGTAAAAATGGCGCTGGGGCTGTCCGGTGCCTGATGATAGTATTTAAGTTTAAGTTAAAATCTGTTGATATAGGGGTTAAGATTATATTTGAATTTAAGAGGTAGGTGTTCTCACCCTTAGGAGGTGCAGATCTCAGAGGCTTAGCATCAATAGCTGGGCCGGTCAACTGCAGGACGGGCTCTTTCCCTTTCTTTCCCTGGTGACCCTGCTGCCCTTTCTTTGGAAAGAATTTCCTGTTTAAGGTTTCGGGTCAGCATTCGTAAGGTATTTAGTATGATAAGTATTTAAGCTTGGGTTAAGTCCTTACTTTCCCTTTTTCTGGCCATCGCCTGAAGATGCTCCTCCACCCTCAGACTCTCCTTCAGGGTTCTTTCTTTTCTTTGCCCCTAGAGTCTCTTCCCGAGTCTGGAGCATTAGCTCCTCGAGGCAGCGTCGTAACACTCCTGGAATCTCATTGGTAAGTTCTCACAAGGTTATACGGTACTATAGTAAGTAAAGAATTTATGGCATTCATGTTAATACCTGGATGGTAGTGTAGAGGGTAGCACCCATCGCCATCTGGATGCGAAATAATAGTCCTCCCCGGAACTTCTCGATCTTTACGGTTTCTGAGTAATCCACACCGGGGATGAAGTCCAGTAGACCAATGAATCGAGCGTAATACTCGTCCACGGTCAGACCTCCCTGGGTCAATGTTTCAAACTCATGGCGCTTCTTCTGTTTGAGGTGCGCCGGGTAGTACTTCCCTCTTAGTAACTCAACAAAGGCAGCCCACGAAAAGTCGGGCGTAGCCAGGTGCTGGTCCTTGACCAACCTCCACCAAGTGCTGGCTGCATCCTTCAGATGGAAAGCAGCAATAGCGACCTTCTTGTCGTCGGGTACCTGTAACGCTTCATAGGCCTTCTCATGTTCAACGATGTAACGTTCCAAAGCTACGGGGTCTGGTTCCCCTGAATATGTAGGTGGTCGGGTCTCTGTAACTGACTTCAGCCAGTTTGTTTCCCTGGGCTGTGGCGGGTGGGCTGGTACTCCTCCTATCTGAGTACCCAGCTGTGCAAGAACGGCTGCAACCGTCTCAGCAACTCCTGGAATGCCGGGGTCACCGCCTCTACCTCTTCCAGCACCACGCCCTCTAGTACCACCAGACATCTGTAGTACAGTATGTCACATAAATACTCGGTAAATTATCGTACACAACCAGTAGATATTAAGTTGCCTTAAAGGCTATCCTGTCACGCATTTTGCGTTTCTAGACACAATATCTTTTGAGACGAATCGTCTCGTACCTCCTAAATGTTTCCCAATATTTCCCAAGTCCTAAGCTCACTGTCTTAACCTACTTTCTCGTCATCAGAGCGGTATGATACCACTTTTGTAACACCCCTCTCCATAATCACGATATAATCCCTCTCGTAGCAATAAATAAAACGTCTCGCAGCGGAAAAATAAATAACACTTACAAAACTCACACGGGTGTCACCGGCCATTACTCGCCCATGCGAGCAACGTAGCCAAACCACATCCAACTTCCAAAATAAACAAACTGCTAACCGCAGTGATAACGAGAAACTCCTATACATCATACTAAGTCCATAAACCATAAACGTCGACAAGTGAGCGTCTACCCAATCCTGAAAAATACATAACCTTACCATAAGACCATACATCATCTTCATTACTATACAACATCTCCAATTACCCTGTTCCTGCTCTTCAGCTCCGACAATGATCAACAACCTGAAATGGTGTAGTATCAGCGATAGACGCTGAGTATGCCGGGCCTGGACCCTAATGGTCACTTGTCATTTCAACCATCTTATTATTAGGTTGGTTTCATGCTTTTCCTTTTTACAGTTATAATCAAAACTGAAGCATAAATGTATAATATACATAATCAACCATCCAAATATTCATAAACATTAATCATCCATCCAAACCAAACATTCATAGAATATTTCAAACAATATTTGTATATCGAACGCATCGAGCAATAACAACAATATTTTGTACAATGTACAATCGCCGTAGTGTTCACCATCCACTGTCAATTTATTTTAGTTTGGCTTTCTAGCCCCATCCATATGTACAATGTACATTCGCCGTAGCGTACAGTTCCCATAGTTAATTTACCTTAGCCTTATAGGCTCCATCCAACCATGTTTAATTAATGTCAGTAGGGCGTCATGTTAGGACAACCCGATAACCTCACCATGGACAGTAGTCCCCCGTACACACAAAGGTGCTCATTTCGCCAGAGGTCCGGAGGCCCCTGACTCACTTATGTCTCGTAAGACGTCCATAAAAAGGCCGTAGCCACCTGATCCACGAACCTATTTGGGCTCGTTGGATATAACCTGGAGCGGAATCCAATTAGGAAACCCCTCAGTGATCACAAATGCGCAACCAAGTGGTTCGTAAACCACCGGGATTCCTCACCTCAATCTCATACCATCACTCTCTCATGTTGTTCAAGATATGCTCTTAGTCTTATGGAGAATATATTTATTAACCAGCGGCCCAATGGGTCACGCATACCTAGAAGTCATCTAGGTGATATTTATGTTAGAGATCCATGCTCTAGAGACCGACAATGTCGTGACTCGTTCCTAAGTGTTTTACTTAGGTTACCATATACTTAATATTAATATCATGGTATTATATCAAGTAACCGTCATGTCATCACAACGCATATGTATGTTTATATAAGTCGATCTATAGTCGACGTAGTGTTAGTCTCGTAGGACGCCCGTGCATAAATAATTAATGCATCAACACTTAAACACATACATGTAACCACACACATATAACACACAAGTTATATCAACCAAATCCGAGCCCAAGGAGCAACCTTAGGTCAACTCGGCAAACCCCTTTACATACCGTTCACCCTGATTGTATTACGGTGGAGTATGAATCTTCAAGATCCTATGCTCCGTGTAGTCCGCTAGCTTGTCAAGCGTCCTTGTCAGAAGTATAATCTAAACGGTATTAAAACTATACGTCAGTCTCCATGACTAACTACATCCGGTATTTCCGAATAATAAGCAACCCCGACAGTTCACCTCTGTTTTCTACAGTTGTTGTTACGGGTTTCTCTAAAACAGTCGGTTTTGTTACTTAAAACGCGTACGTCAAAACTACTCCAACTGTTAAGTTTAGTTCCTTATATTTCTTTTAATCTTATCCACCTCTAGTTTAGGTACGTAACCTATAGTTGCATGTATGCATGCATTCTTGTATTATATTGCATTCTAAAATTCATAACTTATAGTTCGTTACTATATTTATTATTATTTGTTTTAAATAACCACCACCATTAAATCATATGGTTTTCAACCAAAGTATATATATCCACCTTATATACATTATTCTTGTGTATGTATATATTTACCACGTAGGTAATTCCCATGAGTTTAATAAACTCTTATATTTTATGTTACTTTTTATCATCTTTTATTAGATGATTATTCCCATTAGTTGTATCATATTGTACGACTTATAATAAGATTATTATCCTAACATGAGTAACATTTTATGTTGTATAATTACAACTTCTAAGGTTTATTCAATAAATACCTTATAACTCCCATTTATTTATAGTTTGTCACACTATTTTATGTGAGTACCCTTCCTTATATTAATTCCATCTAAACCACCTTAATACCATTTAATTATCATAACATTTATAACATAGTAGACCGTAGTCTAAAATTCATTTTCCAACCTTTATATTTTCGGTATAGCCCTTGAATTTATTTAAATTCCCTTTTTGACCACATAACACTATGTAATGTTATACCAAAATACTAATATCATTTGCTATGATATTTTTATTTCCCTTAACTTATAACCTATAGTTTTTATACAAAACCATTTATTATTGCCTCTTAGGCACCATAAGAAAATCTTATTCTTTTCTATAAACCATAGTTTCCTTTATTTACAAAATCACCCCTTTCTTTGTACCATGTTATATATACCATTTAATATAACATTTCTAACTTATAAAAGAGTATAACCTATGGTTATTTTTTGTAAATTCCGAACAGACCTCAATATACATTTTATATTGTCATTAGGCCCAATTTATAACATATAGTTTGATAATATCATTAAAACTATATATTATACATATATCTCAATAAATACTCTTATATAATTCTAAAAATCTCCAAATTTTACCAAAGGGTTATAAATATCCTTATTAACCCATATACTCTTGGTATTTTACCATTCCACCATCTATATTTCTCCAAAGTGTCATAATGACATAATAACTATATATTATACTTATATAGTTCATTTTAATTCCAAAATCCACCAAATAAATTCCTAAAAATTCCTAATAGCCCATGGGTGTTTAAAATACCATTGTACACCCTTTATTTTTGGTAATAACATATTTACCACATATGTTATAAAAATATTACCATTAAATACATAACTTATTATAAAACCTTAAATAAGTTATCTAACTTACTTCTTTTGGTCAAAACCTAGCATATGGTCAAGGTTGACCACCTTAATATTTCCTTGACCATTAATTCTTAATAATTACGGTTTGCACCCAAACTTTCTAGAAATCACCATTTAACCCCAAAACTTTATAAAATCTTATAAACTTTATTTTAACTCCTTTTTAACTCTAATTTTCGGCCTTATTATTCTAAAGCCCCCAAATTTAATTTAATTACACCTAATACCCCATCTATTGTCGGTAATGCATTTATACTACTTAAACTTAATTAAAAGCTTGTAAATGCATAAATAAAATGGCCTAAAATACATGGACTTATTACAACATTTGCTCACAAAATAAATTACACATAAATGTCCCAAAATACATATAAATTTTCGGCCTCACCATAGATTCTTTGTTTAATTACCAAACTTCCACATAATGTCTTAAATTTGACACTTATGCTTGTTTAATTAGTTATAAAATTTATTAAACCATTCCTTAAACATTTTAAGGTCAAACAAGACCTTGTTTTTCTCCTTCACTCACGGCAATTAATATACACACACTTAAACTTGTGTTAATGTATCAAGTTAAGGTTTTAAGGGATTTATACCTTGATTTAGCTTAGGTAAAGCCTTGTTTGGGTTCGCCACCTTAAGGAGAAATTCACCACAGCTTGTTTTACATGTTTTAAAACAGAGAACAAGGCCTAGTTAGTCTCCAAGCAAGATCTAACCATAAGAAGTAATTTAATGTAAGATTTAAGGCAAAAATCACCTTAAAAATGCAAGGGAAGTTCTAAGTGGTTTCGACCTGAACCAAACACACCACAAGGTGTTAGATCCACCATATTGACATAGGAAATAGTTAGATCTCGAAATGCTACCTTGTTGCTAGGTTTTACCTTGGAAAAATGCCTTAAAAGAGGGTATTTCCTTTGGATCTCGGCCATCCTTGCTCCAAATGGCTAACCAACAGATTCCACATGAAAAGGAGAAGAATATGAGGCTATGACCAAAGTTTCACAGCCGAAATTGAAGGGAATCAAAAGTTATGAGCTTAAAGCACATTTTTACCTTAAAATGTAGATTTGGACAACCTTGGTCCCTCTACTGGTATCAACCGAGTTTAGCTCTTGTTCTAACCTTAGAACACTGAGAATAAGCCATAGGAATTGATGAGCCACGAAATCTAGGTGTTGGTAGTGAAGAGATGAAGAAAAAGAGCTAAAAATGACATTAAAACACTTACATTAAGAACTTAGGAGCTAGATTTGCCTCATGAGAGCTTCAAAGGAAGGGAGGAACTCGGCTGGGCAGAAGGAAATCGGACAAGGAAGGAAGGAGAAGGTGAGAAAGGTGGGAAATAATGTAAAAAGTAAAGGTTACTATTCTAAATTGGAGATTAGGTAGTAATTTGTCCCCAAAATCATTGTATGCTGTCTCCTCTCTTATTGCAGCCGATCTCCATGGTCCAAATGGGTCAATTAATTGACCATTGACCATGCTTGGTCAATATTGACTCATGCGGGCCCCATTTTAGGGTTTTATTAATATTTTAATATTAAATTTGTAAAAATTCGTAAATTTCTGGAATTAAATTCCTAATATCATATAATATGATATTTTATCATATTTAAAGGTATTTATAACCTTTTAGCTCATTTAAAACCAATTTAGAAGGCAATTACACAAAAACGTGCTTTGAGGAGTTTTAGTGCACATTTTGTGTCGCCAGGTGTTTCTGAGCTCTGTTTTCTTTGACAACGGTTTTGTTGTGTTCCTTACATGATATTTGATCATCATATTCAATTTTATATCATTTAGAGGTCATTAGATTTTTAAGGTTTCTTAGAGCACCTTTTTGCTCTATTTGACCTTGAAGCATGAAAGTGCTTGTTCTTTGTGTTGGAGTGTTGTCCAACAATTATAATATATTTAATATTATGTTAATAGACTTAGGACAAATTTTTAGGTCCTAAGAAGTTCGTTTGGGTATTTATTTACCCTTAACAGTCAAAGGGTGCAACATCTTGTTTTATGTTGACCACTGTTGTTCTCAGTTGACTTATAAGGCATGTTCAGGCCTTAATTAATGTGATTAAATATTTAATCCATATTTAATAAGTTTGGGGTATTTCAGTCTACCCCCCTTAAAAAGACTTCGTCCCGAAGTCTCTCAATTAAATAGGTAAATATATAAATGTATAACTACCCATTATTCCCATAATGTATATCTATGTGATATATCATTCACACACATCGTGTTGTGCCTATACAGCACATAGCCATCACTTTGTGGCGTTAGTTCATTCATATATGGATATAGGTGATCCATCAGCACCATCATTTCCTATCAGTTCTACCAACCCTGACAACCTCCCTGAGGTGTCCATGACATTCCATTGTTCCACATTCCATATCTAATGATTCATTTCGTATCTAGGCGATACCATATGTAATCATTCTATAAAGCAATATGAATACATATCACAAATAGCATAAGAAAAGTATTACACACATGGTGTACATACAACATTCAAACAAGTATCTCGTGAGATACATACATACCAATGCACATCACACAAGAACAGACCAAACAACGCACGCCCCGCGTATCAAACATAACCAACAAAACCAATTCACTGTATGCCATGCATACTAAACAAACAAACCTCGTGTGCCCCGCACACCACCAATTCTTTGTATGCAATGCATACGAAAACAACAAAATTTAGTGCACACATGTGCACAGTCAAGAGGCTCTACCCCCCTTAAAAAGGGTTACGCCCCCGTACCCCACAAGTATACAACAGCCGCCAACAAGGAGTGCTGGATACTTGGCTCTCAAAGAGTTCTCCAACTCGTGGATTATCCTCATATCAGAGAGACGGGTATAATTCTAGCCCTTCAGGGCTCCACAATATATAAAAGGTGAGGCACTGATCTTTTTGTGCTCTCTCCCAAGTTCATTCTTTTGGGCCCACTCGCTCCGTATGAGGTGTGGACCCATGAACAAGGGCTCAATTTGCCTCTTTCTTTTTTTTATTGCTGTGAATCCACTGGTTTGGATCACTAGCATATATGCGTGTGTCTTCTCTCACTGATATTCAGTTTGAGATGTAATATGACATTGGCTACTGTTAGTACTTAGTGCTTTTTTGCACTTGTCTTTGCAATACTAAGACGTACCAGCCTAAATGTCCACAAAGGTGATGTTTGTCATCCATGTCTCCTGGTGGTTTTGCTCCGGAGTAACACACTGTTATAGTTCCTTTTTTTTCCTTTACACTCTCGTGTTGATATCCACTTTATCTTTCTGCATTCCTATTAGATTAATAACTGCACACGTGCAATACCGAAACACTCAGTCATACAGAGTGCAGAGGCGTAAACGCTCAACAGCTAATATCCAATGAGGCAAATAGAAAAGATGTGCGAATTATCCTGTGAGTGGTACATTCCAAATCCACTATTCCTTGAGCAAGGTTTCTGCTATCATATAGCTTTATCTTTTCTCCTTGCGTAGTCACGCGTTTATATCCATATCATCTGGTAGATTTCCTCTGGATTGTAAGAACTTACTCGATCCTTATGAGGATTCTACATATTATCCGTCCCTAACGGGTTTTCCTGATTTTTTTTTTGGGTTCCTGTCCTTGAACTGTTTCCCTGTCTTCACTGTATACTGTCTACTGTTCTCTGTTGAAGGTTCTTGATTTCTCTAGCTTGTTGGTTTAACTGCGGCTCTTCTCGTCCATCTTCGAGGTAATCCGTCTTATTGTCCGTAGAATGGAGTTGACTACTTCTCGTGTTCCTAACACTACTTGTCTACTTGCATGGGGTACCGTACTGATACATTACTACTTACCCGACTAACTCATAAATAAGTCTGTCAGGCCCACATGCTCCTAACGGAGTGCGGTCGTCCCATGTCTCGGTTAGTAAACTGGTAATGTCTGTCACACGGTTATAGTGAAGTATTCTGTTGTCAATCTCCCTCTGATGGATATCCCCTTTTTTTTCTTCTTCTTCTGCTTTCTTCTTCTTTTTTTTTGTTGTTGTTTTTTTTTTTTGCTTCATTTTTTTTTTGTGTAATAGTTCATGTTATCAGTTATCCTGTAATAAGTGATATTGCCTTTGTGGCAACCGTGGTAACTTGTATCATAGACTGGTATTATTCAACTCGGTGTAAGTAAAATCCGTGCTATATTAGCAAACTTGTTTCTCCTCTTTTTTTTTTCTCATTGAGTACAACACATTTTCCTTTTTCTCCCTGTTTTTTTTTATCAAATCTCATCCATAGTTCACATATGTCCTCTCATCCATGTAATTGGATGTATTGCAGATTGCACAACAGCTTGAGCAACTTGGCTCTTTACTTCCCAACCATCCTTACTGACGGTGGTGCATCTACAAAGGGTATGCTTGTCCATGAGGACTAAACATTTATCACTGGTAGTGATTAGCATTAAATGCCGGTATACACTGTTGGTATTTGGCTATAAGCCCTGTCTAAAAATTCCCAACAATTTAAACTGGTGTGGTTTACAATCATAGTGGCTGTATAGTTTCCCCAGTTGCAGTGGTTGGACTAACGGTCCTTCCATAGTTGCATAAGTTTCTAATCTCAAGGTTTGTATGAAAAAGTTTGAAAAACATTTTTTTTTATAAAAGGTTAAAAGAGTAGTAGTTGTTGTAGTTGCATTTGCAGTAGCTGTTACTGTTGCTGTCGCTGCACTTGCTGTAGCAAGTGCGCAAGGCAGATGGAAATTTCAGTAGTTTATTGTCATAGCGCTTGCAATAGCAAGTGCGCCATGCAGGCGGAAATTCTGGTTCAGTAATTCCCGGACTCATTGACTCTACGTCATTTGAGTATTGCTACATGATAATGTAAGCATAAACATCTTGTTCATATATATATCCGTCAAGGTTTAAAGCTTATAGGTACTGAGTACACACAACTAATCCCAAAGTCTTACACAAGAGGCGAGTGGTCAATGACACACTCCCACTGAAATACCCCAAACTTATTAAACATGGATTAAATATTTAATCACATTAATTAAGGCCTGAACATGCCTTATAAGTCAACTGAGAACAACAGTGGTCAACATAAAACAAGATGTTGCACCCTTTGACTGTTAAGGGTAAATAAATACCCAAACGAACTTCTTAGGACCTAAAAATTTGTCCTAAGTCTATTAACATAATATTAATATATTATAATTGTTGGACAACACTCCAACACAAAGAACAAGCAATTTCATGCTTCAAGGTCAAATAGAGCAAAAAGGTGCTCTAAGAAACCTAAAAATCTAATGACCTAAAATTGGATACCATGATTAAATATCATGTAAGGGACACAACAAAACTGTTGTCAAAGAAAACCAAGCTCAGAAACACCTGGCGACACAAAATGTGCACTAAAACTCCTTAAAGCACGTTTTTGTGTAATCGCCTTCTAAATTGGTTTTAAATGAGCTAAAAGGTATAAATACCTTTAAATATGATAAAATATCATATATAGATATTAGGAATTTAATTCCAGAAATTTACGAATTTTTACAAAATTAATATTAAAATATTAATAAAACCCTAAAGTGGGGCCCGTTTGGGTCAACATTGACTAAGTTGGTCAATGTTGACCATTGACCACGAAATGGACTACATGAAATCAGATAATTAAGTCTCCTACCAGACCAAGAGACAAGTCCCATGTGACAATTATTTATTCCACCTTACTTTTGCATAAAATAAGAAAAAGAATACTTTACCTAATAAAACAAAAAAAATTGTCTACACACCTTACCCATGTGAGCCAGCGATTTTTGGAGCCTTTCCCCCTTGTATTTCATGGCCCCCAAGCAGTACAAGACAAGGCAAGATGAGTCACCTTTCACTTTTGCTAAAAGTCACATTATTATCTCATTTTGATTCAAATTTGAATCAATCATGCCCTACCTCTCTCAATCAAGGACGGCTGCCCTCTTCTTGTCTCCATGGCTGCCCCACTCTTCTTGTCTCCACCGATTTTCTTCAATTATTCAACACCAATCAATTGGTGATGAGTCACCAAGTCACTTAAAACATAAAAAATGCAAAAATGTGTTTTAAGGAAAAACTAGGTCATTTCTCTCATTAGCTCCATTCCAAACGTGGAGCTCACTGCCAAACTCTCCCTTTGGCTCCTCTTCCACCGTAAAAAGTTTCCAAACTCCATTTGGAGAGAGCTCTAAGCTCTAAGTAAGCTTAAGGCATAGAAATGCCCATTTTCTTCATCTTTCTTTCCTTTTTCGATTGATCTACACTCCAAACTTTTTATACTCTATGTAGAGTGTTTTTGGATGTTAAAGAAGGTTCAATCTCGTTCATAACAAGATTAAGGAGGAAAGTTCAGTCTTGACCATTTAAGGTAAAAATGTGCTTTAAGCTCATAACTTTTGATTCCCTTCAAGTTCGGCTGTGAAACTTTGGTCATAGCCTCATCTTCTTCCTTTTCATGTGGAATGTTGGTTAGCCATTTGGAAGCAAGGAGGCAGATCCAAAGGAAATACCCTCTTTTAAGGCATTTTCCAAGGTAAAACCTAATAACAAGGTAGCTGGTTGAGATTAGCGATTTCCTATGTCAATATGGTAGATCTAACACCTTGTGGTGTGCTTGATTCAGGTCGAACATCTTGAACTCTCCTTGCATTTTAAGGTGATTTTTGCCTTAAATCTTACATTAAATTACTTTCTTATGGTTAATCTTTCTTGGAGACTAACTAGGGCCTTGTTTGCTGTTTGAAACATGCAAGAGAAGCTTTGGAAATTTTATCTAAGGTGGCCGAATTCAACAAGAATTGTTCAAGCTAAATCAAGGTATAAAACCTAAATCTATGATTTTTTATAATTTCTAAGCTTATATATAAACATGGCCGAGAGTGAAATGTAAATATGGGTTATATTGACCTAGAAATGGAAAAAAAAATGACTAAGATAAATTAAGCAGTTCATTTAAGAGATTTAATTAACATAATTGTCAAATTTAAGACATTATGTGGAAGTTTGGTAATTAAATAAAAATATATGGGTGAGGCGAAATTTATATGTATTTTGGGACATTTATGTGTAATTTTTTTGGTGGCAAATGTTTGTTAATAAGGCCATGTATTTTAGGCCATTTTATTTATGCATTACAAGCTTAATTAAGTTTAGTGGTGGAAAAATAATTACCGAAAAGAATGAGGGGTTATGGTGTAATTAAATTAAATTTTGGGGCTTTAGAAAATAAGGCCGAAAATGAGAGGTAAAATGAGTTAAAATAAAGTTTATAAGATTTGTAAAGTTTTGGGGTTAAATGGTGATTTCTAGAAAGGTTTGGGTGCAAACCGTAATTATAAGGAATTGGTGGTCAAGGAAATATTAAGGTGGTCAACTTGACTATATGATAGGTTTGACCAAATTAGATAAGTTAAATAACTTATGTAAGGTGTTATAATAAGATAAGTATCTAAGGTAATATTTATAACATATGTGGTGAATATGTTATTACCGAAAATTAAGGGTTGTAAAATGGTATTTTTAAACACCCATGGGCTATTAGGAATTTAGTTGGTGGGTTTTTGGAATTAAATGAACTATATATGTATAATATATAGTTATTATGTCATTATGAACTTTGGAGAAAAATAGATGTGGAATGGTAAATACCAAGAGTATTTGGGTTAATAGGATATTTATAACCCTTTGGTAAAATTTGGAGATTTTTAGAATTATATAAGAGTATTTGTTAAGATATGTGTAAGATATGGTTTTAATGATATGGTAAGATATAGGTTATAAATAGGGCCAAATGGCAATTATAGAATAGCACAGGGCTGTTCGGAATTTACAAAAAATAACCATAGGTTATACTTTATAAGTTAGAAATGATATTGAATGGTATATATAACATGGGTAAAAAGAAAGGGGGTGATTGGTAAATAAAGGAAATTATGGTTTAAGGAAAGTATAAGGATTAATATATGCCTATGAGGCAATATACAATAGTTTTGTATAAAAACTATAGGAATAAATTAAAGGAAATAAAAATATCATATCAAATGGTATTAGTATTTTGGTATAACATTACAAAATGTTACGTGGTAAAAACGGAATTTAAATTAAGTTAAGGGCTATACCGAGTTAATAAGGTTTGAAAGATGAATTTTAGACTAAGGTCTATAATGTTATAAATGTTATGACAATGATATGGTTTAGATGGAATTAAAATAAGGAGGATACTCACATAAAATAATGTGACAAACTATAAATAAATGGGATTTATAAACTAAGGTATTTATTGAAATAAACATTAGAAGTTGTAATTATACAACATAAAATGTTACTCATGTTAGGATAATAATCTTAATATAAGTTGTACAATATGATACAACTAATGAGAATCATCTAACAAAAGATGATAAAAAGTAACATGAAATATAAGAGTTTATTAAACTCATGAAAATTCCCTACGTGGTAAATATATACATACACAAGGATAATGTGTATAAGGTGGACATATATTTTGGAAACCATATGATTTAATGGTGGGGTTATTTAAAAAAAAATATAGTTACAAACTATAGTTATGAGTTTTTGGGATGCAAATACTATTGCTAAAGATAATGAATTATATAATACATGGTATGATAAGGAATGGTGTGAAAAATAATACAATATAAAATAATCATGCATGCATACATGCAACTATAGGTTATATACCTAAACTAGATGGTGGATAAGATTTAAAAGAAATACGACGAACTAACTTAACAGTTGAAAGTATGACGTATGAGTTTTACGTAACAAAACCGACTGTTTTAGAGAAACCCGTAACGAAAACTGTAGAAAACAGGGGTGAACTGTCGGGGTACTTATTATTCGGAAATACCGGATGTAGTTAGTCATGGAGACTGACTTATAGTTTTATTACCGTTTAGAGTATACTTCTGACAAGGACGCTTGACGAGCTAACGGACTACACGGAGCGTAGGATCTTGCTGATCATACTCCACCGTAATACAGTCGGGTGAACGGTATGTAAAGGGGTTTGCCGAGTTGACCTAAGGTTGCTCCTTGGGCTCGGATTTGGTTGATAAACTTGTATGTTGTTATGTGTCTCTGGCTGTCTCTGAGGGCTTCCTCAGTTCAGGCTTCTGTGTGATCTGTGATAAGATCGTTTGTCTGAAGGTGTTAATTAATATGCAGGAATTGTATTTATAGCTGCTTATTATTTACTGTTGTTGAGTTAACAGTACCGGTTCGTAATATGAACCGTTATATATAAAACGAACTAGCGGCTATGGTGCTATCTTATATGAAGTATAAGGAACGTCAGAAAAACGTTGTGGCACTAAAAATAATAAGATATACATATTATCTGAGACTTTATACGGTGCATTGGCCTTTCTATACGCCGCTCTCGTATAACACTGGATCCCGAGTTTACAGACTCCGGATTGGACTAATGACCTTAGTCTGCTGTGTTAGAAAATTTGGTAATCGATGCGATGGTATAATTAATTAATTAATGGAATGGAAGTAAAGCCAAGAGGATGTGGCTCTTGGTGCGCGCTGTGATCACAAAAAAACGATACCAGGATGTCCGTGTACGGGTCCGTAGTATCAAGAAATTTCTCCGTGAGCTAGAATGACTCGTTGGTCGGAGACTCTACCGTTGGAGTGGCTACTGCCGTGGTGACCCGCCATAATATATGGGTAACTAGAGACATGTCGTTTTAACGAGAACATTGTCACTAGGTATAACTGAACAACAAAAAAATTGAGACTTATACAGTGGCGAACATACTATGGACGAGACTTAATACTTGTTTATTATTCTCGTTGTTTCGCTTTGTTGTTCATTGGTTATACGGTGGTTATTTATGTTTGTGTGTTGATGGTTGGATGGAGCCTACAAGGCTAAGGTAAATTAAATATGAAAACTGTACGCTACGGCGAATGTACATGGTACATTAAATTGTTATTGCTCGATACGTTCGATATACAAATGTTATTTGAATTTCTATGAATGTTTGGTTTGGGGATGGATATAATGTTTATGGATATTTGGATGGGATTATGTATATTATACATTTATGCTTCAGTTGATTATAAACTGTAAAAAGGAAAAAGCATGAAAACCAATCTAATAATAGATGGGTTAAAATGACAAGTGACCATTAGGGTCCAGGCCCGGCATATCAGCGTCTATCGCTGATACACCATTACAGGTTGTGATCATTGTCGGAGTGAAGAGCAGGAACAGGGTAATTGGAGATGTTGTATAGCAATGAAGATGGTGTATGGTCTTATGGTAAGGTTATGTATTTTTCAGGATTGGGTAGCGCTCACTTGTCGATGTTTATGGTTATTGGATCTTAGTATGATGTATAGGAGTTTCGTTATCACTGCGGTTAGCAGTTTATTTGTATTGGAAGTTGGATGTAGTTTGGCTGCGTTGCTCGCATGGGCGAGTAACGGCCGGTGACACCCGAGTGAGTTTTGTAATGGTTATTTGTTTTTCCGCTGCGAGACGTTTTATTTATTGCTACGTGAGAGATTATATCGTGATTATGAGAGGGGTGTTACAAAAGTGGTATCAGAGCGGAGTACCGCTCTGATGACGAGATAATAGGTTAAGACAGTGAGCTTAGGACTTGGGAAATTATGGGAAACATTTGGGAAGTACGGACGATTCGTCTTAGAAAGATATGTGTCTAGTAACGCAAATTGCGTGACAGGTTAGCCTTAAGGCAACTTGATACTATTGGTTGTGTACGGTAATTTACCGAGTATTTATGTGACATACTGTACTACAGATGTCTGGTGGAACTAGAGGGCGTGGTACTGGAAGAGGTGGAGGCGGTGACCCCGGCATTACAGGAGTTGCTGAGACGGTTGCAGCCGTTCTTGCACAGCTGGGTACTCAGATAGGAGGAGCACCAGCCCACCCGCCACAGCCCAGGGAAACAAACTGGCTGAAGTCAGTTAGCGAGACCCGACCACCTACATATTCCGGGGAAACAGACCCCGTAGCTTTGGAGCGTTACATTGTTGAACATGAGAAGGCCTACGAAGCTTTACAAGTACCTGACGACAAGAAGGTCGCCATTGCTGCTTTCCATCCGAAGGATGCAGCCAGTACTTGGTGGAGGTTGGTCAAGGACCATCACCTGGCTACGCCCGACTTTTCGTGGGCTGCCTTTGTCGAGTTGCTGAGAGGGAAGTACTACCCAGCACATCTCAAACAGAAGAAGCGCCAGGAGTCCGAGACACTGACCCAAGGAGGTCTGACCGTGAATGAGTATTACGCTCGATTCATTGGTCAGCTGGACTTCATTCCCGGTGTGGATTACTCAGAGACCGTGAAGGTCGAGAAGTTCCGGGGAGGACTATTATTTCGCATTCAGATGGCGATGGGTGCTACCCTCTACACTACCATCCAGATACTAACATGAAAGCCATAAGATTCTTTACTTACACATTACCAATTGACTTGTGAGAACTTACAAGGAGATTCCAGGGTGTTATGAGGCTGCCTCGAGGACGGAGCTAATGCTCCAGACTCGGGAAGAGACTCTGGGGCAAAGAAGAGAAGAACCCGAGGAGAGTCTGAGGTGGAGGAGCATCTTCAGGCAATAGCCAGAAGAAGGGGAAGTAAGGACTTATCCCATTCTAAATTGTTTACCATATTAAATACCTTTAGGAATGCTGACCCGAAACCTTTAACAAGAAATTCTTTAAAAGAAAGGGCAGCAGGGTCACCAGGGAAAGAAAGGGAAAGAGCCCGTCCTTTGGTTGACCGGCCCAGCTATAGATGCTAAGCCTCTGAGATCCGCACCTCCTAAGGGTGAGAACACCTACCCTTAAATTAAATTGTAACCTTAACCTTTATACCCCAGATTTTAACTTAAACTTAAATACTACCATCAGGCACCGGACAGCCCCAACGCCATTTTACTGTAAGCGTTGTGGGAAGGACCATCCTGGGGTCGATTGCGAGGCCGCAAGTCGAGTGTCGGTGCTGCCACAAAGAGGGCCACAGGGAATTCGAATGCTGGATGAATCCAGAGAGCCGAAATTACAGGCCACCAAAGAATACTCAGAAGACCTAGCTGGAGGATCTGGAGTACCACGAGGCGGTCAGGATGGCCAGACATCTACTGATGCTGGAGCCCTGAAGGGCAAGGGAGTAGATAGGGCATGAGTACCCTAACTCCATGAGACCGCTGGTGGAAGACTTTGCTTACTATGCTATGTACTTACTTGGGATGTTAGGAAAGACATGTTATGAATATGTGGGAGTGTGTCATTGACCACTCGCCTTTTGTGTAAGACTTGGGATTAGTTAGTGTACTCAGTACCTATAAGCTTTAAACTTTGACGGATAATATATGAACAGGATGTTAATGCTTACATTATCATGTAGCAATACTCAAATGACGAAGAGTCAAGACCGGGAATTACTGAACCAGAATTTCCACCTGCATGGCGCACTTGCTATTGCAAGCGCTATGACAAGTAAACCACTGAAATTTCCATCTGCCTTGCGCACTTGCTACAGCAAGTGCAGCAACGGCAACAGTAACAGCAACTGCAACAACTAACTTTTAGTCTTTTTTATACATATACCAAAAAAAAAAGATGTTTTCAAACGTTTTCACACAAACCTGAGATTAGAAACCTATGCAACTATGGAAGGACCGTTAGTCCAACCACTGCAACTGGGGAAATTATACAGCCACTATGACTGTAAACACACCAGTTTAAATTGTTGGGAATTTTCAGACAGGGCTTATTAGCCAAATACCATCAGTGTATACCGCATTTGATGCTAGTCACTACTAGTGAGGAATGTTTAGTCCTTATGGACAAGCATACCCTTTGTAGATGCACCACCGTAGTGAGGATGGTTGGGAAGTGAAGAGCCAAGTTGCTCAAGCTATTATGCAATCTGCAATACATCCAATTACATGGATGAGGGGACGAATATGAACTATGGATGAGATATGATAAAAAAAACAGGGAGAAAAAGGAAAATGTGTTGTACTCAATGTGATCAAAAAAAAAAGGAGAAACAAGTTTGCTAATATAGCACGGATTTTACTTACACCGAGTTGTAATACCAGTATATGGCACGAATTACCACGGATGCCACAAAGGCAATAGCACTTATTACAGGATAACTGATAACATTACTATTATACAAAAAAAACAAAAAAAAAAAGAAGAAAGAAGAAGAAAAAAAAAAAGAAAAAAAAGGATATCCATCAGCGGGAGATTGACAACAGAATACTTCACAACAACCGTGTGACAGACATTACCAGTTTACTAAACGAGACATGGGACGACCGCACTCCGTTAGGAGCATGTGGGCCTGACAGACTTATTTATGAGTTAGTCGGGTAAGTAGTAATGTATCAGTACGGTACCCCATGCAAGTAGACAAGTAGTGTTAGGAACACGAGAAGTAGTCAACTCCATTCTACGGACGTAAGACGGATTACCTCGAAGATGGACGAGAAGAGCCGCAGTTAAACCAACGGGCTAAGAAAAAAAAGAGAACCTTCAACAGAGAACAGTGGACAGTATACAGAGAAGACAGAGAAACCTTTCAAGGACATCAAAAAAAAGAGGAAAAAAAAAACAGGAAAACCCATTATGGACGAAAAATATGTAGAATCCTCATAAGGATCGAGCAAATCTTGCAATCCAGAGGAATCTACCAGATGATATGGACATAAACGCGTGACTACGCAAGGAGAAAAGATAAAGCTATATGATAGCAGATATCTTGCTTAAGGAACAGTGGATTCGGAATGTACCACTCACAGGATAATTCGCACATCTTATCTATTTGACTCAGGGATATTAGTGCTGAGCGTTTACGCCTCTGCACTCTGTATGACTGAGTGTTTTGGTATTGCACTGTGCAGTTATTAATCTTGTGGGAATGCAGAAAGATAAAGTGGATATCAACAAGAGTGTGTAAAAAAAAAAGAACTACAACAGTGTGTTACTCCGGAACAAAACCACCAGGAGACATGGATGACAAACATAATCTTTGTGGACATATAGGCTGGTACGTCTTAGTATTACAAAGACAAGTGCAAAGAGCACTAAGTACTAACAGTAGCCAAATGTCATATTACATCTCAAACTGAATGTCAGTGAGAGAAGACACACGTATTATGCTAGTGATCCAAACCAGTGGATTCACAGCAATGAAAAAAAGAGAGGCAAATTGAGCCTATATTCATGGGTCTGCACCTCATACGGAGCGAGTGGGCCCATAAGAATAAACTTGGTAGAGAGCACAAATAGATCAGTGCCTCACCCTTATGCATTGTGGAGCCCTGAAGGGCTAGATCATACCCGTCTCTCTGATATGAGGATAATCCACGAGTTGGAGAACTCTTTGAGAGCCAAGTATCCAGCGCTCCTTGTTGAGCGGCTGTTGTATACTTGTGGGGTACGGGGGCGTAACCCTTTTTAAGGGGGGTAGAGCCTCTTGGCTGTGCACTTGTGTGCACTAAATTTTGTTTGTTTGGTATGCATTGCATACAAAGAATTGGTGGTGTGCGGGGCATACGCGATTGTTTGTTTAGTATGCATGGCATACAGTGAATTGTTTCGTATGCATGGCATACAGTGAATTGGTTTTTTGGTTATATTTGGTACGCGGGCGTGCGTTGTTTGGTTTGTTTGTGTGTGATGTACACTGGTATGTATGTATCTCACGAGATACTTGTTTGAATGTTGTATGTGCACCATGTGTGTAACACTTTTCTTATGCTATTTGTAATATGTATTCATATTGCTTTATAGAATGATTACATATGGTATCGCCTAGATACGAATGAATCATTAGATATGGAATGTGGAACAATGGAATGTTATGGACACCTCAGGGAGGTTGTCAGGGTTGGTAGAACTGATAGGAAATGATGGTGCTGATGGATCACCTATATCCATATATGATTGAACTAACGCCACAACGTGATGGCTATGTGCTGTATAAGCACAATACGATGTGTGTAAATGATATATCATATAGATATACATTATGGGAACAATGGGTAGTTATACATTTATATACATACCTATTTGATTAAGAGACTTCGGGATGAAGTCTTTTTAAGGGGGGTAGACTGAAATACCCCAAACTTATTAAACATGGATTAAATATTTAATCACATTAATTAAGGCCTGAACATGCCTTATAAGTCAACTGAGAACAACAGTGGTCAACATAAAACAAGATGTTGCACCCTTTGACTGTTAAGGGTAAATAAATACCCAAACGAACTTCTTAGGACCTAAAAATTTGTCCTAAGTCTATTAACATAATATTAAATATATTATAATTGTTGGACAACACTCCAACACAAAGAACAAGCATTTCATGCTTCAAGGTCAAATAGAGCAAAAAGGTGCTCTAAGAAACCTTAAAAATCTAATGACCTAAAATTGGATACCATGATTAAATATCATGTAAGGGACACAACAAAACCGTTGTCAAAGAAAACCAAGCTCAGAAACACCTGGCGACACAAAATGTGCACTAAAACTCCTTAAAGCACGTTTTTGTGTAATCGCCTTCTAAATTGGTTTTAAATGAGCTAAAAGGTTATAAATACCTTTAAATATGATAAAATATCATATTATATGATATTAGGAATTTAATTCCAGAAATTTACGAATTTTTACAAATTAATATTAAAATATTAATAAAACCCTAAAGTGGGGCCCGTTTGGGTCAACATTGACTAAGTTGGTCAATGTTGACCATTGACCACGAAATGGACTACATGAAATCAGATAATTAAGTCTCCTACCAGACCAAGAGACAAGTCCCATGTGACAATTATTATTCCACCTTACTTTTGCATAAAATAAGAAAAAGAATACTTTACCTAATAAAACAAAAACAAATTGTCTACACTCACCTTACCCATGTGAGCCAGCTTTTTGGAGCCTTCCCCCCTTGTATTTCGTGGCTCCCAAGCAGTACAAGACAAGGCAAGATGAGTCACCTTTCACTTTTGCTAAAAGTCACATTATTATCTCATTTTTGATTCAAATTTGAATCAATCATGCCCTACCTCTCTCAATCAAGGACGGCTGCCCCTCTTCTTGTCTCCACCGATTCTCTTCAATTATTCAACACCAATCAATTGGTGATGAGTCAAGTCACTTAAAACATAAAAAAATGCAAAAAATGTGTTTTAAGGAAAAACTAGGTCATTTCTCTCATTAGCTCCATTCCAAACGTGGAGCTCACTGCCAAACTCTCCCTTTGGCTCCTATTCCACCGTAAATAAGTTTCCAAACTCCATTGGAGAGAGCTCAAGCTCTAGGTAAGCTCTTAAGGCATAGAAATGCCCATTTTCTTCATCTTTCTTTCCTTTTTCGATTGATCTACACTCCAAACTTTTTTATACATCTATGTAGAGTGTTTTGGAGGTTAAAGGAAGGTTCAATCTCGTTCATAACAAGATCTAAGGAGGAAAGTTCAAGTCTTGACCATTTAAGGTAAAAATGTGCTTTAAGCTCATAACTTTTGATTCTTCAAGTTCGGCTGTGAAACTTTGGTCATAGCCTCATCTTCTTCTCCTTTTCATGTGGAATCTGTTGGTTAGCCATTTGGAGCAAGGATGGCCGAGATCCAAAGGAAATACCCTCTTTTAAGGCATTTTTCCAAGGTAAAACCTAATAACAAGGTAGCTTGTTGAGATATAGCGATTTCCTATGTCAATATGGTAGATCTAACACCTTGTGGTGTGCTTGATTCAGGTCGAAACCATCTTGAACTCTCCTTGCATTTTTAAGGTGATTTTTGCCTTAAATCTTACATTAAATTACTTCTTATGGTTAGATCTTTCTTGGAGACTAACTAGGCCTTGTTTGCTGTTTGAAACATGCAAGAGAAGCTTTGGAAATTTTATCTAAGGCTGGCCGAATTCAAACAAGAATTGTTCAAGCTAAATCAAGGTATAAACACCTTAAATCTATGATTTTTTATAATTTCTAAGCTTATATATAAACATGGCCGAGAGTGAAATGATAAATATGGGTTATATTGACCTAGAAATGGAAAAAATGACTAAGATAAATTAAGCTAGTCATTTAAGAGATTTAATTAACATAATTGTCAAATTTAAGACATTATGTGGAAGTTTGGTAATTAAATAAAAATTATATGGTGAGGCCGAAAATTTATATGTTTTGGGACATTTATGTGTAATTTATTTTGTGAGCAAATGTTTGTAATAAGGCCATGTATTTTAGGCCATTTTATTTATGCATTTACAAGCTTTTAATTAAGTTTAAGTGGTGAAAAATAATTACCGAAAAGAATGAGGGGTTATGGTGTAATTAAATTAAATTTTGGGGCTTTAGAATAATAAGGCCGAAAATGAGAGGTAAAATGGAGTTAAAATAAAGTTTATAAGATTTTGTAAAGTTTTGGGGTTAAATGGTGATTTCTAGAAAGTTTGGGTGCAAACCGTAATTATAAGGAATTGGTGGTCAAGGAAATATTAAGGTGGTCAACCTTGACTATATGTTAGGTTTTGACCAAATTAGATAAGTTAAATAACTTATTTAAGGTTTTATAATAAGATAAGTATCTTAAGGTAATATTTTTATAACATATGTGGTGAATATGTTATTACCGAAAATTAAGGGTGTAAAATGGTATTTTAAACACCCATGGGCTATTAGGAATTTAGTTGGTGGTTTTGGAATTAAAATGAACTATATATGTATAATATATAGTTATTATGTCATTATGACACTTTGGAGAAAAATAGATGGTGGAATGGTAAATACCAAGAGTATATGGGTTAATAAGGATATTTATAACCCTTTGGTAAAATTTGGAGATTTTTAGAATTATATAAGAGTATTTGTTAAGATATGTGTATAAGATATGGTTTTAATGATATGGTAAGACTATAGGTTATAAATAGGGCCAAATGGCAATTATAGAATAGCACAAGGGCTGTTCGGAATTTACAAAAAATAACCATAGGTTATACTCTTTTATAAGTTAGAAATGTTATATTGAATGGTATAATAACATGGTAAAAAGAAAGGGGTGATTTGGTAAATAAAGGAAATTATGGTTTAAGGAAAAGTATAAGGATTAATATATGCCTATGAGGCAATATACAATAGTTTTGTATAAAAACTATAGGAATAAATTAAAGGAAATAAAAATATCATATCAAATGGTATTAGTATTTTGGTATAACATTACAAAATGTTACGTGGTCAAAAACGGAATTTAAATTAAGTTAAGGGCTATACCGAGTTAATAAGAGTTGAAAGATGAATTTTAGACTAAGGTCTATAATGTTATAAATGTTATGACAATGATATGGTTTAGATGGAATTAAAATAAGGAAGGATACTCACATAAAATAATGTGACAAACTAAATAAATGGGATTTATAAACTAAGGTATTTATTGAATAAACTTAGAAGTTGTAATTATACAACATAAAATGTTACTCATGTTAGGATAATAATCTTAATATAAGTTGTACAATATGATACAACTAATGAGATAATCATCTAACAAAAGATGATAAAAAGTAACATGAAATATAAGAGTTTATTAAACTCATGAAACTTACCTACGTGGTAAATATATACATACACAAGGATAATGTGTATAAGGTGGACATATATTTTGGAAACCATATGATTTAATGGTGGTGGTTATTTAAAAAAAAATATAGTTACAAACTATATGTTATGAGTTTTTGGGATGCAAATACTAATTGCTAAAGATAATGAATTATATAATACATGGTATGATAAGGAATGGTGGAAAAATAATACAATATAAAATAATCATGCATGCATACATGCAACTATAGGTTATATACCTAAACTAGATGGTGGATAAGATTTAAAAGAAATACGACGAACTAAACTTAACAGTTGAAAAGTATGACGTATGAGTTTTACGTAACAAAACCGACTTTTAGAGAAACCCGTAACGAACAACTGTAGAAAACAGGGGTGAACTGTCGGGGTTACTTATTATTCGGAAATACCGGATGTAGTTAGTCATGGAGACTGACTTATAGTTTTATTACCGTTTAGAGTATACTTCTGACAAGGACGCTTGACGAGCTAACGGACTACACGGAGCGTAGGATCTTGCTGATTCATACTCCACCGTAATACAGTCAGGGTGAACGGTATGTAAAGGGGTTTGCCGAGTTGACCTAAGGTTGCTCCTTGGGCTCGGATTTGGTTGATATAACTTGTATGTTGTTATGTGTCTCTGGCTGTCTCTGAGGGCTTCCTCAGTTCATTCGGCTTGTGATCTGTGATAAGATCGTTTGTCTGAATGTGTTAATTAATATGCAGGAATTGTATATTTATAGCTGCTTATTATTTACTGTTGTTGAGTTAACAGTACCGGTTCGTATATATGAACCGATATATAAAACGAACTAGCGGCTATGGTGCTATCTTATATGAAGATAAGGAACGTCAGAAAAACGTTGTGCACTAAAATAATAAGATACATATTATCTGAGACTTTTACGGCATTGGCCTTTCTATACGCCGCTCTCGTATCTAACACTGGATCCCGAGTTTACAGACTCCGGATTGGACTAATGACCTTAGTCTGCTGTGTTAGAAAATTTGGTAATGCGATGCGATGGTATAATTAATTAATTAATGGAATGGAAGTAAAGCCAAGAGGATGTGGCTCTTGGTGCGCGCTGTGATCACAAAAACGATACCAGGATGTCCGTGTACGGGTCCGTAAGTATCAAGAAAATTTCCCGTGAGCTAGAATGGCTCGTTGGTCGGAGACTCTACCGTTGGAGTGGCTACTGCCGTGGGTGACCCGCCATAATATATGGGTAACTAGAGACATGTCGTTTTAACGAGACATTGTCACTAGGTATAACTGAACAACTAAAACAATTGAGACTTATACAGTGGCGAACAATACTATGGACGAGACTTAATACTTGTTTATTATTCTCGTTGTTTCGCTTTGTTGTTCATTGGTTATACTTGTGGTTATTTTATTGTGTGTTGATGGTTGGATGGAGCCTACAAGGCTAAGGTAAATTAAATATGAAAACTGTACGCTACGGCGAATGTACATGTACATTAATTGTTATTGCTCGATACGTTCGATATACAATGTTATTTGAAATTCTATGAATGTTTGGTTTGGATGGATGACTAATGTTTATGGATATTTGGATGGTTGATTATGTATATTATACATTTATGCTTCAGTTTTGATTATAACTGTAAAAGGAAAAGCATGAAACCAATCTAATAATAAGATGGTTAAAATGACAAGTGACCATTAGGGTCCAGGCCCGGCATACTCAGCGTCTATCGCTGATACTACACCATTACAGGTTGTTGATCATTGTCGGAGCTGAAGAGCAGGAACAGGGTAATTGGAGATGTTGTATAGCAATGAAGATGGTTATGTCTTATGGTAAGGTTATGTATTTTTCAGGATTGGGTAGTCGCTCACTTGTCGATGTTTATGGTTTGGACTTAGTATGATGTATAGGAGTTTCTCGTTATCACTGCGGTTAGCAGTTTATTTGTATTGGAAGTTGGATGTAGTTTGGCTGCGTTGCCCGCATGGGCGAGCAACGGCCGGTGACACCCGAGTGAGTTTTGTAATGGTTATTTGTTTTTCCGCTGCGAGACGTTTTATTTATTGCTACGTGAGAGATTATATCGTGATTATTGAGAGGGGTGTTACAAAAGTGGTATCAGAGCGGAGTACCGCTCTGATGACGAGATAATAGGTTAAGACAGTGAGCTTAGGACTTGGGAAATTATGGGAAACATTTGGGAAGTACGGACGATTCGTCTTAGAAAGATACTGTGTCTGGTAACGCAAATTGCGTGACAGGTTAGCCTTAAGGCAACTTGATATCTATTGGTTGTGTACGGTAATTTACCGAGTATTTATGTGACATACTGTACTACAGATGTCTGGTGGAACTAGAGGGCGTGGTACTAGAAGAGGTGGAGGCGGTGACCCCGGCATTACAGGAGTTGCTGAGACGGTTGCAGCCGTTCTTGCACAGCTGGGTACTCAGATAGGAGGAGCACCAGCCCACCCGCCACAGCCCAGGGAAACGAACTGGCTGAAGTCAGTTAGCGAGACCCGACCACCTACATATTCCGGGGAACAGACCCCGTAGCTTTGGAGCGTTACATTGTTGAACATGAGAAGGCCTATGAAGCTTTACAAGTACCTGACGACAAGAAGGTCGCCATTGCTGCTTTCCATCTGAAGGATGCAGCCAGTACTTGGTGGAGGTTGGTCAAGGACCATCACCTGGCTACGCCCGACTTTTCGTGGGCTGCCTTTGTCGAGTTGCTGAGAGGGAAGTACTACCCAGCACATCTCAAACAGAAGAAGCGCCAGGAGTCCGAGACACTGACCCAAGGAGGCTGACCGTGGATGAGTATTACGCTCGATTCATTGGTCAGCTGGACTTCATTCCCGGTGTGGATTACTCAGACCGTGAAGGTCGAGAAGTTCCGGGGAGGACTATTATTTCGCATTCAGATGGCGATGGGTGCTACCCTCTACACTACCATCCAGATACTAACATGAAAGCCATAAATTCTTTACTTACTACATTACCAATTACCTTGTGAGAACTTACCAAGAGATTCCAGGGTGTTATGAGGCTGCCTCGAGGACGGAGCTAATGCTCCAGACTCGGGAAGAGACTCTTGGGGCAAGAAGGAAAGACCCGAGGAGAGTCTGAGGTGGAGGAGCATCTCAGGCAAAGCCAGAAGAAGGGAAAGTAAGGACTTATCCCATTCTAAATTGTTTACCATATTAAATACCTTAGGAATGCTGACCCGAAACCTTTAACAAGAAATTCTTTAAAAAAGGGCAGCAGGGTCACCAGGGAAAAAAGGGAAAGAGCCCGTCCTTTGTTGACCGGCCCAGCTATAGATGCTAAGCCTCTGAGATCCGCACCTCCTAAGGGTGAGAACACCTACCCTTAAATTAAATTGTAACCTTAACCTTTATACCGCCAGATTTTAACTTAAACTTAAATACTACCATCAGGCACCGGACAGCCCCAACGCCATTTTTACTGTAAGCGTTGTGGGAAGGACCATCCTGGGGTCGATGTGAAGGCCGCAAGTCGAGTGTCGGTGCTCCACAAAGAGGGCCAGGGAATTCGAATGCTGGATGAACCAGAGAGCCGTAATTACAGGCCACCAAAGAATACTCAGAAGACCTCAGCTGGAGGATCTGGAGTACCACGAGGCGGTCAGGATGGCCAGACATCTACTGATGCTGGAGCCTGAAGGCAAGGGAGTAGATAGGGCATGAGTACCCTAACTCCATGAGACCGCTGGTGGAAGACTTTTGCTTACTATGCTATGTACTTACTTGGGATGTTAGAGAAAGACATGTTATGATAGTGGGAGTGTGTCATTGACCACTCGCCTTTGTGTAAGACTTGGGATTAGTTTGTGTACTCAGTACCTATAAGCTTTAAACTTGACGGATAATATAATGAACAGGATGTTAATGCTTACATTATCATGTAGCAATACTCAAATGACGAAGAGTCAATAGACCGGGAATTACTGAACCAGAATTTCCACCTGCATGGCGCACTTGCTATTGCAAGCGCTATGACAATAAACCACTGAAATTTCCATCTGCCTTGCGCACTTGCTACAGCAAGTGCACAACGCAACAGTAACAGCAAC
Organism: Limonium bicolor; assembly: GCA_023374045.1. Taxonomy (NCBI): domain Eukaryota; kingdom Viridiplantae; phylum Streptophyta; class Magnoliopsida; order Caryophyllales; family Plumbaginaceae; genus Limonium; species Limonium bicolor. The sequence goes on along the minus strand of CM041780.1, from coordinate 289,244,055 downwards.
TGCACAACTACTACTTTTAGTCCTTTTATATACATATACCAAAAAAAAATGTTTTTCAAACGTTTCACACAAACCTGAGATTAGAAACCTATGCAACTATGGAAGGACCGTTAGTCCAACCACTGCAACTGGGGAAATTATACAGCCACTATGACTGTAAACCACACCAGTTTAAATTGTTGGGAATTTTCAGACAGGGCTTATTAGCCAAATACCATCAGTGTATACCCGCATTTGATGCTAGTCACTACTAGTGATAATGTTTAGTCCTTATGGACAAGCATACCCTTTGTAGATGCACCACCGTCAGTGAGGATGGTTGGGAAGTGAAGAGCCAAGTTGCTCAAGCTATTATGCAATCTGCAATACATCCAATTACATGGATGAGGGGACGAATATGAACTATGGATGAGATATGATAAAAAAAACAGGGAGAAAAAGGAAAATGTGTTGTACTCAATGAGATCAAAAAAAAGGAGAAACAAGTTTGCTAATATAGCACGGATTTTACTTACACCGAGTTGAATAATACCAGTCTATGGCACAATTACCACGGATGCCACAAAGGCAATAGCACTTATTACAGGATAACTGATAACATAACTATTAACAAAAAAAACAAAAAAGAAAAAGAAGAAGAAAAAAAAAGGAAAAAAAAAGGATATCCATCAGGGAGATTGACAACAGAATACTTCACAACAACCGTGTGACAGACATTACCAGTTTACTAAACGAGACATGGGACGACCGCACTCCGTTAGGAGCATGTGGGCCTGACAGACTTATTTATGAGTTAGTCGGGTAAGTAGTAATGTATCAGTACGGTACCCCATGCAAGTAGACAAGTAGTGTTAGGAACACGAGAAGTAGTCAACTCCATCTCTACGGACAGTAAGACGGATTACCTCGAAGATGGACGAGAAGAGCCGCAGTTAAACCAACGGGCTAGAAAAAAAGAGACCTTCAACAGAGAACAGTGGACAGTATACAGAAGACAGGAAACCTTCAAGGACATCAAAAAAAGAGGAAAAAAAAAACAGGAAACCCATTATGGACGAATATGTAGAATCCTCATAAGGATCGAGCAAATCTTGCAATCCAGAGGAAATCTACCAGATGATATGGACATAAACGCGTGACTACGCAAGGAGAAAAGATAAAGCTATATGATAGCAGATACCTTGCTAAGGAACAGTGGATTCGGAATGTACCACTCACAGGATAATTCGCACATCTTTCTATTTGCTCATTGGATATTAGTGCTGAGCGTTTACGCCTCTGCACTCTGTATGACTGAGTGTTTTGGTATTGCACTCGTGCAGTTATTAATCTTGGGAATGCAGAAAGATAAAGTGGATATCAACAAGAGTGTGTAAAAAAAAAGGAACTATAACAGTGTGTTACTCCGGAACAAACCACCAGGAGACATGGATGACAAACATCATCTTTGTGGACATATAGGCTGGTACGTCTTAATATTACAAAGACAAGTGCAAAGAGCACTAAGTACTAACAGTAGCCAATGTCATATTACATCTCAAACTGAATGTCAGTGAGAGAAGACACACGCATTATGCTAGTGATCCAAACCAGTGGATTCACAGCAATGGAAAAAAAGGGCAAATTGAGCCTGTGTTCATGGGTCTGCACCTCATACGAAGCGAGTGGGCCCATAAGAATAATCTTGGGAGAGAGCACAAATAGATCAGTGCCTCACCCTTTATGCAATGTGGAGCCCTGAAGGGCTAGAGTCATACCCGTCTCTCTGATATGAGGATAATCCACGAGTTGGAGAACTCTTTGAGAGCCAAGTATCCAGCGCTCCTTGTTGAGCGGCTGTTGTATACTTGTGGGGTACGGGGGCGTAACCCTTTTTAAGGGGGGTAGAGCCTCTTGGCTGTGCACTTGTGCACTAAATTTTGTTTGTTTGGTATGCATTGCATACAAAGAATTGGTGGTGTGCGGGGCATACGCGTTGTTTGTTAGTATGCATGGCTACAGTGAATTGTTTCGTATGCATGGCATACAGTGAATTGGTTTTATGGTTATTTGGTACGCGGGGTGCGTTGTTTGGTTTGTTGTGTGTGTGTACACTGGTATGTATGTATCTCACGAGATACTTGTTTGAATGTTGTATGTACACCATGTGTGTAACACTTTTCTTATGCTATTTGTATATGTATTCATATTGCTTTATAGAATGATTACATATGGTATCGCCTAGATACGAATGAATCATTAGATATGGAATGTGGAACAATGGAATGTGGACACCTCAGGGAGGTTGTCAGGGTTGGTAGAACTGATAGGAAATGGTGCTGATGGATCACCTATATCCATATATGATTGAACTAACGCCACAACGTGATGGCTATGTGTGTATAAGCACAATACGATGTGTAAATGATATATCATAGATATACATTATGGGAACATGGGTAGTTATACATTTATATACTACCTATTTGATTAAGAGACTTCGGGATGAAGTCTTTTTAAGGGGGGTAGACTGAAATACCCCAAACTTATTAAACATGGATTAAATATTTAATCACATTAATTAAGGCCTGAACATGCCTATAAGTCAACTGAGAACAACAGTGGTCAACATAAAACAAGATGTTGCACCCTTTGACTGTTAAGGGTAAATAAATACCCAAATGAACTTCTTAGGACCTAAAAATTTGTCCTAAGTCTATTAACATAATATTAAATATATTATCCGTTGGACAACACTCCAACACAAAGAACAAGCATTTCATGCTTCAAGGTCAAATAGAGCAAAAAGGTGCTCTAAGAAACCTTAAAAATCTAATGACCTAAAATTGGATACCATGATCAAATATCATGTAAGGACACAACAAAACCGTTGTCAAAGAAAACCAAGCTCAGAAACACCTGGCGACACAAAATGTGCACTAAAACTCCTTAAAGCACGTTTTTGTGTAATCGCCTTCTAAATTGGTTTTAAATGAGCTAAAAGGTTATAAATACCTTTAAATATGATAAAATATCATATATATATATTAGGAATTTAATTCCAGAAATTTACGAATTTTTACAAATTAATATTAAAATATTAATAAAACCCTAAAGTGGGGCCCGTTTGGGTCAACATTGACTAAGTTGGTCAATGTTGACCATTGACCACGAAATGGACTACATGAAATCAGATAATTAAGTCTCCTACCAGACCAAGAGACAAGTCCCATGTGACAATTATTTATTCCACCTTACTTTTGCATAAAATAAGAAAAAGAATACTTTACCTAATAAAACAAAAACAAATTGTCTACACTCACCTTACCCATGTGAGCCAGCGATTTTTGGAGCCTTTCCCCCTTGTATTCGTGGCTCCCAAGCTACAAGACAAGCAAGATGAGTCACCTTTCACTTTTGCTAAAAGTCACATTATTATCTCATTTTTGATTCAAATTTGAATCAATCATGCCCTACCTCTCTCAATCAAGGACGGCTGCCCCTCTTCTTGTCTCCACCGATTCTTCTTCAATTATTCAACACCAATCAATTGGTGATGAGTCCCAAGTCACTTAAAACATAAAAATGCAAAAAATGTGTTTTAAGGAAAAAACTAGGTCATTTCTCTCATTAGCTCCATTCCAACGTGGAGCTCACTGCCAAACTCTCCCTTTGGCTCCTATTCCACCGTAATAAGTTTCCAAACTCCATTGAGAGCTCAAGCTCTAGGTAAGCTCTTAAGGCATAGAAATGCCCATTTTCTTCATCTTTCTTTCCTTTTCGATTGATCTACACTCCAAACTTTTTTACATCTATGTAGAGTGTTTTGGAGGTTAAGGAAGGTTCAATCTCGTTCATAACAATCTAAGGAGGAAAGTTCAAGTCTTGACCATTTAAGGTAAAAATGTGCTTTAAGCTCATAACTTTTGATTCACTTCAAGTTCGGCTGTGAAACTTTTGGTCATAGCCTCATCTTCTTCTCCTTTTCATGTGGAATCTGTTGGTTAGCCATTTGGAGCAAGGATGGCCGAGATCCAAAGGAAATACCCTCTTTTAAGGCATTTTTCCAAGGTAAAACCTAATAACAAGGTAGCTTGTTGAGATATAGCTATTTCCTATGTCAATATGGTAGATCTAACACCTTGTGGTGTGCTTGATTCAGGTCGAAACCATCTTGAACTCTCCTTGCATTTTTAAGGTGATTTTTGCCTTAAATCTTACATTAAATTACTTCTTATGGTTAGATCTTTCTTGGAGACTAACTAGGCCTTGTTTGCTGTTTGAAAATGCAAGAGAAGCTTTGGAAATTTTATCTAAGGCTGGCCGAATTCAAACAAGAATTGTTCAAGCTAAATCAAGGTATAAACACCTTAAATCTATGATTTTTTATAATTTCTAAGCTTATATATAAACATGGCCGAGAGTGAAATGATAAATATGGGTTATATTGACCTAGAATGGAAAATGACTAAGATAAATTAAGCTAGTCATTTAAGAGATTTAATTAACATAATTGTCAAATTTAAGACATTATGTGGAAGTTTGGTAATTAAATAAAAATTATATGGTGAGGCCGAAAATTATATGTATTTTGGGACATTTATGTGTAATTTATTTTGTGAGCAAATGTTTGTAATAAGGCCATGTATTTTAGGCCATTTTTTATGCATTTACAAGCTTTTAATTAAGTTTTAAGTGGTGAAAATAATTACCGAAAAAATGAGGGTTATGGTGTAATTAAATTAAATTTTGGGGCTTTAGAATAATAAGGCCGAAAATGAGAGGTAAATGGAGTTAAAATAAAGTTATAAGATTTTGTAAAGTTTTGGGGTTAAATGGTGATTTCTAGAAAGTTTGGGTTGCAAACCGTAATTATAAGGAATTGGTGGTCAAGGAAATATTAAGGTGGTCAACCTTGACTATATGATAGGTTTTGACCAAATTAGATAAGTTAAATAACTTATTTAAGGTGTTATAATAAGATAAGTATCTTAAGGTAATATTTTTATAACATATGTGGTGAATATGTTATTACCGAAAATTAAGGGTGTAAAATGGTATTTTAAACACCATGGGCTATTAGGAATTTAGTTGGTGGGTTTTTGGAATTAAAATGAACTATATATGTATAATATATAGTTATTATGTCATTATGACACTTTGGAGAAAAATAGATGGTGGAATGGTAAATACCAAGAGTATATGGTTAATAAGGATATTTATAACCCTTTGGTAAAATTTGGAGATTTTTAGAATTATATAAGAGTATTTGTTAAGATATGTGTATAAGATATGGTTTTAATGATATGGTAAGACTATAGGTTATAAATAGGGCCAAATGGCAATTATAGAATAGCACAAGGGCTGTTCGGAATTTACAAAATAACCCTAGGTTATACTCTTTTATAAGTTAGAAATGTTATATTGAATGGTATATAACATGGTAAAAGAAAGGGGTGATTTGGTAAATAAAGGAAATTATGGTTTAAGGAAAGTATAAGGATTAATATATGCCTATGAGGCAAATACATAGTTTTGTATAAAAACTATAGGAATAAATTAAAGGAAATAAAATATCATATCAATGGTATTAGTATTTTGGTATAACATTACAAATGTTACGTGGTCAAAAACGGAATTTAAATTAAGTTAAGGGCTATACCGAGTTATAAGAGTTGAAAGATGAATTTTAGACTAAGGTCTATAATGTTATAATGTTATGACAATGATATGGTTTAGATGGAATTAAAATAAGGAAGGATACTCACATAAAATAATGTGACAACTATAAATAAATGGATTTATAAACTAAGGTATTTATTGAATAAACCTTAGAAGTTGTAATTATACAACATAAAATGTTACTCATGTTAGGATAATAATCTTAATATAAGTTGTACAATATGATACAACTAATGAGAATAATCATCTAACAAAAGATGATAAAAAGTAACATGAATAAAGTTTATTAAACTCATGAAACTTACCTACGTGGTAAATATATACATACACAAGGATAATGTGTATAAGGTGGACATATATTTTGGAAACCATATGATTTAATGGTGGTTGGTTATTTAAAAAAAAATATAGTTACAAACTATATGTTATGAGTTTTTGGGATGCAAATACTAATGCTAAGATAATGAATTATATACATGGTATGATAAGGAATGGTGGAAAAATAATACAATATAAAATCATGCATGCATACATGCAACTATAGGTTATATACCTAAACTAGATGGTGGATAATTTAAAAGAAACGACGAACTAAACTTAACAGTTGAAAAGTATGACGTATGAGTTTTACGTAACAAAACCGACTGTTTTAGAGAAACCCGTAACGAACAACTGTAGAAAACAGGGGTGAACTGTCGGGGTTACTTATTATTCGGAATACCGGATGTAGTTAGTCATGGAGACTGACTTATAGTTTTATTAACCGTTTAGAGTATACTTCTGACAAGGACGCTTGACGAGCTAACGACTACACGGAGCGTAGGATCTTGCTGATTCATACTCCACCGTAATACAGTCAGGGTAACGGTATGTAAGGGGTTTGCCGAGTTGACCTAAGGTTGCTCCTTGGGCTCGGATTTGGTTGATATAACTTGTATGTTGTTATGTGTCTCTGGCTGTCTCTGAGGGCTTCCTCAGTTCAGGCTTCTGTGTGATCTGTGATAAGATCGTTTTGTCTGAATGTGTTAATTAATAGCAGGAATTATATTATAGCTGCTTATTATTTACTGTTGTTGAGTTTAACAGTACCGGTTCGTATATATGAACCGATATATATAAAACGAACTAGCGGCTATGGTGCTATCTATATGAAGTATAAGGAACGTCAGAAAAACGTTGTGGCACTAAATAATAAGATATACATATTATCTGAACTTTATACGGTGCATTGGCCTTTCTATACGCCGCTCTCGTATCTAACACTGGATCCCGAGTTTACAACTCCGGATTGGACTAATGACCTTAGTCTGCTGTGTTAGAAAATTTGGTAATGCGATGCGATGGTATAATTAATTAATTAATGGAATGGAAGTAAAGCCAAGAGATGTGGCTCTTGTGCCGCTGTGATCACAAAAACGATACCAGGATGTCCTTGTACGGGTCCGTAAGTATCAAGAAAATTTCCCGTGAGCTAGAATGACTCGTTGGTCGGAGACTCTACCGTTGGAGTGGCTACTGCCGTGGGTGACCCGCCATAATATATGGGTAACTAGAGACATGTCGTTTTAACGAACATTGTCACTAGGTATAACTGAACAACTAAAACAATTGAGACTTATACAGTGGCGAACAATACTATGGACAGACTTAATACTTGTTTATTATTCTCGTTGTTTCGCTTTGTTGTTCATTGGTTATACTTGTGGTTATTTTATTGTGTGTTGATGGTTGGAGCAGCCTACAAGGCTAAGGTAAATTAAATATGAAAACTGTACGCTACGGCGAATGTACATGGTACATTAAATTGTTATTGCTCGATACGTTCGATATACAAATGTTATTTGAAATATTCTATGAATGTTTGGTTTGGATGGATGACTAATGTTTATGGATATTTGGATGGTTGATTATGTATATTATACATTTATGCTTCAGTTTTGATTATAACTGTAAAAAGGAAAAGCATGAAACCAATCTAATAATAAGATGGTTAAAATGACAAGTGACCATTAGGGTCCAGGCCCGGCATACTCAGCGTCTATCGCTGATACTACACCATTACAGGTTGTTGATCATTGTCGGAGCTGAAGAGCAGGAACAGGGTAATTGGAGATGTTGTATAGCAATGAAGATGGTGTATGGTCTTATGGTAAGGTTATGTATTTTTCAGGATTGGGTAGTCGCTCACTTGTCGATGTTTATGGTTATGGACTTAGTATGATGTATAGGAGTTTCTCGTTATCACTGCGGTTAGCAGTTTATTTGTATTGGAAGTTGGATGTAGTTTGGCTGCGTTGCTCGCATGGGCGAGCAACGGCCGGTGACACCCGAGTGAGTTTTGTAATGGTTATTTGTTTTTCCGCTGCGAGACGTTTTTTTATTGCTACGTGAGAGATTATATCGTGATTATTGAGAGGGGTGTTACACCCACATTCTTATAACATAGCTCCTTCTAACATTCAAAGTAAGCACACAACATAGTAAGTAAAAGTCTTCCACTAGCGGTCTCATGGAGTATGGGTACTCATGCCCTATCTACTCCCTTGCCCTTCTGGGCTCCAGCATCAGCAGATGTCTAGCCATCCTGACCGCCTCGTGGTACTCCAGATCCTCCAGCTGAGGTCTTCTGAGTATTCTTTGGTGGCCTGTAATTACGGCTCTCTGGGTTCATCCAACATTCAAATTCCCTATGGCCCTCTTTGTGACAGTACCGACACTCGACTTTGCGGCCTTCGCAGTCGACCCCTGGATGGTCCTTCCCACAACGCTTACAGTAAAAATGGCGCTGGGGCTGTCCGGTGCCTGATGATAGTATTTAAGTTTAAGTTAAAATCTGTTGATATAGGGGTTAAGATTATATTTGAATTTAAGAGGTAGGTGTTCTCACCCTTAGGAGGTGCAGATCTCAGAGGCTTAGCATCAATAGCTGGGCCGGTCAACTGCAGGACGGGCTCTTTCCCTTTCTTTCCCTGGTGACCCTGCTGCCCTTTCTTTGGAAAGAATTTCCTGTTTAAGGTTTCGGGTCAGCATTCGTAAGGTATTTAGTATGATAAGTATTTAAGCTTGGGTTAAGTCCTTACTTTCCCTTTTTCTGGCCATCGCCTGAAGATGCTCCTCCACCCTCAGACTCTCCTTCAGGGTTCTTTCTTTTCTTTGCCCCTAGAGTCTCTTCCCGAGTCTGGAGCATTAGCTCCGTCCTCGAGGCAGCGTCGTAACACTCCTGGAATCTCATTGGTAAGTTCTCACAAGGTTATACGGTACTATAGTAAGTAAAGAATTTATGGCATTCATGTTAATACCTGGATGGTAGTGTAGAGGGTAGCACCCATCGCCATCTGGATGCGAAATAATAGTCCTCCCCGGAACTTCTCGATCTTTACGGTTTCTGAGTAATCCACACCGGGATGAAGTCCAGTAGACCAATGAATCGAGCGTAATACTCGTCCACGGTCAGACCTCCCTGGGTCAATGTTTCAAACTCATGGCGCTTCTTCTGTTTGAGGTGCGCCGGGTAGTACTTCCCTCTTAGTAACTCAACAAAGGCAGCCCACGAAAAGTCGGGCGTAGCCAGGTGCTGGTCCTTGACCAACCTCCACCAAGTGCTGGCTGCATCCTTCAGATGGAAAGCAGCAATAGCGACCTTCTTGTCGTCGGGTACCTGTAACGCTTCATAGGCCTTCTCATGTTCAACGATGTAACGTTCCAAAGCTACGGGGTCTGGTTCCCCTGAATATGTAGGTGGTCGGGTCTCTGTAACTGACTTCAGCCAGTTTGTTTCCCTGGGCTGTGGCGGGTGGGCTGGTACTCCTCCTATCTGAGTACCCAGCTGTGCAAGAACGGCTGCAACCGTCTCAGCAACTCCTGGAATGCCGGGGTCACCGCCTCTACCTCTTCCAGCACCACGCCCTCTAGTACCACCAGACATCTGTAGTACAGTATGTCACATAAATACTCGGTAAATTATCGTACACAACCAGTAGATATTAAGTTGCCTTAAAGGCTATCCTGTCACGCATTTTGCGTTTCTAGACACAATATCTTTTGAGACGAATCGTCTCGTACCTCCTAAATGTTTCCCAATATTTCCCAAGTCCTAAGCTCACTGTCTTAACCTACTTTCTCGTCATCAGAGCGGTACTCCGCTCTGATACCACTTTTGTAACACCCCTCTCCATAATCACGATATAATCCCTCTCGTAGCAATAAATAAAACGTCTCGCAGCGGAAAAATAAATAACACTTACAAAACTCACACGGGTGTCACCGGCCATTACTCGCCCATGCGAGCAACGTAGCCAAACCACATCCAACTTCCAAAATAAACAAACTGCTAACCGCAGTGATAACGAGAAACTCCTATACATCATACGTCCATAAACCATAAACGTCGACAAGTGAGCGTCTACCCAATCCTGAAAAATACATAACCTTACCATAAGACCATACATCATCTTCATTACTATACAACATCTCCAATACCCTGTTCCTGCTCTTCAGCTCCGACAATGATCAACAACCTGAAATGGTGTAGTATCAGCGATAGACGCTGAGTATGCCGGGCCTGGACCCTAATGGTCACTTGTCATTTCAACCATCTTATTATTAGGTTGGTTTCATGCTTTTCCTTTTTACAGTTATAATCAAAACTGAAGCATAAATGTATAATATACATAATCAACCATCCAAATATTCATAAACATTAATCATCCATCCAAACCAAACATTCATAGAATATTTCAAACAATATTTGTATATCGAACGCATCGAGCAATAACAACAATATTTTGTACAATGTACAATCGCCGTAGTGTTCACCATCCACTGTCAATTTATTTTAGTTTGGCTTTCTAGCCCCATCCATATGTACAATGTACATTCGCCGTAGCGTACAGTTCCCATAGTTAATTTACCTTAGCCTTATAGGCTCCATCCAACCATGTTTAATTAATGTCAGTAGGGCGTCATGTTAGGACAACCCGATAACCTCACCATGGACAGTAGTCCCCCGTACACACAAAGGTGCTCATTTCGCCAGAGGTCCGGAGGCCCCTGACTCACTTATGTCTCGTAAGACGTCCATAAAAAGGCCGTAGCCACCTGATCCACGAACCTATTTGGGCTCGTTGGATATAACCTGGAGCGGAATCCAATTAGGAAACCCCTCAGTGATCACAAATGCGCAACCAAGTGGTTCGTAAACCACCGGGATTCCTCACCTCAATCTCATACCATCACTCTCTCATGTTGTTCAAGATATGCTCTTAGTCTTATGGAGAATATATTTATTAACCAGCGGCCCAATGGGTCACGCATACCTAGAAGTCATCTAGGTGATATTTATGTTAGAGATCCATGCTCTAGAGACCGACAATGTCGTGACTCGTTCCTAAGTGTTTTACTTAGGTTACCATATACTTAATATTAATATCATGGTATTATATCAAGTAACCGTCATGTCATCACAACGCATATGTATGTTTATATAAGTCGATCTATAGTCGACGTAGTGTTAGTCTCGTAGGACGCCCGTGCATAAATAATTAATGCATCAACACTTAAACACATACATGTAACCACACACATATAACACACAAGTTATATCAACCAAATCCGAGCCCAAGGAGCAACCTTAGGTCAACTCGGCAAACCCCTTTACATACCGTTCACCCTGATTGTATTACGGTGGAGTATGAATCTTCAAGATCCTATGCTCCGTGTAGTCCGCTAGCTTGTCAAGCGTCCTTGTCAGAAGTATAATCTAAACGGTATTAAAACTATACGTCAGTCTCCATGACTAACTACATCCGGTATTTCCGAATAATAAGCAACCCCGACAGTTCACCTCTGTTTTCTACAGTTGTTGTTACGGGTTTCTCTAAAACAGTCGGTTTTGTTACTTAAAACGCGTACGTCAAAACTATCCAACTGTTAAGTTTAGTTCCTTATATTTCTTTTAATCTTATCCACCTCTAGTTTAGGTACGTAACCTATAGTTGCATGTATGCATGCATTCTTGTATTATATTGCATTCTAAAATTCATAACTTATAGTTCGTTACTATATTTATTATTATTTGTTTTAAATAACCACCACCATTAAATCATATGGTTTTCAACCAAAATATATATATCCACCTTATATACATTATTCTTGTGTATGTATATATTTACCACGTAGGTAATTCCCATGAGTTTAATAAACTCTTATATTTTATGTTACTTTTTATCATCTTTTATTAGATGATTATTCCCATTAGTTGTATCATATTGTACGACTTATAATAAGATTATTATCCTAACATGAGTAACATTTTATGTTGTATAATTACAACTTCTAAGGTTTATTCAATAAATACCTTATAACTCCCATTTATTTATAGTTTGTCACACTATTTTATGTGAGTACCCTTCCTTATATTAATTCCATCTAAACCACCTTAATACCATTTAATTATCATAACATTTATAACATAGTAGACCGTAGTCTAAAATTCATTTTCCAACCTTTATATTTTCGGTATAGCCCTTGAATTTATTTAAATTCCCTTTTTGACCACATAACACTATGTAATGTTATACCAAAATACTAATATCATTTGCTATGATATTTTTATTTCCCTTAACTTATAACCTATAGTTTTTATACAAAACCATTTATTATTGCCTCTTAGGCACCATAAGAAAATCTTATTCTTTTCTATAAACCATAGTTTCCTTTATTTACAAAATCACCCCTTTCTTTGTACCATGTTATATATACCATTTAATATAACATTTCTAACTTATAAAAGAGTATAACCTATGGTTATTTTTTGTAAATTCCGAACAGACCTCAATATACATTTTATATTGTCATTAGGCCCAATTTATAACATATAGTTTGATAATATCATTAAAACTATATATTATACATATATCTCAATAAATACTCTTATATATTCTAAAAATCTCCAAATTTTACCAAAGGGTTATAAATATCCTTATTAACCCATATACTCTTGGTATTTTACCATTCCACCATCTATATTTCTCCAAAGTGTCATAATGACATAATAACATATATTATACTTATATAGTTCATTTTAATTCCAAAATCCACCAAATAAATTCCTAAAAATTCCTAATAGCCCATGGGTGTTTAAAATACCATTGTACACCCTTTATTTTTGGTAATAACATATTTACCACATATGTTATAAAATATTACCATTAAATACATAACTTATTATAAAACCTTAAATAAGTTATCTAACTTACTTCTTTTGGTCAAAACCTAGCATATGGTCAAGGTTGACCACCTTAATATTTCCTTGACCATTAATTCTTAATAATTACGGTTTGCACCCAAACTTTCTAGAAATCACCATTTAACCCCAAAACTTTATAAAATCTTATAAACTTTATTTTAACTCCTTTTTAACTCTAATTTTCGGCCTTATTATTCTAAAGCCCCCAAATTTAATTTAATTACACCTAATACCCCATCTATTGTCGGTAATGCATTTATACTACTTAAACTTAATTAAAAGCTTGTAAATGCATAAATAAAATGGCCTAAAATACATGGACTTATTACAACATTTGCTCACAAAATAAATTACACATAAATGTCCCAAAATACATATAAATTTTCGGCCTCACCATAGATTCTTTGTTTAATTACCAAACTTCCACATAATGTCTTAAATTTGACACTTATGCTTGTTTAATTAGTTATAAAATTTATTAAACCATTCCTTAAACATTTTAAGGTCAAACAAGACCTTGTTTTTCTCCTTCACTCACGGCAATTAATATACACACACTTAAACTTGTGTTAATGTATCAAGTTAAGGTTTTAAGGGATTTATACCTTGATTTAGCTTAGGTAAAGCCTTGTTTGGGTTCGCCACCTTAAGGAGAAATTCACCACAGCTTGTTTTACATGTTTTAAAACAGAGAACAAGGCCTAGTTAGTCTCCAAGCAAGATCTAACCATAAGAAGTAATTTAATGTAAGATTTAAGGCAAAAATCACCTTAAAAATGCAAGGGAAGTTCTAAGTGGTTTCGACCTGAACCAAACACACCACAAGGTGTTAGATCCACCATATTGACATAGGAAATAGTTAGATCTCGAAATGCTACCTTGTTGCTAGGTTTTACCTTGGAAAAATGCCTTAAAAGAGGGTATTTCCTTTGGATCTCGGCCATCCTTGCTCCAAATGGCTAACCAACAGATTCCACATGAAAAGGAGAAGAATATGAGGCTATGACCAAAGTTTCACAGCCGAAATTGAAGGGAATCAAAAGTTATGAGCTTAAAGCACATTTTTACCTTAAAATGTAGATTTGGACAACCTTGGTCCCTCTACTGGTATCAACCGAGTTTAGCTCTTGTTCTAACCTTAGAACACTGAGAATAAGCCATAGGAATTGATGAGCCACGAAATCTAGGTGTTGGTAGTGAAGAGATGAAGAAAAAGAGCTAAAAATGACATTAAAACACTTACATTAAGAACTTAGGAGCTAGATTTGCCTTCCATGCTCAAGAACAAGCTTTGAGAGCTTCAAAGGAAGGGAGGAACTCGGCTGGGCAGAAGGAAATCGGACAAGGAAGGAAGGAGAAGGTGAGAAAGGTGGGAAATAATGTAAAAAGTAAAGGTTACTATTCTAAATTGGAGATTAGGTAGTAATTTGTCCCCAAAATCATTGTATGCTGTCTCCTCTCTTATTGCAGCCGATCTCCATGGTCCAAATGGGTCAATTAATTGACCATTGACCATGCTTGGTCAATATTGACTCATGCGGGCCCCATTTTAGGGTTTTATTAATATTTTAATATTAAATTTGTAAAAATTCGTAAATTTCTGGAATTAAATTCCTAATATCATAATATGATATTTTATCATATTTAAAGGTATTTATAACCTTTTAGCTCATTTAAAACCAATTTAGAAGGCAATTACACAAAAACGTGCTTTGAGGAGTTTTAGTGCACATTTTGTGTCGCCAGGTGTTTCTGAGCTCTGTTTTCTTTGACAACGGTTTTTTGTGTTCCTTACATGATATTTGATCATCATATTCAATTTTATATCATTTAGAGGTCATTAGATTTTTAAGGTTTCTTAGAGCACCTTTTTGCTCTATTTGACCTTGAAGCATGAAAGTGCTTGTTCTTTGTGTTGGAGTGTTGTCCAACAATTATAATATATTTAATATTATGTTAATAGACTTAGGACAAATTTTTAGGTCCTAAGAAGTTCGTTTGGGTATTTATTTACCCTTAACAGTCAAAGGGTGCAACATCTTGTCTTATGTTGACCACTGTTGTTCTCAGTTGACTTATAAGGCATGTTCAGGCCTTAATTAATGTGATTAAATATTTAATCCATATTTAATAAGTTTGGGGTATTTCAAAGTAAGCGGGTCACGAGAGGAGGAAAGAAGAAGAAGGACCAGTTAGCAGTACACGAGACTGAGGCTGGCCCTTCACAGCAGACCGAAGAGGATTCGGTTGTGCCACCAGAGGCGAAGAAGCAGAAGAAGAAGGTGCAACACGTGGGCTGAAGGCTAACAAGGGCCCTCCTACAAAACCGGTCGACTTCAATCAATTCAACCAGCCCCATGGAAATTGGAAGAATGACTTCACCGCTTACGGTAGCCATTAGGTGAAGTCATATTGCGACATAAACCACACCTGGAAGCAAGTGCCTCAATCATTGAAGGATACTATGTTTCAGCGTCTTCAGGTAAATCTCTACATTATTACTATGATCTTTTGTGAAATAATAGAACATTTATGTTTACTTTACTAACTGAATGATCATGTACGTAGTCTCGTTTCTCCGTGGATCCCGCACTTAAAAACGATGTGCTATCAGCGATGTCGAAACAGTTCCGGGACCACAAGAATAAGTTGGCTGACAAGTTCATCTACAAGATGCCTACTCCAGAAGATCCAGATGAGCCAGATCATGGTGGAGACGGTGTGAGACCACCATGGGAGGTTTACGAGGGCATAACAGAAGAGCAATGGCTACAATTTGTTGAGAGGCGTCACACACCGGAGTTCCAGGTGCACTTTATTGTCATACATACATAAATTAATCTTAATTTCTTATGTTTTTTTTGTGTTCAATTTCACTTAACATGATCCCATTAATTTATGCAGGCTCTCCGTGCGAAACAACAAGCAAATGCTAAGAAGAATCTGTACCCTCACCACTTAGGTGGAAAAAGTATTGCTCAAAGGGTACCAGAATGGGAGCAAAAGGGATATCTGCCCACGGATGGCTCATTGGATGCCAGTGGCAGAAGAATGAAAGTGTGGGAGTTAAGCCACATTCCGAAGAACTCTACTCCCGAAAATCCTCAATATGATGAAGCCACGAGAGCAGTTATTGCTCAAATGGTAAGTGATATCATTTCATTTTCAGTCAAACTGTTCATTTCCTTTGTATATGAACTTATGTTAAACTAATAACTGTATTTGTGTGTTATATTAGGGTGAATTAAGCTCTCAGCTCACCCAGGGCACCTGGACCTCACAGAGGAATGATGATCCTCTTACACGCGCTCTTGGTAAGAAGGATCATCCAGGTCGTGCCATTGGGTTTGGTGGGCACGTTGGTATCCGCCAGGCATTTGGCGCACCCGGGTCCAGAATCAGCCAGGGACAGTCGATTAGCTACGAGGAGCACCTGAGAGTGTTGGCTGAGATGGAGCAGAGGATTACTCAGAACGTCGACGAGAGGATCGCTCAGGCTATATCAAGGATTCAGCCACAGCAGCATGAAAGCCAAGAGGTTTCTCGACCACCAGTTGATCAGTCACCCATTCAGCAGCAGAGTGCACCGGTAGTGAGAAGTAGTGTCCACTCGGCTGATCCGTTTCCCTATGCATCTCTACAGGTTAGACTAACATTTCAATTGAGTACATGACGATTATGATTTTTAACTTGATCACTAATATCATCATAGAAGAATTCTCAATTTTTATCTAAACAAGTTCCACATAACACTCAGGCACCCACTGAGTGCCATCTGTTTTTACAAATTGGAGTAGAAGAGGTCATGGTTGCATGGGGAAAACTTTTCCCCTCTCGTCCAAGTGATATTGTGCACGGTGAACCACTCCGACATTACCATGCACGAGTGCTTCTAGACGAATTTGTTGCAGAGCATGCTGACGTCGGTTTACCGGTGCCGATCCCACAAAGACCTACCGTGCGTTCTGCACAAACTGCGACAGTGCAGTGGCCTGCACGATTGGTCAGACTCCCTGGGCAGGTATTACTCTTAACCGTTGCTATAAAACTATTGGTGTACCACCTTGCATCCATATACTTAATTAGACTAATATCATAGGATATGACCCCACCGAAGACTGATAAGGGCAAAGGAAAAAGAATTGCCACACCTGTGCAATCAAAGGCATCCACAAATTTTGTGCTTAGACCTGCTTTGGTGGAGAAGAGAATATTGGCCGGCTTGTCGACCAATATGCAGATTCTGCATTCCTCGTTGTTGGTGCTACCACCGGATAGTGATTCCCTCATTGTGGAAGATCCCGAGCGGATATTTCACTATATAGTTCAAGGAGAAGATATACATCGATTTGGGATGTATATGTCCGACTTCGAGGAGTGCTTCAGGAGGGATTGGTTGAATGTGTCGATTATCAAGTCGGCCGCCATGTGAGTGACTTCTACCTTTTATATTTTGAATTCATTAATTGGTGATGAATTAGATGTTTGAATAAAAAGTTAATGACTAATGATATTGCCTCATAGGTGGGTGCATGATAAGGCGATCAATGTCTTTGAAGATCGAAGATTTGGATTCCTGTGTCCTGCTATGTGCAGTGAAGTCCAGATGACAAGTGATCCGCAAGCCTTATGCAATATATGACGAATGCCCTCTATGAATGTTCGAACAAGTCATTTATTATGCTGCCATATCATTCAGAGTATGATATTTGACTATTTCTCTTAGTATTATCTAAAACATATAGTTTGTGTTAGTTGCTTAATGATTTCAACACATTGTGTAATTTGTGGACAGTCGACATTGGTCATTGCTTGTGCTGGTGATGGGGAAGCACCCACGAATCTTGCAATTTGACTCACTTGGTAAGGCTGCCAAGAGACCGAAGATCTCCACCGCAATACTGGGGTAATTATTTTGTTATCGTAAACAACAATTATTTTACTTAACATTAACTGTTTCATAACTTGCTACTGATGCTTAAAACTATATATATTGCTGATGTATATAGTTCCATGAGAGCTGCATTAAGACTCCAGGGTATAACAATGAAGAGTAACATCCCTTGGAACACTGTCAAGGTACTCTATTAATTGATAAATTTGTGTGATAATGTTTAAACTTGTTTATAACTGTCAATATGTGTGTTTGTATAGTGTCCGGTGCAGCCTGAGGGGTCATAAAAACTAAAAACTATGTCATGAGATTCATGAGTGACATAGTAGGAGCGGCGAACCTTTTACCAGAGCACTCGTTAGACATGGTAACATTCTTTGAAAGTTTCAGTTATGCTCTTTACATGTTGTTAGACTTGTACGTTTTAGATTAATGTTCATTTTTTTCAAGGCTTACGAACAAGTGTTCAAAGGTGGTCAGTATGATGATGCTCAAATTGTTGAGATGCTTGAGGAATGGTCGGAGTTCGTCTGCACAAGTTTAATGAATTGATGATCATGAAGATGTTTTGTAACTTTTTGAGTATGTAAATAACTCTGTACACTTGTGGATGGTGTAATGGTAGATTTGAATTGTATGGTGTTTTTTATTTGTAATGAAAGTGTGAATTGCATTGGTTTTGTTAACTCTCAAATTGTGGTGCGTCGTTGGTATTAATTGGGAGCTTTTATAACTTTTTAAATGTGTGCTGGAGCTCCCTGTATGGATGAAGCATTATTACAGGTCTGATTGAATCAAATGTGGTGAATATATATAATATAAGCTGGGATGGAAAAAAACAAAAAAAAAATATACCTATCTCGGCGGTTCTTAGGAACAACCGCCGAGATAGGCCCCTGGGATTGACCGTGTGAGATTGACCATGGGTCTATCTCGGCGGTTCTAGAGAACAACCGCCGAGATAGACCATGGTCAATCTCACCACGGTCAATCCCAGGGGCCTATCTCGGCGGTTGTTCCTAAGAACCGCCGAGATAGGTACTCTAGTTCGGCGGTTTACAACCGCCGAAATAGGTGCTCACACCTATTTCGGCGGTGCTCATTTCGGCGGTTAACAACCGCCAAAATAGGCCCATTGGAACCGCCGAAATAGGCCTTTTTTCTACTAGTGTAACTAATTGTTTTTTTCTTCTTCTGGATACCAGATTTCCTCTCTTATTGCCTTTTCCTTTGCTTTGTTGTCAAAGAAATGTGGAAAGACCTGTTGTGTCTCCAGGATTTAGTGGAACCAGATTTTGATGCTATGAATGATTAGTTCTTGAACAAAGCTTCTTGATCGAATAAAAAAATCACAAAGGTGGTTAACCTGATATGGATTATCTTTGATGCAAGGAATAAGTGTAGGCATAATATTAAGCTAGTTTGGTGGACAATGATCAAACATAATAGATCATTTACTCAGGCTTATTCTTGTTCACTGTTCAAAAACAGGCGGATCAAATTGTGACTTAACAAAGGGTGATACCTCAGGGTATAGACTACGCAAGTTGGATTGTCACCAGAATAACTGGAAGGTTGCTACGAATTGGAGGTATGATCAAGAATGACAAGGGTACTCCAATCATTGCTTTCAACAAGAATGACAAGCTCATGTAATGAGTAGATGACAGAAGTTATAGCAGGTCGAATTGCTTTGGAGTTTGCACTACGGGTGGATAGCCATAACATCTGCTGTGATGTGAAGGTGAATTTGGTCAAATTTTCAACAGGAATGAAGTTATTAAGTCACAAGATGAAGATGGAGTTTTTAAAGATTAAAAATATTATGCTTTTGTTTGATGTTGTTAATTGTAACAATTTAAACATGTTTGATATGATTTATACTTTTCTTGTAGCTTAGACCTTTAATCCTTCTACCTTGCTTATTAAAACTTTGAAGGGACTGGATATCCCTCTAAAAGTCAGAGCAACATGTATTTGGGAAGATGAGAATGTAGAAAGATATTAAGCATGTAACATTGCATTGTTAATAAAAAGAATGTACCTGAAGGAAATATATAGGTACCGTTCGGTACCAAGCTTTAACTTAAAGACATTTTAAAGCTGCCATTATAAAAAATGAAAATCTACCTAGCTTTATCAGGAGGTGTTTGACAGCAAACATAACTAAACACTGTCTTTATTTCTAAAAAACTGAAACACCTTGGACAAACCATTTTACTCTGTGTCTTCTCAGCCTTCCTCTCCCTCATTGTTTCTCTCTGTCCGAATCCAGGGAACAGAACAAGGGCAGAGAAGTGTTGAGTTTACTTGTTCCTTATTCGCTGTTTATGAAACTTGACAAATGTTAATCCAAACGGGTTGGCTAGGCAGTTTTGCCCCATTCATCGAATGTTGTGCTTGACAGAATTCAATTAACGAGACTCAAGTCGAGAAGCGATGACTGTCAATGGCAGTATATTTGACCACGTTGATAATTTGATAGAGAGCTATATATATCTTATGTTAATCATGTTTTTGGGCTAGTTATTTTTGAGCGGGATCTGTCATGACCCTTAGCCCATTATCACTGTGGACTTGAGATAGAATACAGAATGAGAGAGAGTACACAAGAGAAAGTATAGAACAAGAGAAAAAAGAGACTGTGGACTTGTATATAAAGAAAAAAAGTAAAAGGTAATCTTGTATTTTTGATAAAGTCAGAAATCCGTAAAGTAGCTTTAAGTTCCAAACGCACGTAAACCAACATTTATCTTAAAGTCTTTTTTTTCCTATATCCAGTATTTATAGAGGTGTTTTTCAACAAAATAAGGGTCCTTTATTTTTTTGGATAGATACTTGTATACTCCAAGCGACAGACTCTTATTTGTTTCTTTTTGTTGTGGGACCTATACTCTCACTCATATGAACACTGTTTTTGAACGGATTTTAACTTGCGTTTGTATAAAGATGTAGATTAATGTCATAGATGAACGAGCGCTAAAGTTGCTATGTGGAAAACCACCATAAAATGAGATGAGAGGGCTCAACCAACACCAACACCCCCTCCTCCACGGAAAGTCAATAGGTCAACCGACAGCAAACGTTATCCATTTGTCTTGCTTCATATACACCGAGGAAATATATACGAAACGCCCCAAATTTTCACCAATATCACTCGCCAACCCCCACCTCTTCTGGTGAAGGGCCTACTCTTCCCCTCACCTCTCTCCTCCCATTGCGCTCGTGTGGCTTCAGCTTCTCTTCCTTGGGCTAACTAACGGAAACAACTTTCGTTTGTAAGTATCCTGCTTCTCCCCCAATTCTCCGTGTGCTCATCGGGAAAATTGCGTGAAAAACCCTAGCTACCTGTTCGTTCTCAAATTCATATTCAGAAGGAGACAAGCTCATCTGAAAGTGACCAAATATTGTTGTCGATTCACCTTGGGCTATTCCCATGGATCGGATCGTTGGAGGCAAGTACAAGCTCGGGCGTAAGATCGGTAGTGGATCTTTTGGGGAAATCTTCCTAGGTATATGCGCGTTCGATTCGTCCATCTGGATTTTAGTTTTGTTTCCTTAGTCTCTGGAATTGAAGGGTTTCTCCGACGAATCTACTAGTTATGGTTGATTAGACTTGGCGTCACTTCATCTTCCTGTTCAACTAGAGTTATTGATTTTTATTTTTTCCTCTGCAGCTACTCATGTCGATACTTACGAAATTGTTGCTGTGAAGATCGTAAGTTCAATTCTAACATTTTTCTCAATTACTCTTTGGAATTTCCTTTTATGTATAGAACGGTCTGCGTATTCTTTCTTCCACCACAACTTACCAATTTAAATGTCTATATCAAGTTATCAACATTTCCGTCGATAATTCTAGCTTAACTTGCAAGAAAGAACAATTGAAGTGTGCAGAAAGTCGCTGATATTTTAGAAAATGCGAATCACGGTGCTTATTTTTTTTATGCTGGCAAAATCGCTTGTGTCAGTTATGTGATATTTGTGTGTTATACGTCTGACTAATGTTGTGTGGTGTTTCTATTAACCTGCAGGAAAACAACAAAACCAAGCATCCTCAGCTGCTGTATGAAGCTAAGATATACAACATTCTTCAAGAAGGAAGTACGTGTTGTTCATGAGTGTGCATATTTTCTTCAACGTTTTTCATTCTAGGCTGTTCTATGGTCGTTTTTCTTCCTGGTTTTCATCTTTCCTCTTGCCTTCTTATTTATGCAGGTGGAATCCCAAATATAAAATGGTCCGGTGTTGATGGGGAAGACAATGTTCTTGTGCTTGATTTACTGGGACCAAGCATGGAGGATCTGTTTGTGTACTGTGGCCGGAAATTCTCATTAAAGACAGTTTTAATGTTAGCGGATCAAATGGTGTGTAGAATTTCCTACATAATGCGTATTACATTTGCAAGTTCAAAAAAGCTTCTTTTTTTGGTACCTCTCTCTTAAATATAGCAGTGCTTACTTTTTCTAACAAAACTGCATGAGAAAAGTTACTTAATCTTATGAGGCAGATTTTTCTGATATTGCTGAAGATGTAATACTTAGTTTCTCTCTTATTTTATAAGCTAATATCTTGTTTGTTTCTTTCGAAGATTAACAGAATAGAGTATGTGCATTCCAAAGGATTTTTGCATCGGGATATCAAACCTGATAACTTTCTGATGGGACTTGGACGCAAAGCCAATCAGGTTGCTTAGTTTTTCATTGCTTTTCTCTCTGCATTGGTTCTATTTCCATGTAAGGATATTTTGTATTTACTATCCGCCCAAGTGTAGGTTTATATCATTGATTTTGGACTTGCAAAAAGATATCGTGACTCGACAACCAACCGTCACATTCCTTACAGGTAGCCCACGACTTTCAATGTTTACATTTTGATAGCTATAATGCTCTGTTAAACTCCACTTGTAATATAATTTGTTTTTCTGTGGCACATCTATGTCTTAGATGCTAATACCGTTTACTCTTGATATCCTCCAGGGAGAACAAGAACCTGACTGGAACTGCACGTTATGCAAGTTGCAACACTCATCTTGGAATTGGTTAGAAGGAATTATTTTTTTGCTGTTTATTTCATTCCTTGCTGGTCCAACTTAATGATATGTTGTTTTCTGATAGAGCAAAGTCGACGTGATGACCTTGAGTCTCTTGGATATGTACTTCTCTATTTTTTGAGAGGAAGGTAAACCACATGCTCTTGTATTTCGTTTGTGCTCTTCAGGCTTGGATTTAGTATTTGATCTGAGTGAACTCTGTTTGTGATCAGCCTTCCTTGGCAGGGTCTTAAAGCAGCCACGAAGAAGCAAAAGTATGATAAAATTTGCGAGAAGAAATTATCTACACCTATTGAGGTTTGGCAAGCATGTTGACTTTATTGACATGTGTGATTATTGATTGTTAACAGTTTTAGTTTGTATTGACTTGTCTTGTTGGTGTATTGCAGGTTCTATGCAAATCTCATCCTGTTGAGTTTGCTTCGTACTTGCATTATTGTCACTCCTTGACATTTGATCAACGACCCGATTATGGCTTCTTGAAGCGTTTATTTCGTGAATTATTTACTCGTGAAGGTAACGGGTTGAGAGTTATCCAAGCATGCTCATCTTTATAATAGTGAGTTGTTTCCTTCTTTGTTGTCCTTTATTACATTATTGGGATTGCCCTTTGTTTTAGGTTATTCTTTTGATTACATATTTGATTGGACAATCTTGAAGTACCAACAAGCTCAAAAGAGCAGGAATCAAGCCCATTCATCATCTGTGAGTATTTTAGATGTTGACATTTTTGGTCATTTAGTCGCAAGTATGTATGACAAGAGTGACAGATTATGTCACACTCACGGCGCTTGTTTTGTTGTCACTGTGTGTTCTGAATATTAGCCATAAAGTTATCCGAGTTGCCTCTATTATTTTACTTCTGATGAGGGTAAGTTTCTCGAATTTACAGGCAGCCCCAGGAGTTAGTGGCAGCAAGGCAGTTCCAATGGAAGTTTCCAGGATTCAAGGTTTGATTTTCCTAGTGCCTTTTACTCACATATTGAGTAATTTAATGGAACCTTTTCTTTGAAGTCTGGATAGATTTCATCATTTGAACATGAATCCACTTGGGATCATTCCAAAAACCATTGGTTTATTGAACTGGTAATACTAGACTAACATGGATATATGTCTTGCTTGTAGGTGGTCATCATAATTTCCCATCATCTGGGATTGCGGAGCGTATGAGACTGGGGCATGCCTCTGGTTCTGATATTCGCGTGCATGCAAATTTATCCGCCGACAAAAACTTGAGATCTGATAGCTGTGTCTACAAAGAAGTATGACTAATTGGTCAATTAACTTGGTGGAATTCGTAGATAGTAATATTTTCTATTGTATTTTCTTTGGCCTTTTAGTTTTCAGTGTTTCTTGTGTTTTTTTTTTAATCTCTGCAGCCTACAAATAAATCCCAGCTGCCAACAACAACTTCGGCTCATGCCAGCATTCCAAGAAAAGGTGTTCCAGATCCTATCTTCCCTATGGAGACTACTAAACCTAATCAGGGAAGCGGTAGCAAATCTGGTCCGTCAAGCAGTTGGATTCCTCCTCTAATGCGCATCTCCTCCGCTAAATGATCTTGTTGGCAATACATTTTTCTCTGTGTTCCAATGGTAGGCTTCTGTCCTCGTAACTAAACTACATTGCCATATGAAAATTGCTTCATAATCCTCGTATCTGCTTTTGATTTCAGCCAAAACACTTATGTCTTGGTGATTATCTTTGAGGCATCTCAGAGACTGATGTCTTGAGCACTCCTTAGTCATGTCAACTCAGATATGCAGTAAAAGTGACAGAAGATGTGTAATTTGAACAACATCAAAAGGTTGTTCCATGGCTGGCTGTGCAGATACCATCATGGTTTTTATCCCTGATCAGTCTGTATTTGTGATCATCTGTAAGAACTGTTTGGAGTATACTTCTGGTTTCTGCCTATAGGCTGAAGATAGCTGCTTTCGTTTGCTTTGGTGTTATCATCAACAACATTCCTGTATGGAATCATGTGATTGTGAGTTGCAGTTGTACTCTCGCTTTGAGTCTTGTATATGACAGGAACAGTGGAATTGCATTTTGACGAAATATATTTTTACTTCCTAAATAACATTTTGGTGTCCTTTGCAATTTCTAATTAAATGCTACAAGTGTTATTTTTTATTAAATCTTTTGCCAGCAGGTGTTGAGAGATGATACCAACATGCTATGGTTTCTTGCTTCTCGTAAGATTCTGCTTCTCTTCTCTCTTATCAAACTTGCTAACACTGTCGATCATTTGAAAAAGCAAATTGATGCTGCATCTTACAACTCAAATGAGGCACGTTTAAGGTGGATAGATGAGTTTATTTGAGAATCACGCTTTTAACTGATTGAATAAATAATTCCTGCTTTTCTTATGGGCCAGTAAGTTTATTTATCCTGGTTGATTATATGTATCGTCTTTCAAATAGGTATCCACTATTTGTCATCTTGAATGTAGGATACTTATCTTGTCTAAATTGATGCTGCATCTTACAACTCAAATGAGGCACGTTTAAGGTGGATAGATGAGTTTATTTGAGAATCACACTTTTAACTGATTGAATAAATAATTCCTGCTTTTCTTATGGGCCAGTAAGTTTATTTATCCTGGTTGATTATATGTATCGTCTTTCAAATAGGTATCCACTATTTGTCATCTTGAATGTAGGATACTTATCTTGTCTAAATTATAATGCGTGTTGAGTTGCAACTTAATTTGAAGTGTTTCATTGTTACCAGTCATCCCCAACGACATGGTATAATTCTTTTTAATAGGTTGTGCCTCGATACTTCAGCTGATGCTGGTTTGCAGATTTATTGAAGATGAAGAGGATTTGAGTCTTATGGCTGCGTTTGTGTCTTCTTTCATTCAGGGGACTGCAGCATGTTCTGATGCTTTTTGCCTTCACCTGACATGACATTGGTACTCTTGATATTTTGAAGGAAACCTCTATATGAGAAGTTTTCTTTCTTGACTATGATCGGACAGAAATTGGTCGTTGTAGATTATTGTTACTGATCCTCTGCTACACGTGCGTTCATCTGGTTCTCTTGTTATATGAACTAATTACTGACAATTGAACTAGAAGCAGATTTAAAGTGTCATCACACTAGGGAATGAAATAGCCGATCCATAGATCTTGTTAATGATATTCCATTTTGCTTCCACTTCCTTGCATCAACTCAAGTTTGGGACTATTTCTTGTCAATCTGAAGAGTCGCTTTGTTGGTCTATATGTTTATGTCGAATCTCTTAATTTCTTGATCCATTAATACTAATGGATCAAATACTACTATAGAGACATCATGCCTTTGCCAATCTTCATGATTTGACCAGTGTTGCAATGGGGTTGCTTTGGCATATTCTCTGTTGTCACTTCTGATTTTGGTCTACGGTCAGTGAAAGCTTACACCTCTCTTCTTGAGGCCAAGTATGATTACAACAACGAAAAGCTGAACTCTTTGACCCATTTTTCAGTGATTTCTTTTGAAAGTATTGTTGCAATTGTAATGTTGTCTCATTCAGATGACATGGATGCATATGATGTGATGGGTTGGTTGCGGGATTGGTAAATTTGAAGTCCGCTCCTAATTTGGCAACAAGATTGGTCCCAAGAATTGAAAGAAAGATAATAACCGAGTTTGGCCAACTACGTATCCTCTCGGCAATTTAACATAAATGTATATGTAATATTCTGATTTTTGGTATGATGACAGTGGTGCGCCAGGTGAATGGGATGGTCGTAAGCGGTCAGTGAGCTCACCTAACGCGGTGGAAGTTGTATTATTGACACAGCAAGTCCTTGAGCATCTTCAACGCTGATGCAGATGGATTCTCGAACTGAATGTAACGTCTTCTTATCCAATGCCACCGAAATCGGTCAAGTGGATAAGATCATTCAAGGATTAAATTAGAAGTGGAAATTAGCTATATTTTTTGAAAGCAGAATCGGTTCACTTTATAGAGACTAAAGCATAAGCTGCGCTTCTTCGTCAGCCTAGATTAGTGATAGAACTATGCATAAACGCTGCCATTAAATGCTCGTTGAAAATAACTTTTTCTTTTTGAAAGCTGGTAACTAATATTGATACTTAGGTTAAGTGTTACATAGGTGTTGTGCAAAAACTATATAACAAAGTATATAAATAAATGCAAGGAATAGGTAAGTGCACCTAATCGGTGTAGTACAACAAGTGTCGTATCCACAAGGAAATTGGTCCTAACTTCCTAGTCTCGGTACTTAGTAATTGAAATGAAAACAGTAAATTGGGGTTTAGCCGGCGGCAAACTTGATTGTGTTGGTTGAGTAATTGTAAGAACAACAAGTAAACTAAAGGTGATAGTTTAATGGACTGGATGGAGAAGTACTTTGGGAATTTGACAATCACCCAGACTACCTAGATAGGCTAGCAACTCTTCTTATGCCATAGTTGTCTATTAGAACAATGATAATAACCCTCTAAACCAAAGATGAGTTAATTCTTACTTAGTTAATTTTAGCCTTCAAAATCAATTAGGGCTAAACTCACTACGTAGCTTTAAGCAAATTCTAGAACAAAGCCCCAAATTATACTCACTAATCCTAGGAGCATAAATCAACAGTTCTCTCTCAATTAGGTCACAAACCGTAACTCAAAACCAATTTGTAGATAGGGTTCACCATAAATGCACTCAAGAGATCAATTTAAGATCATCGAATGATAATTAAGAGAGAAACAACTATATTAAGGCATAATCAAGATTCACAAGCACATTCTAGGGTTTGGGTTCAAAGACCCATCCCAAAGCAAGCATAGAGGAAATAAAAACTAGAAAAGAGTAAGAAGAAGCCATTGTTGGAGCTTGGAAGCTTTGGATAAGGTGAGCTCTTCCTTCTTCTTTTCTTCCTCTTCTTTCTCCTCTTCTTTCTTCTCCTTGTCGTTCTCTCTCTCCTCTTATGTGTGTGGAAGTGTAGAATGGAAGGAATTCGCCAAACCCCCTCTGTTTCCCGTCTTTAAAACAATGTACTGGGCAAAAATTCTGTCGAGACCGCCCCACAGGGGCGGTCCTCCAGGGGTGGTCCACACCAGAGACGGTTCTAGTGTTTGAAATCAACTGGACCGCCCCACAGGGGCGGTCTTGACAGAATTTTTGCCCAGTACATTGTTTTAAAGACGGGATTCCAAGGGCAAAGGGTTTCCTCACACTTGAGAGTGTCCGGGGCGTTGAAACGCGGAGACCTAGGAAAATTGTGCAAGAGTTCTTCTTGCATGTGTCTTACTCAGCGTTAAAGGGTGCTTGCATGCAGTGTGTATGTAACTACAATGCATAGACAAAAATAAACTAGGCGCAACAGGATTCCGAGGAATACGCTTAAAGCCCATGGTTAGAATTCAAAAGGGGACTCATAAGTGAATCCAATATCAAATGGGTTCACAGTGTTATAATTTAAACTGAAAGCATAGAGAGAGTACTGAAAAGCATAACTAAAGAAAAGAGAAAAGACAATAAGATAAACAATCTCCAGAAATACATAACAGGTTTCAAGAACAGAGACTCCAAGCATCCAACTCCATGAGCAAACTACGGGGCCGGTGGTCCACCTCGCTCGAGCATGCGGCGCAACTCCTCATACTGGGCTGCCAACTCCTCTACGCGTCGCTGGTGGGCCTCGAATTCCTCCTGGGAAACCGTGGGAGGTGGTGGGGCTGGTAGGGCTGGTAGCGGGGCAGCTGCAGTAGAGTGCGTGGAGCGGGAAGAGGAGCTGGATGAGGACTCGGCGCTGCCGGCTGGCTGTATCTTCTCCCAACCTCCTGGAGCACGGCGAAACCCCATCCGCCGGAGGGCAGCATGGTCAATGGGAGCCATAGGAGGCTCAGGGACCGCATCTCCAACGTCGACTCCGTACTCAAGGATCTGAGTGTGGAGGAAGTGAGGGTAGCCAAGGTGTTGGGTATCCCGCTTTGCGACCATGTGGCAGAGGTGGTCAAACATCAGCCCTGAGATGGAGAATGACCTGTTCGGATTCGGGGCTGTGATGCTGTTGAGGAGGAAACAGTCCATGGCATTTATGTCCTTACTGTCCCGGGGTAGAATGTTGTAACGGATCAGAGCAAGGAGGACGCGCTGAGTGGCGTCCTGGATCATATTCGGGGTCATTGTGACCCGGGAGACGTGCCCGACTGATTCTTCTTGCGGCGCGTCATCGGGAGGGTGGCGAGGAACTGCTGGCGGTGGCGCTGGAGGTAGCTGTCTGGGAGATAGGATGAGCTGTCGTAATCCTCTAGAGGTATATCCAGGGCCTCGATGAAGGTCTGCTGAGTGATCTCAATCCGTCTACCTCCGACATACGAGATGAGCTTGGAGATGCCCTTCATAGCCGCGTTCGCGTAGAACTGTCGTACGAGGTCAGGGTAAAACGCGCCACCCATCGTTAAGAGGCAACCCCATCCGAGAAAGTCAAAGAGGGAATGGAGGTTGAGGTCCTCGATGATGGATGGCTCCACACGACGCTCCTGGACAAACTCTCGGCGGGGCCCATTATGGAACCAAAGCTTGGCCTCTCCAGTTATGAAGATGTCGTCTATCAGTCGGGTTCCGAATGGAAGCCTGGCCATGCCGCGGCGGAAGGTCGCACGGTCGACTGGTTGCATTGTCTGAAACCAAAGACAAGAAAAGAAAAGCAAGGAAAGAAAAACAAAATACAAAACAACAAAGGAGAGTTAACGAACGATAAG
Source organism: Limonium bicolor (assembly GCA_023374045.1). NCBI lineage: Eukaryota > Viridiplantae > Streptophyta > Magnoliopsida > Caryophyllales > Plumbaginaceae > Limonium > Limonium bicolor. Next base: position 289,214,487 of record CM041780.1, on the reverse strand, counting down.
AGAAGAGAGATGCAAAGGAAGGTTATAGACATCTTTATAAAGTGCAGGTGAGTAAGAAAAATGCAGAGATGACACAACAATTCACAAAATTTTTTGGCATGATCTCCCTCGTTTTCGTATGTTTTCCCGGTTCCAAGAACCGCCACAACCTTACCCAAGCAGTTACCATTAAGATATTCAACCAGCCCAATGATACAATGCAGTCAAGTAGTTCGAAATGCACCAACCAATTCAACAAGTGACCAATGTAAACACATGGTGAGGTATCAAAATTCCGAACCGCAATAGTGCATTATCTGAAACATGTGACCAATCAAGTGCCCATGATCATCCAAAAAGTCTCAATGAGCCCGTGCACGATTTAAACGAAAGTGAACAATGCAAAATAAGGCATTATCGAATTTAGACCGTTAACCACTAAAATCATGCTAAAACCACCAAGTCACCTCATTTGCAAGTTCAAATCACACACACAACCTATAAATAATCATTTAACACAATCCAAATCCACAAATTTGCAAAAATCTCAATTTCCCACCTAAGGCCCTGTTTGGTTCGACCTAATTCTAGCCCAAAGTGTAACTTGCTCAAAAATTTCAAAAATTGACAAAATAAAGTTAGATTCACATACCTTAGTGTTTAGATGGGGAAATTAAGCAGAAATTTGTCAAATGTGGGCTAAAATCGGTGGAAACTAATTTGGGGAGGATTTGGGGGCTTAGGGATTTGAGGTGGAGAATGGGGCTGTGGCGGTGGTTGGCGCTGGTGGCGTCGGAGAACAGCGGGGCCGGCGTGCGTGGTTGGGCAGCGGTTGTAGCGGCGGTGCGCTGGAGGACGGTGCTGGGCGGGTGGAGGTTCTCGACAGGGATGGGAAGGGGGCTGGTATCGGGGACGATAGAAAGAAGAAAGAAAGAAAGAAAGGAAGAAAGAAAGAAAGAAATAAAGAAAAAAAAAAAGAAAATTAGAAACACTGCGTTTCTGTAAATTTTTTTTCAAAATTTCCAATGGGACCGCCCTACAGGGGCGGTCCCCAATAGAGAGCGTTTTTTTTTTTCAAAATTTGCGATTGGACCGCCCACAAGGGCGGTCCACATGGGCGGTCCGTGACAGAGAGCATTTTTTTCAAAATTTCCGATGGGACCGCCCCACAGGGGCGGTCCCCAACAGAGAGCAAAAAATGCAGTGGAAATCGACTGGACCGCCCCATAGGGGCGGTCCATAGGGGCGGTCGGCAATAGAAACCCAAATTTTCATTTTTCTTTCACCTCAATTCATCCAATTTCACACTCCAAGTCCCAAAATCACAGAACTGTAGTAAAAACTAAACACAAGCACCAAGAACACAAGCAAAAGCAATAATGAGAACCATCAAGTTAAACACTTAAACAGGCAAGGAAAGAAATCCGGGTTGCCTCCCGAAAAGCCGCCCTTCTTTTTAAGGTCTTTGGCTAGACCATAGTAAAGTTTAGATGGAACCTGGTTCCCGAAGTAAGATAGGATGAGCTTCGACCCGTTTAATGTCACCTCTCATGTAATGCTTGAGCCTCAAACCATTAACCATGAAGGTTCCGCCTTTCGTGTTCTTTAACTCCATAGCACCATACGGGGTCACCTTAGTGATAGAGAAAGGCCCGGCCCAATGATATTTGAGCTTACCTGGGAATAGCTTTAACCGAGAGTTGTAGAGTAAGACCCTATCTCCCTCATGGAATTCTCTCTTGAGGATCATTTTATCGTGCCATCTCTTTGTCTTCTCTTTGTAGATCCGGTTGTTCTCATAAGCTTCTTCCCGGATCTCTTCTAACTCCGTCAGCTGAAACTTTCTCTTTTCTCCAGCACTCTTGAGGTCGTAATTGAGTACTTTTACAGCCCAATACGATTTATGTGCAAGTTCAACCGGTAGGTGACAAGCTTTCCCGTAGACAAGACGGTAAGGGGACATACCAATGAGAGTCTTGTAGGTTGTTCGGTATGCCCATAGTGCATCGTCGAGCTTTAGAGACCAATCCTTTCTTGAAGAATTTACCATTTTCTGCAGGATCCATTTCAGCTCTCTATTGGTGACCACGGCTTGTCCGTTAGTTTGGGGGTGGTAAGGTAGAGCGACCTTATGTCTCACTCCGTACTTCTCCATTAAAGCTTCGAATTGCTTGTTGCAGAAGTGAGAACCCCCGTCACTAAGGATTGCTCTTGGCACTCCAAACCTTGTAAAGATATTCTTTCTCAGGAACTTGGTCACAACCTTAGCATCATTTGTTGGAGAGGCAACGGCTTCCACCCACTTGGTCACATAGTCCACAACTACAAGGTTGAAGAGATTAGAGCAGGAGGAAGGGAAGGGTCCCATGAAGTCTATGCCCCACAAGTCAAATGGTTCAACCTCTAGCATCACATTAAGAGGCATTTCGTGTTTTCGGGAGATGTTGCCCATCATTTGACAGCGGTCACAGGAAGCAACAAATTCATGACAATCTTTGTGTAAGGTTTTCCAGAAGAAACCTGCTTGTAGAACTTTTGTTGCGGTCCTTGCCGGCCCATGATGCCCTCCCACTTCAAGAGAGTGGCAATGGGTGAGAATGTCTTGCACTTCACTCAGGGGCACACATCTCCTTATCACCCCATCAGCACAAGTCTTGAAGAGGTAAGGGTCATCCTAGAAGTAGTGCTTCGAGTCAGCAAAGAATTTCTTCCTCTGCTGGTAGGTCAAGTTATGGGGCACTACTCCTCTTGCCAAGTAGTTTGCATGATCAGCATACCAAGGATCATCACCTTCCTTGATCACAAAAACAGTCTCATCCGGAAAGAACTCATTTATGGGCACTCCTTCATTGGGCACTTCCATGCGGGAGAGGTGGTCGGCCACTACATTTTGCACACCCGGTTTGTCTCTGATTTCGATCTCAAACTCTTGTAGCAACAAAATCCATCTCAACAACCTTGGTTTGGCATCCTCTTTGGTAAACAAATATTTCAAGGCTGAGTGGTCCGTATGTACAATCACCTTACTTCCCAAGAGGTAAGAGCGGAACTTATCTAATGCAAAGACAACCGCTAGAAGCTCCTTCTCGGTTGTGGCATAGTTTTTTTGTGCATCGTTGAGTGTCTTGCTTGCATAGTAGACAGTTCTCAGAGTCTTCTCCCTTTTCTGACATAGGGCTGCCCCCACTGCATAGTCACTTGCATCACACATTATTTCAAAAGGGAGGCTCCAATCTGGTGACACAACTATCAGGGCTGAGATAAGGCACTCTTTGAGAGTGTTGAAGGACTTCAGACATTCTTCAGTGAATTCAAATTTTGCATCTTTGGCTAAGATATCACACAGAGGTTTAAAGATTTTGGAGAAGTCCTTGATGAACCTTCTGTAGAACCCGGCATGACCAAGAAAGCTTCTAATGTCTTTAACCGAGGTGGGTGGTGGTAGCTTCTCGATGACTTCGACCTTGGCCCGGTCAACTTCAATCCCATTGGAGGAGATCTTGTGCCCGAGGACGATCCCTTCTCTCACCATGAAATGACATTTCTCCCAATTGAGTACTAGATTGGTTTCCTCACATCGAGAGAGAATGGCGTCCAAGTTCTCTAGGCAAGAGTCAAAGTTGAGCCCAAAGACCGAGAAATCTTCCATGAAAACTTCCATGCTTTTTTCAATAAAGTCGGAGAAGATGGCCATTATACACCTTTGGAACGTTGCGGGAGCCTTGCATAATCTGAAAGGCATTCTTCTATATGCGAACGTTCCATAAGGGCATGTGAATGTGGTCTTCTCTTGATCTTCCGGGGCTATGGGGATTTGGAAGTACCCCGAGTAGCCATCTAGAAAGCAATAAAAGTCTTGCCCGGCTAACCTCTCTAGCATTTGGTCAATGAAGGGCAAGGGGAAGTGATCATCCTTGTAGCCGTGTTCAACTTCCAGTAGTCGATGCACACTCTCCAACCGGTTGTTGTTCTTTGGGGAATCAGTTCACCCTTTTCATTTGACACCACCGTGATTCCTCCTTTCTTTGGTACCACCTGGGCCGAGCTCACCCATTGACTATCGGATATGGGGTAGATGATCCCAGAGTCGAGTAGCTTTAGGACCTCTTTTTTAACTACCTCCTTCATATTCGGGTTGAGTCGCCTTTGCGGTTGAATGAGCGGCTTGTAGTTATCCTCCATAAAGATTCGATGAGTACAGAAGTGGGGATTGATACCCTTTATATCGGAGATTGACCAACCAATTGCCCCCTTGTGGTTTCGAAGCACCTTCAGCAAACTGTCCTCTTGTGCACCTATGAGGGAGGAGGAGATAATAACAGGTAGATCACAAGGTTCAGTCAGATAAACATATTTTAAATGAGAAGGTAGAAGTTTCATCTCCACGGTGGGAGGCTTCTCGACCAAAGGAGGTATTCTTTGCTCGCTTCTCTCTAGTGGTTCCGGTGGTGGGTAATGCGTTCTGAAGTGTTTTGGAGCTCTATCCAAAGTAGCTACCATTTCATTCACCTCCAGATCCATTTCCTGTTCATCATCAGACTCAAGCAAAGAAAAACTCAAAGCATCATAATTAGAGTGAGTGGGTGGATTATTTTGCAAAATGGAGTCGACAACATCTATTGCAAAAATAGCTTCCGCATGCGCGGGTCTTTTCACTATCTTAGACATGTCAAACTCAAGCTTTTCATCATGGAGACGCAAAAGCCTTTTTCCACATCTATCAAGGTCCTAACAGTTCTTAAAAATGGATGGCCCAAAATCAAAGGGACCTTGACATCTTCTTCCATATCAATCACTATGAAATCAGCGGGGAAAACAAAGGTTCCCACAGTTGCAAACAGGGAAATTGATCTACTAAAACTAAACAAATTAATCTAGAAAATAATAAATCAATAAGTCTGTCGGGTTGCAAAAATCCCGGTCACTATAGTATAGAAAGTTAAGAAACCAAGTATCGAACCGTGGGACTTGAATAAATAAGCCTAAGTCCTATCCTAAATCCTAAGAAAACTGGAAACTCAGGGTGGTTGTGAATTGTTTTTGAAACTGAATCAAATAAATGCAAATCAGAGTTGAATTAAGCAATCGGTAAAAACGAATGATGAAGTTGATAATATGAGTGGAACTCCGGGCTCGGGTTGTTCTTTTCTGATTGAATCTAGTAGCTCCTACAATTTAATTATGAGAAACGGAAAGGCCAATTCTTTCTATCTCTTACAATGCTAAATCCTAGTTCATTGAAGAGCTCACCTATCAGAACGTGTCAACTCTAATCTAGCAGTTGGCAAAACACATATAGGTGGAATAAGCACAAAGAATTTTAGCGTTCGTAGGAAAGATTATCTATCCGATTAATCCTTCCCCAAATTCCCAGGTTAATTCGAACTCCCTATTAATCACCTTGTCTGATCTTAATAGGTTTCGCAAAACAACTCTATAACTCGCGAAATTAGTAGAGAAGAAAATTGATAATCATTAACCTGGAAACAATCCGTCACAATCTCATAATCAAACTGCAGAATCTTTAACTACATTGAATCCATCTTGAACAAACCCTACCCCAGAGTTAAATCCCTACTAGCCAGACATTGCCAAGAAACAGATAAATACAGTCAACATAGAAATCATCTAAGGGAAGAAAAACCCTTTTGTTGAACAACTATCCAGTGTCGATGGCTGCAGGTGTAAGGTTGAAGATGATGGCCACACTCCCTTCTGACGATGCTCCTCCAGAATAACGATGATAAACTTGATGAATGTGGATGAAGATGAACTGATGCAATTGGCGTGGATGAATGGAGAGAACTTCGTTTATCAGTGAGAGAGTGTGTGTTGTAATGATCGATGATGATCGAATTCCTTCTCCCTCTGATTAGGTCATTTAAATAGACCTTTCTCTCTCTTTTTCCCTTCAAAACGCCGAGTTTATGCTGTAATTTTCGTGCCGTCCGAACATTGGTCCGAACTTCAAAGTTCGGACACAATGCTTTGAGCGCTTCAATTCAGAAAGTTTCGACCTGTGTCCGAACTTTGATGTTCGGACACAAGTTCGGACATGCTCCGTACTTCAGGCCTCCGGCTTTTCTCAACTATGTTCGAACTTCGATGTTCGGACCGAAGTTCGGACATCCCATCAGGCGCAGCATACAAACTCTCGACTTGCGTCCGAACTTGGAAGTTCGGACACAAGCTCGGACAGACCTTCAAAAATCCTCTAAATTCTTCATTTCGACTCCGATTCGACCCCCGTTTGTTGCAATATCTCCCTCGTGAGTAAATCTAGTGTTTCCCTGGCTTTTCTCTGCATTTAATCATAGAAAAAGGTATCAAGCCTTACCAAACAACAAACCAAAGGAAAACGGAAGATAAGTGTGGAATATTATCGATGTTCGTATAAAATTAGGCATTAAAGATCACTAAAAACCATTCATATTTCACACTCATCAAACCTCCTCACACTTAACCTTTGCTTGTCCTCAAGCAAAGCAGGAGTAAAATGTCTCAGAATGCCTCAGGGCCAAACCTTGGGATTGCATAAAATAAGGAGCTTAAGACACAATAATCACCCAAGAATCGATCTGCTCTTAACTGCATGTCTCTCAAACAATGAAGTACGCTTTTTAAAACAAAAGATTATGAAGAAGCCAAATCATGAAGTCAAAACATAGAGTAACCCAGAACCTTCCAACCTTTTCTCTTCTTAAACCCGTGGATGACAAGGGGTGTGAAGTTATGCCATATTCCGCAGAACCTTTCAACACCACGTATTCATGATCTAATTTAAGGAATTACCATAAACATAAGACTTTAAAGAACTTCCTTTTTTTTCTTGCATATATCAATTTTTCGCACATAATTCATCCCCCAGACTTTTCTCTCAATCCTTGTAACGGTATTGGGTCTTTTATCCCAGATCAGATGACCTTAGGTAAATGGGTGATGAAACACCCCTAGGACTTAATAACCGGATGGAAGAGGCCTGTTTTTGGTTCATAAAAAGAAACTTAGATCAGAGGAGTACCTTGCCTTTATCCTTCATTCCAGACATTCTCATCATTCCCAGGGTTCCAAGTTAAACCAGTTCTAACTTCACAACCAACTTGTTCACAGATATTTAACAAAATTCAGCCATTTGAAAATATGATAAGAGAGCACACAATTTTGAGCAAACCAACTCTAAAGGTCAGTACCGGACTCAACTCCATAACTAAAGATCCACCCAAGTATTCAACACTAAGAAGCACTCTAAGGGAATTACCCCCACATAGCCCAAAACCAAACAAAAATTAGGTAAGGAATAAATGGCTGACACATTCAGAAAGATCTCCCCCTTCCTCACACTTAATGAAGAGCAATGTCCGCATTGTTCAGAAATTAATCACAAGAAGGAGATCAGACTAAATGTGTCAGACTCACAAGGGTGAATTGAACAGTGACAAAGTTATTCACAAATTAAAGCACAGGCCGAACAGTAACCAAAAAGAAAAAGAAACTAAAAACTCCCTTGATTTCTTTTGTGATGCTTTGAGGAAGTGATTCTTCCTCACACTTAGTGTCCTCGCAGGGGAGAATGTTTCCTCACACTTGCTTGAAGCTAGGGTCCGGCATGGAGTCAGCCCGATAAGGTACACTTGCACACATTCAAACAAAACATAAAAGTGTGCTAGAAGCATCGATTAGTGACAGCCAATATTCAGAGTTAAGATTCAAACAAACGAAAATCAAAAGAAAAATTACAACCCAATCGAAATAAAAGTAATGAGTCTAACACAACCAAAAGCAAATCCAGAATGAAGTCCAAAAACGGCTTCTACACAAAAATAGCAAGCAGCAGCATAATCACTGTGGAGGCGGATAGTACGCCTGCCACTGAACTGATCGAGCAGAGCCTGATAGTCTTCCTGAGAGCGACGGGCCTGCTGCTGCAGAGTCTCGATCCGCCTGATAGCGACGATCTGCCTCCTCGAAACGAGACTCCAGCTGAGCAAACTCATAGCGAGTGACGTACTCGCTCCCAGGGGCTGGCAGTGCTAGATACGCCTCCTCCTCGTCAGGTGAAGCAGCAGGAGCGGGCTCTGATGGTCCCTCACCCGCCTCTCTCTGGCGCTTCTGCGGTCGCGCTGCAGCCTTCTTCCTCCACTGGCCCTCGCGGAACTCAAACCACATCTTCTTTAGAGCACCCACATCAATAGGGGACCGCGCAGCATACAGTCCCGCAGACGGAATGGTAACCAGCTGCCTCTTAAGGATGTGGCAGAGCATAACTGGGTAGCCTAACTTGTGGCGATCCCTGTGCTCCAGGATATGCTGCATGTGCTCGAAGATGACCCAAGGCAAATATGTAACCTCAACAGCCCCAGCAAACGACGGATTCAGCACCGCCTGAAGAAGTAGAAAGTCTGTCTGGTTGAGGTCGGTGCTCTGACGTGGGACAATGTTCGCAGCCAGTAGTGCGAGCAGAACTCTCTCATACGGGCTCTGAAGCGCATCAGCAGGGACGACCTGCTTTGATGGGTCATCCCCTCTGCGTCGTCGAGGCCCCTGAACCATAAGGGGGGTGTAGTGGTGGATAGCTGCATTCTTGAAATCAACAGGGTTGAGGCCCTGAGGGGGTTCGGGAGCAGGATAAGGAATCTCCATATATTGAGCAATCTCCATCGTGGAGACTGTTACTCTTTCTCCATCTACAAGGGACTTGATCTGACCATCCTGGTAGATCGCATTGGCATAGAACATGCGCACAATCCTCTCAGAGTACGGCCCTCCCATATTCAAGATCTTGCCCCAGCCAAATGGGTTTAATATCCCCCTCAAACCAACTGCTGCTCTAATTCGGCACCACACCTCGTTCAGCAATTATATCTACCTCTTTCGCAAACCACTCCCGGGCTTCATCATTTCTGAATTCCGGTTCCTGACCCCGACGTCTTGAACTGGTGCTAGCTCCTGCAGCCCGCTTACCACGACCGGTAATTCTGCTCAACATCTGCTCATACAAGGGTAAGCAAGTCAAGTGAAGGAAAGCAAGGATATAGTTCTAAACATGCACTGAATTTACCCAAAATCCGACAGAGTCTCCCCTAAAAATTCAGTAATCTCCACAACACAGATTCAATCCATCTTCTAATTGCAGCACATTGAGCATTAACAGGCAACGACCAGAAGAGACTTAATCGATATAAACAATTTCCTGTAATAAGATGTTCTGGCAATATCAACAATGCAATACCAACCAAGTCTCAGTCAGTTATGTACGCACAAATCCAACCGCAATCTCAGAACCAATCTCATTTGCTCATTTCCAACACAAAGATGCAGTTCTAATCACTTCTAACAATTAGTGACCAGCAGAGACTTAACCGTCAAAAAGGTAGTTTGTTCCAACACTTCAGCTTAATCTCAATCACTTGTTTATTTCAGCCATGCAAGATACGATTACACACTCAAATATGCATATTGAAATTACAGTTGGGCAGTTTAACACATCTCCATCCAGCAACTTTCAGCAAACCAGATAATAACCCCTCATACGCAAACGAAGCTCAGAAATCTCAGTAATCACCAGCACATTCTCGACTTTGCATATCTCAGATTCCAAATGTTGTCAAAAACACATCAAAATAGGTAGAAAAGTAGAGAAATTACCTTGCTGAAGTTGAATGAATGTGTAGAAGGAGATATAACAGCAAAACCGGCAAGATTAAACTCAAACTCGACCCAAAGCGACAGGTAGGGTTTCGAATCGAACAGGCTCAAAATCGGAAATATTGTGGGGGTTTCTGATCGATTTTTAGGCCTAGGGTGGTAGAGAATCGAAAGACGAACAGATTGATACCAAGAATGGAAGATTTGGTGGAGTTTTGAGGGAGTTATGGAAGATTGGAGAAGAGGGGAGAAAGGGGGCTCTGTGCGGCTGTCGCGAGGAGGAAGAAGAGGTTTTGGAGATTTTTTTTCGTTTTTTCCAAGTTCGAACGTTATTTTAGTTCAAAATTTTCGGGGTGTCCGAACTTCGATGTTCGGACATACATACCTCGGCAGAGCTTCGCGTCGTGTCCGAACTTCGATGTTCGGACCGAAGTTCGGACATCTCTTTTCTTGCTTCAGCGCACTCTCGAATCGGGTCCGAACTTCAACCTTCGGACTGAAGTTCGGACATCCCGTTTTGCACAACCCTCAGACTCTCGAACTGTGTCCGAACTTCAATCTTCGGACTGAAGTTCGGACATCATCAAAAATGCATCACTTTGTTCCTTTTTGAGCTCCAACCACTGCAACAACAACATTACTCTAAAACAAAACTTAAAACAACATAAAAAACACAGAATAAAAGTACCGAAAACACTGGGTTGCCTCCCAGTCAGCTGCTCTTCTTTAATGTCTTTAGCTAGACAATTTCTGCTTGATTAATCAGAAGAGGTGCGATGAGCAGCTCTATAACAGCCCACAGTGAATTCCTTCAGTGTAACACCCCTACTACGCACAACACATTACTTGATATCGCAGCAGAAAATAAACGACTAAACAGTAACTAAACGATTGGTGCTACAACGCCGTCAACCACCCACGTGGTTAACAAGGCTGAATAAATACAAGTGTACCGGTCTGATGATCAGACTCCCGAGCATATAACTAATAACCATATATATACATCAACAAAATACCGAGTGTTTACACAAATCCTTCACTGTATACCGTCACTGTAAACTGTCATAATCAAGTATATAATACGCCACGGGAGCACAGGCACATCCCGGGCAACATCCAAAAGTACTCCAAAAGTAAACTACACCCTAGGATCTAGAGCCACTCCGCTTCTTCGATCCTCATCCTGTAGTAAAAGAAATATGGATCCCCCGAGGGGGTCAGCAACCCTTGGCTGGCATGGTTAACGCGCAGCCCATCGACTACCGGAATGCGCGCAACTATTTGTCATGATGACATGGTATTTATTTTAAAACACACAATTCATACATATATAACATAACATGGGTATTGTACACATCATAACACACATCACACACATACAATTCCTTTTAGGAAGAGAACCAACACAGTTAGTCCCCATTGAGAGCCTAGAGAATGTTGCCATGCTCATGCTTAGCTCGTTACATAACTCGTTACCGTCCGGTTAGATTGAACAGTTAACTTAACACAAGGTGCCTCGGATATAGTGATCCGAGCACACCGAAATAACACATAGTATGCCCCTGTGGCCCGACGTGAGTCAGTAAAATAGCCTTGGTTAAGCTAAAGGGAAGGTTAGAAACCAAATTGGAAACTTAACCATAACATACAGAGAGAATCGAACCGGTTATGACATCGACTCCCATACTCACACGCGTGGCCGGAACAGACCGGACTCCTCACTTCCCCCGTTAGCCCTTGTTAGAAGTTCATCATTGAACACAACAAACAATTCACAATCATAGGTCAAGTCTTGTTAGACACACACAAGGGGAGAGAGAGTCATACTCAACAACATAATGATATTTAACAACGGTAAACTCTTTACATGGCTTAATCTTACAAAGTCATAAACACACAGAAAAGCAAACAACACACAAGCCGGTGTAAACCGGTAGGCAACAAACTGCAAGAAAACCATACCTTGGTCCTTGCCTCGACTGATTTCCACCTTGCGAGAATCCTAAACACATTAGTAACGTCGGTTAATTAACGCACTAGTCCATTATTAACATTATCTACTCAACATTACTAGTTTATTTTACTTTACACTTGTTACAACTTTTCATCCTTTTAATTGCCTTTAAAACCCACCTTACATGTCTCACATAACCTTATAATATCATTACTAACCAACTACCATTTTTAGATAACAATTTCCATCTTAAAACAATAATTTTTGGTCCATACAGTGGCCTGTCCGAACTTGTGTCCGAGCTTCCAAGTTCGGACGCAAGCCGTGACTTTAGACAGAAAACAGACACATGTCCGAACTTATGTCCGGACTTCGGAAGTTCGGACGTGAGCCGAGAAAAATCTAGACAGAAATCCGTGCGTCCGAACATGTGTCCGGACTTCCCAAGTTCGGACACAGTTCGAGGATAATCCTAAGGATGGGTGGGTACGTCCGAACATGTGTCCGGACTTCCCAAGTTCGGACACTGCTCGCGAGTGAAAATTCCTTTACTCAACAGGGCCTGTCCGAACTTCCACATCCGGACGGAAGTTCGGACAAGGCATTATTCTCCAATTTCTAAGCCTTTAAACACTTAACCAAATTTCTCCAAAGCCTCCAACACTTATAGTATCTTCTCCTTAAGTTTCTAAGTGGCATTCCTTGCCTATTCCAATCATTATTCCTAGATATTTCTTCCACACAACATCATTACTTTAACATCGTTTCTTACAAACTAAAACTCCTTATGTCATCCTTGAAATTCCTTTTTTCTAAGCTTACACTTTCTCCCTTATTTTACCAAAGTTTGCCTAAGCCTTCATCTAAGTCCAAAATGACTTTGGTACATACTAAAACCTCAAGATCATGCCTAAGTCCTTATTACACTCTAGAACACTTCCTAGTTCATCAAAATTCCTTTATAACATCTTGAATCCTTTATGCATCTCCTAAATTTCGACATAGGTTCTCCTAGCATTTTGTTACACCTTAGCACATATTATCATCATTAAACACCCTAGAACACCAAGAACACCTTCTTACACAACTTCACCAATTCACACTACATCACAATATAGTGCATAATTTAATTGCATGGCACTTAGGCCCTTAAAATGCATGGCTCTTAGGCCCTTAAAGTGCTTAAATCATAAACACTGAATTTCCACAATATATATATCCTTTAACCTGCGATTACATACAACAAGACATATGTTATTTTACTAGTCTCCTTGAGAACATTTACTAGGTCATTTACCATTTGCTCTTTAGGTAGTTTTAATAAGCATTTATAAGCTCATTTCTCCTAAGGCATTAAACAACATTAGGTTAGTAGATTTACCTTTTCCTCTTTCCAAATTTCTTTCTTGTCACTACAAGACCGGTAGGTATTTGATTCCTTGTCAAGTTCTAAACAATATACAAACATTATAATGAGTATTCAAGCTATAAGCTTCATCTCATTGTAAACCCTAATTTTACATTGTTTCAAAAACATTAATGTAGTTGTTTTACCTTGATCTTTGAAGAGAGTTTGAATATATAACAAGAGGACTCCACCTAGTCCATGAAGAGTTGAAATGAAGCTAGAACAAAGTCACACAAAGAGCTATATCAATGTGTATTTTCGGTCAAGTAAAAACATGGAGGAAACATGATTTTTCTTTGAGATTCCTTACCTAGAAGCAAAGGAGAGTAATGATATGTCAAAATACAAGCTCAAGCTCCTTCAATGGTGGAACACCTTGGCACCGAAATGGGGCTCTTGGAGTTTTGAGAAGATAGGAATGAAGAGCTTGATGAGAGGAAGAGATTGGTGGTCTTAGAATTTGATTTGGACAAGTGAGCTTGATTTAGCAAGAGGTCAAAGATGGAGTTTCTATGGTGGTAGTGGTATTACCGAGAGAGAACAGAAGAGAAGGGAGAAGAAGATTGTGACCGTGGGAAATGAAGGAAGAAAAGAGAGAATGAGATAGAATTTGCTTTTAAGAGATATTTATGCTTATAAAGTAAAAAGTAAGTTTAATTAGTTTTCTTTACTTACTTATTATATCAACTAGAGAGTGGTGAGTCACCACACTTAAAAACCGGCCCCCTATATTATAATGAGGGTATTTTAGTCTTTGTTTGTCAATTTAATTACTTAATACAACATATGTTATAAACTAGCTTATAAAATCACTATTCACCTAAACAAGGCACTTAGAAGTGAAATTTTTGATTTCCCATTAATATAGCCACCCAAATGTGATACTATATAGTACACATATATATTTAAGAGTAATGATGGACATTTAGCCACTCAAAACTCATTTACAAGACAATTTTTCAAAAATGTGCTTTAAGACTTCTTAAAGCACATTTTGTGTTTAAACTTGTTCAAGCTTGGTTTTCTTTGGTAATTGGTTTAATATGTTCATTAGTATATAAATGAGGTCTTGGTAAGTTCATTAGGTCTTACCCAAGTTTATCCCAAGCTTAGAGCACATTTTAGCTCTTATTGACTTTAAAGCACATTTTGTGTTTGCTTTTGTTTAAATTTGTTTACTAAGGTTTCTAAGACTCTTTTTAGTCTTATTACACACCTATTTAGGTGTTTAAACAACATAACTAGGTTTGGGGTATTTCAATCTACCCCCCTTAAAAGAACTTTGTCCCCAAAGTTCATACTTCCACATAACCTAAACATTAGAACATGAGAACACATATCAACAACACTTCTATATCACATTAACAACATCTTACATCATATCGGACACATGGTCCAAACAACAAAACATCACAACATCGTTCAGACTCAGCGGTCTGTAACATAACATAGACAATGTATACATATACATGTCGCACACAACCATAACCGAAACGGCTCTACCCCCCTTAAATAGGGGTACGCCCCGTACCCTATACATACAAACACTAAGAAGTAAACAACGACGGGTACTTCGCCTTCATCTTATCCTCCAGCTCCCAAGTGGCCTCCTCAACGTCCTGGTTAGACCAGAGAACCTTCACCAGTCTCACAGACTTATGGCGAGTGTCTCGAGTCTTAGTGTCCAGAATCCGTACCGGAGTCTCCACTGATCGCATGGTCGGCTCTAAAGTTAGCCTTTCAGGCTGAAGCACATGAGACGGATGAGACATATACTTCTTCAACTGGGACACATGAAATACATCATGTACCTTGCCCAGCTCGGCGGGTAAGTCAAGTCTATAAGCTACCGGGCCGATCCGCTCCGTCACAACATAAGGCCCCACATATTTTGGGCTCAACTTGCCCTTCTGGCCAAAACGAAACACTCCCTTCATGGGGGATACTCTCAAAAATACCTGATCGCCCACGGCGAACTCCAGGTCACGTCGGCGCACATCTGCGTACGACTTCTGTCTATCCTGAGCTGCTTTCATGTTAGCCCGGATCTGGCGAACTTCTGCCTGAACTTGCTCAAGATACTCTGGTCCTATAATGACCGTCTCACTCGACTCATCCCAGCATAATGGCGTGCGGCATGGTCTACCCGTACAATGCCTGGAAGGGAGACATCTTGATCGATGCATGATAACTGTTGTTGTAACTAACTCGATCAGATGTAACTTATCAATCCAGCTGGTCTGAAAGTCAAGTGCACATGCACGTAGCATATCCTCAAGTGTCTGAATAGTGCGCTCACTCTGACCATCGGTCTGTGGGTGAAACGCTGTACTCAATTTCAGTTCAGTACCCAATGCCTCTCGTGTAGACTTCCAATATCTGGATAGGAATCTGGTATCTCTGTCAGATACAATCGTCTTTGGTACACCATGATGTCTTACAATTTCTTATCGAAGAGTCTGCCAATCTTGCCACTTTCCAGGTGTCCTTCATCGGAATGAATCGGGCCACCTTGGTCAGTCGGTCAACAACAACCCAAATCATATTCAGACCCCCCTTGTAGGCGGAAGCCCTACTACGAAGTCCATAGATATGTCATGGAACTTCCACTCCGGCACTGGCATTGGCTGCACCATACCACCAGGCCGTCGGTGCTCAAACTTGACCTTCTGACAAGTGAGACACCTCAACACATAGTCATTCACATCCTTTTTCATTCCAGCCCACCAGAATATCTTTTCATACCTTTATACATCTTTGAAGCTCCGGGGTGAATCGAAGTAGTAGAACAATGGGATTCACTCAATATGCGCTCCTTCAACTCAGCGCTACTCCTGGGTATACACAACCGGCCATTAAGCCTAATCAGGTCATCATCGTGGAGTCTGAAGTCGTACTTCTGACCCTCGAATGTGCCATCAATAAGCTTCTGCCTAATCTCCACCATATACTGATCCGTCATCTGAGCACTCCGCACCTCTTCAACCAAGCCAGTATGAGAGACTAGCGAATGGAGAGAGTGTGCTCGGCGACTCAATGCGTCAGCTACCACATTTGCCTTACCCTCCTTGTACTGTAAATTGATGTCATAATCATTCAGAAATTCAACCCACCTTCTTTGCCTCATGTTCAACTCCTTCTGAGTGAACAAGTACTTTAAACTCTTGTGGTCAGAATAATCGTCACACTTACCCCATACAAGTGATGTCGCCATATCTTCAGTGCGAAGACAATGGCCCCCAATTCTAAGTCGTGGGTAGGGTAGTTCTCCTCATGCTTCTTCAGCTGTCGGGAGGCGTAAGCTACGACCTTCCCGTGCTGCATCAATACACAACCCATACCCCTGCCTGATGCGTCGCAATAGACCTCAAAACCATCTGGACCGTCTGGTAATGTCAGAACCGGTGCAGATGTCAGAGCATCCTTGAGACTCGCGAAAGAACTCTCACAGTCGACTGTCCACTCGAATGGTGCATCCTTTTTCATCAAGGAAGTCATCGGCTTCGAGACACTGGAGAAGTCCTTCACAAACCTCCTATAATAACCTGCCAGACCGAGGAAGCTCCTGATGTCGGTAACTGTCTTCGGCCTAGGCCAGGTGCGCACTGCATCTATCTTTGCCGGATCAACAGCGATCCCGGCCTCAGAAATCACATGTCCAAGGAAGATACTTGGTTCAACCAAAATTCACACTTAGAAAATTTAGCATACAGCTGATTCTTTCTCAATTTGCAATACATCTCTCAGGTGGCTTTCATGCTCACCTCTCGATTTCGAATACACAAGTATGTCATCGATGAAGACTACCACTGATTTGTCCAACTGATCTTGGAACAAACGGTTCATTAAGTCCATGAACTTTGCTGGTGCATTTGACAAGCCAAACGGCATAACTGTGAACTCATAATGCCCATACCTAGTTCTGAAAGCTGTCTTTTCGATATCACTGTCACGGATGGCAATCTGGTGGTATCCGGAACGTAGGTCTATCTTGGAGAATACTGATGCTCCCCTCAGCTGATCAAATAGATCGTCGATGCGTGGTAAGGGGTAACGGTTCTTCACCGTAACAGCATTCAGCTCCCGATAATCAATACACAGGCGGAGGCTACCGTCCTTCTTCTTCACGAAGAGGACCGGCGCTCCCCATGGTGAAACACTGGGGCGGATAAAGCCCTTGTCGAGTAGGTCTCTCAGCTGCTCCTTGAGCTCTGTCATCTCTGCTGGAGCCATACGATAAGGTGCTTTCGCAATGGGTCCGGTGCCCGGAACTAGATCAATCTCAAACTCAACCTCTCGTGCTGGCGGCATGCCCGGCAGTTCCTTAGGAAATACATCAGGAAACTCCGACACTACCGGCACATCTGGGCTAAACTCAGGGTCTCTCTCTATGTCCTGGACATAGCAGAGGTATACATCACTCCCTCCGTCGTAACTCGTGATACATAGCCATGGCGGTGATGATCTGAGTCGAAGGCTCCCTGGGCCTCTGGCGGTAAGATATAGTAACCCCAGATGGACTCCGAAGAAGCAGTCGATGCTCGGCACACAGGATTCTGCCCTTGTACCGCTCCAACCAGTTCATCCCGACAATCACATCAAAGCCTAGTCCGTCGAACTCTATCAAGTCGATCGGAAACTCTTCACCCCTGATTCGAACAATAGCATCTCGGTAGTAGCGGGTACATCTGATCCGCTCTTTCGACGGGAGAGTGACCACGAAGTCTGGCATCTCTTCACCGTCTAACCCCAGCCTCCTCGCAAATGATAGCGAAATGAATGTGTGTGAGGCTCCAGAGTCGAACAAGATCGATGCATCCACGCCATTCACTGGAAAGGTACCGGTGAGGATTGTGCCGCTCTTGCCGGCTTCTGCCTTATTGCAGACACTCAGTATACCTCCCGTTCCGAGTGCACAGCCTAATTCATTGGCAAACTAATAAGTATTGGGTAACAACACGATTTATATGCTTCAAACAACTCCACTTTATTCATTAACACACTCTTTTTACAACATTCATTGGCTTATACTGTCGCCATGATTTACACTTACAACATCCTTAATACACACTGGTTTATCACATCACATAATTATACAAGGCTTAAAACTGTCTGAAGGTCAATTTAAACGTCCGGGTTTCATGTGTGTGGCATTGATCACTGCCGACGGTGCGGTATTCAGTTTGATCTTTCTGATGCCATGGTATAGCATCCTTGATTGCCCACCCATGATTAACACATCTCCTGATTTCAACAATAACTTCTTTGCGAGGTCAGCACGCTTCTGCTCGCCATACACAAACACTGCGGTATCACCAATGGACCAAGACACCACGGGTACTCCCTTACTTAGAGACTCGGTGACTCGTCCTTGTCTTGGTGTATACCTAACCGTCCACCTTTCTGGTAGAAGTTCACAATACATAGATCTGCTTTCACACTTGGAATTGAATCCTTTTCAACTTGTTGAGCAATTCCCACGGCGTGGTTAACGACCGCAAGGAACTCCTCAGGTATACTTGGTACCGTTGCTCCATCTTCAGCTCGCACTTCTTGATATGTCTTGGTGTAAGGGTTCCAGTCCTTACCCATGCACATCATCTTCAATGCATCCTTGCTCCGTTCGGGTATTCGGGTGTGTAGAACCCTCCTGGTTTTGCTCCAAGTTCGTCGCATCGTCTGATGATATGGATTTGTGCTTCCGGTGTCAGGTATCCATTAAAAGTATCATACCTGGCTGGATGACCTGACATTGCTCCAATGGAAAGTCGGTGATGTTGATGGTGGTTTCTTCAGGGTTTGGTGTGGGTGGGATTGGATAACATATATTGAAAGTTCCTTTAAGTTTAGAGTACTCTAATTAGGTAAATCTCACACTATACTTTATTTATTTACTCACATGGTTGTTTATTTAAACTCACTCACACACATGCATGTAATGCGGTATGCAGACACTTATTACATTCAACAGTTTAGGCGGTACCTGGTCTAGAAGAGGGCCCTGGCGCCTCAGACCGGTCCACCACATTCAGGGTGGCCTTGTTGGACCCCGACCCCTTCCCTTCTGGGACTCCGTGTACCTCTGATCTGGGGGTGGCTGGTTTGCCGTCTTCTGGCCATCGGTGGTCGTAGTGGCCTTACCCTTCCATTGCCCCTTGGGCCTGTAGTTCCTACTGTTTGGGTTCTGCCAGCATTCATGATCGCGGTGACCCATCTTCTTACAGTATCGGCACTGAACATCGTTACCCTTGCAGTCCTTGCCGGGGTGGTCTCCGTTGCACCACTTGCAGTAATAGTGGCGCTCCGGTCCAGAGCCCGTGCTAGCTGCTATCACAATACACAATCAATACTTGTTCCACAACTTATCAACATATACTCTAACTTATCACACAGGATTAGACAATTACCCTTAGGTGGGTAAGAACGTAGGGGCTTGGCCGCATACGCATAGGTGAGCTGTAGAGGCTCCTCAGCGTGGTGGTCTGGGTCTGGCCCTTGCCACCTTGTTGCTGTCCTTTCTGGGACTGGGGGTATGATTTCTTCTTCTTCCCTCCCCACTGCCCTTGCGTGCCTTGGCCCTCGTTCTGAGCCTTGCGCTTGAGCGCACTCTCCTCGTCCCTCAGACGGACGGTGATCTCCACAATAGCAGCGGCATGATAGCACTCCTATATTTAGGGTGTCAGTTATGCCCCGCCAAATAAACTCACAACACATTAACACATCGTACACACTTATTCACATTACACTGTAGTTCCTTTACCTGCAAAGTGGTATATCCAGTAGGCCCCATGCCGTAGCGTAGGCGATAGTTCAGTCCGTTGTAGAAACGGTTCACAAGAATCCGGTCTGAGTAACCCAGATCCGGTAGCAGGTGGATAAGTCCGATGAAGGCTGAGTAGTACTCATCTACCGTCATCTTATCCCCTTGCCTCAAACTGTCCAACTCCAGGCGCTTGGCCTCTTGCACATGTATAGGGTAGTATTTGGCTCGCAGCAGAGCCGTGTACTCCCTCCATAGAAACGTCGGGTCAGCAACTCTGCCCTCTCGCACAAGCTTCCACCAGCTCTGTGCCGAGCCCTTCAAGTAAAAGCAGCAAGTCGTACCTTGACCTGCTCAGGTGGTGCTAGGGTTTCGAAGGCGGTCTCCATTTCGGAGATGTACGCCTCTAGCTTACGGGGATCGGTCTCCCCACTGAATGAGGGCGGCCTCAGATCAGCCAACGCCTTGACCCAATTGGTCTCTCGTGGCGGTGGTGGTGGTGGCTGAACTCCGGGCTGTTGCCCTTGCTGTATAGCAGCAACCAAGTCGGGTACCACTGGGCTACGGCGGCTGCAACTGCCTCAGCCATGGTCTGTGCCGTAGTATCATCGCCCTGGTCACCCATACCTCCAGTACCGCGCCCGCGGCCTCTACCTCGTGGTCTACCTGCCATCTGAATTCATATGAACATCTCATTAGCATTATGCTTGCACACTTATCGGTCCAACGATTGTAACGCTTCCCGATAATAAGGTATCTCCACACTTAGTTAGTGGTCAACCTTTCCAAATCTGTTCACTTAGGTATCTGTAGTTAGGTTTCCTAACTCGGTATATCCCTAAGCTCGGTATTCTAGTCATCAGAGCGATACTTCGCTCTGATACCACTTTTTGTAACACCCCTACTACGCACAACACATTACTTGAATCGCAGCGGAAAATAAACGACTAAACAGTAACTAAACGATTGGTGCTACAACGCCGTCAACCACCCACGTGGTTAACAAGGCTGAATAAATACAAGTGTACCGGTCTGATGATCAGACTCCCGAGCATAGAACTAATAACCATATATATACATCAACAAAATACCGAGTGTTTACACAAATCCTTCACTGTATACCGTCACTGTAAACTGTCATAATCAAGTATATAATACGCCACGGGAGCACAGGCGCATCCCGGGCAACATCCAAAAGTACTCCCAAAGTAAACTACACCCTAGGATCTAGAGCCACTCCGCTTCTTCGATCCTCATCCTGCAGTAAAAGAAATATGGATCCCCCGAGGGGGTCAGCAACCCTTGGCTGGCATGGTTAACGCGCAGCCCATCGACTACCGGAATGCGCGCAACTATTTGTCATGATGACATGGTATTTATTTTAAAACACACAATTCATACATATAAACATAACATGGGTATTGTACACATCATAACACACATCACACACATACAATTCCTTTTAGGAAGAGAACCAACACAGTTAGTCCCCATTGAGAGCCTAGAGAATGTTGCCATGCTCATGCTTAGCTCGTTACACTAACTCGTTACCGTCCGGTTAGATTGAACAGTTAACTTAACACAAGGTGCCTCGGATATAGTGATCCAAGCACACCGAAATAACACATAGTATGCCCCTGTGGCCCGACGTGAGTCAGTAAAATAGCCTTGGTTAAGCTAAAGGGAAGGTTAGAAACCAAATTGGAAACTTAACCATAACATACAGAGAGAATCGAACCGGTTATGACATCGACTCCCATACTCACACACGCGTGGCCGGAACAGACCGGACTCCTCACTTCCCCCGTTAGCCCTTGTTAGTAGTTCATCATTGAACACAACAAACAATTCACAATCATAGGTCAAGTCTTGTTAGACACACCAAGGGAGAGAGAGTCATACTCAACAACATAATGATATTTAACAACGTAAACTCTTTACATGGCTTAATCTTACAAAGTCATAAACACACAGAAAAGCAAACAACACACAAGCCGGTGTAAACCGGTAGGCAACAGACTGCAAGAAAACCATACCTTGGTCCTTGCCTCGACTGATTTCCACCTTGCGAGAATCCTAAACACATTAGTAACGTCGGTTAATTAACGCACTAGTCCATTATTAACATTATCTACTCAACATTACTAGTTTATTTTTACTTTACACTTGTTACAACTTTTCATCCTTTTAATTGCCTTTAAAACCCACCTTACATGTCTCACATAACCTTATAATATCATTACTAACCAACTACCATTTTTAGATAACATTTCCATCTTAAACAATAATTTTTGGTCCATACAGTGGCCTGTCCGAACTTGTGTCCGAGCTTCCAAGTTCGGACGCAAGCCGTGACTTTAGACAGAAAACAGACACACGTCCGAACTTATGTCCGGACTTCGGAAGTTCGGACGTGAGCGAGAAAAATCTAGACAGAAATCCGTGCGTCCGAACATGTGTCCGGACTTCCCAAGTTCGGACACAGTTCGAGGATAATCCTAAGGATGGATGTGGGTACGTCCGAACATGTGTCCGGACTTCCCAAGTTCGACACTGCTCGCGAGTGAAAATTCCTTTACTCAACAGGGCCTGTCCGAACTTCCACATCCGGACGGAAGTTCGGACAAGGCATTATTCTCCAATTTCTAAGCCTTTAAACACTTAACCAAATTTCTCCAAAGCCTCCAACACTTATAGTATCTTCTCCTTAAGTTTCTAAGTGGCATTCCTTGCCTATTCCAATCATTATTCCTAGATATTTCTTCCACACAACATCATTACTTTAACATCGTTTCTTACAACTAAAACTCCTTATGTCATCCTTGAAATTCCTTTTTCTAAGCTTACACTTTCTCCTTATTTTACCAAAGTTTGCCTAAGCCTTCATCTAAGTCCAAAATGACTTTGGTACATACTAAAACTCAAGATCATGCCTAAGTCCTTATTACACTCTAGAACACTTCCCTAGTTCATCAAAATTCCTTTATAACATCTTGAATCCTTATGCATCTCCTAAATTTCGACATAGGTTCTCCTAGCATTTTGTTACACACTTAGCACAATATATATCATTAAACAACCCTAGAACACCAAGAACACCTTCTTACACAACTTCACCAATTCACACTACATCACAATATAGTGCATAATTAATTGCATGGCACTTAGGCCCTTAAAATGCATGGCTCTTAGGCCCTTAAAGTGCTTAAATCATAAACACTGAATTTCCACAATATATATGCCTTTAACCTGCGATTACATACAACAAGACATATGTTATTTTACTAGTCTCCTTGAGAACATTTACTAGGTCATTTACCATTTGCTCTTTAGGTAGTTTTAATAAGCATTTATAAGCTCATTTCTCCTAAGGCATTAAACAACATAAGGTTAATAGATTTACCTCTTTTCCAAACAATTTCTTTCTTGTTTCACTACAAGACCGGTAGGGTATTTGATTCCTTGTCAAGTTCTAAACAATATACAAACATTATAATGAGTATTCAAGCTATAAGCTTCATCTCATTGTAAACCCTAATTTTACATTGTTTCAAAAACATTAATGTAGTTGTTTTACCTTGATCTTTGAAGAGAGTTTGAATATATAACAAGAGAGGACTCCACCTAGTCCATGAAGAGTTGAAATGAAGCTAGAACAAAGTCACACAAAGAGCTATATCAATGTGTATTTTCGGTCAAGGTAAAAACATGGAGGAAACATGATTTTTCTTTGAGATTCCTTACCTAGAAGCAAAGGAGAGTAATAATGTCAAAATACAAGCTCAAGCTCCTTCAATGGTGGAACACCTTGGCACCGAAATGGGGCTCTTGGAGTTTTGAGAAGATAGGAATGAAGAGCTTGATGAGAGGAAGAGATTGGTGGTCTTAGAATTTGATTTGGACAAGTGAGCTTGATTTAGCAAGAGGTCAAAGATGGAGTTTCTATGGTGGTAGTGGTATTACCGAGAGAGACAGCAAGAAGGAAGGGAGAAGAAGATTGTGACCGTGGGAATGAAGGAAGGAAAAGAGAGAATGAGATAGAATTTGCTTTTAAGAGATATTTATGCTTATAAAGTAAAAAGTAAGTTTAATTAGTTTTCTTTACTTACTTATTATATCAACTAGAGAGTGGTGAGTCACCACACTTAGAAAACCGCCCCCTATATTATAATGAGGGTATTTTAGTCTTTGTTTGTCAATTTAATTACTTAGTACAACATATGTTTAAACTAGCTTATAAAAATCACTATTCACCTATACAAGGCACTTAGAAGTGAAATTTTTGATTTCCCATTAATATAGCCACCCAATTGTGATACTATATAGTACACATATATATTTAAGAGTAATGATGGACATTTAGCCACTCAAAACTCATTTACAAGACAATTTTTCAAAATGTGCTTTAAGACTTCTTAAAGCACATTTTGTGTTTTAACTTGTCTTCAAGCTTGGTTTCTCTTTGGTAATTGGTTTAATATGTTCATTAATATATATATAAGGTCTTGGTAAGTTCATTAGGTCTTACCCAAGCTTATCCCAAGCTTAGAGCACATTTTAGCTCTTATTGACTTTAAAGCACATTTTGTGTTTGCTTTTGTTTAAATTTGTTTACTAAGGTTTCTAAGACTCTTTTTAGTATTATTACACCCTATTTAGGTGTTTAAACAACATAACTAGGTTTGGGGTATTCATTCATTCAGCTTTCGCAATTCTTTTCGCATTCGCCAAGAGAATTTCTTCACATTCGAACTCGCTCTTGAGAATTCATCTTCGCTGTAGGATTGGATTCACTCTCCAAAAAGAATATTGCCTGCAATGGAAAAGGTTATGATCAGTACCAAGATAACCTTTTAAACGAGCACCATTTACCTTAAAGGTTTCACCAGCTTATTTTCCAGCTCGTACGCTCCATAAGATGTCACTCCTACAACTCTGAAGGGGCCTGCCCAATGTGACTTTAGCTTCCCAGGGAAGAGGCGTAGCCTAGAGTTAAAGAGTAGCACTAGATCCCCCACTTTGAAATCTCACCTTTGTATCATCCGGTCGTGGATCTTTTTGGTGCGCTCTTTATAAATTCTTGAGCTTTCGTACGCCTGGTTCCTCAGTTCCTCCAACTCAGAAAGCTGAAATCGCCTCTTCTCTCCAGCGTCATGTAAATCAAAGTTAAGAGCCTTTAAAGCCCAATAGGCTCTGTGCTCTAGCTCAACTGGGAGATGACAAGCCTTCCCGTATACCAGCTTGAAGGGGGACATCCCAATGGGAGTTTTAAATGCGGTTCTATAGGCCCATAGAGCATCATCAAGCTTGACAGACCAATCCTTCCTGGAGGAGTTGACTGTCTTCTGAAGAATCCATTTGAGCTCTCGGTTACTCACTTCTGCTTGCCCGTTAGTCTGGGGATGATAAGGTAAAGCAACCTTATGAGTCACCCCGTACTTATCATCAGCGAATTAAAAGCTTTGTTGCAGAAATGAGAACCTCCGTCACTGATGATAGCTCTTGGCACTCCAAATCTGGTAAAGATGTTCTTCTTCAAGAATTTTACCACAGTTTTTAGCATCAGCAGAAGGGCAGGGGATTGCTTCGACCCATTTGGAAACATAATCTACACAGCAACAAGGATGTAGTGGTTTCTGTGAGAAGAAGGAAATGGGCCGGTGAAGTCAATACCCCAGACATCAAATAATTCCACTTCAAGGATTCCCTTCTGCGGCATCTCATGCCTTCTTGAAGTGTTCCCCATCCTCTGGCAGTTATCACAGTGAGCACAGAAGCGGTGGACATCTTTGTGTAGAGTGGGCCAGTAAAAACCACACTCTAACACTTTAGCAGCCATCCTAGTAGGACCGTGGTGACCACCTGCCTCTCGAGAATGGCAGAACTCTATTACACTATTTACCTCTTCATCCGGGAGGCATCTTCTGATTAAACTATCAGCGCATACTCTAAAGAGATAGGGGTCTTCCCAAACGTAGTGACGGGTCTCAGACAGAAACTTCTTCCTCTGGTTGTAACTTAGATCATGGGGGACCAACCCAGAGGCAAGATAGTTAGCCAAGTCAGCGTACCATGGCTCCTTGACTTTCCCAATTATAAAGACCGTTTCGTCGGGAAAGAACTCATTTATGGGGACCCCGTCATCTGGAGTCTCGAGCCTCGATAAATGATCTGCTACCCTCTGCTCCCTGCTTATCATCCACTTTTCCCCTTGCTTATCAACTTCTTCAAACTCTTGGAGAAGCAGGATCCATCTCAATAGTCTGGGCTTGGAATCATTCTTTTGGAACAAGTACTTTAAGGCGGAGTGGTCTGTGTGAGCAATTACCTTACTCCCAGCAGATAAGGTCTGAACTTGTCTAGAGCGAACACCACAGCAAGTAGCTCCTTCTCAGTGGTGGTGTAGTTCTTTTGAGGCTCCGTCAGAGTCTTACTTGCATATGTAATGACCCTCAAAATCTTATCCTTCCTTTGACAGAGTGCAGCACCAACAACGAAGTCACTAGCATCTGTCATTATCTTAAAAGGAAGGGTCCAGTCAGGGGGAACCACAATGGGGGCAGAGATGAGTTTATCCTTGATGGTCTGAAAAGCCTTCAAGCATTCTTCTGAAAAATGAAATTTTACATCCTTCTGCAGGAGATCAGACAAGGGCTTCGCGATTTTTGAAAAGTCCTGGATGAACCTTCGATAGAACCCCGCGTGACCCAGAAAAGATCTGACTCCTCTGACTGAAGTGGGAGGGGGTAACCCCTCAATGACTTCCACTTTTGCCTTGTCCACCTGAATGCCGTCTTTGGAGACCCTGTGCCCAAGAACTATACCCTCATGTACCATAAAATGGCACTTCTCCCAATTTAAAACCAGGTGGGTCTCCTCGCATCTGCTCAGTATCTGATCCAGCTGATCCAGACACACATCAAAATTCTGGCCATACACCGAGAAGTCGTCCATGAAGACTTCTATGCTTTTCTCAATGAATTCGTTGAAAATGGCCATCATACACCGCTGGAAGGTGGCTGGTGCGTTGCAGAGACCAAATGGTATCCTCCTATAGGCAAACGTGCCATAAGGGCAGGTGAAGGTGGTCTTCTCCTGATCCTCTGGCGCGATTGGAATCTGGAAGTAACCACTGTATCCATCGAGGAACAGTAGTACTCCTGCCCAGCTAGTCGCTCCAGCATCTGATCGATGAACGGCAGCGGGAAATGATCCTTTCTTGTGGCCTCATTCAATCACAAGTCTGTATCTATGCACATCCCCAGCCAGTGGTCTGTCTTTGTGGCACCAGTTCTCCCTTATCATTGGGCACCGCCACAATTCCTCCCTTCTTGGGAACGACTTGCACAGGGGAGACCCAGCGGCTGTCAGAGATGGGGTAGATGATGCCCGCATCCAGCAGCTTTAAAACCTCAGCCTTCACTACTTCCTTCAAGTTTGGGTTTAATCGCCTTTGGGGTTACCTCACTGGCTGATACTGTCTTCCAGGTAGATTCGGTGAGTGCAGAACCCTGGACTGATCCCTTTAATATCTGCCACTGACCACCCCATTGCTCCCTTGTGTCTTCCTTATACCTCCAGAAGTCTGCTTTCCTGCGAAACAGACAAAGAAGAAGAATAATAACTGGCAGGGCGCCACCCTCTGCCAAGAAAGCATATTTAAGATTTGAAGGAAGAGTTTTTAATTCAAGAGTGGGGGGCTTCTCTACTGAAGGAATGAGCCTCTGAGTAGGCCTGTCCAGTGGCTCCACAGGAGGAGCATGAGGGCGAAAATAGGTTCGTCCCTGGTTAAGCTGCTGGACAACAGTAGCTACCTCAGTGCTCTCCTTAATCCTCAATCGAATGGCATAACACCTGTTCTAATAGATCAGAATTCTCAAACAGGAAGGAAGAGTCATTAGTACTTTCAGTGACAAATGCATCATAATCATCAGTGTAGTCGACATCAATAGAAAGTAAGCATGAGAAGAAGCATTTGTTCTCATCATCTTGGTGATATCAAAACTAAGCTCCTCATTATTAAATTTCAGGGTGATTTTTCCTTTGTCAACATCAATGACAGTTTTAGCAGTTCTCAGGAATGGTCTACCCAAAATTAATGGTACTTCCACATCCTCATCCATATCAAGAATAACAAAATCAGCAGGGAAGAAGAAGTTACCAACACCTACCACAACGTTCTCAACCATACCACGAGGTTTGATTGAGGAACGATCAGCCAATTGTAAATTAAAATTAATAGGGATAAGCTCACCAGCATGAAGCTTCCTAAACATCGAATATGGCATCAAATTTATGCTTGCTCCAAGGTCGCAGAGTCCGTACCCACAGTCCATGTCTCCAATGGTGCAAGGGATGATGGGCTGCCCTGGATCTCCACACTTCGGAGGGAGCTTCTGCTGGATGGCTGCAGAGCACGTCTCTGTCAGCTGAACAATCTCCTTTTCTTTGAACCTTCGCTTGTTAGAAATTAAATCCTTCACAAAGCGAGCATAATTAGGCATTTGCTTGATAGCATCAATCAAGGGAATATTAATAGTAAGCTTTGAAAATACACTCAAAAATTCCCAAATTGATCATCAAGTTCTTTTTCTTTTAATCTATTAGGGAAAGGAAGTTCCTTAGGAACCACCTTACCCTTGGAGTTTTTAGCATTTAAAGAATGAGAAGGGGAAGAAATAGGAGCCTGGGTCTCCTCAACAACTACCTCAGGAGGGGCTGGGGGCCCTGACGGTGCACCAGTGCTAGAAGAAGGGCGACCGGTCTCCTCGTCAGCTTGATCCTCAGCCACTTGATTTCTATTGATCAGTTGCTTCCCACTTTGTAATGTAACTGCTGCCACCCTCCTCCTCAGAGTCTGAGCATCCTCCTCAACTACCACGGTTTCCGAAACCGTCACTGCCTTCAACTGAGCTTTAGGATTGGGGTCTGTTTGGGAAGGCAGTGAGCCAGACGGTCTCTGCTGCAGAAGGAACTGAGTCAACTGACTCATAGTTCCTTGCATCTCCACCATAGCGTTCTCAAGCTTTTGTTGGCCAGCTGCCAGATTCTGATTTATCACTGTTTGTTGCTCTTGAGAGGCCATCAGTTTATCCATCATCTCCTTTAAATTAGCATTATTCGAGCTCAGTGACGACGGCTGAGCTGGAGACTGCTGTGGCCTAAACTGATTGTATGGAGGCCTAACAAACCGGGTGGTCCTCCCTGACTTGCCCTCTGAGGCTGCATCTGTTGCGAGTTGAGGGCGTTATTCGGATTACCGTACCTCAGGTTTGGATGCTGGTTCTGCATCCAAGGCTGCCTGTTGTACTGACCAATTACATTTGCTTCCTCAGTCTGCCTCATCTCAGCAACCATCGGGCAGTCTTCGTAGTCATGGCTGTCTCCACACTGAGAACAGCATACCTCATTTGGACCAGTAGACACCTTCTTGACAGCTTGTACCGATGTCTGTCCCAGAGTGAGCCTCTCGAGCATCTTCGCCATATGGCCCACTGTGGTACTTAGATGGGCCTACTCAGCAGCAATCTGCTCCATCATAGGGTCTGGAGTCCGAGAGGAGGTCTGCCCAACTGTGAAGACCCTGCCACCGTGTTGCTCCTCCACTGGCGGAGCTCCTCGCAGTAGGACTCCATGGCTGACATAAATTCCTCTCCGCTTTTAGCCAACAAATTTTCCACCCAATGCGGCTCTGACCTCGGCTCTGTGCTCATCTCTCAGCCCTTGAAAGAACCCCTGGGCCAAGGACGTCATATTCTGACCATGATGCGGGCACTGGCGGAGCAGCTCCTTGAACCTATCCCAAGCTTCACATATTGTCTCGTTACCGGACTGTCTGAAAGCGGTCAGATCAGCGATCATCTGTCTGGTCCGGGAGATGGGAATATACTTCTCATAGAACCTCTCCGTCAGCAGCTCCCAAGTAGTGATGATACCTGGTGGTAGACGGTGGAACCACTTCGAGGCTTCCCCTGATAGACTGTGCTGAAATAAGCACAGCCGAGCATATTCCTCAAGCCCCTGGGACATCCCCAACGAATCCAGATGGACTAAAAACCGGTGGACATGGTCGAGTGCATCAGCCGGGTCTGCGCCTGAGAAGGTCCCTGCTGGATGATTCCTGACAGCGTTTGTCTGATGGCTTGGTTTCAACTTTTGCCATTCTGCTGTTAATTCAGCTGTGAGGTTCGGTAAAGTCACAGGTCCTCTTCTAGGAGCAGCTGGCGACCGATTTATTCTTCCCAAAGTGGACTGCTCAGCGTTGGCATTGGGGTTGGCTGGTCCGTTAGCAGCCATGGCGAAGGTGAGTGCTCTTCTCGCTCTTCGAGCTGTACGGTTGATCTCTAAGTCTAAGTTGAATCTTGGTGGACCTCGAGATCGAGTACCGTGCATTCACCAACACCTGCACAGTTAAACAAAACAAATCAAATAAAACAAAAACAATTGACAACCAAGGCAAAGGACTTGACAAAGTCAAGTCCCCGGCAACGGCGCCATTTTGCAAACAGGGAAATTGATCTACTAAAACTAAACAAATTAATCTAGAAAATAATAAATCAATAAGTCTGTCGGGTTGCAAAAATCCCGGTCACTATAGTATAGAAAGTTAAGCAACCAAGTATCGAACTGTGGGACTTGAATAAATAAGCCTAAGTCCTATCCTAAATCCTAAGAAACTGGAAACTCAGGGTGGTTGTGAATTGTTTTTGAAACTGAATCAAATAAATGCAAATCAGAGTTGAATTAAGCAATCGGTAAAAACGAATGATGAAGTTGATAATATGAGTGGAACTCCGGGCTCGGGTTGTTCTTTTCTGATTGAATCTAGTAGCTCCTACAATTTAATTATGAGAAACGGAAAGGCCAATTCTTTCTTTCTATCTCTTACAATGCTAAATCCTAGTTCATTGAAGAGCTCACCTATCAGAACGTGTCAACTCTAATCTAGCAGTTGGCAAAACACATATAGGTGGAATAAGCACAAAGAATTGTTAGCGTTCGTAGGAAAGATTATCTATCCGATTAATCCTTCCCCAAATTCCCAGGTTAATTCGAACTCCCTATTAATCACCTTGTCTGATCTTAATAGGTTTCGCAAAACAACTCTATAACTCGCGAAATTAGTAGAGAAGAAAATTGATAATCATTAACCTGGAAACAATCCGTCACAATCTCATAATCAAACTGCAGAATCTTTAACTACATTGAATCCATCTTGAACAAACCCTACCCCAGAGTTAAATCCCTACTAGCCAGACATTGCCAAGAAACAGATAAATACAGTCAACATAGAAATCATCTAAGGGAAGAAAACCCTTTTGTTGAACAACTATCCAGTGTCGATGGCTGCAGGTGTAAGGTTGAAGATGATGGCCACACTCCCTTCTGACGATGCTCCTCCAGAATAACGATGATAAACTTGATGAATGTGGATGAAGATGAACTGATGCAATTGGCGTGGATGAATGGAGAGAAACTTCGTTTATCAGTGAGAGAGTGTGTGTTGTAATGATCGATGATGATCGAATTCCTTCTCCCTCTGATTAGGTCATTTAAATAGACCTTTCTCTCTCTTTTTCCCTTCAAAACGCCGAGTTTATGCTGTAATTTTTGTGCCGTCCGAACATTGGTCCGAACTTCAAAGTTCGGACACAATGCTTTGAGCGCTTCAATTCAGAAAGTTTCGACCTGTGTCCGAACTTTGATGTTCGGACACAAGTTCGGACATGCTCCGTACTTCAGGCCTCCGGCTTTTCTCAACTATGTCCGAACTTCAATGTTCGGACCGAAGTTCGGACATCCCATCAGGCGCAGCATACAAACTCTCGACTTGCGTCCGAACTTGGAAGTTCGGACACAAGCTCGGACAGACCTTCAAAAATCCTCTAAATTCTTCATTTTGACTCCGATTCGACCCCCGTTTGTTGCAATATCTCCCTCGTGAGTAAATCTAGTGTTTCCCTGGCTTTTCTCTGCATTTAATCATAGAAAAAGGTATCAAGCCTACCAAACAACAAACCAAAGGAAAACGGAAGATAAGTGTGGAATATTATCGATGTTCGTATAAAAATTAGGCATTAAAGATCACTAAAAACCATTCATATTTCACACTCATCAACAGTCACTACCAAGTCCTCAACTTTTCCTTTCGGAAACACTAAAGACCTATCAGCGAGTTGCAATTGTACAGTAGTAGGTGTGCACTCACCAATCCCAAGTTTATAAAAATTGAAAGTGGCATGAGATTTATACTAGCTCCTAAATCACATAGACCACTACCGCAATTAAAATCACCAATAGAATAAGGGATGATAGGCAAACCAGGGTCTCCAAGCTTTGGAGGAGGTGCCTCAACAGGACCGCTGAGATTTCTTCAGTGAGATGCACCGTTTCAGATTCTAGCAAAGATCTCTTGTTTGTGAGAATGTCTTTCATGAACTTTGCATAGATGGGCATCTGTTTCAAAGCATCAGCAAAAGAAATGTTAATTGTCAATTTCTTGAAAATACTTAAAAACTTCCCAAATTGCTCATCTAAATTCTTTTCTTTGAGCCTATTCGGGAAGGAAGTGGAGGAGATGTTTAGCAAGAGTAGAAGAGATAGGTAATTCAGGAGACTCCTTCTCTTTGGAAATATTTTTCTGTGGAGGTTGAACTTCCTCAAGTATCTCTCGGTCTTCCTCTTGATTTTCTTGATTTTGCTTCTCTTGGTCATCAACTTCATCTTGGGGAGAGGGTTCTTCTAGGAGCCTACCGCTTTTCAAAGTAACCGCCTTAGCTTGTTCTCTTGGGTTAGGCTTCGGTTGGCATTGAAGGCCTCCTGCTCAGTGAAGTTAGTTTGGGCGGTAGTCATGAAGTTCATCATCATATTTTGCATGTTTTGCATCATGGCTTCCATTCTAGCCAAGTTACCATCAGAAGAGGAGGATGATGGTTGTTGTTATTGTTGTTGTTGTTTGTTTGAATCCCGGCGGGCCACCTTGAGGTCTATACCCCATTTGAGAATTGTTTGCCTGGTGTGGCCCTTGAGGTTTATAACCCATCGAGTTGTTGGAAATATTACTCGGTCCTCCTTGGGTGGAATCATTGTTCCTCCATGAGAAGTTAGGATGATTTCTCCATGGGGCATTGTTGTTGTTATAGTTGTAGCCGGGGCGGTTGCTAACAAAGTTGACATCTTCTTGTTCCTCGATGTAACTTCTTCCTTCACAAAAATGGGTCTTATGGGGACCCGCACATATAGCACACCCCTCCGTGGCTGAAGTGGAAGATGATGAAGCTACAATTTTGCATTCTCTTTTTGGGATGTAGCAAGCTTCTCCACCATCTTTGTGAGTGAGGATATTTGGGCGGAAAGATGATCGGGTGGTTCGACATGAAGTAGACCGGCCGCTCTTGGAGTTCTTCCCTTATTTCTAGCCCATTGCCTCGTGTTGCTAGTCATTGTCTCAAGGAGTTCCATTCCTTCTTGAGGGGACTTGGTCATGAAGCTACCTCCCGCGGATGAATTCACAAGCAAACGGTTCCCATCATCAAGCCCATTAGAAAGATAGGCATAACGATTGATCATCCAACCCATGGTGGGAGCAATTCATTAACATCTCCTTGAACAGGTCCCATGCATCGTACAAGGTCTCCTCCGCTCTTGGTAGAATGTATTAATCTCTCCAATCAGTTGCCTCGTCCTACTAGTTGCGTAGTATTTGGCAAGGAACTTTTGAGCCATTTGTGCCAGTTTTGGATCGATTGGGGTGGTAAACTTCTAAACCATCTCGATGCAGAGTCGGAAAAGGAATGGGGGAACAGCTGCAACCGGATTCTCTTCCTTTACCGTAAGCCGGCTTTCCCGTTCTGAATTGCAAAAGTCGATGAAAAGAGACTTAGGTGGTTCGGAGCGTCATTTTCTGGATTTGCTCCACTGAACTTTCCTAAGTCCCGGACTGCAGTAATGAAATGAGTCTTGAAGACCCATTGTCTCGCTGCCTCCGGTGTCAACACTGGGAGAACTATAGCCGAAGGCCTCCCTTCGGTATCCGGCTGGTGGTAATAATCAGCGAGGGCTCGGTGTTACTGCTGCCCATTATTCTCAATTTCTGGTTGATCTTGATCTGCCATGTTTAAATCTCTAATACGTCTTCTCAGAGTGCGCTCAAGTTCGGATCTCTGACAAGCAAGCAGGGAGCTACTAGACCGAGTGTTTGGCATACACAGAAGAAACACAAGGTACCTAATCAATCACAAGAACAACCGGCACTTCAACTTAGCAATAGAAAATATAAATAATGATAGGATAAAACAACAAAAACTAAAACACAATTAAAGAAAACAAAACACTAAACTTTAAACAAAAGCAAAAACTAAAAATACCTAAACTAGGGAAATTGATGGAATCAATTTCCCCGACAACGGGGCCAAAAACTTGTTGTGCAAAAACTATATAACAAAGTATAAAAATAAATGCAAGGAATAGGCAAGTGCACCTAATCGGTGTAGTACAACAAGTGTCGTATCCACAAGGAAATTGGTCCTAACTTCCTAGTCTCGGTACTTAATAATTGAAATGAAAACAGTAAATTGGGGTTTAGCCGGCGGCAAGCTTGATTGTGTTGGTTGAGTAATTGCAAGAACAACAAGTAAACTAAAGGTGATAGTTTAATAGATTGGATGGAGAAGTACTTGGGAATTTGGCAATCACCCAAACTACCTAGATAGGCTAGCAACTCTTCTTATGCCATAGTTGTCTTTTAGAACAATGATAATAACCCTCTAAACCAAAGATGAGTTAATTCTTACTTAGTTAATTTTAGCCTTCAAAATCAATTAGGGCTAAACTCACTACGTAGCTTTAAGCAAGTTCTAGAACAAAGCCCCAAATTATACTCACTAATCCTAGGAGCGTAAATCAACAGTTCTCTCTCAATTTGGTCACAAACCCTAACTCAAAACCAATTTGTAGATAGGGTTCACCATAAATGCACTCAAGAGATCAATTTAAGAACATCGAATGATAATTAAGAGAGAAACAACTATATTAAGGCATAATCAAGATTCACAAGCACGCTCTAGGGTTTGGGTTTAAAGACCCATCCCAAAGCACAATAGAGTACTACTCAAGCATAAAGGAAAGAAAAACTAGAAAAGAGTAAGAAGAAGCCATTGTTGGAGCTTGGAAGCTTTGGAGAAGGCGGGCTCTTCCTTTTTCTCTTCTTCCTCTTCTTTCTCATCTTCTTTCTTCTCCTTGTCGTTCTCTCTCTCCTCTTATGTGTGTGGAAGTGTAGAATGGAAGGAATCCACCAAACCCCCTCTGTTTCCCGTCTTTAAAACAACGTACTAGGCAAAAATTCCGTCGGGGAAGCCCCACAGGGGTGGTCCACACCAAAGACGGTTCCAGTGTTTGAAATCTCCACACCAGAAGTGCCTCTTCTGCATTGAAATTGTCCCATTTGACCCCTCGTCTTTGACACACTCCTTGAGGCATTAAAGCTCAGCTACAAAGTCTTGAGATTCTCTCAAAAATCATTGCTCAAGTGAGCTTTTACCTATATTTAAATCAAAACTGCATGAGTTCAACTATATTAACGAAATGCTCTATAAAGTGGTGAAATAAGTCAATAGTTGCACGAGATAAAGGTAAATAAAGACCTTGTAATTATATCATTTCACCACTTATCAATAGGCTAAAAACAAACCCGCGTGGACAAAATGGTGAAGGGTAAGAGCCATGCTCGTGTTGGGGTAGTAAACAATTTGCTTAGAATTGAATGACTGTTGCTCGTGAATTGTACACCCAACTCTAGTATCATAGCTTCTACCTCTGTGGGAGTATACTTGCTTGTTTGCCCTGATAGCCTGCAAAGCTGAGTTGTCCATGCTGCAGGCTAACATATCCGTAGCCTATATGGTCGTACTTATCCATACTCCCATCAATATAAAATTCCAGCTATGATGTGTGATGGTGACAATGTTGTTCCAAGTCGATGGGCATGAAAGTTGAGCTTGACTGCTCATAAAGCAGAAATTAGCTGCATGGTACCCCCTTGCGCAAAAGTATTAACCTTGGCATTTGCAAACTGGCATTTTGCAAACCAAAGACACCACAGCGGACGTAACTAACTTCACCAATGTTGTCTTTGATTCATTGCAGCAATTGTCCCAAAACTAGTCCACAAAAGCTTGATCCGAATGAAGATAGGAGGGGATGGGATATTAAGTAGTTGCCAATATGATTTTTCTGTGGGGCAATGTAAGAGGGCATGAATCATAGTTTTTGGCTTTTCACAACAACAATCGCATCTATTGTCAACATCAGTATTCTTCATGCATTTATTTAACACCACTTTACAAGGAAGGGCTACATGTAGAATTTCCATGCAAAGAGGCAAAGAGTTTCACTCTTGATAGACAATGAAGAGACCGCAAACGCTTGAAGGCCTTGCCATTAGGGCTTGCTGATGTAGAACTCGTCGAAAATAACTTAGCGTGTCATTCTACATGAAATATGTGTTTTTAAATCACCAAAAGGATAACGAACTCTGAAAATGGTCAGTGCTGAAATGGAACGGTCAATTTTGGCTTCTGCAACGGTGAATCGTTGATAATATTTTATATTTTTCTCCCATTTCTTTCACTTTTTTTCCTTTTCTTAAAAAGTTCTTTCACTGGATGTACCACTACTGTGGGTGAAACATGTAACAGAAAAAAAGTTGTGTGTTGTAAATTAATGTTGATTTATGTAAAGTAGCTTTCTAGCTGAACTTTGTATGTGGGAATATTTAGCTTTTGATTCATAGTCATAGTCATGTGCTAGAGTTAGAATTTAATGTTGATTTAGGTAAAATAGCATGTCTTAAATGCATATTCTAAAACCAACAGATTTTACAATTCTTTATAGATCTATGATCTACTATTCTTCTAAACGATTAATTGATCCCAAAGAACATGTAAAGTGCATATAAAGGCTATTTGTAGCCACACTGTCCAATTGTATGGATTTTATGTGTAACACCCCGTCTTAATCGAATTGTGGTTATCGCAAACTTAACAACTCATATATAAACTCGCAGTGGAATTTAACAACACCAGGACCTTGCCACGGTCTGCACTAACAGAATATACCGAACTTAACCATTTACAACCATTAATCAAAAATACATACCAACCGAGTTTTCCAAGTATCTCAAGAACCAACATAATCTCCACAAGTACCAATATTAACAGACGGGTGTACATGAACATCCCGTACTAAAAAATAAGCCCCGACCTAAGTCTACCCACTCCTACTCTCAAGGTGAGTCTTCTGTGGGCGCTTACCTGCAAAATATAAACACTTGCCCCCGAGGGGGTCAGCATCTTTGCTGGTACGATTCTCTTATAGCCCCAAGCTAACGGGGCTACGACGACTAATTGTCGATAGCATGAAGTTGATTAGATACACAACATAAATAAGAAGTGCAATAAACAACAAGCCACACATGAACAAACGTAGTTCACATATAATGAACGATAATCATTTAACTCCTTAAGTTATGATTTCTCTTAATCTCAGTCCATTCTTATCTTACCTCAATCTTAATCCTTATCTCAGTCTCAGTACACCAACCGTTCTTTAATTAGAATTGGTTGTTTCTTACCTCAATATTTATTTTTGTCGGGTCAAAGTAACCCTAGCCAATGAGCTATTAACTCCATTGGTTGAATAAATAGCTTATCTTAAATTTGGGATTTAGGTGATCCCATCGCACCATCTTAATCTGCCTCCCACCTTGAACTGTAACCCAAGGTGGCTGAGTCGACATTCGACCCTAGGCAACAAGTCTGAAGACAAGTCCTCAAGCGGAAGTCGGATCTGATTCAGATACCGACCCCCTTTCCTTAACATGCATGACTGGAGTCAGTCCCGGACTCCCCCCAAGTTCCAAGTTAGTAGAAAGTCTTAAAGACGAAGCATTAGTTAAACCTTTCTCGGGTATTAACCAACCAAAAAATATGGGAGTGAATTTCTCATCTCATCAAATGTGTAACACCCCATCCGCTAATCTTATAATTACCTCTTAAACTGTCACATTTGCCCATAATATCGTAGCGGAACTCTAAATTCAACGAAGAGTGGTACAATGCCGTTAGCCACCCACGTGGCTAACCAGGCCTAACTCAACTACTGCATCGGTCTGATGGACCGGAATAACCGAGTACTCAATACAAAATACAATACGTATCCATTACTAACTGAGCCACGATACAATTCTCAATTTAGTTCTTTTACTATACCGAGTCTACAACATACGGATGCCGATAACATATTCGGTCTTACACCTCATTCAAGTACATGAGTAGATTAAAATCTAACTACCCATGCTTAACCACCATCCCCGTCCTACTCTCGAACTGAATTGTCTTCGGTGTACCTGAAAATAAAAACGATGCCCCTAGGGGCTCAGCTTATCGCTGCATATGAAATTCACATACCCCGCGTGCTAACCGGGGTACACCGACTACTTTTGTCGAGAGCATGGAGTTCATTTTAATTCAATAAACATGCATATAGTAATACATTATATATGTACACTACACAAGGATTCGAAAAACAATCATGGGATACAATCCCTAACTAACATAACAAGATTGTTAGTTCATAATAGCTTACTCTAAGGCTTTGAGGGTTTCTGCTTCACTCGACCTTAGTTTCTTATTCAATATCTCACCCACACTCTCGGGTTACTTATTCTTTAACTCACCCACTCTCTTGGTTATTTATACTCTTCCTCACCCATTCTTCTGGGTTACATATACTCAAACTCTTGTAGTTCTCAAGACACCGCAGGTCTCCTACGTACTTCACAAATGTCTACACTCCATACATACTTAAGCCAAAACACATGGCTTTCGAGCATAGTCTTACTTCCCCGGTTTCGACCCTACTCTGGGTCTAGCATGGTGGGAAGGTTCAACTAGCTCCTGGAACTCTCTCTTAGTTCCTACTACTTTCACATAGGTCCGACTACACTCGGACTTCTCACATTCCCATGCACTCCTCTCTCATAGTTTTAATATAATTATGTATATTAGTCTAGAAGCATCACTCTCGATGTTTCTAATGACGTTGGGAACATTTCTCAAGTTCGCGTATTCTTAAGTTTAAGGGTTACCCCAAACTTCCGTATACTTATACTTTCAGTTATTTTCTCATACCGGGTCGAATCCTCATATAAGAGGTCGACCATATCTTAAGGGAGGTTGACTGTCCCTCTCATCTCTTTTAGTACACTAGAAAGTTCACTTCTTTGAACTATACCAATCTCTTAATAGAGGTTCCATCATTTCTTTCCACTATGGGTTATTTCGTGGATTATTCATTTCGGTTATCTAACCATTATCGGGTGTTTACTCAATCCGTACAACTTCCTCACATACTGGTGGGTTCATAAGTTTGTGTTATCGTTTTACTTTAATCGATAGCTTGTGTGTTTGCACGTTTTCGTTATTTTACAAAACGACCCGATCTACTTGTCTCTAGCCAATCGTACTCAACTATGAGTTGGTCTATACCCTAAGTTAGACCACACCGGCATCCAGGTATGTTAGTTCATATAGTACACATCAAGACATACATATCCAATGCAATAAATCATTTTCATGCTTTTATGTTGATTAAGCCGGCAAACAAACACACAAATCAACGTAACACGGTTAGTATACAGGGCATGAGAAAATCATACCTTACACCTTGGTTTCACTTTACCGTGTCACCTCACAATGCTCGGTTCTCACTTGATCTCCTGGTAATATTACCAATGTTCTTATTAATACGAAGGCATTACGGTATGTAACTAGTTACTACTCCCGTACTCACCCCGTTATCCCGTTATCTCGGTTTTACTCTTGTTAATTTGAGTTCTTACTTCACACTCATTTCTAGCACTTGTTTACATTTCTTAGGGCCTTTACAAGTCACAAACAAGGCCTAATCATCATCTAACATCATTAACATTCAAACCTCCATCATTAGAGGCCTTTAAAATACTCACGGGGCATTTCTGGGGGTGGTCGGGGACTTGGTCCCTACCTAAAGTCCCGGACCAATTGTTTTCCTAACTCTCGGCTGAAAAATAACTATGGTCCAGGACCTTGTCCTGGAGTATAGTCCCGGACCAGGTGTATACTTCAATTCTCGGCCATTATTTAGGGGTGGTCCGGGACTTTGTCCAAGGACCAAGTCCCGGACCCTACTAAAACCTGCTCCAAACTTAATTTTTCAACCCCTAATCAACCCTTAATCCACACCTAATCATTCCCTAATCTTTCCACATGTTTTCTACATGTTTAATCACCTTAAAACATGCTCTAAACCTCTTCAAATCACAGGTTTAATCCTTACTCAAATTCACAAAGTTTCCATTCTCATTTCAACACTTTGCACACTTGTACATTTTCTAACTTCTCTCAACACTTTGCACTTTTTTCTTTCATTTGGACCATTCCACATCTTCCAAGACAATGCACTTCTAGTACCAAAGTTCATGCCTCAATCTTAAGCCTTAAATCCTCATTCTTTCCTAAAACTCCCAAGACACTTAAACAACTTCCTTTTGCTACAGATTTTTGCACATCTCCCCACAATCATCCTCTCATATTCTTGGGTGATCATTTACCTAATTAAAGCTCTAACAAAACTAGCTAAACCTAGGTCATTCTCCTCTTATAACATTACTCAAAGTCCTCCGGTTTCCACCGAAATTTCGCCATAACCCGACTACTCTCCTAACATTGCCCAAAATTCATTTTATCACATAATTAAACCTAAAACTAACCAAACCACAAGGGTTCTACCAGCACACATCAATCCATCAATACTCATCGATACTCATCAAGCACCATATAAGGCAATAACATAAACACTTGGCACTTAGGCCCTTAAATCAAGCATTAATTTCACAAATTATTTCTCACTTGCATTAATACCATACTAGCACACTACTACCACATCTCATGTGGGTTCATTCATTTTATTAACCCATCCCAAATTCTAATACATATAGAATATACATTAGGGTGGGTTTCTTACCTTGGATTCTCTTAAGTTTCCTTTTTAATACTCTTCTTGAAATACCCCAATGTTACGAAAGTTTTTACGAGGGATTTTACTAGGCATTAACGGCTTTGTAAAAAGTTAATCGTTCCTTAGAATTTTTACCTTAGTATAACCTTGACTTTTACTAGGCATTAATGGTCTAGTAAATTGAAATACCCCAAAACTAAGTATGATAAGTAAACAACAACTTATGTTTTAATAAGGCTAAAACATGCCTTAGGAATATTGGTAGACATTCTAAACCAAAGAAAACACAAGAAAATGCCATAAGGGCAATTTAAGCAAAAATGTGCTCTAAGCTTGGAGTAACTTTGATTAGCACTCAAATATCATTCTAAGACCTTATTAACATGATAATGGACATGTTAAATCAATTACCAAAGAAAACCAAGCTCAAAGACAAGCTTAAACACAAATTGTGCTTTAAGGACTCTTAAAGCACATTTTTGAAAAATCGTCTTAGAAATGGGGTTTTGAGTGGCTAAATGCCCATGATTACAACTTAATCAACATTTGTACTAATTATTATCACATTAGGAAGCCTAAATCAATGAGAAACCAAAAATTTCATAAATTTGTGCACTAATTATGAATAGTACCCTAATAATGCCCAAATAAGCCTTAAGTCAACTTTAATTGGTCAATGGTCAAACTAAGACCATAAATATCTTCATTATGTAAGGGGGGGGGGACAGTTTTTAATGGGTGAGTCACCACTTGGTGCCAGCCATATTAGAAAAAGAAGAGGGAAGATAAAGTAAGTGACTATTCACCTATTTGCCAAATATCTTTACTTTAGCCTACCTCTCTCCTCTCTTCTTCATTTCACTTCTTCCCCACCGATTTTCCTTCCTCTTCTATGCTCCAAAACCGTGAGAGCTCCATCCATGGCACCTCCACCTTCAATTGTCCACCAAATACTCATTTTAGCTCCAAATCAAAAAAGTAGCATAGATTATTCTTAGTTAGAGCAAGCTCTTTCATTCTATCTTTTCAAATATTCAAAAGCTCAAGTTTGGTGCCATGTAGAAACTCCATTTAAGGGGGGAAATCAAGTTTGAAGAGCTCATTTGGTTCTTCATTCATTCAAGGTA